>OZ010795.1:275164964-276364964 GCA_963932465.1 Maratus speciosus | reverse complement strand
CCCGGATGTTGTTGTTTATGCTGTTGATGTTTTCGCCAAATTGGCGTCGCAACAAATCGCTCCAATATGGGGTATATATGACAACTGTGCCAAAGTTTCTATAAAGCAGTATAAGACTAAAAATTAAGAAAAAAATAAATGCAAAATAACACTAAAGAAGAAAGAAAAATCATGCGTTAAGCATAGAATATGAATCACTTTCCAACACATCCTGAATGCTTTAACAAAACTTCGTTATTTAGGGAAATAAGGTAAATAAGATAACTAAGTAAACATTTTAGGAAACGCATAATTTAAAAAAAAAAAATGATTTCAGCAGTTACCGTCCATAGCAATAGTTCCGTTATTACATGCCACAATTTAGCTAAAATTTAATTTAAGCTACTCTTAAAGCTACTGAAATCATATTTCCAGATATTATCATGCATAGACGGTTATGTATCCAATTCTTTGCGTGACCCTGTATATCATTTTATCTATATTCTGCAAACATTTCTTAGTAATCTAAATGCAGTTCAGCGTAAAACTGCATAACTTCTTTAAAAACCACCTTTAAGCAATTTATTCTCATACCCAGGAACCCTTACGAATTCTTTTGTGTAGCCCTGCATAATGAACTGTAGCATTTATACACACGGTATAGTATGCATAAATGTAGTGAAACATAAAAGCGCATATCATAATTAAAAATGCATTTCTAGCAATCATTACGTGTGTACGTACAATACTTCGGAGAAAAGTTTCTTGGCGAGAAAGAAGTTTGCCAGCGGATTTTCTGACAACCTATTTACTGCTTCATACTCACAAGCAATTTTTTGCATATGTATACAATTTATTTAATGTAAAAAAAAAAAAAAAACTATTTATCCATTTTTATAAAGAAACAGAAGTATTTTTTGCACAGATCTCCTATACGCATCGGGCTTGGCGTGATTTTTCTCTGACGCCAATTCGGCAGAAATCTCGCTTTCGAATACCAGTTACTATATATTTTTAAATTATTTGCTATCATTTTGAAAAGGAAATAACTATAAATAAATAAAAGTTTGAAAAATAACTATAGAACAAAACAGTTTATATAATTTAAAAACAGAAAATAAAAGTAAATAAACAATGGCACAGATGTCATATTCGCCCCATATTGGCGCGATTTTTTTCTGACGCCAATGGCATATACGCAATGTATACTTAACCGGCGCCAAAGTGTCGTTATTTTGCTTGATATAGTAACCCGGATGTTGTTGCTTATGCTGTTGATGTTTTCGCCAAATCGCGTCGGAAAAAAAATCGCGCCAATATGGGGCGAATATGACATCTGTGCCTAAACAATTTATTAATAAATAAAAAACAATAGCCGGCAAAATAACACCATTTTAGCGACATAGGTATCCCGGTTCATATCCGAAATCTGTGCCGTAATTTGTATATAAAAAAATATTATATATATTTACAAACGATTTTTTTATGTATATAAGTGCATATATAAACAAAAATAAAAGTTCATTAGATTTGTTTTCATAGCTGTATATTTTGGCAACATATCTCCCTTTCTGATGCCCGAATTACGCCAAGCTTTTTTTTTAAAATGCGCTATAATGGAAAAGTACCTAAATAAATAATTAACAGAAATAACCAATTATACAAACTAAAACATTTTACTTCGAGATTAGAGCATTGTTTTTAATTTCGATTAAAAATACATATATCTTTGGATAACTTTAATTGAAATTGGGTTCACGGCTTAATATCTCATTCCATAAACCTAAACAAACACAAGTGATTCATTCATCGTGAACCGTAAAAAAATATTAAATCATTGAGGTAATCATTCACAAAGTAAGTTCTCCAACAATCAATGGACAATATTCTAAAGACGTCATAGTATGTAAAATGGTGGCGATATCATTTGTTTATGGTTTGAAATCACAAAGATTTAATTTTGCTATGTCTCTTAGTTACATTATTTTATTGTCGTATTTATGAGATCAGAACAAAAGCATATTTTTTCATTATTTAGTTATTAAAGACGAAAAAAAATTATAAATGTGCATGATTTGAAAAATTTAAATAATATTCTTTCTTAATACTAAAAAATAACATCGGGAAGTAACAGCGAGTTTAAGTTAAATAAGTTTAGCTGTTTAATTCTGCTTTAATATTCAAAATAACTGTATTTATTAGATTTCAGTAAACAACATCAGGTCCCGATTAAACTTTGAAGTTAGAGGAATTACAATGTCATTTCAGGACCTTTCTTTTGGAGAAGCTTTTCTAAATTCCACATATACATGGAAACTCTTCAGTGTTAGAAATATTATTCCCAGGACTGGCATAACATGAGAACGGCCTGCAGCTTTACACAAGTTTTTGAAAACTACTTTATATAAGAAATTTTACTAAAAACTGGTTACTTTTTTGTTATCGAGGCCCACACTATTAGAATTATGACAAGTTGCAGCCAATTTCGCCAAAGTCGTAACCAAGATCGTGAAGCACACACATATAATACCATATAATACCATTTTATGAAATCGTATACGATAATTTAATAGTTTTTATCTTACTTCAAGTGTGTAATTTATTTATTTTTAAGGCTTAATAATCTAAATTGTTCAATATATGAATTTAAAAAAAAAATGTAAACAAAGACTGAATAGACATGACCGCAAATATCTGCAGAAAACTTGGAATTGTGCAGATTAGTGGTCTTCTACTGTACACAGTTTTTCATAAATGTGTTTCGTTCTTAAAATGTGTTATTTTCATCTATCACTGCGGAACAAATGAGAAAACTCATATTCTTGCACATGAGTTGCATATATCTTTATATCTAAATTTCCGTCATTTTTGACGGGCTACCTTTCTAGTATATATATATATATATATATATATATATATATATCAATTTTGAACGGAGGGTGGTTTCGGGGTCTGGGGGTCATGATCGATGAAAATATACCAAAATTTTTTGAAATCGCTTTCCTCCGAACGGCTGCAATAGGTAGCTTTTTTGTAAAGAAAGCTACCTAAAAGTATTCAGAGCTACTTCTAATAGTGCGTAAATGTCACATTTTGGTATTAAAATAATCCTTCTATATATAAAAAAAAGTTTGATTTGGAAATGGATCAATGAAAATCTGCGTAGATATTCCCGGCAGATTGGCATCCAATTTGAATGCTTAATCATGACCTTTCTTCGTTAATATTAAAAAAACTGCCGCATACAAAAATATGAGAATCTGTAGTATTATAAAGAAATGTTTGATAAACACGCTGATGCAGACAGTTTTCAAATCGAAGAATTATTTTAAGATATATTTAATGCCAAAGTTGGACAAAATCGTTCCATTAAAAAAACTTTATAGGAGCAAAAACTGTACATAGGAATTAAATCATTTTTAGATCATTTTATGCGTCAAAATTTCCCGGTGTGCAGACCGCATTTAGTATTTTAACTCGACTCATTTTTTCAAGATATATTTCTATTTTAAATTCAAATTTTCAGCATTTTCAGAGATATTTTTTACAAAATTTAGAAAATTGTATTAATTTAAACTGCTGTCAACTGTATAAACAGCGCAAACAATAATGTTTGCTTCAAATTAAAAATTTATTTTACACGTGACTATTATAAACAGAAAATATAAAAAGCAGGAACTCATTGAAAATTACGTCATAAAAACTACACTTAGACGTGAATTTTAAAAGAGAAAGAATATTGTAAAATAATAAATTCATTAACATGCATTAGAAGTCTTAAATGGGAGAATTTGCGTCACATTTACGTCACATTACACTTATTACGTAAAATGAACAAAAAATAATATTGGAAAACAGTTTAAATAAAAAAATTGCGCGAGATATTAATTTGATATTTTAAGATGATCATAATATTTCATTTCTAACAAAAGTATTTTTACGTGAATATTAAAAAGAGAAAGAAAAGTTTGGTGAAAATTACGTCGGATTACAATTGTCAGATTCAAATTATAATTCAATCTTCCGAAATCTTTTTAAAGCCGATCAAATTAGCGTGCTTTTAGAGTTTACGGTGTCTGAACGGGGGTTGACGAGAGCCCCCTAGTATCACAAAAAATATTTAAAATCGGTTAATATCATTAGCTTGCGTATTGCAGTTGTATTTTGGAAAATATGACCAAAATTGACAATTTTTGAAATTAGATGATGAAACTAAAAATATATATATTCAGACCTAGAAAAATATGCAGACGGAAAGAGAAAAATCTGTGCGAGGTTTTGTGACACCAAGTTAAATTTTAGTGCTGACGATTACTCATAACTGAATGGCTGGTCTACCTGCAAGGTTACTTCACCTCCCATATTACACAGAACAAGCACAGAGAGCATTTTGTCTCTCATTGATTCAAAAACTCTCTCAGACAGTCACAGATTGCATTGCTTTCCAAATCTGTCTGAATCCCCATTCCTATATTGGTATCTTTCATCTGTGATCATTAACAATCAGAGGTTTTTGGGTTGAGCAAAGACTCCGTTACGCTCAGTAATAGAGTGTATCACCTCCTCCAATTATTTTTGGTGACGTGATATTGTTATTGTCTTGAATAGATGCATTTCTCCTAGAATAATTGAATGATTCCTATTAATGTAAAATAATATAGACGCACATTTTTATATGGTATATAAAACTGTTCAATTCACTGATAGGTTTTTCAATGGATCTGTACAGTCTGAGAGTTCTGTTTGCGGTCATTTTTGAGAAATCATCTCTTGATTACGGACAGCCAGATTCCCATGACAGAAGCCTGTCGCACTGCGTTGAATATTTACAGAAGATCATATTTTAAGTCTTAATTGATGTCATTTGGTTTATTAACAGTCATTGTTGGGATATTGCAATTGATTAATTGAAATTTGACAACAAATAGTGTTACAAAAGCCGGTAGCTGCTTACAATGTTAAAAATCGGCAGCAAACTGATTAGTCATTTGACCTTTTTTGTAAATAACGATTACTTGACCATATTGTTAACGTATTATAACAATCATAAAAAAATTCGTTTAATAACTCTTATTTGTAAAAACGGTCAAATGACTGGGCAGTTTTTTGCAATTTCTTAACTGTGTACCTATAGGACCAGAATATATATATATATATATATATATATATATATATATAACCATTATATAATTACATTTCATCACCTATTTCCAATTACAATAGTTAAATTAATAAATTTAGTTACAATACATAACACTGACATATTACAAAATAAAGATGGAACCTATAACTTGTAATACAAATTCAAGCACAATGCCACTAATTCACAAGCACATTGCGGACGATTAATCCATAAAAAAAAACATAAGTAAAACCGCCCAATTTTTGATACAATAACCTATTAAAGACAAAAGATA
The DNA here is from genome assembly GCA_963932465.1 of Maratus speciosus. Lineage (NCBI taxonomy): Eukaryota > Metazoa > Arthropoda > Arachnida > Araneae > Salticidae > Maratus > Maratus speciosus. The sequence continues at coordinate 276,359,568 of OZ010795.1, read as the reverse complement.
CAAATGACCAGCGAAATACTGTTGAACCATTAAAAGACGTAAGGTAAACAAATAATAGATCAATTTGATGCATGTAGCAGGAAGCTTAAATAGCATTTCACTTCTTCATGGGTACATGAAGTACAAGTATAAGTAAAAACATAGTCGATTTCTATAATAGAATCCAGCAATAAGCTAAAAATTGAATTACATTATATACCCGATCGACTATACTCCAAAAAAGTATACATTTACTATGCTTTATAAATTGGATTAAATAAATAATTAATCAATGCAAGATCCTTAATAATGAACAATATGAACAAAATTGGAACATTTAAGTTAAAGACTTACCTAGCAAGAGAATTGCTATGATCATACCATAATCTCAAACGTGTATCCCCTTTTAGCACAGCGAAAATCCCGCCTAATTAAATGGTACAGTTAAAAGCGAATCCTTACGGTTCCAAATCATCACAGCTTGCAGATAATATTATCATTCTTATAAATATAATAATTATTATTAACTTAAATAGTCTATATCATAAAAATTATTTTATGCTACCTTAACGATCCTGGATTAAATTGTTACTAAAAAGTACAAAAAGAAGTAGATGTTTAAAATAAACATGCAATAAATAAGATAAATAGTATAATAAAGTATGGCAAGATAATTATTTTAGAACTAAATAAATAATTACGTAATGCTGTCATCTACCGAAACTTCAAAAAATCAAAAAGTTAAAAATGTCCATACGAGTTCACAATCACGGCTAAAAGAAGTAGAAATAACTTTTAGTGGCCCCATCTATTGGATATTACCACAAACAACTGTAGAAAAATTGCATATTGCAAATATTTGAACCTCATTAGTTCACATTAAAACATCACAACAAATATCATACAAAAACAGCTCAACAGAACATCTATAATAATCATTTAGCAACTTTAATATAATGTTATAATTATTTTTAATTACTTTATTTAAGATAAAGTAAATTAATAATAATTTCAAATAAGTTACAAATATAATAATATAAAAGTATGATTCTATTAATCACTTAATAAATTTAATGTTATAAATTTTAAATTGTTTCTTTACAGATGGGCGGCTGTTATATACAAACATATTACAACATTTCTACATACTGATAAATACATGTATCATATACAGTGGCGGTCAAAAGTTTCCGGCCAGTTAGTTTTTTTGATTTGTTTGACAGAACGCTTTAGCGAAGAAGAAGTTCAATTGCTCCAAAAGTTAGGAATAAGCAAATTACTTCTGACCACGTGATTATTTTGATTGGTTAATTAAGATACTTGATGCAAAGGGAGGAATTCAAAATTCGTGCGTGCAAACGTTTCCGGCCATTCGTCATTAATTAGTTTTTGCTATCGCTAAAGTATTTTTTTGGCCAAGTTTGTGAATTAATCAAGGTGAATAATGTATTTTAAATTCAAAAATGAAAAGTTTAACAAATTATTGTTCTTAAATGAGCGATTTCTTTGTCGCTAAAGGGACAATCCGCTCGTGAGATTGCGGCAAAGTTGACGATCGGAAAATTTGCTGTAAAAGATATTTAAAAAATATATAAAGATGGTCATGGCCTTCGGAACTTGCCACGGTCCGGGAGATCCCGGAAAAAGACTTTTCTTGTGGATAGAATTATCAGAAGAAAAGCAGTTGATGACCCGCGTAAAAATGCCGCTGCAATTCCACGCCATTTATGGTGTTAGAAGCGATTTATGGTGTTATGATTATTGCTGAAACAAGTCTATCTACAGTGCCAAGACGCTTATGTGACGTAGAACTTTATGGAACAGTCGGTGTTAAAAAACCTTCCATAAGTAAAAACATTCAGAGGGCCCGACTGGCGTTTGCCAAGGAATACAAAGAATGGACAAGTGAAAACTGGAAAAAAGTACTATTTTGATGAATCGGCCTCCAATATTTTTGTGAGTGATATAAAACATTACAACCGACGACCTAAAAACAAAAGATAAGGTGTGAGATATATTTTCCTACAATGAAGCACGGCGGAGGACACGTTATGCTGTGAGGAGCATTTTCTGGAAAATGCGCCTGTCCGTTATTTGAAATCCGTGGCAAGATTAATAGTGCAATGCATAAGGATATCTTGCAAGATCATTTTTCTGCCTTATTATAGGAAAAATTGTTGTCTGAACTATTTGTTTTATCATGATAGCGACCAAAAGCATACATTCAAGCTCGTCAAGCAGTGGCTTTTGCACAAAAAACTTCGCTTTTGAAATAGACAGCCCAATCATCCGACCTGAATACAATAGAAAATCTTTGAAACTAACTTAAAAACGTGTGTGGAATTATAAATATTCCAAATTAACAGCATTTTCACAAAAATTGCAAGAACCGTGGACAAAACTTAACAGTGATGATCTACAACTGTTCATTGAATCGATTCCGCATTGCTGCGCCGCAGTACTTATTGCTAAATGCAGGAATACAAAATACTAATTGTAAATGTTGTTGATCACTGTTATTTTCTTTTATAACATCATTTTTTTTCCAAAGTTGCCAAGGTGGCCGGAAACTTTTGAGAACATGCGTTTTCTTTTCCAATTAATTTTGTCGATTAAATTTATTAATATTTAATTTTTATTCCATAAATAAGTTCTTAACTGTTATGTCAATAAAGTGTATAAGTATCACTTTGAGATTCCTCTTCATGTGGGTATACTTACAAATTAACCAAAAAATTTATGCTGGCCGGAAACTTTTGACCGCCACTGTATGTACTGTATTAGCGACCACTATTATAAATTATAATATTTTGAAGTAAATCAATAAAAGTGATGTAAATTGATGTAAATTAATATAATATAAATATTTTTATACAGTACTAAGGACAGAAACTTCATAAGGTCCAAAACAAACTTAGAAACTCATAAATACAACTTAACAATCCTTTTTTTAATGTATTTATTAAATCAGCATTTGCGTATTAATTATCCAGAGAACTCCTCCATAATTTAACATCTACCCACACAGCCAGCCTATTTAATTTTTTTTAATTATAATTTGTATTTTTAGTTTTTTTTGTTTATTTTTAGTTTTTTTATATTTTTTTATATATGTTTTAATACGCAAAATGTTAATAGTAACTTACAAGAAACCTCCCTACTATCCGTTGTTTAGATCAATAATTAATTCTAGATTAAGGAATATATGAATTTCTTAGGAAAATCAAGATTTAATGCACCAAATATAAATTATTTAATGTTTTTATAAAGATGTGAGGAACATAAACTCTTGATTCTATACAAGTGATTAAGTAGTATATTACAGTAAACTGAAATATGTAGACAGGATTTAAAATGAGTAACATATTAACTTTGAATTGAAAGTCTTTGCGTTGGTCATGAAGATCAGTAATTGTTTTGTTTTGTGCGATTATGATCTAAAAAGTTAATAGTATTATTTGTTAAAAGGTTTTCTGTCAATTATAAATTAGTTGGATAATCAACTGGAAATTGAGAAATATTTGATTGTTTAGTGTCAATTAAAATTATGTCATCAATATAATGATATATTAATATACTATCAGAAATTACGTTCATATTGATATAAATATAAATCAGTCATCAAACTGGATGTAGATCAGCCTTATGGTATTCCTTCTATTTGTAGATAAATAATATTATCTTGTAAGATATAGTTATTGTATATCTTGAAATTAGTTAAAGTGCGAAAATATTTTATATCCATATATGTAGGAAGAGTTAATTTATTTTTATACGTTTTAAATAGTGTATTAATTACATTATGCAGGACTGTAAGATTTATGTTATTAAATAGATCTTTCAAATTATGTGTTCGTATTTTTTTTTTTTTACACATTTAATGGTTTTAAGTACATTAACCAATTGATGACTATTTTTTATACAAAGTTTTTTATCTGTTTCTGTTGTTAGATTATAAATTTGACTTAGAATTTTTAATAAAATATTGTTAGCAGAATTATTATATGTATTATATCCAATTGTAACTGTTCTGAATTTAATTAGTATCTTATGCAATTTATGAAAGAACACTAAATAAGGGTAGTTAAAGTTAGTAGGAATAACATTTAGTAGTTTGTAATAAGCAATAATTTTACGATTCTTAACAATAATATTATCATTAGTTTTTTGGAAAGACTTATTTGATGAAATACAAGATGTAAGAAGATGGTGATAATAAGATTTGCATTTGATTGCTTACTTATTAGGAGTTTTGTCAATATATGTGATTACATAGTCTTTTTGAATATTTTTAATTTGTTGGAAAATGAGTTTGGTATTAACTTTAACAATATTAGATGCAATTGCCCCAGGGGCATCAGTTAACTTTTCAATAACCAATAACTTCCATTGATTAAAATATGCAATAGGTTTATTGTAATATATAGAAATTTTATATATAAACAAATCGATATCATATGTAAATTGCTTTATAACTGAATTTAAATTAAGTTTTGATGGAAGTCTAAATTTAGCGCCATATCTCATTAATTTTCTTAATGTAAAATCATTTACAATATTAAGATTACCAGTGATTATATGACCATCATCTTTATTAATGTACTGCTGTAGTGAGGGGTCGTTGCAGTCACAAGGGAAAGTACTTGTAGAAGATATATTTTTTGAAAAATAATTATAATTAAAAATCTGTCTACCTAAAGGAACGGAATATTTAAATGTTCTGGATATTTGAATACCATGGATAGGAAATTTACATTTTTTGTCATTTATAATATAATTAATGTTAATTTTATTGAATATTTGATTTGAATAACTAATTAGCATTTGTGTATTTGTATCTTTATGTTTAGTTTTTTTTTCTAAATTAATGTTAAATGGATTGACTCTGGTCATAATAAGATAAAAAATATATGTGAGAAATGTATCGAGAATGTTTTACTAAAAAATATATTTAAATATTGTGCAAGATTTTCTTTTTTATTGCAAAGATATATTTACGAACTAATAACCAATTTTAATCAATTATATATTTACTATGAAAGTTATTTAACTATTTAATTATAGTATTTTTAGAGATAATTATTGAAGAATAATATCTACCTCGTTTGTTGCGTGTTGTTCAGCTATTTAAATTATGATTTAGTGTAGGATAAATTAGATTATAATGTGTTACATTATTAATGGATGAAAAAAAACTTTAATATTCCTGTTGAATACTTCAGTATTAAGTGCGTACGGATAAACTGTATTATAATGTTGCTTGAACGAGGACTCCAGAAATAGTCTTTCTAATATGTTTTTGTAAAGTGTAAATTTGTCAGATTGAGGTCCTTGTATTTTTAAATTTATTAAAAACTGTACGTATCTGGAAATTGTCGCAAGAAAGCCAAATGTGCCAAAAAACTAAATGCCAAAAAATGTCTTTTAAAATTCAATATATTTGCAACGTTTTACTTTTAAATTTATGTACATATAAATTGCTCTTATTAGATTTAATCCCAGCATTTTTGAAGAATTTATAAGTGCGATTCTAAAGTAAGTTGTCACAATGGATAATTTTAACGAGTGTGCTACATAAGCATTTTAACTAATGAGGCCATTTTAACTTTTGAAAACTGATACATAGCTAATAAAATAGGATTTTTTTTCAATTAGACATCCAGTTTTGTAATCGATCATCCTTTTAAGTAATTACGAACAATTTACGATGGATTTATTGTGAAGTTGTCTAATGAAATATGATTTTGATGAGAAAATTTTAAATTTAAAGAGTCAGAAAATAATTATTATCCAATCATGGAGATCGAATTTCGTTGATTTATTATACTATAGAAAATTATTTTGAAAATTTTGTCAATTAAAGGTGTCATTTAGTAAATTAATAAATTTTAAGCTCATAGTTTAATTTTCAGCTGCTATATGTTAAGTATTTTAGGAAATCTAATAGTTTTTAGAAATATTGTTTTTAGTAGAAGTTGCTTCTTAACTAATTTTGTGTATGTAAGGTGTATGTTTAATTATGTCCAGATTTTAATTTATGGTAATACGCACCAAGATAATATGTTATCGCAATGATAGCAGATCTCACTTGCTAAAATACAATTTCTAAACTGTTTGCCATAGATGAATATCTACGATTTAAAATAATAATAATAATTTTCCCAACATATAAAGTTTCATTTATATCAAAATATTTTTTGTTCAATTATTTTTTTTTAGATGGTATCTTATTAAATAATCAGGGTATCTTTATGACTTATGCTACTTTTAGTTATAAGTATTTTAAGAATTCCGTAGCTCTAAAAATGCGTTTTGTCTGATTCAATGGCATTAAGACTATTATCAGTTGACTGTTACTTTAATTTTAATATTAAAATATTATCTTTATATTTTATATAATATTTAAATAATATATAATATAATATAATATAATATAATATAATATAATATAATATAATATATTATTTTATATAATAAATTTTATATAATATTTAAAATAAATTTAATATTAAAATATAATAAATAATTAAAAATATTATCTAGCGTTAAAGGAATTAAAATGGGAAATTAATATTGTATATTGTTTCCTAAATTGAAGTAGACGATAAACCGGAGTACATGTTATTTACAGTATATCTGTGTGATTTTTCTTTTTACAGTTAACTTTTTCAGAATTAGTAGATACGTTTACTTTTTACAGGGATGTGTGTTTCCAAAACCTTGAATGAGTAACTTCGGTGGCGGCAACAATATGTTTACGAAATACATGTATGGTGGTAAGTCGGCTTGTAGATTAGTACTTTAATAAAAGAAACAATGCATGTAGTAGGCTCAGAAAAAAAAATAATTTTGTCTGGCCATACTCTTTATACCGATTCCTGTTACGAAAGTTTGTATGAGAGAAAAATTTGTGCTCTTGGATGAATTGTAAAATGGAAACAATTCATAAATTATCGAAGTACGTTTGCCATGTCCTAATTGCTTGTAACATTTGAGCTTTATCTATTCTTATGAAAGTATCTGGTTTTCGTGAGAAACAAATATTAATTTCATAATAGTAATAATCAGTTACACATACTCATAAACCTTAAGTATTTATTATTCCATTTAAAACAATACAGAGGGGTTCGCGAAGTGAACATTTGACTTGCGACCGCATGCCATATACACTGTAAAAAAAATTCCGCAACGTTCCTGGGAAAAAATGGGCAGCTGAGTTGCCCATTATTTCTAAGAAACATTTTTTGAAAATGACTGGAACTTTACTGTATATGTTAAAAACTTTCTACAGAAATGCCAGTAAGTTTCCTGCCAAATACCAGGAATATTTCTATTGACAGCAAAACATTACTGACATTTCACAGCATGCGGGATCCGCAGACGATTTTTACATTTCCAGTTGACAATTTTCGCTTTATTATCATTATTTGTTAGAATGAAAAAAATATTTTGAAATTGACATCAAAATTATTATTTACAATTTACACGAAAAAATAAATTTTCAGTTAAAATTCAATAAAGTAAATATATATATGATATATTGTTTCTGAATTTTGCTTAAAATATAAAAATATGTAAATGTAAATAATAATTAGAAAAAAAAATCTAGACATAAAATATTTTGGATTTTCGTCAGTAATTATGTTAGTTTACAAGTTAGATAAAATACATATAAATTTTCATGAAAAAAAAAAAAAACCCTAAACGTAACTGTATATTTTTTCCGAGAAAAAAAATCAAATTTGCAGCAATTCAAAGTGTCAAATATATATCAAATTTAAATCAAATTGTAATAAAGTGTTAAAATATAAAATTAATTAAAAAAGAAAAAAAAGTCAAGAGGTAGCATCGAACTCGGGCCGTACGGGTGGTGTGCGAGCTTTCTGCATCCACACCACGAAAGACACGTTGAGAGCTGCAAACTAATGGGTATTTGAAACGTATGCTAAACCTCGGCATCTAATTTCTGAAAATCTAAGGCCCATTTGAAGAAATCCTTTCACAAGAATAATTAGAGATAAGAACTCTAAAACATACTTTAAATTAATCAAAATAGGTGAGAATCATGTTTGATGGTCCCCTGGTTAATGGAGATCCAAATAATAGGTGTATTTCTTTTACACGGTCTGCTCGTTAAACATTCCACAGACAAGTACGAGAGATAATCTCTTAGCGATGTCACAGATGTATTGTATTTTCATCTTAATTGTCTTGACAATAGAGACGTAAAGGATTATGTCGTCTATTGATTTATTTGCATTCCATATTGATTTTTTTTACATTCATTTAAGGAATTCGTTTTCGACACTCGCGCGCGAGCAACGGATTATAGCAAAAAATTAATAAATGACGGCCGCAGCGTTTTGCTGTTTCCAACTTTTGTTCAGGAACGTTTCAGATAAGAAAACCAGAATTTCACAGGAAAGAGCTAAATTATTCTAAAAACCTGAGAAAAGGCGAAACGTTCCTGGATTTTACATGGAACGTTACCATTTTTTTTTACAGTGTAAGGATTAGGTGAGGGGAAATATGGAAGAGAAAAAATGCGAAATAAGTTCGTTAGATCATACCTATAATTTTTTCATAATTTTAATTTGAGTTTATTCGGAAACAGAGGGAGGATGACACATTTTTGTGCTGCATTTTCGACGATATCTTTGCACAATAATACCTAAAATTAAAAGAAATCTTTGAGTTCAGCGTTACGAAAGCTTTCCCACGATACCCCGCAAGATATACAAAGAAAATATATATATATATTTTTTTTTTTTCAAGTAACTTAATTAGCCCCTGCACATTTTTTTTTCTAAATATATTTGTGAATGGTTAATAATCAATAAATATGTGGGTCAACAGTCTTTATTACATCCACCTATTTGAACGTTCCACTTTCCACAGTTTACGAGCAAAATAGCTGTGACAGATGGGCAGACAGACATATTTATGATTCCGATTTTACTTTTATCTACGGAACCCTAAAAGAGTTAAAGTAAAATTATTTTTTATATATTGTATGTTTTTTTCAATTCCTATTATAAAAATTGAGTTTTAAAGGAAGTGTACAATACACCTATTCCAATCAAAAATTCGGAGTAAGTTTCAAGAAACTCGTACACTACGTATGACATTGCATGCGATATTTTATTTATTTCATGATCGAGGTACTTTTATCTTCATTTTGTTAAATTTCATTTAAGAGACATTTATAGATAACGATTTTTTTTTATATTTAGCCTAAGACATAATAATGTTTTTTCTAACGTATTAGTTTCGATTATTTTAGATAAATAAATTAGAGAAATATTTATATCAAAATTAAATTAAAATTTATGTTAAATCCAGTTGATTTGTAATTTTTCATCTTGCGAAAAATGAATAGGGCTCGATTCGAACCAGGGATCTCTTGTCTGAAGTGCCAGCCTTCTGAGGTATCCCGGGCAAATTTGGAGAACATTATTCAAAAGCTAGCCTTATTGTTCAAAGCACATAGTCTGAGGCATATGAAACAGAATGAAATACATTTGCTTATAAAGCGTACTAATGTTATGGTATTCCAAACAAACGTCTGAAAATTAGTTGCATGAGCGTATTACAAAGGTTTTTAATTGCACTGTCTTAAGCGTTTATTTATTTATTTTTTTTTTTTTTTTTGACAAAAAAATTATTTTATTTGAAAAAACATTCTAAATTTATAAAGTTCTAAACAATAAATTTTGTTATTGTCACTTCATTGAAATGAAGTATAAACTATAACTGTTTGTTTTTTAAAAAGAATAAAATCAAATGATAAATTCTATATATTTATGTCTAAATGCACTGTACATATATAAATAAGTATGGCCGAATCCGATACTAAATTTTATACCGTAAGCATATAACACAGGTTTTCTAAATATAAGATTCATTGCAAATGCAATAATTATTTTATCTATAATATACACAATAGATAAATTTTAAGAAATGTATTTTTCTTAAATGATACAGAAGTAATAAAAGCATATAACGCTGAATAGTTTAAAAATAATGTGTTTCTGAAGAAAAAAGTGTATGAGGCGTGTTAAAATATCCTTTTTATTATTTGTAAAGTTGTTTCATGTCGTATTACGAAGCAAAAAGTTAAAATAAACTGTCCAATTATATCATTTCCACTTGAATGTATAATGAAACTTCAGTTAAAGAATTTTCTTTAACACATAATTTGAATGTGATATTTCAATATATCATGAAATTAAAATACTGATATTGTATATTTGATTTCTTGATATTATAGAAGATTATTCCACAAGATTTGCTAGAATGCAGAATAAAATTATGACTATACTTTTTATTTTAAAAATATAGACAAATAACTATTATATTTCATTTTTTCGGAAAAGAATAAATATCTTTCTCTATTGTATTATCTGAGAGGCGTAAAAAATTATTCCGTATTCCTGTTAAATACCTTGGTATTTTATATATAATTTAAAACAAACATATTTTAATGTCTAATAAATACATAAATAGTTAAATACTGGAGCTATTGATGGTTATAATAGAAATTTAAAGAAGTGTTAAAATTGGGATATATATATATATATATATATATTAATTGAATTTAAAACTCCTATTTTTATATACTTCCATATTCTCCTTTTATACATAAATATAAACACATTATGCTTTAAACGTATAACGTGAGATATATTCTATTTCCTTAAAATATATGTTTTTTTAAACGAAAAATTATTTTCTACCGTTAGACACTATTTGCATACTGTCTCTCTCCACATTATTCATAAAACAATTCTAATATCAGTTGTTCCTGTTTCAGTAGAATGTAACAAAATGTAATGTATATATATCTTTAAATTACTAGACATTGATTCAGTTTGTATAGTTAGAATTTTAAATATGAGAAAAATATTAAGAATCTATTACATACATCCATAATCAAATCGGTATTAGAAATTCACGTTTGCCCCATTTGATCAAGCTCTATAATCACATGACACACAGGTATTCAAAATTTTTAATATTTTGAAACTGTCTTAATTAGATAATATCATGAGGCCATATATGATTCTACCAATAGTAGATTGATATATTTTCACGTACAAAACATCACAGTGAAATTTTTGCTTATGTTTGTAATAATATGATTATCAAATCCTTTTTAATAAATAAATTTTAGAGATTGTTATAGTGTTGATTTGATTAAACAGCAGGTGAATCTACGAGGGCTGTTCAATAAAGAATGATCGCAATTTTTTATTGGAATACTTTGACTCAAATTTACTTTTACGCTCAATTGTTAGCTTATTGTGTAATGGATACGTGGTAATACGTTCATTTATTTTGAGTAGTACGACAGTCGCCGGCATGAATGTTCAGATATTCTCAGTAAAGTTTTTAAAATGTTAAATCTCATACGGGAACGATGGAGGCAACATACAATAAGTAAGCATGCTGGAAATTTTGTTTTCACCATAAGAAATCGTCAGTCTGTATGTAGACAGTATCAAAGTATGCTATAGCAAAATGTTTTAGAGTCTCGGAGTTAGATTATGATTTGAGATGTTTAAGAAAACGAAAGGCAACCATCTTCAAAGGAAGGTGAACCCGTAATTCCTGTAACTGATTTTACAGAAGTCAATATAATACGCTCACAATTATTGTCGAAGGAGATCGTTAGATATAAAAATAGTTTAAAATACTGCAGTCATAATGGCGTGTCACCCACATGTTGATAATAGAAATTGAACATCGGATCTGTTTGTGCGCCTTGAATCCCAAGATTCGTCATACCCGAAAATATACAAACCGTAAAATAAACAAATGCATAAAATTCACATATCGTAGCAAATGTAAACCTGAAACTCACAGTTAAAATATTGGTGAATATATATATATATATATATATTTCTTTTTATATATTTCATACAGATTTTAATTCGTAATTCTAGATAAAACGACTGAACTCGTGCTTTTTCATGAAGAATAAACATACTTAAATGGGGAGAAAGATAGCACTGATAACAGAGGCAATTGCGACTTTTTCATTTTTAACAAAAACATTTAAGTATTAATCAAGGCTAAACATGAAATAAAACTTTACTTATTTTTTTTTTCATGAAAATTCTTAGTGTACCTTTATGATGCGAATTTCATAAAAAATTAATAATATAATTATTATGCGTAATTACTTTTTCTTTTAAAATTATCCATCTGTCTTTTTCTTCTAAGAATTTAATTTTTTTTCTTTAATTTTCGTCACAAATCTTTCTGAACACTACTACTGTATTATTTTAAATAATAAAATTAATTGTAAGCATTTATTGAATTTTTGATTCATTAAAATAACAATCAAATTACTTTTCAAAAATGTAAATAAAACAGTGAAAATATGCACAACCTCTTATCCCAGCTATCCAGATTTTAAGGAACCTACTGTATATACATATTATATTAACAAATAAGCATTTGCCAGCTAAAATTTATAATAATAAACATACATAAAATAAATTCATAATATAAATGCAAAAAATAAATAAATAAATAAATCAATTAATTAAACCATATCTATAAGTATGTATATAGATTACAATCACACAATTACTCAACCCTAAAAGAAAACAAATGCCTTTAAAAGCTGCGCATCGTTGCAACTGTAAACTGTAAATCTTACAGTTAAGAAGATGTAGGTGAAAAAAAAATGTTTTATTTTTATTTCTTTGCATTTCGTACACATTTTAATATGTAATTCTAATTCATGTAAAATGTAATTATCCAACAATGTCGCCGAAAATATTAATTGCATTAACCTTTATTTATTTATTTATTTATTTATTTATTGTAAGCTTTGCACTTTATTTGCTCTTTTCATTTTAAGTGCATAGTTAATATTATATAGATATCATATTAAAGGCAATAGCAGAAGTATTTATATATGTAATAACTATATGATGTGATATAGCATAAATGTAATATATTATATTTATTCATATAACATATTTATATTACATAATAATAATGTTGTATTTATTCTGGTGTTCATAAACAATCGCTGGAAATAAAATTACCCTCACCGATATTCTATATTGATAAAAGCCACCAATTTCATGTTACGTATGTAATAATTTTATATTAAGTTACTGCTCTGTATTAGTTTACTTTTTAGGTAATTGATAATTTTCAATGTTTTTATGTAATTATTTCATGTAGACTGAATTACCATTTTTAACACATTTGGCAACGATAAACAAATTGGTGACTGACAAAAAGTTTTAGTGCTCTATCCAGCGGTCCCGGATAAAGCATAAGTACACAATATTAAAAAAAAATTACGCACTAAACATATCGTTGATTTTCATTGATAGTGGCGCAGCTGTAATATTATTTAAATATTATTTTATTGATCCAGACGAATATATATTATTCACCGTAAATATATTTGTATTCTCAAAATAATATATCTTTAAACATGGAGTTAGTTTCAATAATTTAGTAGACAAATATTTTAACACATCCAAAAAATGTAAACTTAAAATATTATTTCTTACAAAATTTAGTTTTTTTTAATTGTGCTACTATCAATACCAAGCAGCAATATAAAGTATGATATAAACTAGAAACCAAAGATATTAATTACAAAATACATAGATATTTACAAAAATATACAAGAAAATAAAAAGATAAACAACATGCTCGAAACAATATACACAATATGTAAATAAAGTAGAAACACAAGTTTATGTAAAGAGATAAGAAAATAAATCAACACTTACCTGGAATCCTAAACTGGAATAACAAACTGAGAATAAGAACAGAAAAAAATAAGTAGCTGCAGTCCATTTAAGAATGTCTTGGTTAACCCTTTGAGTGCGGAACAAATCTTGTGGATATAAGTCAAAAATGTCAAAGTGTCTGGATATATGTATAAAACAAATACTTGTAAGCCGAAGATATATACAGAAATCGTATGCTTCGATAGTGCAACAAGCCAAATAGGAGCTCTATCATCCTTTCCGCAATTTTAGCATAAAACAACTGGAGCGCTATGGCTATTTCTGGAATTTTAGCACATCCTCCACACACAAACGATTAAAATGCAATTTTTCTTCATCATCTTTATTACCCTTACTAAACAAAAGAGAAAAACGAGAAAAAAAAGTGCCAAGTTAAACTGATGGCACTGAGCTCACAGGCTAATCACACTAATTGCATGTTGTACAAATATTTCAAAGAATAATGCCCCTCGTAAACTAAACCGACACATAAACCTATTTAGCCCAACTTTAGGGAGGATTAGCTCCTCCATTTCCACCTTTTACACTTGATCAATGAATCTCCAAATCTAATTAGGGAAGCGCCTTATCAGAATAAACCGATATACCAAATTGGAAGCAAATAAGATAATTCTGCATGAAAAACCCATTTATCTAAATTAAGGTGGGAGTTTAGCCACCCATTCCACCCTTTATACCTAACCAATGAACACCCAAAACTAAAGAGGGAAGCGCCTTATCAGAATGAACCGATATTCAAAATTTTATGCAAATCGGATACTTTTATCAAGAGTTATCGCATTACGTACATATAGAACATGCGGACACAATAGCTCTCAGGCTTTAATAGGCTGTGAGCTAAAACATCATAATATGTAAAAAAATGCATATATGTATTAATATGTATGAACGGAGAAAATAAACAATGTAACAGAAACCAATTAATAATGAATGTATATAGAGAAACATTAACCTCCAAACTTATGATAAACAAAAACACCTTCATTCACATACTAAATATAACTAAAGAAAAGGTTAAAAAAATACCTCCTTTTAAAATTAAAAATAGAAGAACCAATATCTCTAGAATTTCGCATAGGGGAGAGTAGCCGAATTTGGACCACCGCACTTATTTTCACATATAACTCACTTAATTTTTGGAATATCTGCAAAACACCACTACACAGGATCAATCGATTCATCTACTCATTAAATATAACTTTAGATCAATTTCTATTTGAAAATCATTAATTAATTATAATTTGAAAAATTTGTCAAAAGTGGTCCAAATTCAGCAACTGGTCGCCTAAGTTGGACCCCCAGTCGCTTTAATTGGACCAAACAATATCAGGTTGTTTTAATGACTAAGTAATATAACTAATTTTATCAAAAGCAAAGTTTGCGATTAATGAAACATTCAAACAAACTAACAGCAAGGAGATACAATGAAATCAAATATCTAAAAATAAGAGTAATTGTTTTAAATCAAAATATATTCAAAATATAAATCAAAGTTATAAGTAATTTAGAATAGAAATTATGGAAATGATTGCCAGTTACTTGAATATCATGTAATGAGTGATGCAAAGCTTACACATGAATTTCGTTTATTCATTTTTTTTTCAGCGCACACAACATGGGACCGCATTTGGCAATCTGAACACTGAATCATTTGTGCTATTTTATTTTTCTTGAAAATTAGACAAAACTAATCATCACTGTCTAGATTATCCTTTTAGATTCTGAATTTTTACACATCTGTTTGCATCAGTTTTCTTTGCATTATGTTTGTAGTTCTTTCCTTCCATCATTTTCTTTCCAATTGCAATACGCCTATTTTTTAAAACTTGATATTCCAATTGCTTTTGTGCTGTAATAGCTTCTTTTTTGTCGTTTTTTTTTCAAAGTTTACTTTATATGGCGAAGATGTTAACACAACTGTTTTATTGCTCCCTCTGTACTTTGATTTAACGGAATTTAGCAAGGGAAGATAACATTTCTAATGATTTTTCGGCTTTTTTGGGTAGGGGGATTTGTTTCTGCAGCCTAGTTGCAGATCAATTTCTTCACATCTTGTTCTGTCCTTTCTGTTTCGTATATCATTAACAGCTTTTGCTGTCACGTGTGCTTCTCTTCCACACAATTTGTCTGTGTCATTTTCAACAGTTTTAACATTATATTAAAAAAAGCGTTTAAAAAATGCGTTATGATTAATCAAACGCAAGCATTATATATTCAAAAATTGTTGAATTCTCCCCCCCCCCCCCCCGGAGGCATGAAAGAACCACTGCCCACAGAATGTTTGAGGTTTTATGCTTTTTAATGGCAAAAAAGTGTAATTCCATCCTCCAGAACTGCAAAAAGTCTGCCCCCCCCCCACACACACACACACCTTACTGGAATCGCAAATATTCTCCAGGAAGAAAATATTTCAATTCAACTATGTAAACCACAAACGCCGTAGAAATAAATAATTCAAAGAAAATACATTCAAGATAAAAGAAGTTGCAAACACAATTTATTGTATAAACATGTAAAAATATTTTTTTTTATATAGGCCTAAACAGTATAAAGAAATTAATCCAGATATACAAAAAATTATACGTGGAGATAGTAATCTATTATAAAAAAAAAAAAAAAAAAAAAAAAAAAAAAAAAAATGGTGTACAAAGCACACCGCCCTCGAAATTCATTACTTACTTTTCAAATTTATGATCGTATATCTGGTCCAATTTAAGCAACTTAAATTGCCCCACTTATGACAACTGCATTTTTCAAAATAAATAATCTGAAGACTAGGAACAAAAACGAAATCAAACAAATCCGCGTGAAAAATATGCGCAATTAACAGATGAATTTAGACATGTATATGAAAACACAACAACTTACCGTAGTTTCAAAGTATTCACTTACGTTTAGTAGGAAAAAAGTGGATCAAAACGGCTATCTTTAAGTTTATTTTAAAATGTCTGAAAACAGCACGTGCTAAGCGGATGCTTCTTCTCATCATTAATGATGTCATTTTGATGAGTAGGATTTTATCGGTAGAGGGCGTCTCTACCAGTAATTAACGGCAGAATGGGAACGGTCCATTTAAAGCGGCGGTCCAAATATGGCTACTCCCCCCTATCTCCGTAAACTCTTTTAAAACTTTGAATTTAACTCCTCTTGATTAGTTTTTTTTTTCTTTGTAGCTTTGTCTTTCACTGTTTTATTTATATTCTTTGTCATTCAGACTGCCAGAAGGTAAAGAAAATTTTCAGTGGTTAATCTTCAGCCATTCTTCATTCATCTTTTACAAAAAAATATATTCAAAAATGTTTTCTTCATATTAGATGTAAATTTCCGACTGAGCAAAAAATGTCCGGACCAGGATTTGAACCAGGGATCTCCTGACTAAAGCCGCCAGTGGTCTACCATCTGAGCTATCCCGGACGAATCTAGTGAATTTTTTTTTCACCCAGGTAACCTTAACCACTTCAACGGCTGCCCCGAGATAAGTCGGGGGTAAATGCGCTGTTTCCCTATACCCGTCGCCGGTGAAGTGGAATGATTATAGCACCTGATCTGAAGCCTGGTTCAGCTCAACAGAATAAATCTCAGGTAATGTAACTCCAGAAATTGCTGGATACGTAATTATACTAGATTAATTTTAACACAATTATAATTACACAAATTTTCACAATTATAATTATGTTAAAATTAATCTAGTGAATGTTTTCTTCGTTTGAAAAATAGCTTGGTTATGTGTAAAAATCAATTTTTCCACCTGCAAAATCATTTCACTTAGTAGCATTACTACTTCTATGGCACCCAATAGCGCCAGAAACGCGGATTGTAACATTATGAGATCTAAAAACTTTCAAAGAATGGCCTTGTGCTTGTTTATGCTGATTGGAAAACTGATTCGAATTGGCAACTGTGCATATCTAACTTCAAATTATACTTCTGTATGTAATATAGGCATCCTCTTAATGATGACAACTTCGCCTGCACCATGTTCAGACATAATAGTGGCTTCCATAAATGTGTGTCTTCAAATTCTTTACGATAAATCTTGTTCAATTAGGCTTAAAAGTTGGATTCAAATTCCTAAAAACCTATATTGGGGCACTAATTCTCAAATCTACAATGCATGAAAGTATATCAGGTACTTCAAGTGAATTAAAAAATTGAGTTGGAAAATTCAGCACTTGTTCCGCATCAGATGTTGCACCAAATTGCTTGTAAGCATGACATGTACCCGGCAATTCTTTTGAAGGTTATTTGTTTGAATGTTCACTACATCATTTTTGGAGCAAGATTTACACGTTCATTAAACCACTGAGTATTCCTATGCTGTTGGAATAAATCTAAGAAAACGGCTTGCTGCAAATTAGCAAGTGACGACATACTCTAAAATACAAATTTCTTCTGAAGAAGAGAAGGTACTGAAAACGTGTCTTTGAAGCACGGTATTTTTTGATGGCATCGCTGAGACGTGACTTAGTTTGCATGCAGAAAAATAATGTATGTGCGATGGCTCTGAACTTTACCGGCTCTCTGCAAAGGTGAAGGTCTAGATTCTCCAATGAAAAACAATGTGTGGGTTGGATGTCCCGATTCCAGGCACGCGCTATTTGGGTGCGCTGGAACCAACTCGGACGTTCCGTCTGTTACCTAGCCTAGTGTCTCTATGTATTGGCGGAATTAGGTTGCAGCAGCAGAAACTTCTTCAGTATAAAACTCATGCTACTTATCCCCGAGTTACTTTATATATATTCACTCTGTAGGTAGTTTCAGCTTATTCAAGAAAAACTAGTGGTGTCTTATTATCCTCGGTACCGACGACTAACGCGGAAAGAACTTTTTCGTGAGAAACCTGAAGCTGACAAGTACCATTCACATGCATAATAGCTTTCCTTGCTATCCCACAGCCGAAGTGTTTGCAAGGTCTGTTCGAGGAACTGTTGAACTCGTTCAGTTCGAACTTGTCTCGAACAGTTCGAAGAACTGTTCTGCACCCTTCGGTAGTCGCTACAGTACCCTTACTTTTCCATTCATTGTTGAAAGGCATATGGTGGCTTTTCATATCTGAATGCATTACTAGAGCAAGCATATCCATGATACCCTGGTTTTCGTCATTGATCCAGTCAGTCTTCTTGTTTTCTGGGTTTCTGAAAAACATCTGAAATTTAACTTGAAATTTACATGTCTAAATCGAAAGATTCCGAACTTCTGGGTAGCTACGTGTGGCGCCAATGCACATGTACTATAGACAATTGGAGAATCCTTCCTATCCACTAATCTTTTTTAAATGAATTTGTTAATCAATAAACAACTTTATATAAAGAAGTATATTAATTTACAGTGTTTTTCTTATAAATTGTTAAATGGGAAAAAGTAACGAATTTAATGCAGTTGAATATGAGAATCATAAATTTCCATAAAACATAATTAATTACTTCTATTGTTTTATTCTAAAGAGAAGGTATGAAATAATATAGTAAGTGTATATTTTAAACAGTATTTAAAGTAATCTATACTGTTTTTATTCCAAACCAAAGATCTGCGAAACGCACATACATGTGGAAACTTTACTATTTTCCAAAAGTTTGATTATGAACAATCATTTGATTATGATTTTAGATCATTTTATAAATATAAATTAAAAAACTATTCATTTTTGAAAGGCATATGGTGGCTTTTCAAATCTGAATGCTTTACTTGAGCAAGCATATCCATGGAGTTCTGGGTTCGACCTTGATGCACTCATTCTTCTTGTTTTCTGGGTTTCTGAAAAATATCTACAGGATTAACTTGAAATTTACATGTCAAAATCGAAAAATTCCGGGCTGCTGGGTAGCTACGTGGGGCGCCAATGCACATGTACTATAGGCAATTGGCGAGTCTTTCCTATCCACTAATCTGTTTTAAATGAATTTATTAATCAACAAATAACTTTATAAAAATAAGTACATTACTTTACATTGTTTTTCATATAAAATGTTAAATGGGAAAAAATAACGATATAAAGTATAATTTATGCTTGTTGGGACTCATTAAATACGAATATGCTACGAAGAATTACAGCACGCATTTTTCTTAACTTTCTTTTCGAAATATTCATCCAGTTAAATTAATCGTTTGCAATATTTCTACTCCACTGGAAGGACATATAATGTATATTTTTTTAAGTGCAATGACTGCAAAGAGTTAATATCTGTAAAATCTAAGATAAGAATATTTTTGATGTTATTTTCCACGCAAGTTTCTTTGGAACTTTTTTTTTTTGAGTAGAAGTCCATTTTTGACGATTATATAATTTTAAGAAATATTTTTCATAAGTTCTTCGAAAATTTTCACGATAGTTTCTGGATACGTTATCTTTCATAAGTAATAATTCAGTTTTGAAATGCGATACCTCATTTATTTATTTTTTATTTCTGCTGAATTAATGAAATTGCTTTTTTTTATCCTTATTTTGTAGCCCTTACTTCAAAAATTCGGAAATTTAGCATATAGTTTTAAAACTGATAAATAAATTTAATGCAGTTGAATATGAGAGTCATAAATTTCCATAAAACATAATTAATTATTTCATTTTTTTATTCTAAAGAGAAGGCATGAAAGAATATAGTAAGATGTATTTTTTAAACAGCATTTACAATAATCTATATCGCTTTTATTCCAAACCACGGATCTGTGAAACACACATACATGAGGAAGCTTTACTAATTTACAAAAGTTTGATTATGAACAATCATTTGATTATGATTTTAGGTCATTTTATAAATATAAACTAAAATGCAATACTTAGACATTATGAATACTTACACAACACAATGAAAAATCCATATTTGCATAGCCTGTATTTTTAAAAGCCAGCTTATTCTCAAATTTTTTAATTGGATATTTTGAAATATTTCAATGCTAATCTATCATAAAGACATTCATTTTTCAATTGATGGTAAATTTGCAAGTTACCCTACCTACTTCAGAAAATAAAATTGCGTTTTTTTTTTTTTTTTTTTTTTTTTTTTTCAGAATCTGGTGGAAGTCATATCATGAAAATTTTACCAATTTCATTAGCTTTCTAATTCTTAATGATCAACTACTCCATGAAAGTATTTGGCTCTGATTCAAATAATTTCCCATGAATCTGTAACAAAATCGATTTTTTTTTTCATTTTCTTTACATATATATTTGCAAGATAACGTGATGATTTTCTGGTGGAATCATTTTCAATATAAAAAAATGCTAAAAATGAAATCGGTAATGCTGAAAGTCCTCAACTTTTTATCCTCCTTTTTTTATAACTTTTCAGTACCTTTCTAACTTGACTCTTAAGATTATTTCGGTTAAGTGGATAAGAAGAAAATATCGTATTCAGATATATTACTCTATTTGAAAGTACTAAAATCTTCTAAAAGATTAGTAGAGTATTTAATGTGTATAATAATTCTCTCATACATCTTCATCACATAAAATTTTATCAAAAATGTTCGGTATTGTGGACTATCTATACAGAGTGAGGTATATACTCTGTAATACGTCGGATTTACACAATGTTTTATCTTTCGTCTATTTTCCTAGCTTGAATTAAATCATTATCTGCATCTAAAGAACGATTTTACAGAGAGGTGGTAGAAATAAAACCTGAAAAAAAACGTGAGATATAATCTAAGTGAAATCATCCGTTTATTTAGAGTTGTTCCGATTATCTGAGAAAAAATTTAAATTAATTTTAATTAATTATTTTGCATATAATTTCTTGGTCAAATGAGGTGGGTTGATAAGGGCCATTTTTCGCTCATCAGCCCTTTGATGTGACCTAGATTTTTTTCATTAGTATAACGGGGAAAATAAAATATATAATTTAAGTAAGTATTGTGTAAATCAAAGAACATACACACTATTTTCATTAGTTTTAATCTATATAATCAATAGTAAATACAACACTAAATGCAAATTAAGATGAATGAAGCTTATAAAGACTTTTCAATATATGAAATATCGGAAATAATCAATAACCGAAAATAATCATGCAGTTTCACACATTTTTGGCAATGTGTTTTAGATTTGTCTTTCTACTTGATTTCTTCAGTCGAATCACTACTGAACCGTCCAGCGACGGCATCCTGTAGTATACGAGCATATTCAAGACTTGTTTTTTTAAATTTCGGTTGAGTTATGGCGCCAATAAACAAGAAACCATAATACGGAAGCAGCATGCGCAGAGTACCCTACGACCCTTGCGGCCATCTCACATTGACGGTTCCATTTTGTGATATTGCTTCGCTCTGTTTTTATCCAAATATTATAGTTTTTAGCACTTGTTTGTCGAACAACCGACCTTTAGTCACAAAACGTCTCTCCTTCGCATCCTCTGTTCAAAACTTACATTATTTATTTAGGAATCTACGCTTTTCCTGTTCGACAGCAATTTCTTTCATAAGTTCCAAACAATCCCGTACTCATATATGAATAATAGTAACGTCATTTGGCCACTTTCTGATATTGTGTCCATCTTTTTTAATATATGTGTAAGTATGTTAGTGTCATTGCTCTTTGAATCCGAGAAATAAGTTACGAAGACACCCAAAATATAACCTGAAGTAGCGACTTAGGCTTAATCAAAGGCCTTCCTTTGTGTAACGAGAAAGACCGTCTCTGGAAGGACTTCGCACTCTTCTAGATATAAATATACGTGCCATCAGCAACAAGTATTACAGTATCATTGTCGTCATCCGGAATAAATAATCTTTTTGCTAAAGGCCTCGTATGTTTTTCAATAACCTGTGTTCTGGTGACGTGTTCCATTCCAAGGTATATTGGAGCAAAGTTCTCAATCAAAACCTGGCTTGCATGTTGCACTGAAGATAGTATTCTTTTTCTTCTATTCAATAAGGTGGACAGAACACCATTTGAGAGGACAGTTCTAAGCTTTATAAGTAACACTTCCAATCAAGTACCAGATGGCCTCTTTTTCGAGAAACGCATTTTGGACTTTTATAGTTCAAAAATATGGTTAAAATCAGCCATGGGAGTATACTAATCGAACTCAGGAAGGTATCCCGGTGTGTCAAAATCGAGGCCTCTCTATTTTTGCTAATTTTCTGATATTGTTTAAAATAGTTTCAATATATTTTTCATGCATTGATGTATTCTTACTTTCATGGCGAATATCTTGAAGTGCCAACTCACTGAATACCGATTTCGCAATATGCGTTTTACAACATCATTTTCCCGACGAAATATAGATTCTAGTTTCTATAAAGGTATGAGTTCGAGCTGCTTTTCCTACAGCCACCAGGCAGTTTTTACCTTTACATGTTATTCAACAAGTTGTAGAGTTGTGACAGCGAGGTATTGATAAATGTACATTGTACATTATATATCTTACTTGTGGAGTCATCAGCAGTACTCTTTGACGCATAATCGCTTATTGTTACCACAGAAAAAGGAATAGGAGTATTTCGAGTCCGAATCACACGAAATACATATGATCTGCATTTAGATTACAACTTAGAACCACTCTGTAGATCGCAGTTTTTAGAACATCTAAGTATCGATGAACCTATTCTGTTAGAACCGATACAAAAATTACAATTTGTTTTTCGCCAGGTTTTACAACAATCACACTGACTTCCAAGCATTATTTATTATTAAGTTCTTCAATAAATATTTGAAACAACTGTTTTAGAAAACAACATTGACATCTGAGCAACGTAAATACTGTTTCAGCGGGGCAAAACAAACCTAAACGCGCTCCGATATCAGTGAAACTGGTACACTCGCACAAAACTTTTTTTTCTCTAATTGTTAGAAGCGCACGCTGAACCAAAATAAAATTAAACAAAAACATAATTTGCCGAATAAATTAAGAAAAAAAAATCCCACATTATTTAAATCCGAGAAGGGACAGATATTAAGATATTTCATTCAGTTAGTTTTACATTTGCTGTTAAATTTTCGTAACGAATTAGTTACCAAGTGAATATTAAAAAAATAAAAATGAAATTCATACACTATGATGCTTAAACATCCTAAAAACATAGATTCCGTTCAAATGAAATCGTTTTTGCCGATTTTTATTGAGCTTGCGCGATCGGAAGATATTCTCTAAACACAATTATTATTATTATTATTATTAAACAGTACAAACTGCAAATATTTTTTCTTATAGCGATAAAAAATATATAAACGTAAAAAAAAGAACATTTTTTAAAAAATCGGAAATTTTCATTTTTTTTGAATTTTTAGGCGGTTTGCGGAATCGGAAGATAAAGTCCGATTTGAAGAATTTTTTTTTGTCTTTCTTGTATTTACCAATCGCAACTTTTCCGCACTATAGCGACTCGGAAATATCAACTTGACTTTTTTCGCACCACCCTAATGTATAGCAAGGCCCTGTGTAATGCTGGGGTCATATTAATGATGATACCTATAAAATAACATTCGGTTATTTACGAATTTATTAAATTCTAAGCATCCGGCGATTTCAATTTTTACACATTCTTAAAACAATATAAATAGTTCAGTATTTCTTCCCGGCTAGTATTCGTTACCGAAATTTAAACTCCATCAACAAATAAAAAAAAAGGAAAATATAAATAAATAAAAAAGCTAACACCTTTTTGGCGCCTCCGTGGCCGAGTGGTTAAGGCATCCCGCGTTAATCGCTAAAGAGCATAGGAGGTTTGTCGAATTCGACTCCCGATGGATCCGTTGCACACTCATTGTCGAGCTCCCGGATCTAATTATTTGGTGCTGTAAATTTCCTTGTGCTATATTGTCCCTGTATATCGACGATGACTTATAAGCGGGCCCTGGTGTCAAGTGCACATGTCTGATGTATGTGTTCAATAAAACAAGCAAACACCTTTTTAATCGAATGGGCATTTATGTATGTAATTGATATTCATGCTTAAAAATCAGTATCGGTGAAATATGTTGCAAATTTTTCACATCATAGTCAGCTGCTTTCTGTTTTTACTCGTATTAATGCTTCTTGTATCACTAACAAATTTCTGAAATTATTTCTCGTATGACGCCATATTGATCTTCTTTTTAATGTGCAAAATTTTATTTCAAATTCCATTTCTCACGTGGAAATATTTCAACTGAAAATTAATTACTGTAGATATATTATTAATACGGCTTTTAAAATTTTTGCAACAATAGAAAAAATGTTCAAATTTATAGCAAAAATGTCCGTTGATTCTCAATGAAAAAAGCAAAATTTGGAATTAATAAGAAAAATATTTGAATAATATAAATAATGCTTAGGCTATGTTACTCTCTGCATTATAATTCACCAATATGCAAAGGCCTTTTATCATCGATTTTGACCCTGGCGTCAGGCAAACATTTCGTACTTTGAATTCACAATATCATTGAAATTACAAAGAATTAAAAAAAAAAATGTGGCATCAGGAACAAAAAGGTGGGAAGAAAAAGTCAAAAAGTTATGATCTCCACAGGCTTTTCTATGTTAAATTAATATTCAGAAGTGACACTGGAAATAAATATTTATTGTGCTGCCGCGAAATACTTAAATAAAAAAAGAAAAAGCAATTTAACAAATTAAAACGACCATTTGGAAAATGATTTTTTCAAAGACTAAAATTTAAGACATAAAATATCGCATGGAGTTGATCATACATTATGTACGCCATGAATTAAACATTAATAGTTTTATTACACGTAAAAATTGCAAGCTACAAAAGTCGCTTGCGACTCGCCAGATTTCCTGAATCTTACGTATTATCCAAGCATTTCATTGGCTGTTCGCGAAAAGACTTTTCCATCGTCAGATTTCCAAGAAATTTGACGACCAATTTTAAATGAAATTTTATTCTTAAACTTCTAAACATCCCACAATATTACTTTTTACCCCCTCGTATAGAGAAAAAAATGTACTTTTAAATGCAATTTGTTTGAAAGCTTTATCTCAATTTGTTTCTGAGTTATTAATTTTTTTTTTTGTAGTTTTTATTACTTTTTTGTCATAGTGGAAACAGAAGTAACCATCTCTGTTGAAAGTACAGGCAAAGTACAGATTACTGTATAGACCAATCAGAGAACGAATAAAATGCGAATTCAACCAATAAATTGCTTCAGATATGTTTTTGATTTACTACCATGACAGAGGACAATAACGATTTTTCCAAATGGTTAATAATGCTCATATAAAAGCTTATAAAGAGTAGTATCATTGCAAGTCAAAATTAATTTTTTCCATGGAAATCTTCTTAAAAAAATTGATTCAAAGATACGGAAAACGACAAAAATGAAGGAAAAAGTCAAAACAATCTATATTCGGGCTTTAATTACTATGACTTACTATTTTATTTACCACGTAAATCTCATAATAAACAAGAATACACATCTTTAAGTATACAAAAACACTAAAAAATTGTCGGAATCTGAAACTTTTTTTTTTTGGCGTGTATGATGGGCGAAAAATAGCCCTTATCAACCCACCTCCTTTAAAAAGTTCATATATACTGTTTGTTTTCGGATAGAAAAACCATCTGCGCCATTGCGCATGCGTCAGGTCTGCTTTGATTTTATCAAAATGGGGGTGGGCGGAGTTTGTTTAACTGAATTCTTAAAGAATGCGCTTTCGGGGAAATAATATCAATTTATGAAAAACGTTTTCTTAGTAAATATTTATAAAAAACGAAAACATTTAAAATTTTAAAAATGTTATACAACATTTTTGCTTTTCGCGAAATTTTTTTATTTTTTTATTTTTATGTATGTTTTTGCAAATTATATTAAAAAGGCTTACTTGTTAAAATATACCGTTAAATATTATATTCCTCATCTGCTGAAATTCATCTATAGCTGTTTATTTTTTCAAATACATTCTTTTTAACTCATTTTTTATGTGAACAAAAAACAGGATTAATCTCATTTCTTGCTTCCGGTGAAACTTTTTAATAGTAGGAGTAGAAACCAGGCGATTTGGCTAACTCGTTTTGTAGAATAACCTATCGGAACAATTAATTCTTCTTTTTCTGTTTCTTGATCATAAAGTTGAACGACATTATATATGATTTTCATACTACCACTCCTGAAAGATTTATTTCTACTCGAACTAGCCATTTGAACACTAAATATAGACGTTTTAATTTGGATTAAAACGATATATTAATAGAATTTTTAACTTCGATCGAAAGTAGAAAATAACACACAAGTAAGCGCCAATCTTATTGACGAAGCAGACGAGAACTTCAGGAAATGCCCATCACAGCATATCACCCCTTTGGATATTAGAATCGTCCCAAAATGCTAGGCCCTGCTTTCAAAAAAGAACAATACAATGCAACACGCAATACGTATTCATTCACCAAAAGTGGACATTTTTTACATTTTCACGATGCAAAATTACATGGTATCAATCCATTTCAAGTGGTCCAGAAAATCATTAAATCGTTGCTCGACCATTTTTAAAAAATCTAAATTTTTTTGTACAACAACCCTAACATGATGGAAGTTCAAAATGACTATTATTTTAATTTTATTAATTTTTGTTTGTGCATGGCGGCCATCTTTGTTTCATCGTTTGCAGCAATTTTCTCAGAAGAAGGGTTTACGGAATTGTAAATAATTCATCGTTTATTTCTCCAATTCAAGTGCGGATTAAAGCGATTTGTACAGAATACAATGGGCTAAAAATTTGATGATAGAGTAGTTTCCGAAAATAAATCCTTATTGGTGAAATTTAAATATAAAATTTCAGTTTTTTTCAAAAATTTGTCCATTTACAAAAGGAAATTTTTCTAGCAAGGAAATCTGTGAACATGACATAATTTTTTTTACAAATAGGCACGAAAGTACTTGTGTTCACACGCCAAGTTCCAGACCTGGAACTTCGTTTCTCTTCGCTAAAAAAAAATCCCAAATTTTTCAAAAATGTCAAAAATCGCACTTTTTAGGCTTAGATATCTCTGGTGGGGCACGAGATAAAATTCTGAAGTTCTGGTTTTTGAGAGTATTGTATGGTAGTGCTATGCACAAGAAATTTCAAGATGGAGATTTGACTACAAGCTGAGATATGGCAAGGGCAACATGTGAAAACAATACTGCCAAACTATTGTTTTGTTGTAATCACAGCTAAGAATTTATCTCAGAGTGTCACTTAAATTTACGTTTTTGATTATCTTTAAATAATAGTAACAGAAAATAAAGCCCTTTGCAAAGCTTAGCAATTAATTTAAAAAATAATTATGCCTAAGGCCATACATTTTGTATGGTTTCAGTAAATTTTGTTGTAAGTAATTTTAGTCTTAAAAGAATCCTCAGCACTTTTACATAAAGAAAAAAAATATTTTTATAGAAGTCCTGAAACAAAAACAGAACAGGGAAAGAGAAAAGCTTATAATGTTGTCATACTTGTTGAGACATGATCAAACGTGTCAAAACACATTCTTACTTGTTGGTTTAAAAACCACAATTTTGATCTTTCTCAAAATTTTATTTGTAGGAACCAAGTCTTGTCATTTCTTGATAACTTGATTGAAGATCTTGGCCCTGCTGGCTCATAGAAATAAACTTTGAAATCACTATGTGCAAGTCTCAGTTCATTAATAATTTCTAGCTTACTTCTTATGCAAAAAATGTCATTTTCTGCAGTGTAAATTTTGAAAGGACTTTGGCTATCTTTACTTTCTAAAAATTACTTGAGGCTGATGCATGGTAACATCGTAAAATGTTTCATTTACAGGAATATACTTATGGTAGGAACAAGTTTCAGGGATTGGTAAGCAGCATTAAAATTGTGGTTTTTAAACCAACAAGCAGGAATGTGTCTTGACACATTTCATCATGTCTCAACAAGTATGCCAACATTATCAGCATTTCTCTTTCCCTATTCTGTTTTTGTCTCAAGTCTTGTATAAAAATATTTCTTTTCTTTATATAAAAGTGCTGAGGTTTCATTTGGTTACAAAAATTACAACAAAAGTTACTGAAACCATACAAAATGTAGGCCTGAGACATAATTATTTTTTTAATTAATTGCTAAGCTTTGCAAAAGGCTTTATTTTCTGTTACTATTATTTAAAGATAATAAAAAAAAAATAAATTTAAATGACACTCTGAGATAAATACTTAGCTGTGACTACAGCAAAACAATAGTTTGGCAGTATTCTTTTGAAATGTTGCCCTTGCCATATCTCAGCTTGTAGTCAAATCTACATCCTGAAATTTCTTGTGCATAGCACTACCATACAATACTCCTAGAAACCAGAACTTTAGATTTTTATCTCGTGCCGCACCAGAGATATCTAAGCCTAAAAAGTGCGATTTTTGACATTTTTGAAAAATTTGGGATTTTTTTTAGCGAAGAGAAACCAAGTCCCAGATCTGGAACTTGGCGTGTGAGTACAAGTACTTTCGGGCCTATTTGTAAAAAAAAAAATATGTCATGTTCACAGATTTCCTTGCTAGAAAAATTTCCTTTTGTAAACGGACAAATTTTTGAAAAAAAACTGAAACTTTATGTTTAAATTTCACCAATAAGGATTTATTTTCGGAAACTACTCTATTACCAAATTTTTAGCGCAATGTTTTCTATACAAATTGCTTCAATCCGCACTTGAATTGGAGAAATAAACGATGAATTATTTACAATTCCGTAAACCCTTCATGTGAGAAAATTGCTGCAGACGATGAAACAAAGATGGCCGCTATGCACAAACAAAAAATAATAAAATTAAAATAATAGTCATTTTGAACTTCCATCATGTTAGGGTTATTGTATAAAAAATTTCATATTTTGTAAAAATGGTCGAGCAACCAGTGCTGGACCACTTGAAATGGATTGACCCCATGGTATGTTCACAAAGTTTCAAGACTGGTCGAGAATACAAAATTTATTAAACATTTTTGTTCAGCGAACTGAAATTCTTCTAAATATAACCATTGAGCATCAACACACCACTACCAGCGTTTTTTTCCGTTATTCATAGGCTCCCTGGAAGTCTTCGCGCGCAAGGCTGTTAAGGGACCTCGTCGAAGCTCGAATCGTGAATCGCTGGAAATGTATCAAATTGCTTCCCTTCCAGGTCTTTTTTTTATCCGGAGGAACAAAATAAGTTGCTGGGAGCAACGTCGTGGCTGTAGGGGACCTTGTGGCAGGATTGCCACGTTAAACTTAACCAAAACTTTGGCGGCTGCGAGTAACGTGTGAGAGGCCACATTGTCGTGGTGAACAATGCAACCGTCTCTTATGTCTGGGCAGACACGCCGGGTCGGGTCAGTTTTACAATGGAATGCACCCCATTTGAAGGATCGAGTCCGGCACGTCCGCCCAGACATCAGAAATGATGGATCGTTCACCACGACAATGCGACCTTTCAAACGCCGCTTGCCGCCGCCGCCGCCGCCGCCGAAGTGTTGGATAAGTTTAACATGACAATACTGCCGCAAGTCCCCTACAGCCCAAACCTTTCTCCCAGCGACTTTTTTTGTTCCCCGGATCAAGAAAGACTTGAAAGGGAAACACTGGACACGATTACAGCGATCCAGGCAGCATCGACGAGGTTCCTCAACAGGCTTGCGGGGGAAGACTTCCAGGGAGCCCATGAATAATGGAAAAAACGCTTCCAGCGGTGTGTCGATGCCCAAGGGTCATATTTCGAAGAATTTTAGATCGCTGTACAAAAATGTTTAATAAATTTCGTCTCCTCAGACCAGTCTTGAAACTTTGTGAACACACCATGTATGTACATTCCATGCAAAATTCTTTATTTAAAAGAGTCCATGCTTTTTTTTTTTTTTCCTTTTCTAAAGATTTATGTGGTTTTATTGAAAAAAAAAGTATATATATAAATAAATCCATTAAATTTATAATTTTTTTCAATGACACACAATATAAAAAAATAAATTAAAGTTTTTATTTTCTTATATTTATTCGATTTAAACTAAATCACTCTTATGAATATATATATGTTAATCTATTAGTTTTTGAATTGTCTTTAAAATATACTCTGGGATGCATCGCTGTATATTTACAGTGCAATAGGATAACAATTCTTAACTATGCCTATTTTCGTTTTTTTTTAGATATATATTCAATATTTTAATGTTTTATACATTATATATATTTTATCTCAGAATTATTCATGGCTTGAAAATATTCGATTACATTCAGTGGAAAGGGCACGCTGCGATTTTCGCTTCAACGAACAATTTTTGTTGCAGTGATTATTCTTTTTTAATAAAAAAATAGTTTCGATACGAGGGCACGAAGATATATATACTATGTATAAATATATGTTTGTACTTGTAGCGTTGTATTGCGTTTGCTTTTCAAAATAATGTATTATTTCTACTTTAAAAAATCTTTGGTAATTTTAATAAGAATTTTACGATATTTTTTGTAATAATAAATAAAATCACTAGAAAATATTTCATGAATATTTAGCACTTGTTACAGAATTAAACATTATGATTTACGAAAACTGTTAATAAAAAAAAAAAAAAAATTTTCTAAAAACCAATGAAGGATATAAGAATGTTTATTTGTATCTAATAAGATGTTTTTTACCAATTTTATCTACACTTCAACTAAATGGACGAAGGGGTTCAGAGGATAGCAACATTTTACTTTTATTTGAAAAAAAAATGGCAACATAAATTAATATTTGATTAAATATGTCCAATCTGTTTATTTTCTCGATCCACATTCAGTTCAGTCTCGGTGCAATTAAGATCGAAAAAATATTTGTAACTATATATTCTTTATTTATTTTTTACAGAAAAATTTATTAATAAATATTTTTCCTTATAAAAATATAAATAAACTTTATTTATATTTTTATTTATTTATATTTTTATTTATTTATATTTTTCTTTATGAAAAGAGCTAAGAAAAAATAATTTTTCCTAAAAACCAGTGACGGATATCAAAGTATTTATTGTCTGAGCGAAGCGAAGGCTAATACACAGCGTAATATTACTTTCCGGGCAAAAAACAGCTACGATGGATATTAAAACCTTTCATAAAACATTTCGTCAAGCATAACTCAAAAAATATTTGTCGGATTTCGGTTCTGATTGTACCAGAAGATACCTATGAGGGTAACCTACTGAATGCACCTACTATAAAAAATAAGTTCAGATTCGTTTAAAAATTATAATAAAAAAACTGATAAAAAAAGAAAAAAATATCTACATACGTCACGGAAATTTAGTGTATGTCATTTTCACCGGCTGGATGTTTTCGTAGAAAACCGAATTACAGCACATGGAGCACAGAAAATATGCACCCACTAATATTAAAGTGCAATAAAACATTTTTTAATTTAATCAAACAGAAAAGAAATCTGGATTGTTTTTCTATTTCAAATAAAAAAGGCCATATTATATAGATTATTAGCCATAATAACTTAGGGTTTCAGATTTTACGATAATCTACCCAATAGCATTTTTAATCGCCAAAAACAACATTTATATTTTGCGTGTGAAAATTTTAAACAGTTATTTGATGTTTAAATAAACAATTTTGATTTGTGGCATCATTTATTCTTAATTAATTTTTTTTTCTTTTTAGTATTTCAAGTGAAATTTTGGTACTTGTTAGTTATCCCGTCGACGAATTTCGCCAAATTATATAAATCGCAAAACCACCCGCCAAATTATACAAAGTGACATAATTTTTATTTTAAATAACGAAAGAACAAATAAATCAGTACAACATTAATAAAAATACAAATAAAACGTCGAAATAAAAATCACGTGATGACGTAAACACGTGTTGTCAAGTGAATGTGACATTTACGATCAACCATTATTTTTCCAGAACAGGCGTCTTATTGGTAAGGAAAACGGGTTTGGCGAGAGAAGTAAACTTTTCATGCATGTTTTCTTGCAACCTACTCACTGTTTCATGTACCCAAACATTGTTTTAAAGATTTAAACAATTTATTTAGTGTACACAAGACATTTACGCACAGATGTCATATACGCACTATGTTGGCGCGACTTTTTTCTGCGCAAATGTCATATACGCACCGGGGTACTTAACTGGCGCCAAAGTGTCTTCCTTGATATGGTAACCTAGATGTTGTTGTTTATTTATTATTAAATTGTTTATTTACTTTTATGCGAAAACGAGGTTTTCGCCAAATTGGCGTCAGAAAAAAAATTGCGCCAACATGGTGCGTATATGACATCTGTGCCAAAAAGGTTTATATTTATTTGTAAAAAAATAAGCATAAACGTTCATCGAGTTTGTAATAAATTGTCTGGTTTGTATCTTTTTGTAACAAATCTCACTTTGTGAAGCCAAAACTGCACAAAGATTTAAAAAAAAAAACGCCAAGGCAAAGTGATGTTGTTAAAGTACAGTAAAATTAGTTTAAAATGTGTATTTTAAATCAAGTGAATGAAAAGAATATTTTAAATTAAATGGATGCAAGATGAACATAGTATAGAAAAAAATAATGGCAATTTATTACCTGCGCCAATAATTCGTATTCAGATACACAGGCAAGGTTGGCGTCAAACAAGAGTAATACTAACAGCAACATTGTTATAACAGTATGGGAGTTATAAAAGTTAAGTAATAATGGCTTTAAGCACGCAAGCCACACAAGCAGTTTTTTACATATGTTTCGAGTGAAGCTCGATCATCAAGGTGTTAATTATTCATACAAGAAACCGTTATATACACGAAAGTTAAAAATTGTAATGTAAATATATGCATTCTCGCATTCCCTCCCCCCCCCCAAAAAAAAAATGTTACAGCAATGAAATTTAATTGGAGTTAAATGAAGCTTTTTCAATTACGACATTGGTTGAAAACCAGATTACGGAATATTCCTATAATATTTCAATTAATCACGGTACATTTTGTTAGCCCGGTTCAAATTTTCTCACGAGTATTTTATTTTTATTTTTCTGTCAAAAGCCGCCTTTTTTTTCAGCACGCGTAACTTGTATTGATGTTGAAATAAATGTTTTGACTTATGCTATTATCTCTTCTTATTATTTTATTTATTTACTTATTAGTATTTTTAATTAAATGAGTCAAATCGTGTTTTTAAATGTATTTAATGTGTGTATTTTAAATTAAAAGAATGCATTACGAAAGACGACGATAAGAACAATATTTGACGATTTATCACCTGCGCTCATCTAAATGCTTTATTACCATGTATTTAATACCCTTCACGGAATTTCATCGTTATATGGATTTTACTTTTCTTTTAAAAACTTCACGCAATTCGAGTTTAAGAAAGTGAGATTTTTTTTTGCAAATGATATAAACGACTATGAAAATAACACTGAAGAAATATTATACTTGTTTATATATGTATTTTAAAAAATGCATCTGCTGACACGTATTAGATAAGGGCGCAGATGTCATACACATCCCATATTGGCGCGATTTTTTTCCGACGGCAATTTGGCGAAAACTTCGTTTTTGAATACCAGTTACATATATATTTTCAAACAGGGGAATAACAACAAATAAAAAAAGTTTGATTAATAAATATAGAACAACACATATATAGTTAAAAATAAAATGTAAATAAACAATTTATTAAAAAATAAACAACAACAACCGGGTTACCGTAGCAAGCTAAATAACGACACTTTGGCGTCAGTTAAGTACCCGGTGTGTATATGACATCGGCGTCAGAAAAAAATCGCGCCAATATGGGGCGCGTATGTGACATTTGTGCGAAGCAGTAGCGTTTGGGTGTTTGTGAGGTGTCATCTCTGAAACTACCTAGCCGATTAAAAATATAGTGGTGTCAGAAAAAATGTCGGTGACCATCTCTGCTCCAAAACAGACTGTATTTTATTTCGGTGCAACAAATCCCATCAGTGCAGGAAAAAAAAGTTCTAAAATGCGATGTCTGTGATATTGTTTGGCCTAGAAATTTGAAAATCGGTGTGGTGGCTACTTTTAAGATGTAGACATTCATTATGAACTCTTTTTAAAAGGTTGAAAATTGTAAAGTGAGAAATAAACGTAAAACATTCTATAAAGATTATAAATCACGATTTATTTGCAATTGTTAGGAATAAAAATTTTGAAATGTCACGTGGCTATTAGTTTTAAAATGTAAATGCCGATCAGTTTCTTAAAAACCTGAAAATTAAAAGGGTGTACGATACAAAAAAAAAAAAAAAAAAAAAAAGATCTAACCTGCAATTTCTGTGATACTGTTGGAGTTAGAAACTTCAAATTTGGCATGGTAGTAATTCATAAGATATAAATGTTGGTTTTAGAACGGATTCTAAAAAAATCCTATATTTAGAAGACTAAATAAAGCGGACAAAGGCCTAAAGATGATCTAAATTACCAAGTACGTGGAATTGTTAGAAATATAAACATGGAAATTGACTGTTACATTTAAGAGATAAATACTCACAACAGAACAATTTAAAAAAATTTGGCTATGCAAAACGGTGCAGGAACAAAAAACTTTCGAAATTTTTCTATTTCTGTGTTACTGCTGAGTCTAAAAACTTAAGGTGAAATGAACAGAAACGTTTTAATTTACCATTTAATGTGAAATGATTAGGTATAGAAACTTTAAATATTTAATAATACTACACCCCACCCCCCACCCCCACCCCAAAAAAATAAATAAATAAATAAAACAAAAAAAACCATGCAATTTAAATGCAACAAAATGGGTAGATACACACCTAGAATTGAATAAATTATGTAAATATTGAATAAATGTGGGTATGAAATAGCGAATAGGTTGTCCGAAAGTAGTTGTGAATGTGTTCCTTCTCTAGGCTATTCTATGTATTGCCAAGGCCCTTAACAGAGGGAAGTGCTTGTTTAAATTTGATATGGATTTTTTTTTTCAGATTCACTAATCTAGATATTTTATCATTTGAATTTGTAATCAGTCAATGACCAATTAAAGATGGTATCTCATTTTCTTTAATTGCAACAAGTTATTATTAAATCTATGTTCTCGCCAATATCGCTCAGACTAATCCCTCTGGGGGAAGTCCTAGTTAGTGTCTAATAAGATGTTGGTTTTTTTTTATCAATTTTATCTACATTTCAACTAAATGGACGAAGGGGTTCAGAGGACAGCAACATTTAATTTTTATTTTTTAAAATATGGCAACATAAATTAATATTTGATTAAATATGTCTAATTATTATATTTTCTCGATCCACCTTCAATTCAGTCTCATTGCTATTAAGATCGAAAAAAATATCTTTAAGTAGTTTTATGCAGGTGTAAAATCTTACATATAACTAATGATTAAAGTGTCCCACGTGAAACTCTTTTCTGAAATTTCATTTTCAAAATATTAGCAATATTAGCACTGTAAAAGCAGTACTGTAAGTACTGTCTTACCATAAAATCATTTCTTAATGTTTCTGATAACGAACGTTCTGAAACTTCTAAGGTTGACAATTTCTTCTAAAAAATTGACATTACCGCATTTAGCACTGTTTATACTGAAATTGAGCTAAGAAAACGTCTAATAATTTCAATAAATATGGACATTTAAATGTCTTCATTCATGCTTTAAAAACTCAAGATAGTTTAGAAGAAAAAATAAAATATGAAAAAAAATTGTATTAAATAAATTAAAATATAGTGCGGTAAATATTTAGACAACACAGAGGAAAATTTCACGAAAAAGAT
The DNA here is from genome assembly GCA_963932465.1 of Maratus speciosus. Lineage (NCBI taxonomy): Eukaryota > Metazoa > Arthropoda > Arachnida > Araneae > Salticidae > Maratus > Maratus speciosus. The sequence goes on along the minus strand of OZ010795.1, from coordinate 276,323,191 downwards.
TTATTTATAACACACGTATCTTCGCTTAGGAACTATCGAAAAAATGTCACTAGCCTTCTGAAAAGTTATCCACATCCATGGCATCATAAAAAATTAACTATTATTATGAATATAATTAATCATTAAAATATAATTTTAATAATAATTATTAACAATTATTAATTTTAATAATAATATAATTTACTTTAAATGTAAAATTTTTAATGTAAATTTATTCAAGCATTTCACCCTGTACCCAGTTATATAAATTTTAAGCTAATATTTATATGTTTGTAATACATATTTTATACCATTATACTAAATTTCTCTTTTCTTAAACGCAATGTCTGCATTTGAAGGAAATTACTTTTTTCTAAGTGGCTATTTCTAGAAAAATAAATAAAACTTTGTGAATTTACACCATATAATTTTTGCCGTTTTTAAAAGTATTGAAAATATTAAAGTTTTTCCCTTTTGAAGAAATAACAGGTTTTTATTTTAATAAAATAATGCTGTATTTAATAATGCATTTACATAGGTTAATGTCGCAAAACAATTACAAACATTATTAAAAGTAAGTAAATTATATGACGTAATGACCTTAACGGCGAAAATAATGTAAATACGTAAAATAATACATTTTAATATTCATGTTCAGTTAAATATAAAAATATAAAAAACATGTTTTCTGTGTTACAGTTTTTTTCTTTGTGTACAAATTAAGAGTCTTCTGAATTATTTTTCAAACGCATTTATCTTTTCCATTTAAAAATGGCTATTTAGCGTTATAAGTTTTTATAATGATGCTAGAACATAGGAAGTTTCAATACATCATTATATACAATCTATGTTGACGGAAGCAATTTTTGAAAGTCATATGACTACGGATTTCAATTAGTGAGCTCTATTTAAAATCTGCCATTGACTGTTATTTTTTCCGTCATCTTCCCCAATATTTCTGCTGAACAAATTTTAATAGATTTATTTTAAAATAAAAACTGTTTATTTGCAGATGAGCGAAAAGTAGCTATTTTTTATGTTTCAGTGTTTCTGTTTTATTTTTTATTCTAAATGTTTAAATGACATTTCATCAAAATGGTGGTAATTGGTTTACTTACATTGTTCAAAAATGGAAAATGCTTATTTTCCTTTTATTCGTTGTATCTTCATACATATATCGCATTCTTATTACAAATGAAATGAAAATGATTTTCAAATTTAAATATATGGTGTTTAATCCGATCTGAAATCTCAAAAGATTTAAAAATTAACTTAAACCATTTTCTAAATAAAGCATTATTTCCTGAAATAGGAAACTGCATTTTTTCCCTATAATTCCATATAATTAAATATAAATGAACTTTATTTTTATATAATATAAAAATTTCAACTTAGCAGGAATAGTACAATACTAAAATATAGTTTAAATTAATAGTATTTTGAGTTTCATTAGCTAGTCAAGACTTTGCTTATTATATAAGTTTTTATTAAGATTATTCTTGAATGTTTATCTCACGATTCTTTTCCTTTATACACATATACAGTGTGTCCACGTATAACCTGACCGACCTTTATTTTCGCAACCGTTGGTCCTAGATGCATACTTCCAATTACAAAAGTGGTCAAAATTAGGTGCAGAGTTAAGATTAAAAAAGTTTGAAGAGAAAAAAAAATTAACGAAGAATTACGTAATCTAAATTTTTATACGGTCTCCCGGTCCTATAACGTATATTTAGTAAAATTTAACTGTTACACTGACAAGTAAGGTAAAAAAAGTCCCGTTATTCTACGATTAAAATTGATCGAGTAATAGCTGTTTAAAGTTGGGGCATATTTTTTGATGAAATTTAGGGGTCATTCACAAATTTAGTAGAAATATAATTTCGTCAGATATATTAAAGAAATGGTTGGGAGTAAAATTAGCATTGCAATATAAATTTGAAATCTTTATTCATTGCGATATATTACTGCAAAGTAATGAACATATAAGAGGATAAAAATAACAGAATTTTTGTTAAAGAAAAGTATGAAAAACAACAGCCTGAATTCTTTACAAAAATGATACATATTTTAAAATGCTGTTAGATTACACCGTCTTTCAAATTTTGGGTTGTGCCTTGTTTTTTAGCTTCTGAAAATTGATTCACGTGTATTTTTTAGCTCTGAGTCCGAAAATGACATTCATTTTAAACCATCACGTCAGGATTTTTCTCAAATCGCAAATTTCAAAGTTAAAAAGCTCAAATTTAAAATTGATCCCCCTTCCCCTCGCAATCGCATCGGACCCCTGAGCTGTTTAGCTGTAAGAAACTCAGTATAAGCCACAAAATTGAATAAATTATTGAATTAAATAAAATTAAACTGAATAAAAAAGTCTTACATCTATTTTATAGTATCATATTTTTCGCTATTTTTTACTCTTGAAACTTACGATTTGCGAAAGACCCTAAAATGATAGTTAAAAGTGAAGGTAATTTTTTTATTTAGCGTTAAAAAAACATAAAACTTAATAATAAAAGTTAAAGAACACAACCATCGCAGGTTTATGTTATCTTATCTAAAACCATTTCTTAAATTTGTTGACGGTAATCTATCCGAATGTTTTTGTCTTATCCTCGAATATAAGTATTTATAAGATGCTAAGCATCAAAAATCATAATAATATTACATTGTAATCGGATTTAAGTCAGTATGTAAAATTTTAACTTCGATCGGACATTTGAAAGTCAGTTCAAGTACGAGTACAAATTTTAAACTGGAAAGACGATCGTTGCAAGTTAAATAAAACCTTATGAAAATAACATAATTTTTGTTAAAAGAAATCATAGCCTCAAATCCTTACAAAATACAACATGTGTTAAAATACAATTATTTTAACTAATCTCAAACTTAACTAATAAAGTTAAGTCAATCGTAATAGTGGTACGATTTCTTTCAAACCTCAGATACCTTGAAATAAGTTTAAGTACTTTATATACGACTACTCAAAGCACGGTCGAAATCATCTGTTTTGATATGCAAAAAAGTGGTATAAGTCATTCATTTCAAAGTTTTATAACTCGATCAATTTTAATGTTAGATGAATGGGACTTTTTCTGTCTTACTTATTAATGTCACAGTAATTTTTTACTAAATATCACTTATAGGAACGTGGGACAGTCTAAAAATTTAAATTTCGTATTTTTTTAATAAATGTGTTTCTTGACCCAAATCACTTTAAACATAATTCTTTACATTATTTAAACCATTTTTGTAATTGGAAGTATGCATCTAGGACCAACGGTTTCGAAAATAAAGGTCGGTCAGGTTATACGTGGACACACTGTATATACACATGTATATATATATATATATATAGTCAAATTTCGTACTACCACAATTTTTTGGGTGATGGGTAATGTTTAATTAATGGTTATATATATATATATTTGGTCGAATTTCGTCAGATGCCAACTAATAACAGAATTATTGTTTTGCCATAAAAGCAGTAGGAAACAACATTGTGTATATTGAACTTATTACGAGACGTATTTTTAAAGTAAATACCGTTTCTATATTAAAATAAAAAGCTACTTTTTTAACAGTTTTATTTTTACATGAAAGCCTGGACATTAATCTATTTTTCAACGTAATTCCTGATTATATAAAGGGGATTAAATGAAAACTGCAAAAATGTCACTGAAACTCTGTTTTTCATTCTAGGTGACTTGAAATTAGCAGACAGGTTCCGTGAAATATTCCCGAGCTGATAGTACAATGCCAGGCCGTAGATACGGTAGGAGGTGCGAAGCAGCTCATTAAATATGGCGGCACTACTACGTAGATGCATCAAAGAGAAACAGCGTGCAGTTATTCGATTTTTTATGGAGTGAAAGGGTGAAACCTGTTGATATCCATATGAGAATGAACACGATATTTTATTATTAATGATGCAGATTATGCAGATTTCACTATTAAGGTACTTCGTACTTTAAGTATATTACCACCCGCTTTTGTATCTCATTCTCAAAGAAATCCCTCCGCCTACTGTGATAACTTTGAATCAGCGCCGCTTTCACATGATCACCGTCGTTGTATGCACTGACTGAAAAAGAACTTCTTCAAGTTCATGAAAAAGTGGCAGTCACTTGGCGCACACACGGCAAGTCGAACGGCGGCGCGCACACACGGCACGGTAAGATCTCATACCGGAATATATGTGGGAAAAACTTAACACTCTCCATATAGGCCTCACCTTGTGCAACTGACTACCTCTTATCCCTACACTGGAAGAAAAACCATCGCGGTGGGCTACAACGAAAATTATGATAACAAAACAACGGTAATGCAGAAGTTTGCACATCAGGAGGCAGGTTTCTGTGGAGATCGAATACAGTTGCTGCACTGTTAAAATTCTGAAGCATTCTGTCTAGTCATTCGACCGTTTTTTGAAAAAAACGGTATCACAACCGTAATGATATTCTGACCATAAAATGGCCAATAATACGGCCAGAATAGTGTTTAATTACGGTTGTGTAACCGTTTTCGATAAAAACGGTCAAACAACTGGATTTGCAAATTTTTAACAGTGTGGTCGTACGATACGATAAATGCGAATGTAGGCGGGAATTATGTTGAAATTCAAATTAAGTACATGCTTTCATATAAATTGAAATTAGTTGAAAAAATGCAATTGAGTTTTTTTTACATATATATATATTTAAAATTAAAATGGAACAAACTTAAAAACATTACTAAATAAAACTTTGTATAATGCAAAGTGTTATTTTTTAAAATATTCAAAAAGTCAGTTTGACTGCATGTTTATTCTAGGTAAAGTAACAAAATGTCTGACAATCAGTGATAAGTAAAAAGAAAGTCTTTAATTTAAGTTTCTATAAGTTACATATTTTTTTGTATTTTCTTTAATGTATTTCAAGTTGCCTGAAAGCCTCAAAAATAGAATGATCTTTTGAATGATGTTCTCTTTACTGTTTCCACAGACTTTCATCTTTCTGGATGATGCTAAAAAACAATATAAGAGAAAATTTATATAATAAAAACTGCATTAAAAATAGATAATTACATATTAGACTTATGTTTTACAGAAATATGGGGAAATATAATTTATATCTTTTATATAAATTACACCTTTATTTAAGAGGAGATTCGCCTATGGAGGGCCGTAAAAAGGGTGTTTTTTAGCATTTTTCAGAAATAGGAAAGAAGATTTTTGTCCATGTCTTTCATTTAATTGTTATCATTTGAAAAAAAAAAAATATATATATATAAATGTCTAATAAGAATTTGATTATGTGGCCCGAATTGCACTGGTGAATGACCTACCGTGCGCCCCATGCACTTTCAATCGGTCGTGATCCGATAGATTTCCAGAGTCGTCTGCAATTATATAGCGTAAAGGATAATAAAAGTAAACAATATTGTCTGCAGCTTCAAGCAGTTTGAAGTCAAAAAGCTTAAAATAAACAAAAATTCGGTATTTTAATAAAGGCCCATTTTTGGCACTTTTTGCACTTTGGCGCGATTCTGAAAATGTTTATTTTTTATAAAAATGGCTAAAAGTGGTCCAAGCTCGAATAAATTATATAACATATAGATTTTTTTTTTTTTTTTTTTTTTTTTTAAGTAAGATCGGTTTAATAGTTTTTGCGCTAAAATACTTTAAGCCTTCGGATGCTAAAGAACTAAATAACAACGGATGGATTTCGAAATCCGCCATTTATAATAGTTTTAAAGAGATAATCTACAGACTATAGGAAATAGAAAAAATGTAATAAATAAGCCTCCTTTAAATATTATATTCTTAGTAAATGAAAATTCTTCTTCTTTTATTAAGTAATATTAATATCATCTTTTACATGACCTTATGTAAAATAGAGGTAAAAGAGAAAAATGTAAAAAAAAAAAAAAAAAAAGTCATCTTTAGGAATTATTTTCTTTGCAAAAGAAAATTGTTTTTCAATTTTTAAGTAATGTTAATACTATATTCAATATGATTTTAAAAGCTAAATTACTTTATCTCCTCATTTCATTTTTGATTAATATAGAAAATACCTGGATATGGCGAAAAGATAAAATAAATAGCCATTGAAAGAATGATTTTTTTTAATCTTCTCACGTTTTATGTACAATACTTGGAACATTACAAGACTGTTGTAATTGAATGAAACTCTTTATTCAAGAATTTTCAAAGAGATTTCTTATATTCCTAAGAGGATAGATAAATCTTTGGCACATATTGCTTAAGAGCACAAAAAGACCTTAAGCTACCATTTTGATCTTGATGTCATTAACGTTCGATTTCTTTTCAAGAATTGGTTCTTCTCATATTAAATTTAAAGCCCCGCATTAAATTCTGACATTTCTTATTTGATATAAAGAAAAAATTTTATATTCAATTACATTACTTTATCTATTTTGTAATTCATATTTTTTATCGGCCTTTTATTAAATATATTTTGCAGGTGTTTGAGATGACGTAATTTCTGTTTTCACTAGCCTTACAATAAATTAAAAGTTCCTTTTAGATAGTTCCATAATATGGCGAAATTATTTTTAAATTCAATTTCGAGTAAAGTAGGCAATAAAGGCGGCTGTTTCACATATTATTATAAGATAATAATACCTGGAATGAAGTATTCATTTAATACAGTTCACTGTTTTGGTACGAATGTCAACATTAGATGGTGCCACACTCTGCCATCTTACTAGAAAACTTAAATTGCCGCATAAAAACGATCATTGTTAGCTAAGCTTTAATCCGTAAATCTGTTTCTCTGTTGAACCGCTTATTTTGTTTTTAAATTGAGTGCTTTTTTTTTAAATGCAAGACACAATATTACAAAAGAAATAACACATTAGAATTATGTGTCTCAAATTAGGTCATATTTTGCTAATTACATGTTTTAACTTTAAATAAAAAATATTATAAAGGAACAAAATGTAGAATATGTATATTCAAATCACATTTTAAGTGCTTTAAAGCAATATATTAGTTGTCTGAGCGAAGCGAAGGCTAATACTCAGCGAAATATTACTGTCCGGACACATTACTACTACGATGAATATTAACGCCATGTCCTACTAAAAAAAAAGCCTAATAAAAACCTTTCGTCAAGCAAAACTCAAAAAATATTTGTCGGATTTCGTTTCTGATTGCACCAGAAGGTACCTATGAGGGTCGCCTACTGAATGCACCTACTATGAAAAATAAGTTCCAAACCGTTTAAAAATTATATAGAAAAAACTGATAAAAAAGCACAATTTATCTGCATACGTCACAGAAATTTGGTGTGCGTCACTTTCACCGGTTGATGTTTTCGTAGACAACTGGTTTGAACACATGGAGCAAATAAAAAAAAAATACGCACGCATTAATATTGAATAGATCAGTTTCAACCACGTGATCACAAACCTTGCAACAACCCGCGGCAACCAGTTTTGGTGGGCAAACAAATAATAATACAGTACTCCGTACCACAGTGACCGTTTTTAGCCTGTTATATAAAATCTGGCCTGTTGTATGACAAAAATTGTGGATGATTAAAACAAAAGACATGAGTGTTTATTGCTCCGGGAGGTTATCTTTCTCTGGATGTCTGTCTGTCTATCATACAGCATGCAATTTTCTTGTAAAGGATGATATTAATATGCAGTAAAACCTCCATAATGTACACACCCGATTAGTGGACACCTCTATTTAGTGGGCATTTTTTCGATTATCAACCCTTAAATAACTGTACATTTTTTACTCTCAGTAGCGGACACCTCCAAATAGAGGACAAATTCTGCCCTCCCGAGGTGTTCGCTATTCAGAGGTTTTACTGATAAAACCTCCATAGCGGACACATCCGATTAGCGGATACCTCTATTTAGCGGACATTTTTTCGATTACCAACTCTTAAATAACTGTACATGTTTTACTCTCAGTAGCGGTCACCTCTAAATAGAGGACAAATTCTGCATTCTCGGGGTGTCCGCTATTCAGAGGTTTTACTGTATATAATATTGATAGTTATTTTACAGGGCCACACAAAAGAATAAGAATATATGAAACGAATATGAACTGAATTCGGGATTGGTAGATCGCTGATGGTAATGTAATTTTAGGATGTTGTTACAGTCATCCGCAGCATGTTTTTAGAGTTTCGTTGATCTAACAAAACCCTACCTGTCTCACTCCTTTGTCTGTCTGTCTGTCCGTCTGTCACAGAGCCCGTTCTCAGAAACTATATATGTCGGAGACTTGAAAATTTGCATACTTATAGCTGAACAACACATATCAAACGGGAATTTTGAAAAAGTCTATTATTTAATCCTCTGGGCTTGTGTATTTTAAGCAATTTTTCTACCTCAGCCCCTAATTAAGTTGGAGACATGAAATTTTGCATTCTTATAGCTGAACATCTCACATAAAACGACAAATAATAAAATTTTGAAAAAGGTTTAATATTTAACCCTCTGGGCTCTAACTTGTGTATTTAAAGCAATTTTCTAACTCAGCCCCTAATTAAGTTGGAGACATGAAAGTTTGCATACTTATAGCTGAACACTTGTGATAACATGATAAATCATAAAATTTTGAAAAAGTCATATTTAACCCTCCGGTCTCTAACTTCTGTATTTTAAGCAGTTTTTCTAACTCAGCCCCTAATTAAGTTGGAGATATGACATTTTGCATACTTATAGCTGAAATCCTCACAACAAACGACAAATAATAAAATTTTGAAAAAGGTCTAATATTTAACCCTCTGGGCTCTAACTTGTGTATTTTAAGCAATTTTTCTAACTCAGCCACTAATTAAGTTGGAGACATGAAATTTTGCATACTTATAGCTGAACATCTCACATCAAACGACAAATAATAAAATTTTGAAAAAATCTAATATTTAACCTTTAATATTTTGTCTCGCGCAATTTTTAAATTTAAACTGTTTTGCAATACTATTTTTTGTTCATTTTGCATAATAAGTGTAATGTGACGCAATTTCTTCTATTTCAGACTTCTAACGCATGTTAATGAATTTATTTTACAATATCCTTTCTCTTTCAAAATTCACATGTAAATATAGTTTTAATGGCGTAATTTCCAATGAGTGCCTTCTTTTTATACCTAATTATTTAATTTTAATTTGAAGGTTTTTTTCTGTTTATAATAGTAACGTGTAAATATGTTTTTTTATTTGAAGCAAACATTATTGTTTGCGATGTTTATACAGTTGGCAACAGTTTAAATTAATACCATTTTCTAAAATATGTAAAAAATATCAGATAAGATGTTGAATATTTGAATTTAAAATAGAAATAAAACCTCAAAAAATGAGTCAAATTAAAAAAATTAATGAAATCTGCACACCGGGATTTTCTATTGAATAAAATGATCTAAAAATGATTAAATTCACATGTATAGCTTTTGCTCCAATAAATTTTTTTTTAATGGAACGATGTTGTCCAACTTTAGCATTAAATATCTCTTAAAATAATTCTTCGATTTGAAAACTGTATGCATTAGCGTGTTCATCAAACATTTCGCTATAATACCACCGATTTCCATATTTTTGTATGCAACAGTTTTCTTAATATTAACGAAGAAAGACCTCCGGTCACAAAGAATTCAAAACCGGCGGCGGCGGTAACAGCGTTAGTTAATTTTTTAGAATAGAGAGATATATAAAAAGGAAAACTTGTCTATCTGCCTGTTTGTAATTCTATAAAAATCCACAATTTGGAAGCCAAAATTGTGAAAAGATACGTACATGTGTATCAAAACATGGCCGAGGCAACTAAAGTAATCCGGAATCGAAATAATTTATAGTTAATTTTTAGTTAATAAAAAACCACCAATTTAACAGCAATTTCTTATCAAATTTAAACATTTTTTGTTATAGCAGTTGCCAACGATTAAAAAACACAATAACATTATTACTACAACAATTAATTTTCTACTGCAAGATTTCCACGTGAAAAATGAAAATGAAATAAATAGTTTGACGAATTTTTAAAAAAGGTGAATATTACGTCATAACTTTCTATTGCAAGATATTCACGTGAAATATGAAAATGAAATAAATGGTTTGATGAATTTAAATGAAAGTGAATATAACTTCATAACTTTTCTATTTCAAGGTTTCCACGTGAAAGAGGAAAATATTACGTCATATTGGAAATATAAAGGACGTGGTGGATATAGTATAACGTCATATGAGTGTGAAAAATGTATTGAAGCATGATAAAAACCCGATTAGAGAAATATTGGCCTATTTTAACATTATTGCTCCAATTATAAATTGAAATAAGTTCATTTATAGCTGTATTCTTTTGCGTCTGTTATATACATTTATACATTTTTATATAGCGTTTTCATATGATTCATTCATACAACATATCGACTGCTTTTTTTAATGTTTGTTTTGTGTTGTATGTTAAATTTTGAAATTGATTTTTCAGAACAAACATCCTTCAAATTCTGGGCAACGCCGGCACTTTAGTTTGTAACAGATAAATGGCTTTTGTATCTGTACATCTAATGCTAATATTATAAAGCGTTATAATATTATAAAGTATATAATATTATTAATGCTTGTACGTTTGTGAGGTGTTATCTCTGAAACTACATAGCCAACTTAAAAAAATGTCGGTGGCCATCTCTGCTCCGAAAAAAAGACTATTTTATGTCAGTGCAAGAACCTACATCGCTGCAGGAGCAAAAAAGTTCTAAAATTGCGATTTCTGTGATATTGATTAGGTTAGAAACTTTAAATTTGGTGCGGTAGTTACTTTTAAGATGTAAATACTCGTAATGAACGCTCTCTAAAAGGTTCAATTTGACGGATAAACGTAAAAATTTCTAGAAAGGTTCTAAACTATGATTTATTTGGAATACTGAAACTTTTGGGATACTGTTGGTTTTAGAAACTAGAACTTTGGAATGGTAGTAATTAATAAGATGTAAATGCTCGTTGTAGAACGAATTCTAAAAAAATAGAAAGACTAAACAAAGCGGAAAAAGATCTAAAGATGATCTAAGTAGCGAAGTACGTGTAATTGTTAGGAATATAAACATGAAAATTGACATGGCTGTATTTATCATGGCGTAAATTCTCGCAATAGAACAATTTCTAAAAATGTCGCTATATAAAACAGTGCAAAGACAAAAAACTTTCACAAATTTTCTATTTTTGTGTTACTGCTGAGCCCAAAATCTTGAAATTTTGCTTCGGGTTAGTTTTAAATATACAATTGTCTCTATGAATGGTTTCTAAAAAATTTAAAATTTAAAAAGATTAAATTAACGGAAAGCGATCTTAATTACCATTAATTTGGAATTATTAGGTACAGCAACTTTAAATATTTCATAATGCTGCATTTCGTCCGCAAAACATGCGATTTCAATACAACAAAACTGATTTTGGTAACAGTTGACATATGTTGTAGTGATATATTTACACAATATATCACTAGCATTAAATAAATTGTGTAAATATTGAATAATGACCTGTATGAAACAGTGAGTAGGTTGCCCGAAAGTACTTGTTAAAGTGTTCCTTCTCTAGGCTTTTCTCTCTCTCGCCAAGGCCACTAACAGAGGGAAGTGCCGTTTTAAATGTGATATGAATTTTTTATCCGATTCATTTTTCTAGATATTTTATCATAAGGTCATATTCTCAATTATCATTAGTAGCTTTTTTATATATTAACTTATTCTGGTGAAAGTTTATAATCGGGTTCATATTGGCGTATGTTAGATTGCATGATTTCCTGATTAAATATATATGGATTTGTAAATTACTTCGAATGACACTTTGACAGCTCAAAAGTTATGCAGACGATATATTCAGATCTTGTGACATACTTTATGTTGTAAACACTGCCGATTTATTTTATTTAATACATGCTAAATACAGCTCAACTTGTGCAGAATATGTTTGAAAACAAAACAATACAGCGTATGTAGTAGCCAGCATACACTCATCATTTAAATCCGATCGAGCATATCTAAAACACACTCTAACGAAGCATTGCATGTCACTGTTGATGTATTTGGTACTTTGATACTATATTAGATTTTGAGGAGATAATTCCTTAAATGTTATCGACAATCTCATTGCATCCGTGGAAAACAGATATTGTACAATATTAACTATTCCGGGGGAGCACACACCATATAAAGTATAGTCCATTCTTTTAAAACATCATATATTTGTCATTTAAAGTTACTCAAATTGGTGCGGAGCGTCTGATTATGCTCTTGACATCATTTAATACAGTTAAAATTCCGATATAAGTAATTTAGTGTTTCATTTTCTATTTTACTTTTAATATATTGCGTACTTTCAATTTTATATCCATGCATGGCTATCTTGAATGGTTTGATTTCCCATTTTTTAAACAGTGTATACGAATTTAGATATAAGATTTTGTAATTCTACGATTCGTTTATTTTCATCATTTCAGTTTATCGCAGTATATGGACAATTAAAGATAACATATCATTTTCTTTGCTTCCACATGTTATTATTAAATCTATGTTCCCAGTAATATCGCTCAGACTAATCCCTCTGAGGGAAGTCCTAGTATAAAAAAGTGAGAATAAAGTCATTTTTATTTTATGAAGAAACCCAAATGGAGTAATTCATGATTGAGTGGAAAAAAAAAGTAAACGCCCCCTACTAAGATCTGAACAAATTATAGTAGAAGAAATTTACTGGTACCGAATGATTGGAAAGAAAGTCTACTTTAAAATGATGTATATAAAATTTGCTTATAGGGCCATCTACATATTAAAACGAACCATAACTTTGTTTTTTTCAATAGCAGTAGACAATTCTGACAGCATAAATGAACTCTACACCTTTCAATTAGTCTAAAAACAAATTTTTATGCAATTCGTACCATAAGTTTCCGAGAAATTAATTATTTTAAAACGAGCGTATTTTAAGGGCTGTATCCAAATTGAAGTTCTGTACTCTATTGTTAACCGCGAGAGCTCTTTTCTTGATCAAGGTACGTTAAGCAGTCAATTAAGCCTGTTAGATTAGAGGATAGCATAAGAAATTTCAAAATATTTAGTCACTTTAGTTATAGATGGCCCCTTAAACCATCATTTTGCCGTTTTCTAAGCATAATTTAAAAACTACTTGGAAGAAAATTGTGAAATTTTGGATTTCCATAAAGCAGGACTTAATAAATCTGAAAATTCATAATTTTTTTTAAATATTAATTTCATGATTCATAATTTGTATCATACAATTATAAAAAATTGCAAATTCAACGTATTTATGTTTAAAAATGCAAAATTTTGGATTTCCATAAAGTAGGACTTAATAAATCTGAATCCATCAAAAATATTGTAGGTTGCAATTCATAATTTTTTCTAATATTAATTTCATAATTCATATCAGAAAATTATAACAATTGCAAATTTAACGTATTTATGTTTGGGTATATTAGTATTATTTCTACACAAAATATTAAAACATTAGGATCATAATTTCAGAAATTATTAAATAAAAATATAAAAATGTAATTAAACATTAGATGCACTACATTTTGAATGTTTCTAATTTTAAAAAAACTTATCATTCAAATTACTTGAAATTTCGTGTCTAGGCATAGTTTGAACTAAAGATTTGAAATATCGCGTTAAAACTGGATATTGCCATAGAAAAAAAAAGTTTGTATTCGTTTTAATATGTAGATTATCCCCTAAGCATTTTTTTATATGCGTCATTTAAAAGTAGACTTTATTTCCAATCGTTCGGTACCAGCAACTTTCTTCTACTATATTTTCTTGCGGAGTTAGTAGGGGTGTTTCCTTTTTTTTTTTTTTCCACGACTGTACCTTTGTCATATCAAGTCAGTCCTATACATTATTCTTAGACATACTTCTTGCACTTTTAACAATGATGCATATTTAAGACACTATCCTTTTGGAAAATGAAATGATACCTTTTTAGGAGCTTCTGTTTTACCAATATTTCACTTTCAAACACGGAGAGCATTGAAAATACAAAATGTTTCAACATACATTCTAAAACTCGTTAAATTATCTCATCAAAAATTTAAAATTCAATTTTAAATGTATGATGATTTTGTACGAAATTTTACTTACTGTTTTTAGCAACGGCTTTTTGAAATAATCAGTAGTATCAAACGAACGAAGAATGTGGTAACCTTGTGGTTGAAAACTCCGCATGTGTCAAGGACAAATAAACTAACATGTGCTTACTGCCATGTGTCACCCAGACCGTTCTCTATAAAATATACGCATTTAATTTAAATGCCGTATTAATTCCATGGTCTTATTTCGTACAATTACCTTATATCACAGAATTTTATTGCTTCAAATTTTCTATTGAAAACATCTGAAGAATTATTTAATATATTTTATATTCAAACGTTACGAATAGACTGTAAAATATTTTTAATAGAAATGAAATTGAATAGAGATCAGAAACTCTGTCATACTTTAAAATCAGATCAACACTAACAAATTTCCTTGGGGTTTTGAGACATCCAATGTTTAAAAATGTACCAGAAAATATCATTTATGTAATTTTGAAGCTTTTTATACCCTATGAAAATACTGAGTATTATTTAATTATGAATCTGTGAACATTAATAGAAAGGGCATTATTTTATACTCAAAAAAACATAATAAAAAATTAATCTTTTTTCCACACGAAAGTTAACAATTTTGGAATAAAAAGGACATTTTATGAAAACAAAATACTTCGAAGAAATCAAATTATAATTTTATTTTCAATATTATATATAAAAAATATCAATACATTTAGGTCAATTAATTCCAGAAGGACATATTCCTGTGTTAAAATTTATATATCGTGAAATCACATTTGATCTTCTTTTGTTCAGAAATTTATGAAATGAAATTGAGAAAATACCTTATTTTTAATGTTATGTCTAACTGCTACAGATGTCTGCATTAAGCTAGATGTATATTTTCTGTACAAGTAATGATAAATATTTAAAAAATTAATATTCTCCTCAATACAATTAGAGAAGCAAATGCTTTTAAGCAAATACTTACACCGATAAAAAATGTAGAGTAAAACATCCATAATTTAAAGCGTAGCGGAAATAGTCCAGGCAAATGAGACCGTATAGGGGCTCTACCTAGCAAATTCATGGTAGTTCTGGAAAAAAAGGATTACTATATGTTTTTTGGGTCGCTGAATCCGATTTTTTAACTTCCCACCAAAATTTTCCCCGGCAACGCCCCAAAATTTTGATAAAATGCCCTCCCCCCCCCCCCCCCAAAGAAAGTTTTTATAAAAAAAAAATCAATCGCGCGGTGCTGCGTGAACTAAGTTGCGCAGTTCCAATTTACCAATCACACGTTTAGATTCGCCCTCCCATCTCCCCTCCGAACTTTTTCTATAAGGTTTACTTTAATTTTTTGGTGTCCCTGAATCCGAATTCTTAACTTCCCCCCAAAATTTTCTCCTCAAAATCCCTCACCCCCCCCCCCAAAAAAAAATGTTTCCCCGAACCCCCCCCCCCCCCAAATAGTTGTTTTTAACTTGAATTTCTTATTGTTTTAGGGGGGAAAGCATTACGAAATTCAGAAACTAGACACAATTTGCAACAAATAGGATATGTGACATTATGACATAGGACGAACGGGGAGGAGGAGGGCTGCCTCTGAACATGCACTGAAGTTATGAAGGCATATAGAGGATTTTACCTGGTAAAATTAATACTAGTTCTGGATTTCGACTCACTTTATGTCTTTTGGGTCGCTGAATCCGAATTTGTAACTTTCCACCAAATTTTCAAGCGGCAACACCCTCAAAAAATTGATTTTTTGAAAAAAATTGGTTTTTGAGAAAAGCGCGCGGGGAATGTTCCGAGACAGCCCCGTTTATCCTACGTCATAATGTCATGTATCCTATTTTTGCGAATTTTGTCTAGTTTCTGAATTTCGTAATGCTTTTCCCCGAAAACAAGAAATTTAATTTAATAACAACTATTTTTGGAGGTTTTCGAGGGGTGGGGAATTTGGGGGGTAAGTTAAAAATTCGGATTCAGCGACCCAAAAAACTTAAAGTAAACCTTATAAGGAAAGTTCGGAGGGGAGATGGGAGGGAGAATGTAAACGTGTGAGTGGTTAAGTGGAATTGCGCAACTTAGTCCACGCAGCACCGCGCGCATGTTCCGAGGCAGATCCCCCCTTCACTTTCATCCTAAGTCATAACGTCATACATCTAACTAGTTGCAAATTTTGTCTACTTTCTGAATTTCTAGATACTTTTCCCCTAAAACAATAAAAAAAATTGACTTTTTTTAATAAAAACCTTTTTGTGGGGCTTTTTATCAAAATTTGGGGGGGGGGGGTGTTGCCGAGTAAAATTTTGGTGGGAAGTTACAAATTAGGATTCAGATACCCAAAAAACATAAAGTAAGCCGGTTTCCAAAACTACCATTAATTTTGCTATGTAAAATTCCCTATTTCCTGGACTAAAAACAGAAGAAGAAAATTTAATAAGAAAATCAATATTCTTGTCATCAAAAACTAGAAATACGAGATAAGTGCAGAAATCGGGATTTTCCTAAAATATCTTTTTCCATCTTTCAGTTGTGAAATTGAATTCATCGGATTTTATTTCGAGAAAAGGGGACTTGATAATGTAAAAACAACATCTTTTCTGGGATCCATGGTTTGGCGTAGTTTCTCGAGGTTTCTTCCGAACAAACACAAAGAAGTGTAGCGGACACACTTTGAGTCGCAAGAAGTGTCCTTGCAAGGCTGTGGAAGGAACATGGAAAGTTAGACGCCAACCAGGGCAATGTCAGTCATGTACCACCACATGAAATAATCACAGATATATCCTGCTAACAGTTCGTCGAGACAGAATAGGTAATGCTACTCAGCTGCAAAGACAGTTACTCTTGTCAACCTATCGAAGGGTGTCCAGACGCACAGACTTCTCGAGGTTATTCTCTGTGCATATAGAACAATCATATTTATTCCATTGACTTCAAATCAGAGTGCGACACGGAGAATTTGGGATTCTGAACATAGAGAGTGGAGACTATGTGGTTGTAGTCAAGTGCTGATTACAGAAGAGTGCGGATTCATTGCGGAGTGAGACACACAAACTTTGTTGGTATGGACGGAAAGAAGAACTCGCGAATAACCTGCATTTGTTCATGAAAGTTTACATTGTAGAATAATTGGTTTGATTGTATGAGCTGGATTCGGGATATGTTGACTTACTGACCTGCATATCATTCGAAATCGCACTTTGACGGTCCAGAGTTACACAGACAAGATACTGAGACCTAATAGCGTACCTTACGTAGCTGACATTGGCAAATCCTTTGTTTTTAGGCATGATAATTTCAGGCACATAACATACAGCTCATCTTGTAGAGTACATGCTTAAAGCTGAAACAATACAGCGCAGCGTACGAAATGTCCAGCACAATATCCGGACCCGAATCTGATCAAGAATGTTTGCACACACTCGTGTGGCGCATTTGAGTGAGACCAAGGTGTGTTATTACTACCGGGACTTGTAGATTGCAGTTCTTGAGGAGTTGAACATATTTCTCAAAGTCTTATCGATGACCTTATTGCAGCCATCGAAAATAGATGTTTCAGCAGTCTTAACAGTTCGAGAAGACCACACGCTAAATAAAATATTTTGCATCATTTCAAAACGATAACTTTTTGTCATTTACATCTCACCAGAATCGTTACAAAGAATTAACACTAGAATCACTAAGCATTCTCCCTATCTAAAAGCGCCAACATCAGTCAAATTGACTGTTCAATGAATTAAATGCTTATCTTAAATTGTGAATGTGTTATGCTACTTTATAATACTATTTATGGCATTTTAATTTCTTTTATATCTTTTTAGTACTCGTTTAAAGAAAAACAGCATTTTTTAATAAAAAAAAAAATAGATAATTTTCTAATAGATTTGAACTTACATTTAATAAAACACATTTTATTGTTATTCGCAATTTTTACACAAGAAAACTTTTTCAATGGTGGAAGTGCATTTTTCCACATACATAATAGGAACATTTTTTACATACAATACTTTTTTTGATGTTGTTACAAAGTCCGATATGGCACTGGCGTCTTTTCCTTCAGAGTCAAATGCGAATATTTAAAATTTCTTGGGGCAATCTTGAGCTTGTTTTTCTATTCAAACGAAGCTGTCTTAACTTCTCCGCTAACTGAAATAGGAAGCTAAGTCTTGCAGTACTTTTACAAATCAATTCTCGGCAGCTAAGTTACGCATTTATTCTTGCTAAATCTAGCGCATTATAGAAAACATGGACTGTCCATCTACGTAAATCAGCCCGAACAGAAGATTTACGCTTCATCTGGTCAACGATAAGAACTCAACATTTGGTTTTGTTGCAGAACTGTACTGTTTCTCGAAGTTTCTTCTTATTTTGTAATTCAACATTTACATTTGGATGCAAGGTACTAATCAGCTGCACATTTTTAATTTTTACCCTAATATACAGCAAGAGTAGTCTTTCCGTTCTTTAGTAAAACAGTTTCATACAGCTGGGTTTTACAATTTATTACTTCATGTGGGATTTCTCCTCTATGTGTTCTTACTGCGCAACAAACATTTTTTTTTCATTCTATGTCTTTTAGCCAATGATAGTGTTGAAAAATGGTACCCCGCTTTCACATTTCTACCAATATTCAGATAAGGGTTTAGAAGAAGCATTACTATATTTTCAGGAATGCATTCAGTTTCACTTCTTCATTTATCTTTTTCCAAGATATGGAAAAGCGTTGAACATAAACTTCGAGCCTATATCATCCAGCATCCAAAACTTGATACCAAATTTGCCTGATTTAATTATCATATATTGTATAAACTTACATCTGACTTTGAATGGAAATAACTGCTCATCCACAACTGGATTTTCTCCTGGCTTACCGGAAATAGCACACATCTCTATAAAAGTTGCCCAAATATATGAAAACATAGCAAACTTATCAGTTTCTAAACGCTGAGTCCTAGATGACTTCAAGTCAAACTTTAGATTTTTCCTTACACCTCGAAATCGATTGCGCAACATTGTTTCTCAAATAAAGCAGGGCCTCATGTACTATTACACAGAAAATCGTATAATTGCAAACGTATGCTTCTCTTGCATAAATAATAGCAATAAAAGTATCAAGTTATTACAAAGATTGTTCCTAGTTTTATTTTTTGTTCAAAACTTCCTCTGCTTCCGTGTACTTTTTATATGGCGTTACATGGATTCATCCATAAACAACTTCCAAGCACTGGACACATTGTCCACGACATTTCGTTTTGCATATGGTGCTGGACCAGGTATTTCTTTTAGCGCATTCTGTGCTCCCTATTTCCCAGCTGTTACATTTCGCAAAAAAGGCATGGAAGTGGGGAGGGGGGGGGTGTAAAGTATATCCTGTTTGAAAGAAACGATGGATGAAAGTAATGTGTAGGGGAAATATCTTTTGCTACGCAAGACGCACACTGAGGCGACGGGAAGAAAATGAAGTTGTGACTTAGGAGAAATAAACAGGTCGAAAGAAAGAGGAAAGCTGTTTCAAACCTGATTTTCTCTGAAATCGGGCAACATTTTCTATGTATCGCCTCAATGTGCGGCCTGCCTTACAGTTAGCGAAAAAGGGTGGACAAAAGAAAAGGAGGGGAGTGATGTTACATATTTCCTGTTGTATGGAAACAGTGAATGAAAAGAATGGGTAGGAAATATGTTTTCCACAAAAATGTGTTTTCTGATCAAGAAAACAATTTGTATCTACCGAATTTTAATAGCAGTCAATTTGACTGCTCGTGGAGCTTCAAGGTATAACTACAGATATCTTCACTAATTTTAATTTCATTCGATTTATATTTTGTAGATATAATTTTCTAGGTTTTTTAGGAAAATTCAAAAAATTGTCACTTCCTAAGATAGACAGTTTTTTTTTTTTTTTTTTTTTTAGGAATCCCAGATGAAATGGTCATAACAATCAAAATGACTGTTCTGACGCTTCTAGTGTTAAAGTTCCCATTCAAATTTTATACTTCTTTTTTCTGTATTGCACATTGGTATACTTGTATTCTCAATTTTATGCAATATCATTGGCTGTCATGCAATTATTTCTTCACTTCTTTGCATGCTCCACTAATTATTTTAAGCAGTTGCATACTCGTATGTAAGTTAAGAAATCTGAGAAAGTTGAATAGGAAATTCATCCCGTTTTTATTTGTTCACCATACAAAGTGTACAGGATATATACTATAAACAAATTAAACTTTTACCGTACATACGAGTTCATGGGGAGCTTTGGTATAATCTGCGCATTTATTAACTGAAATAATATGTTTCTCGTTTTAGGTATATTAGGCATATTACGAGCAATCTCTTTTTTAGGGTTTCGTTGATCTGACGAAAACCTATTCGTCTCGCTCTTCCGTCTGTCTGTCCGTCATACACCCCGTTCTTAGAAACTATATATGTTGGAGACTTGAAATTTTTCTTACTTATAGCTGAACACCTCACATCAAACGACAAATCATAAAATATTGAAAAAGTCTTATATTTAACCCTCTGGGCTCTAACTTGTGTATTTTAAGCTTTTTTTTCTAACTGACCCCCTACTTAACTTAAAGACTTGAAATTTTGCATACTTATAGCAGAACATTTGCGATCACACGGAAAATCATGCAATTTTCAAAAATTCTTATATTATTTACGCACCGGGCTCTAACTTGTACATTTTAAGCAATTTTTCTAACCTCCCACCATTGAACACTGTGGGTACTTTTCTACACTCTAAATAAAAAGGAGTGACTATTCACTCCGGAGGAGTGAATAGTCACTCTATCGCAGAGTCAAAATATGCCCAACCTCTTTAGAGTGACTATTCACTCTGAGCAAAAGTGAAATTTTTGACTCTCTGAAAGAGCGAATAGACACTCCTGGAAAGTGAATAATCACTCTAAACAGGGGTGGATAATCACTTTTTTGGAGGAGTGACTATTCACTCTTGCTAAAGGAGTGCGGTTTTTCACCCCTGGTAGGAGTGAATAGTCACTCTTTCATAAAAGTGAATGTTCATTTTTTATGTAGTCGTTTTTTTTTTTTTCGTTACTATGCTCATTTTAAATGAATCACATCTTTTACAGCATGCAATGAAAATAGATGCAAGCGTAGTAAAGATTGAAATAAAATACTTCATTAGCAATATTTATTTAATTCATAGTTTGTAACACTAATTGAACTTTTAGGGAAAAATTCAGTTAAAGTTACATACGAATTTAAATTAGATTACTAATAGTAATAAACTAAAATATTTTATTCCAATCTTATCCTTTGTGTTTGCTTTTATTGGATGCCCTATAAAGATATTACTTTTAAAGTTTTATACTAACTTTTTAATCAGCGGATGTTATATGTTTAACAATGTTTGATTTGATTTTAATTTTTGTTTTAAATATAAAACCGTACTTTTTCTTTAAATTATTGCTATTTTTGCAAAGTCCTATTGTTCTAAAATATTTTTAATTTTTCCAGTTAAAAAACAATACTTATAATATCACATCTTTTTTAAATAAGCTCTATGCATGATTTAAATATTAAGAATGTATATATATATTTTATCCGCTGTCATTTGCTTTTGTTTTATTTAATATGAACATGGAGTCTAAATTTAAACTTTTAAGTTCTCTGGAATATGTATATATTTTTCTTTTAAACATATTCCTTAACTTAATCATGATTTCTAATTTTCGTCCGTCATTGCTGAAAAATGAAATTAATACAATACTTATTAATGAGATGACGCAATAAGCCATGTTTAATTTAATTTTTTTATTCGCGTAGATATTGTATTTTGTGAATATGAGCAAAATACATTTTATATGTTTTATAGGAAATGATTGACCTCGGAAATAAAAACAAGTTGGAAATTGCTCGTCAAACGTGGCAAATGAGGTGCGTTCGTACTATAAATAATTTTATAAATATTTTTTGCACCGCATATTGTGCTGAATGTATATTTTGGTGAACTTTATAAGTGCATATCAATTTCATTCTGTTCAAAAGACTGTAACATCATTAAAATGCACTTGAAATAATTTTTTCCCATTGAACTTAAAGTTAACGGAAAGCTTTTGACTCCCTGTAATTAAACTGTACATCCGATTTTCATATAATCTGAAACGACTCAACAAAAGTTTGCAACAATTAAATAGGGTAGATGTGCCAGTAATGGACACTCTTAAGGAATTTCTTTTAAAATTATTTTTTATTAATAGTTATAATTATTACATTCCAGTTTTTTCAATATTATATTAATCTATCTACAATATTTAACCATTCTTATGATCTCATTTCCCAATGTGAATCGAAATTTAATTTTAAATAACAGAAATATACCAAAACACCCAAAAGCCCAGTAATGGACACCCTCTGGCCCAGTAATGGACACCCTCAGGCCCAGTAATGGACACCCCATAAAAAGTAATAAATATAATTGTTTTTATGACTGTATTTAGAACCAGAATTTAATGAAAACATACTAATGAAACAAAATGGTTATTTTCAAATAAATTTAACAATAAGGATACCAGTAATTAATAAAATATTTGTGATGATCATTTACGGTTTGCATCAATTATTGTAATTATCAGACGATCAATGTTTTAATTATTTTAGATGGATAGTTTAAAATACTAAATATCAGGCAATTACAGCTAATAAATTGTTGAAACAGTGGGGGATTTAAAAGGTAATAATAATAAAAAAAAGTTTTGGAATGTTAGTGATGTTTAGTTTTGTCTCGCCATTTTTAACAATTAATCTTCCAGAGACTACTTGATATATCATTTATAATAATTAATATTGCAAATATGAAAGAAATGATACTGTGAGTTGAATATTTTAAATGCTAAGTAAAATAATTTCAAAATAAAACTGTAGAACTGATGTTTGAGGCCACCGATCTGCATATTTACCAGTTTCATGAATAGTGCCTATAAATTAAGGAATACTACTTTTTTTTCCTTCTTTTTCTTTTTTTTCAGATAAGAATAACCAAACATTTAACACAGAAAATAGATTTTTAATAGCTTCTGTAACTTAATTGCTTTTATTTAAAAGGAGAGGTATTAAGCCCTATGAGCCCGTCTTTGTCTGTGCTATTAAACAATATTTTCTACTACCTAGCTGGTTTGATTGACAGAATTTAAAATAGCAAAGTATATATTCATAATAAAAGAATAAAATATTGAAATTTTATTAATCACATAAACTAACTTAAAAGCAGCTGTTTAAAAAGTTTTGGTGGAAAATGACTAATTAACCATTCTAGTAACAGACACCCTCTCTTAAAACCTTAAAAATAAATGAAATTTCGTAAATGACCGTTAGTATATAAAAGTCTAAGTTTTCTATTGCTACTCAAACAAAAGCATTCAAATTTTGCAAGAAAATAAATAATACATAAATTAATTAAACGAAGATGCCTCTCTGAACTCTTAGCCTCTTCTTTAAGATTTTCACATAAAAACAGCAGAATTTTGAAACATTATTTTCTACTTCCTAATTGGTTTGATTAAAAGTGTCAACAATAACCCAGTTCTATAAAACTTGCAAGGGGAAATTATAAAAAAATTAATTAAAGTTAAATATTTATTACTTATTTTTTTATGAACCAAAAACATCAAAGGGTGACCATTACTGGCACATCTGCCCTATTTAAAATTTCAGACCATTCGGAAGACTGTAACAACATTAAAATGCACTTGCAATAATTTTTTCCATTGGCCGTAATGTAACAGAAAAATTTGACTGTCCCTGTAATTAAACTATACATCCAATTTTCATAAAATTTGAAATGACGCGACAGAATTATACAACAATCAGATAATTTAAATTTCAAACGATTCGGTTGGGTAGTTTTTGCGCTATTATATGCGGGAAGACGGACAGACAGACGGACTGAACGACGACTATAGGTGCTACGTATTTATATAACTACGAACGCACCTAAAAAGCGATTTTTATTTTTTTATATCATTAAATAGTTTAAACTTTTGTCTTTCCAACGATGTGTCACACATGTTTATATTTATATAAAAATAAGTGTTGAAATTATTCATTCTTTCTAAGAGTACTTCACAGCTTAATGGCAATAAATCTTTATTCGACTTTTTCTCAAAACTTGGATTTTTCATGTTTATGTTCCTTTTTTAGGTGCGTTCGTAATTATATAAATACGTAGCCCCTATATTCGTCGTTTAGTCTGTCTGTCAGTGTTGATTTCAGGGGGTTGTCCGGGGGGGGGGGCATTTCCCCTAAGAAGATTTGAGATTTTGTGTTTTCAATGGTCAAAAAGTGCAATCCCCCCCCCGGAACTCTATAATGTCCCCTCCCCCTCCGGAACCACAGAAATCCCTCCCTGAGATAAGGGTCTGAACTCAACACCCGCATATAACAGAGCAAAAACTACCCAACCGAATGGTCTGAAATTTTAAATATATAATTGTTGCAAACTTTTGTCGAGTCATTTCAAATTTCATAAAAATCGGATGTATAGTTTAATTACAGGGACAATCAAAAGTTTTCCGTTACATTACGGCCAATGGGTATAAATTATTGCAAGTACATTTTAATGATGTTACAGCCTTCCGAATGATCTAAAATTTTAAATATATATTTGTTGCAAAATTTTGTAGACTCATTTCAAATTTCAGGAAAATCGGATGCATAGTTTAATTCCAAGGACAGTCAAAATTTTTCCGTTACATGACGGCCAATGGGAAAAAAAAAATATTTTAAGTGCATTTTAATGATGTTACAGCCTTTCAAAACAGAATGAAATGGATATGCACTTATGTATTGCACTAAAACATACATTCAGTAAATTATGCGGTGCAAAAAATATTTCTAAAACTAGTTATAGTACGAACGCACCTCATTTGCCACGTTTGGTGAGCAATTTCCAACTTGTTTCAATATCTATTAAACATAAGAACTCAGATTTTTTTTAAATACTTATACTATGTTATATTGTATACGCAGTGATTTAATGATTTGCTGAGAATTATTTATTTTAGGCAGTGAAATCTTACCAAAAAGTGCTAATTTAAAAATGACTTTAAATAAATAATTAATAATTAATTTTGAATTTTACTTAGAACGAAAATGGTCTGTTAAAATACGTAAAACATGTTATTCAAACTACTCTAAAAAATCTAGACCTCTATCTTTCACCATTTCTGAGAAAAATGTACATAAAGTTGGTGAATTTAACATGGCAGAGATACGGCTTTCCCGGTCCCCTTAAAACAATTACATTTCAGTCCGCTACATGAAGAAATCTCACAATCACTTTAGAACGAAAATGGTCAGTTAAAAAACGTAAAGCATGTTATTCAAACTACTCTAAAAAATCTAGACCTCTATCTTTCACCATTTCTGAGAAAAAGGTACATAAAGTTGGTGAATTTAACACGTCGGAGATACGGCTTTCCCGGTCCCCTTAAAACAATTACATTTCAGATCGCTACATGAAGAAATCTCACAATCACTTATGAATACTCCACGATCAATCTTTTGCTATACAAACATACAACTATTTAGCTCATAATCTGGACATTCCACATATCTACACGGATAAATGCTTAAAATTAAACAAGACTTACCTTCATTTTATGTATTCCAAAGAATAATTTTAATGATATCCTAATCTGATAATCTTAAAATGGCGGACGAAAAAGTGATCATTTTTCTTATCTTTAAAGGGTGTCGTCGCTTTGCTTCTCTGATTGGTTAATAAGCAATGCACACGTAAGTCACTCTTCTTTCAGGAGTGAGACATCTCACTCCTTTCTAGAGAGTGGAAAACTCCACTCTTTAAGGAGTGTATTTTTATAAAACACACTCCAAAAAGAGTAAAAATGCCTGTCACTCTTTCAAAAAGTGAACTTTCCACTCCTCCCAATTTTAGAGTGCAACATTTGCCGACACCCCTTTGACCACACTTTCATATTATGCACATAGCCTTACATATTTCAGTTCCACTTTTTACCAGCAGGGGGCGTCTACCTATCTCGGGTACTATAGACTCGATTTCCTCGATTAGAATAGAATAAAGTAGAATAGAGTGCGCTCCCTGGTTGCGGAATGCGGAACTAACAGATTTCGCAAAAGAATAAAATGTTTTGAAAGGAATATATGAAAATGGCGAATTCAGACTCTTTTTTTGTCTTATAGAAATCTAAAGTTTCTGATTCAAGTACAGCCTAATTATTATGCAAATTCATAAATCTCAGTATTTTTATCCACAATAATGTATAATTTTATTATAATAAAAATTGCAATGCAAGATTAAGTTTTTCGAATAAGGAAAATAATGGTGAACGCTTTTAATTTATTGCTTATTAATTTTTAAAATTAACAATAATTTAACATTTCACTTATCATTTTTCACGAGAAAGAGTGTAATTATCATAAATTTCACTAACAGATAGAATTCTAAAGATCGATTTCGTATTTATGCCATTTAATATGTTTAAAGTGTGCTGACATCCCATGCCCGTTCTTGTGTTACGATTCACGGCGCGCGTCCTGCCGTGTTAAATAACTTTCATGAGATGCGTAACATGAAACTACAATGAAGAATAATACAAATAAAATGTATTATAACCAATATAAAATAAAAGTTTGAAAATCCTAAAGAACGAAATGTACAATTTTTATTAATAAGTAAATCTAGACATTATACTTATTCTATCTTAATTATTGAAATTATATTTTTTCTTAGAAGTAGTATAATAGTCAAATTCAAATAAATATATTTCTTTTAATTTGGTATACTTAAGTATTTTAATTCATTTTATGATACTTTATTAGAAAAAGTCATATTAAATCTTTATAATTAAGCAATACATTTTTACAATCAAATGTTTATTTTATAGATATCGAATGTCACTTTTAATAATACAGAAGATTTGGAAATATAGATTATGTGATCACCAAACAAAAAAAAACTTCTACAAGTAAAATATTCAACATCTGTCAGATCCACAGACGGTCCTGTCATTAAAAACTTATGTTGTAAAATGAAATTGTGCCAAAAATGATAATAATGTCTGCAAAATATTTTCCATTATTTATATTAAGCGGATCATTGGCGTCATTTTCATGATATTTACTTTTGTAGAAGACACGTAATATAAATGTTTTAGAATGAAACAGTTAAATGTGGAGAAATATGATTATTTTTAAATAAATATCTCCCATTTGCAAGTTACAGATTTTTTTTTTCTTTGAGACGATCTTAGAAAGAAAAAAAAAATGGTTAAAACAATATACCTTTATTTGAGACGCTCAAACTTCTCACTCACATTTGAATGCACGTTTGTCGGAAAGATGACCATTTCTCATTCCAATCAAGTTTCGCGATGTCACAGTGTAGGAAAGCATTAAAAAACATAAGCGTTTTTTAACCGTTCTATACTTTGATGATGTTATACAACTTTTTAAATCACTTTTTTTACCTACCTCTTTCCGTTTTCGAGATAGGAATGATAACTCTGCAGTTTTCCACCAGATGGCACCGTGGGCGGTTTCAATCAATATCGCAGGGATACATTACTATACCTTGACACCATTTTTATGAATATAACAGCAGCCGTACCAAAGTTAAGAGGGTGGCAACGGACCTAAGTGAGCATATTGTATATAGAAATAAATTAACATAGAGTGCTTCGAAATGTGTATGGATATAGTGATGTTCTTATTTATGTTATGAGTTTTCTATATAATTTAAACTTTACCAATATATCGCTCCCACAAGAAAAGGGACACATCTCGACAAAACTAAATTTCACAGGAGAGGCAAAAGGGGGGAAAATTTGCATGATTTTACTTTAACATGAAATTAAAGCACTTAGCTCTGCATATTGGAATAAAAACATGCATAAAAGCCTAACACCCTTACGAATAAAAACGTAGGATGTGGTTTGGCGGATTAGGTAATGTTACTTCCCCATACAGTCCACCCCTTTTTGGTCACAAATGGACATATAGCGTAATAAAGGAACTTTCGGTCTAGCTACACTTATTAAATTGTTTGGGTACCAAGGCGCACCTATTAAAGAACTATTAGTGTAATAAAACTCAAAAGGCATTTTTGCGATATGTTTCACTTTTCTTGCGGGTGAGCGATATTTGGGTTTTACATTGTATATCTGCTGTACAAAATAATTAAATACTATTATAACAGTGAAAAAAATTTGCATAAATTTGGTTTTCAACTGTGTTAGAGGTTTTTCAAAGAGTTTATATAGATATATTTTTAAACAATTAAATGATGGAGTTAAGTTGCAATATTTTGTAATTTTAGAGGAGTAATTTTACGTGACGTATGATTTTTGTTTCATGATGTTATCCGAATTAGTACATTCGCAAGATTGCGCATATGCAAGCAAATTTAATAAACTCAATAATTTTTCAGTGGATTCGACATGAATTTGCATAATATCCACAGGATATTCAAATAAGAAATAATAACAATTTAGTATTTTTAGTACAAAATGTTAGTATAACATTGTCTTAAATGGGTGTTAAAGAAGGGACGGTAAGGAAAAAAAGGATGGTAAGGATGGGGCAGTAAGGAAAGTTACCATCTATTATTAGTCAAATCACGTTAAGACTAAGTGATAGCTACAATGTTCATTGATTTTTAGAAACAGTTATTTACATTGGATTAAATAAAGAAAAAATAATAATTTACCTCGAAAAGTGGAGAAATAAATGTTGGGGACGGCAAGACTACCAATAATGCCATGATGCTTGAAATTGATATTTAAATGCTGATTAAAATTCTGTAGTAAATTTCCTTTGAAAACATTTTAGCCATTCTTTCTCTAGCTCACTTCTGCACGAGAAAATAAGTTGAAAAAAAAAATATGTGACTGGATATGAAATGATTTTCTCCATAAGTTTAGCAAGATGGACGGTAAATAATCTAAAACCCAGGGACATAGTTCAAAAAATAATAACAACCCTAAGAATGTATGTAATTTTTTGCTACACATTTATATAAAACAATAGTCCCAGTTTCGGAAAAAAAATTACGTTGAATTACTTTTATTGAAACAATTTTATACTGACAGCTCCAAACTTAAAAATGAGCATCAGGGGCTCGGGAAGGAATTTCGTTTTATATTTTGGCCCCCCACATCCTCCAAAACTTACTTATCTGGTTAATATCGTTATGTTGTCATGCAATGAGATGTTTTCCAGTATAAGAAATAAAAAAAAAACCCAAGAATATGTACCAAAATAAAATTTATTATTCAGGGACAGAAAAATATAGAAAAGTCAAAAGATTGTGAGAATGCCCCATATAACCAAAGTAAATAAAAAAGATATTTTTAATGCATTATATGCAATGTGCGATATATTTAACCCATGAACTTTTAAAATTTGTGAATTCGCACTGAGACAAATTTTAAATTTATGTTTTTATCAACACTTTCCAACAAAGTTGTTCCAAAAAGTGTTTAAGCATTCGGCTTGTCTGTCCGTCAGTCCGTCTGTACGCGCTCTAACTCACGTAAATACACTCGAATCGTTCGGAAATTTTTGGATGTTAGTGACCTCTACCATAGCACGAACCCTATTTCAAATGAAGTTTGTAGCACGTTTAGTTCATTTACAGGGACAGTCAAAAGTTTTCCGTTACATTACGGCCCATCGGAAAAAATCCTTTAAAATGATTTTTAATGATGTTAGATGCTTTAAAACATAATAAAATTTATTTGCATTTATCAGGTGCACTAAAATATGCATTCCGTATAATATGCGGAGCAAAGAATAAATATTATTCATTTACAGGGCCACACAAAAGAATTCCGTGACTTAATGGTATACGGGTGGAGGGAATTTTTTCTTGCGTATTTAAATTATGTTAAATTATTTCAGGTATAATGAAATTTATATACGTCGCAGAGGTTTACTATAACTTATTTCATGTATAATACGAAGTGCATAGCATTTACAGTGACACACAAAAGATTTCAGATACTATACTGTATCCGAAATACAGTACGGTAGTGATGATTGCTGGAAATGCATTTTTAATTATGTTATGCACTTTTATATTTCATTATATTTATGCATTGTGTGTGGTGTGTATAAATGCTGTGATTCATATACAGGGCTACACAAAAGAATTCGTAATGGTTACTGGGTATGATTGTAAATTGGTTAAAGGTGGTTTTTAAATGAGTTATGCCCTTTTTTACGCTGAACTGCATTTTGTTTATAAAGCAATGTTTGTAGAACATAGAGAAAATTATATGCAGAGTAACGCAAATATGCAAGTATGTTTCCATCTATTATTATAAATTGCTGAAAGAGAAATTTCAACCTCTTATTTGTTTTCTTGCTACACTAAATTTCCCCATTATATAGCATATATATCAACCTAAAGATCAAATACAGAGCTGTTCAAACGAATTGGAATACATATTTGCTATGGATGGTAACTGCTGAAATCAGTTTTTCAAATGTTTTATGCGCTTTCTAAAACGTTTACATAGCTATGTTATGTACCTTATTTCCCTAAATAACGAAGTTTTGTTAACCCATTAAGCGCCGCTACATAAATTAACCGATTTTTTTATGGAATCATTGTTTTTTCTTAATAAATAGGATGTCATTAAAGTACTTCTGAAAAAAAAATGAGTATTTATGAAAAACAGCATGTTCCCGAAATGGGAGCAATGGCGCTTAATGGGGGTAATTTTTTTTTTTTTTTTTTTTTTTTTTTACAAAAATATACTTTTGCCTTCGTGTAGTTATAACAGTTATTTTTCAATTCTTTTAAAATAAAAAGTACTATATCATTCTGAAACAGACTTTTTATGAGAAAATGAGATAAATTAGATATACAATTATAATAATCATTTGCATTTATAATTTAAAAAAATCAATTTATCTTTTTATAAGCATTTTCATTACATATCTCTTTGTTTTTCATCATTACATTATTTTTTCTGTTTGTTTTACATGAAAGATGACTGAACAATTTTTATACGTTTATTTCTTTTTTCTTTTTTTTTTATTAGTATATCACATACTTCTTCGTTGACTTTTTATTTTGAATGTATGGAAAGCCCAACATCCACAGATATATCACGAGGTAAATTGTCGCATAAATTGTTTTCTATTACATATTTTACATCTGTTACTATTCCAGGATTAGGTGGCAAACAAACGATTTCCGGATAATGCGAATAATAATCTGAACCTACAGGCCCTGACTACCGCACGGGCACCTGAAGCCCATGCCCTTGGCACAGAATTTTTTATACTTTCATCTAAATTCCCATTAAAAAAAGTCATAATTCTGATAAAATGTGATATTTGATATATTTGAGATATTAATGCGATGAAATGACAAATAATAAGTGTGTAACATGCAAAAAAACTTGTATCAGTAAATCAACCAATCTAAGGGGGCTCGAAGAATTGGAAGTGCCCTGGACACAAAAACTTCCTAGTCGGGTCCTGTATCTTACTTGTTCAAAATAATCCAACGCTTGAGACACAGCTAAAAATTTCACAGGCATATTCTCCATAAAATCGAAATACAAATAAAAAAGCCTGCTAAAGTATATATTTTAGCAAAAAGAAGATATCTAATAAAGTAAGAAACATATTTTAAGAGTAACACTTTCAGGTAAAGTTTACTAGGAATGAATAAAAGCGTTTCTAAAGCTTCTTTCAGACTATTTTCACGCTCACAATAAAAGCACCGTATTTTGTCTTCGTAATTTGGGACTTTTCGTCTGGCCTTGAAAACTAACGAAAGCGCCATTGCTCCCGTTACGAGAGCAACTCGTGCTTTCATGAATTATGATGAATCTTTTATACTTATTAACTACGGATTTAGGCAGTATTAGACAATAGATAGTTATAAACATATTTTAAATAAAAAATGTATTTTTATTAGTAAATTATTTTTTCAAAACATTTTCTTGCGAAAGCGGTCAAAAAGCTAAATTTCGTCTTTTTAAACAAGTTTTAAAAAATAGAGAATGCAAATGAAACTTTTTCAAAAAATTACTGAAGTCATCTCATATATTCAAAATACAAATAACATAAACTTTTTGACAATATATAAAATACACATTTTAGAAAAAATTCCCAAAGTAATGTTCCCAAAATGGGAGCAATGGCGCTTAATGGGTTAAAACATTCAGGAGGTGTTGAAAAGTGTTTCATAATCTATGCTTAACGCATGATTTTTCTTACCTTCTTTTAACCATAGTTTCTCAAATTTACATTGTTCACTGTTTAATTTTCACCAAATTTTCTATAGAAACCATGCGTTAAATTTAATTTTCTCTATATTGCAAAAAACTGCTCAGATGTGGCAATCTAAAAGCATTCTTGTATCTCATAAATTCAAGAAATGGTAAAAAGGCAACATGACAGCGTCACCTATTCGGCGAATTACACCAAACCTAATCAGCAACATCTTATGTCAAATTCTAATTGAATCTACAGTTTTATTAATATCCTTGAATTAGTTCTGGAGATCGTGAAAAATGACGAATGTATATATATATATATATATATATATATATATATATATATATATATATATATATATATATATATATATACGTGTGTGTGTGTTTATTGTATATGTTAATAATCATTAAAATTGTTATATTAAATAATTATCTTTATACTTTACAAAACCACCCAGTTACTCAATTGGTTTAGAATTTTGTATATCCTTCAATATAAAGTATTTTTACTTTTTTGCATGAAAAATTACTTTCTTCTTTAAACGTACCATAATGAGCTCAGAATCAAATTATGCAGTTATGCAGTGTGCAATTATGCAGTAATTATTATGCAGTTCTATTAAATATTTTTAACGAAATTGTTAATTAGAGCATACTGCTATTGTTACATATATAATTTTGTGTATATAGTTATATATAAAATGTTGTTCTTGAAATTCTTATCATGAAGTACTTGTTACACAGTCTGTATGCCCTTAAAAAGAAAAAAAAATCGAATCGGATTTTTTGAGATTCGGTAAGAAAACAATAGTATGGCATATTAAGGTCGCCTAAAAATGTATGTATATTATTCAGTATATTTATATCTTGTGACTAATGAGTGTAACTGCAGTTCATAAAAGACAGTTGAATGTGTGTTAAAAAAATAATATTACATAACCTTATAAAATAAATAATAAATAAATCTTAAACAATAAAAAGTATACACTATCATTAAGTGACCAAGTTGCTTAATAAAAATATATAAAAGCAGTAAAAAATTCTTTTTAAAAAAAATTTTAAGCCATTATTAAAATAAATAAAACTCTTCTGTAGACTAAAACATTCTACAAGGTATTGTTGCGGATTCTGTAAAAATATTCATTCATTCCCTTTTTTTCCCCTATAGAATATTCTTAAGTTCTGCTATGGAATAATCTAATTTTATAATAAAAACATTCCATAGAATATACTTATAGATTCTCAAAAAATACTTAGTTTTTATTTTTTTTTCTATAGAATATTCTTATATGTGTTGAAAATGGCTTCATCAGAGCTGAAACAAAACAACAGTTTATTAAAACTTCTTATGTTATATTTTTATTTAGCACGTTTTAGCATATAGTTAGCATATAGTTCAAGCATATAGTTCAAGCATTAGTTCAAGTGCTTCGTATTGTTGCTTATTATATAAATGTACACCTCTTTTTAAGAATGTTTTGTACAATGCAATAAAGAAGTTATAATTAATTTTAACTAAAAATGCTATTTATTTTTGAGACGTTTGATGAAATAATTATATATATATATATATATATATATATATATATATATATATATATATATGTATGATTTGTGTGGCACAGCAGTTCATATATTTTGAAATCACTAGCTTTTATTTGGTTTATCTTATGACACTTTAATAATAATAGTATTAAGTTATCATACTACATAGCAGCACCAAAATTTTATTTGTATTTTGTCTTCTGTTGCTTCTTTTAGAGTAATAATTTCAATTTTTTTACACTAGGTGGTACTGAATGATGGATATTGGCGATATTGTAAAATAATAGTTTTGGTATTTTTCACTTTATTTAAGAAAAAAAAAAGGTGTTTATAGGTATATCGGATACTAATAAGGAAATTATTTTCTATTTATATTATATTAATTGAATTTATCGCGGTATTTAAAAATGGATTAACTGAATCCATTAGGTTTTAATATCTGTGTTAACTTAACTGTTAAAATAACCTTAAACTTATCGTGCTTTTGGATACCATGTGCAGGAGTATATTTGGATAAAAACTGGGATTTTATTCAGTATGTTGTGTAATATTACTGTTTTTCCATGCTATATATGGAAAAATTATTTAAAATTTTTATTGCTTTTTCCATT
The DNA here is from genome assembly GCA_963932465.1 of Maratus speciosus. NCBI lineage: Eukaryota > Metazoa > Arthropoda > Arachnida > Araneae > Salticidae > Maratus > Maratus speciosus. The sequence continues at coordinate 276,288,744 of OZ010795.1, read as the reverse complement.
TTATGGCATTTAATTATTCTGTTTTCGTATTGAAACTATTCTCTTGGTAATATTGGTCGTTTGAGTACAGGATAATAAAATTTTCAGCTTTTAACATTTTTTCTCACAGAAAACGACTTATTTGCTTATATCATTGAATTCTGTACTCTTGATAACGTAATTCAATATATAAGCTTTTCAAATTTCTTTATCGGTATCCATATTCTTCATTTTTTTCTTCCATATTAATTATTGTAAAATAGTACAAGGCACTTTATTTTATACATAGCAGCTTGTATATTATATGTTTTTTGTATCCATATTAAGTGTGATGGGGGAAACTGTATTATTGTCATTTCATTCATACTATCGCGATTTTGATGGTGGTCGGTAATGTTTAATTAATGGTTATATATATATTTAAAAACTGTACTTCATTGAAAATCGTCGCAACAGTGTTTTTAAAAAATGCATGAGAAAAATTTCTTTTAAAATTAAATATATTTGCAACATTTTACTTTCAACTTTATGAAAATATAAATTTCTCTTATTAGTTTTAGTCGTAGCATTTTTGAAGAATCTATAAGCGTTATTTTAAAGTGAGATGACACAGTATATCATTTTAACGAATGTGTTATATAAGCATTTTAACAAAAGAGGCTATTTTAACTTTTGAAAAAAAGATGTAAAACTTCCAAAATATAATTTTACCAATTAACCATTAAGTTTTGTAATCGATCATCATTTTTAAATAATTAAGAACAGTTTACGACGCTTTTAGTGTGAACTCGGCTAATGAAATATGACTTTGATGAGAAAAATTGAAATTTAAAGAGTCGGAGAGTAATTATTATGCAGTCAGGGAGATTAAATTTATTTCATATGTTCTATAGAAAATAGTAATAAACAAATGCCATTCTAAACACACGTTTTTGTGCTTTAGTGTCTTTTAGACTATTACCAGATATCTGTTGTTTTAATTTTAATATAATTAAAAATATCATCACCTATCACAGAAATTAATAATCTATATTATTTCCTAAACTGAGGCGGACGTAAACTTATGTTATTTACAGTACCTCCGTGATTTTTTATTTATTTATTTATTTATTTATTTATTTATTTTTTTTTTAGAGTTAACTTTTCCGGAAATCGTTGACAGTAAGGGTGGCATCTCGAAGTGTGCAGATAATAACATTATTTCACTTTGAGCGTGAGCAGTTGCGTACTGGCGCGCGAGGTTTTATTTGGAATGGAGGGTTACTTAGTTACTATTATTCACAGACCTCATTATACATACGATGACTGGTGAAATTTTGTCTGAATAGCTCAAGCTCTTTATACGATATAATATAGGTTACTAAATGCTTCTTGCCATATAAGATATTAAAAAACTGAAGTGTTTGTTTTAAAATTTTAATTCAAAAAATACTAAACCTATGCATTCCTGGTAGTGCAAAAATATGCTAAAACTAATGAATATTTATCTCTATTTTTAGGTATTTATTTGTAAAAAAGTATATTGATTTTAAACATTATGTGACTGGGAGTTAAAAAAGATAAAGAATGATAATTTTTAATTTTGTAACACCTGAAAAAATGTGCAGTTTTCGCTGTAAAATTTTACCTTTTACCACGAACGATTGAGATCACTACAAATCTCCATCGTAAAATGATTTACGATAAAGAAACATTAGATATATTTTTTTTTCTAAGAAAAATAAATGTAGGTTCGCACAGGTCCTGGAAATTTCTAGACCATAAATTCTCCAGTACCAGTATTTTCTTATAGAGAGTATCTCTTTACTTCGAGCGTTTAACCTAGATTCCTTTTCATATAAAAAATACTGGTAGTTCTCTTGGAAAAGTCCCTGATCCGTACGCACCATGAACATTACATGATAGATTTAGCAGCAATAAAAAAAAAAAAAAAAAAAAAAAAAAAAAAAAAAAAAAAATGTGATGCTGTTGTTTTGTACTGAACATCAATTTATAGAAATAAAAGTTTAAATGCAGTTCAATGCTTGTTAAATATTGAATTTATGTTAGAAATACTTGTATTCAAACGCCATTGTTACAATAAATAGATTTGAATTGAACAATATGTAAAGCAATTAATTTCATGCAAAACAAATCACAATACAATGAAATTTCTTGCAATGAAAGATAATTATTTTAGAAATATTGTATAATCTCTGAATATCGAAAAAATATAATAGTGAAATATCACTGTAAAGGGAAAAAAATTCTTATTAACACCAAAAAATTAAAGAAATGTATAAATTGTGCTATGCTATTTGTGCTCTTAAAAAGTGTTTATGCACTTATTGTATCACATAAGCGTTTCAAATATTTTAATGACATATTGCTCGCTAATATAGAAGCAATATGGACGAATTAAAAAAGCGAAATTTCGAATTTTAATTTATGTCAATATTACCAATTTTCCTAATAAAATACTCTTCAAATGTATTTTCATATTAACGTAACACTATAAACGCAGTGGTCGCATTTGTCCTGAAATTCCAAGACCAGGAAATTCTTAAGTACCAGTATTTCTTATGCAAAATCCCTTTTTAAATAAAGCAAAAGTTCGCGCATTTAATCTACATTTATTTTTCTATAAAAAGAATACAGATATTTGTCCTGAAAACTGACCTGGAGGGTACGACCCCTGCAAATGACATGTTCAATAGAAAGCTATTTTCATAATGTATGGGTTTGATAATTATAAAAATTTCATTTGCACACGTCAAAGGTAAATATTTAGTAAAATTGTTTTGAATATCTGTAGTAAATTGAACTTTATGACTGTCATTGCTACTTGATAAAATAACTTATAATTGATAAAAACCGTTCATTCATCTAATATTTTTTTAATACAAGGTGTTTTATTATTAAAAAAATATGAAATATTACTTTTATTACAGAATAGAATATTGTAAGGAAACATTTAAAGTCTGCTTTCAAAAAATTGAAAATATCTGTATCTTATACAAATTCTTTGATGAAAAATTGAAGTATATATCATTCAGCTTTTTTTTTTTCGATATCATTATAACTTTCAGAATTTATAAAACTATTTTAGGAAAACAAAATTTATTGTAAAATATATGTTACATGTTGAAATCGCCCTCAAGACGATAATTTCGGTCACGACAAATGTATTTCTGCCAGAATATATTTTAAATAAATATGTGGTGTAATCTGAGAATTTTTATCTTACGGTATAGAAGAATATTTTATATAATGTTTTCTTTCAGCAGAAAATATATTAGTATAACTGTTAAAAAAATGCCGTCATTTGAGTTTCAGAATAAAGGATAGTATTTTCTTATTTGAAACATGTTAAATATCTCCGCTTTAAACATTTATTTTATATGTATATATGTATATATATATATATATATATATATATATTGTTTTCTTTTATGTATAAAGTTTTGGATGAAAAATGAGCAGGTTTACTAGAAATTGTTTCACTGTGAATGCGCGAAGGCAATCAAAATATAATATATATAATGTATTAGCTAAGTATATAGTGCAACTTTTGTGAAAATCTCAAAATCATAGCTTGAAAATTTGAAAATTATCGTCGATAGGATAAGTACGAAATCCGTTGTTCCCCAAAAGAAGCAAAAATATGAGAGGTAGTATCAAATATCTGTTGATTAGTGCGAAGATAGCGTACACAATTTTGCATGTACTACTATATTTGGATAAAACCCCTCATATTTTTGCTTCCTTTTGGGGACAACGTATTTTGAGCTTATTCTATCGACGACAATTTTCAAATTTTCAAGCTATGATTTTGAGCATTTCACAAAAGATGCTCTATATACTTATCTAATATATTATGCACATTATATTTTGATTGCATTCACGCATGCGCTGTGAAACATTTTTTAGTAAACCTGCTTATTTTTCAACCAATTTTTAGTATTTTTTAATTCTGATAGCAGAGCATTGTGTACAATGTTGTTTGTCATATTTTCTGAAAAGAACATTTTTTTTTTTTATATTAAGAACTCTGCAAATTATAAGCAAAAAACTTGGTAAAATTCGGGATTTTTTTTTAAAAAAAGCTTAATTTCTCTACGAGTATACATGATATCCTCATAAAAATAAACACAGTATATTACAATAAGCAACTTATTAATATTCTCGAGTTTGAACGCTTTTGCTACATTAGTTTTTACAGGGTTATCCAAAAGATATTAGTATTTTGTTTTGTTTTGTTTTTTTCAATTTGTTGACGGTAACCTATGAGGTTTCGAGAAAACATCTTCGCGGAAATATGTGGCATATACCATATTGTTTACACACTTGCAGTTTCGAGGTTAATTTCTCGTGTATTTTTTTAGATATTTAAAAGAATCCCGTCTAAAATCACAAGTGACCGGTCACCTTTAACCATATAGTCTAGATCTATATAAGTTTTAAAAAAAGTTAAAAAATCTTTGATGTTTTGTTCTTTAGTCTCAGTTTAACCCATATAACTATTAAGTTTAACCATAACCAATAAGCCCAGCGTCCTCATTTGAAGACGCTGTAAAAAAAAAAAAAAAAAAAAAAAAAAAAAATGTTATTTCGTATATTAAATTTAAAAATATTCTTTTATTTAAAAGTTGGTATGATAGATGGAAGCACCACACAATATAATATTAGCGATTTCTTTGGAACTAAGTAAAAATGGGCAGGAAAGACACAGTATAATTTCCCGGTTTTTTGGTAATCACGTTGTGTATTTTTTGTATTTCTGTATGGAACTGGATTTATGAGGTAAATTCTTTAAATTTGGTATAAATGTAATCTAGATACTCCATATTTTTCCATTAAGATGTTTTAAAATATTTATTGCTATTAATGTATCCGAAATAAACAGGAAAATTTATCCGTCATCGTTTGAGGACGCTGGGCGTTTGGGTATAGTTTTATTCATATTCAGACTTGTTTCTTAAGGAGTTTCTTACCTTTTTTTGTATTTAAACTATAAAAGAATGATGAAAAATGAGTAGAAAAAAAGTTTTTAAAAGCTTACAAGAGGCAACTGCCTATCTTTTTCAGAAGAAACAGAAGCATATATTATATTATTGCTTGCAGATGTACACTGTAAAAAAAAAAAAAAAAAAAAAAAAAAAAAAAAAAAAAAAGAAAAAAAAAAAAAAAAAGAAAACGACATTTTTATAGTACAAAGTACTGTTCATCTCGCGCAAAACTGGATCACAGTGAATGTGCTGTATCTTTCTTTGGTTTCCTGACTATATTAACATGGAAAATACAGTAGTTACGTAAAATTAACAGCACAATGTGCTGGCAATTTGGACGCCAGCAGATTGTGCTGTAAAAAAAAGCGTCCAAATTGCCAGCACATTCTGCTGTTAATTTTACGCAACTACTGTATTTTCCATGTTAATATAGTCAGGAAACCAAAGAAAGATACAGCACATTCACTGTGATTGAGTTTGTTCTGGCAAATCTACAGTGGTTTTTTTTACAGTGTATATGATCTAACAGATGAAGAGCAGTTCGCCGATGATACTTTGGGTACTCCGGTTGTATCAGATTTTTCAGGTACACAGGAAATTACATTACCAGATGATAATGACAACTCTATTATTTCGGATAAAAAAAGGGAAACAAATTCCCATAAAAGTAAAAGAAAAATATCAGTTCTTTGGACAAATGAAACCCAGTCTTACACATTCGAAACTTTGGAAAATTCAGATACATTGGCAGCGGAAACTAATAATATGAGTCCAGTTGAGCTGTTTGAAGAATGCTTTACTGAATGTGTTTATGATATGATCGCAGAAGAAACTAATCGATATGTTCATGAAGTGAAAAATAAATTGAACAATAATGTGACTAAAGACGAAGTAAAAACCTATATAGGATTTCTGATACTTGCGGGCTATCGGGTCATTCCATATCAGTTCAGGCAGGCATGTAACCCACCATCACAGATTTAGATGAAACTGCGTGTGTTTGTTCCTTTTATTAAGATATGATTCCCAGTATTTTTTTTTACTTCTTGGTCAAATAGTTTCTGAGAAAAAAATTGTCAAAATTTTGAAAAACTGCCGTCAGTTGGCATTCTTGATAGCTCGGTTTTCAAATGTAGCATGACAGAAATATGATCATATTTCAATATCTATACCACAAATCATCTTCAAATAATTTATGCATAATATATAGGGTACGTATTTTATGAAAAAACATACTGTTACGCTTATATAACATTTTAAGTGTGTCTAAAAAAATCTTTAATCTTTGAAGTCGTGATTTTTTAATGAAAAATAATGCATTAACTAAAATAGCATTATTAACAAAAGGCGGTATTTTTATTAAATTTATTTTTTGTGGGGGATATACTTAAAGGTGTCCTTTACCTGATTCTGAAATAAAAGTAGTGGGATTTTGGGTGTTTTTAGTAGTATTTCATATTTAAAAATATTTTGAGGCGTATTTCAAATCAAATCAAGCAGAGTCATTCCATGTCAGTTCGCCTAAGACATTTAATTCACTGTCACAAATTTCAATGAAACTGGGTATGTTTATAGCTCATTTTAAGACAGGATCAAGGAAATTAAAGGTGATTACAAGTAAAATATTTTTTAAGATAAAAAAAAAAATCTAAATTTTGAAATTTTTTAAAAATGTTTTTAATGACAGATCTATATTCAAAGACTGCATAAAAAAAAGTCATTTCAATATAAAATCACTAAATAAGTTTCAAATAATGTATATGTGACAAATAATGTAGGCAGATTATTATTTATTGTTGTTTGTCATGTTTAAATGATAAGAGTGTGTTTAATCTTGTGAATTCTTAAAATCAAGAATTTTGTGAAAAATAATGTGTTAATCAAACATTTATTATTAACCGAAGGCAGGCTGTTATTACTTTTTTTAATTGTACGTAAAAATATCTTTTCAATAGTTATAAAATAAAAATAGTGAAAATATGAGCAATTTTAACAAAATTTTCATAAAATGTGAATGTTTAATGATAAATATTGAAGTTTTTCATGCTAAGATGTACTAAAATGACTACGATATCGTGTATTTCTACTCTTGCTTAAATATAATACATACAATAATAAAATAACAAATATTATTTACAGCAATAAAAATTAAATTAAATAGTACCAGTTCCTTTACCAACACTACATTGCTCAACAGCCGACTTAAAATCAACAGCCCACTCTTATTGAAAAATACTTTCAACTGTTCAAATAATAAATAAACTGCATTTAAAAATTTTAATATCAACTTATTATCTTAAGACGATAATAATAACTAAACAACATGATGAATTTATAAATCAGCTTTTAATTGATAAGTCATCAAATGGTCCCTTTAAATATTGTTGTTCATCGAGTCAATCAAAACAAATTATATAAAAAAAATAGTGAGCCTAATATGCTGGCTGCAATGACACTTCTAACAAAACTAATTAATTCATTACCATCTGAAATCAAACCCGAAAGATCAAAAAGAAAAAAAAAATCATCTGTTGTGTGAATGTGACATACTCAGTGGTTGTTGAGGTAGGAATGTCTTTGTGACATTTTCACCTGTACTTCAATAAAATATAAACATGTAAGCTTTTTTCATTCATCCAAATTAAGTAAAACAATTATAAAATTTTGTTGTCATTACACCAGATGTTAAATTTTTCGTTACATACTATTAGATAAGTTCTTTACTTTTAGACATTATTGACATAATATCATAAAATTTACTACATGTATTTTCTATAAGTGTATAAACAATATATATATGCTTTATTAAACATAAATGAATAATTTTTAAATAATTTGTTTGAGAACAGGGATATATATACACACATATATATGTTGAAAATCCATCTTTCAGCAATACTGGGATGAAATAAATCAAATTACCGTAATTTCCGGCGGATCAAACAATCGTGTTTCGACCCAGAAATTTTTAAAAATAAAATGTAACTTTTTAGATCACAGTAAATATTGGTCTTCAAATACTGAATAAAATTTCTGGGTCCAAACTGAATTGTTTGATCTGCGGGCTATACACCCGAAATTACGGTACATATCATTAGAAACTGAATAAAGTTACAAAAGTGCAACTCATTAAGTTTTAAATATTTTTTTAGATATAGTTATTTGAAAGATATAAATATAATGGATTATGCATTTTTTGCATATATTTAAAGCACAATACGTCAAAATTTTCTTCAAAAGCGTAAAATTTGGTATTTTTTTTCAATATTAGCAGCTCAATGCTAAATTTTCAATATTAACAGCCAAATATGAGTTTAAAGATTAGGACTGTCATTTTGAAAATTTCTATTGGGCGGTGAGGAGCTAGTGATTTTTCTCTTTTTTGGAAAGGGATAATTGCTCTTCGCCCTAGAAGTTTTACTAAAAAACAATATTGTTTATTTTTTTCCTTAAGAAACGAACATAAAAGATAATTTGAAAAATAAAATAAATGTATAAATAAAAGTATTTCCAGGGATGATACATTGGATAGGTTTTACATTTGAAAATATTGATAATTTTAAATATGATTTAAATACTACTAAAACCAAGGAAAATCCCTCTATTTTTATTTCAGATCCAGTTATAATGTAGTATTATGTACAATTTAAAATTAAAAAATTAGTCATAGAAACTCCGCCTCTGATTGATAAAGATTTTTTAATAATTTCATTATTTTTTGTAAAATATTTTTGATTTCAAAGATTATACAATTTTTTAGACACATTTAAATATTTTTTAACATTACAGCAATATTTTTTTCATAATCTACATACTTTATTTACCTTGCTTAAATTATTTGAAGAAGATTTCTTTATTAGTTATTGAAATATGATTTTATATATAAAATGAGGCCTTTGAAAATTGAACAATCATTAATGGCAACTCGTGGCATTTTTCCAAAATTTTGATAATTTTTTCTCATATGTTCACTATTTTTATTTTATAACCATTTAAAAGATATTTTTACGTACAATTAAAAAAAAGCAATAACACCCTGCCTTCGGTTAATAATAAATTTTTGATTAACACATTATTTTTGACAAAATTCTTGATTTTAGAAATTCATAAGATAAAAGGCACTCTTAGTGTTTAAACATGATAAAAAACAAGAAATAATAATCAGCCTACATTATTTGTCACATATACATTATTTGAAACCTATTTAGTGATTTGATATTGAAATGACTTTTTTTTTTTAATGCAGTCTTTGAATATCGAACTGTCATTAAAAAAAATTTTAAACAATTTTTCAAAATTTTGATATTTTTTATCTTAAAAAATATTTTACTTAGGATCAAGAAAATTAAAGGTGATTACGTCTTAAAATAAGCTATAAACAAACCCAATTTCATTGAAATTTGTGACAGTGATTAAATTGCTTAGGGGAACTGACATGGAATGACTCTGCTTGATTTGATATGAAATGCACCTCAAAATATTTTTAAATAGGAAATACTACCAAAAACACCCAAAATCCCACTATTTTTATTTCAGAATCAGGTAAAGGACACGTTTAAATATATCTCCCATAAAAAATAAATTTAATAAAAATACCGCCTTTTGTTCACAATGCTTTTTTTGTTAATGCATTATTTTTCATAAAAAATTCACGACTTCAAAGTTTAAATATTTTTTTGGACACACTTAAAATGTTATAAGCGTAACAATATATATTTTTCATAAGCTGCGTACCCTAAATATTGTGCATAAATGATTGTAGAGTGATGATTTGTAGAGATGATTTGTAGAGTAGATATTGAAATATGATTATATATATGACATGCTACATTTGAAAACCGAGCTATCAAGAATGCCAACTGACGGCAGTTTTTCAAAATTTTGACAATTTTTTTCTCAGAAACTATTTCACCAAGGAGCAAAAAAAATTACTGATGATCATATCTTAATAGTAAGACCAAACACACGCAGTTTCATTAAAATCTGTGATGGTGGGTTACATATTGATATTTTACTGCCTGATTTGACGTGGAATGCCCCTATCATATTTTACCAAGTGAGCGCGACTACCGGGCAGAAGCAGACGATTTAGGACATTTCCATAATAATAAATTACATTAGTATAACAAACATGATAAATCATTTAAAGTATGTCCCTTGTTAGAAATTCTTTCCAAGAATTTTCAGAAATGGGGCATTTTCCATGAAAATGTGTCTATTACGAAATGATCATTCGGTATTATGGTCGTCATACACTGAAACAGTTTATAAAATCTAAATGTATTAGATTTGGCTATAAATTCCGGGCTCTGTGTGGCAACGAAAGTTACTGTTACAATTTTAAACTGTATTGAGGAAAAGAATCAAATACTTCTGAATCTGACAATCTTCCTTTAGGTACAAGAGTGGTGTTAAATTTATTATCTAATGTTTGAAGATCCAAAGAGGCGTCGTGTTTATAACTTCTTTACCAGTCATATGTTGCTAAAAAAACTGAAAGAAATGCATTTCGGAGCTAGTGGTACAATAAGAGATAATCGCACTGAAAAATGCCCAATAATGGATGATAAGAAAATGAGTAAAAACGAGAGAGGGTTTTACAATAGCAAATTGGACAAAACAAATGAAATCTTGTTGTTAAAGGGAAGGACAATAAGCGTGTTTCTTTGACCACTAATTTTGATACCATATTGCCGCTATTTCCAGTACAAAGATGGGCTGTACAAACGAAAATGGTGAAAGTGAATCAGCCTCATGCTATAAGCTCGTATACCTCATTTACGGGGGTGTCCACAATGTATTGCCAATATAACTGTTCTTCAAAGCCAAGAACATATTGTATGAAATGCAGTACAACATTTTCCATACAATATTTTCCTCTTTTTTACACTAAAAATCAATCTTAAAAATGTAAAAAAAAAGTTTTCTTACTTATCTAAAAATAAATTTTGATTTTTAACATTATTTTGCCCTTAGTTTGCTTATGTATTAAAACTAAATAATTTTATATAAAAAAATTTCATTTTTAAAAATTTGAGATTTTTACGTACAAACGCTCAGCGTCATAAAATGGGGACGCCTTAAAAAATATGGTTACATTTAAATTTTTTCAAAATGCTTTTGAAATACTCTTAATTTATGCATTTCTACCCATATACATCAATTTCAAAGAAAATTTTCAAAATTTGTTAATTTGGGCGTTAATGGGTTAATTATGGTGCGAGAAATTCTGGGTCTCCCGAATAATTTTTATACATAATGTGCCATATATATATATATATATATATACACACTGCTCAAAAAATTAGGGGAGCAAGTAGAAAAGTGAAGAGAACAGTGCAACTCAACAATGTATGGGCATAAAATGGATAGTACACGTGTAGCAATGCGCAATACATGAAAAAAGACGCGAAAAATGGTAAGGGAGCTTTTATTTTTTGAAAGAAAGAAAAGAACATGAAAAGATGGTTTATTGCAATAATTTAGTTTCACGTAAATCATAAAAAAAAGTATTGTTTAGAAATGATGCAAGATTTTTAATATGGCATGTGGTCTCCTCGAACAGCTAAGACTCTTGCACACCGGTTTTTCATGGATGCGATGAGGTTATTGCTAAGATTTGGGGATTACTGTTCCAGTGCTCAAGAATTACGATCACCATGTCCCGGACAGTAGAAGGAGGCCTCGGTCTTGCAGCAATGCGTCGTCTGAGTATGTCCCAAACGTGCTCGATCGGATTTCGGTCAGGAGAACATGCTGGTCATTCCATACGCTGCATTGTTTTAGCTTCAAGCATGTTTTTCACAAGACGAACTGTATAAAGTCTGGCATTATCATGCATGGAAAAAAACACTAATTACAGCAACATAAAATATGACATGAGGTCTCGGTATCTCGTCTGTATTACTCCGGACTGTCAAAATGCCATTCCGAATGATATGCAGGCCCGTACGCCCACCTATGCTGATTCCAGCCAAGAGCATCAACGCACCTCGTCTGTAATGTGATCTTTTACGAACTAATGTGGGATTATTTTGAGTGCATATTTCTCTCCTTGCCAAAGCACATCAGAGTTTATATCCAGACTGAATCGGGACTCGTCTGTAAACAGAACTTCACTCCAACAACGTTGCCTCTAAACTCGATGTTCAGTTCCCCACATTCTTTTGGCCGCACAGTGGCTTGACATCAACGGAATATAGTACGTGCATAGAGACCACCCTCATGAAGCCCATTTCGGACTTTTTGGCTGTACACCCTCCGTCCTTTGGCCAAGAACATCTGTGTTTGCAACTGAGTAGCATTGCCCGTTCCGTCTCTACGGGCTGTTAACAGGTTATATCGGTCATCAGTTTCTGTGTTAGCACATTTTCGACGTTGCACTTGTCGATGACTACCATTCCATGTGTCTTGGAACCAATTCCATAACATTTCATGGACACTTCTTGCGACTCCTACAGCGTCCACTACACTTCGTTGTGTTTCCCCAAATTCAACTGTCCCTATAGCACGCCAAGCGGCAAATCATTTTGTTGTGACATTTTTAAGCCACCTTTTCTCAAAACACAAGCTGAGCAATTGAATTTTATAACTGAGGCAGTGAAACAGACGTTTCTGCAAAATTCCGATTTCTTCTGTTATCACCTTTTTCCAGTTTTTGACATCATAAACATTAATTTACGTGGGAAGTTTTCTTTATCCGTTTTCTACAGCACTTTAAATTATGGCTGTTTTATTTTACGTTACTTATCGGTGTAAATATATGCGTAATTTCGTTAAAACCATGTGCTCCCCTGATTGTTTTGAGCAGTGTATATATATATATATATTCCCTAATTGCAATTGCACTTACAGAAATATAAACATGACTGAATCTACGATCAAATTTTATGCCGTCAGACACATAACGCAGGTTTTCTAAGTATAAGATTTATAGTAAATGCAATAATTATTTACATATACATAATATAGAGAATAGAAAATTTCTGGAAATGTATTTTTGTTAAATGATTGAGAAATAATAAAAATATGTGATGCTGAATAGTTTTTAAATAATGCGTTTTTAAATAAAAAAGTTATGTAGCGTGTTAAAAAATGTGCTGCGTTTTTCTTTTATAGAATTGTTTCATATCGTATGATGGTGCAGAAATTTAAAAGGTACTGCGCAATTACATCTGTTCCACTTGAATATATAATGAAGTTAAAAAATCTTCTTTGCGCGATAAATTACATCTGATACTGCAGTATATAACGAAAATTAAATCCTGATGTGTATATATTTGATTTTTTATTATCTATAGAAGATTATTCCAGAAGCTCGAATGCTGAATAAAATTATGCCTGCCACATTTATTTTAGAAATATTGCCAAATAAATTTTATATTTCTTTATTTCGGATCGGAATTTTTTTTTCAATTGTATTATCAGAATGGCATAAAATAATATATTATTTTCCTCCTAAATTTGGCATGAAATCCTAAAAACTATTTAAGAAATTTGTATATGGAAGAAATTACGATAACAAATAAAATACTAAAGCAATATCAAATAATTATTCCTTCACATTATGCGTGATTGGCAAATCCTCATTTACAAAATCAAAAGAAAAAATTACTTGTAATGCAATTTATAAATTTAAATTTCGTTTTCTTTTCATTATCATATTTAGCTATTTGCGTAAGTTTTATCTGTTAAATATATGTATTTTGTATCTTCAGAATAATTTTGAATTGTTCCAAATATTAATTTACAATTATTTTTCTCAAATATAACCAATATACCGAATATAATGAAAACGGCATTTTTATTATTTTAAAAAGACATCTTGAAAATTAATACATGTATCTGTCATTGAAGATTATGTAACAGGAATGCTTTATTTTTTTAAATGGTTATAAGTATCTAATACTCTCAGATGAGAAATGTATAAATACATTTTTACTATATATTTTGTGTAATTGTGATTCCAGACATTAGATTATTAAAACATGAATTTTATTACTTGTTGAGTGTTTAACGAGCAAATAGCAGTTAACATAAAAATAAATAATTAATTAAATGATTATTATGTGTAATAAATAAATGAGTACTAGCATGCGCATTACTAATAAATATTATTAAATTGTGATGAATTAAAAAAAAATAATTAATATAAAATCTATAATGTAAATTTTAAAAATATATATTAAAATAATTAAAATTTAGTAGAATGTTTGTAAATTTTTGTTTATTTTATTTTATAATAATTTTCAAATTAATATTTCATTAAAATTTTATTTTTTAATGCATTCAATTTCTATTTTTTATCACCTTATTTTAATTTTCTTAGCTATTTTTTTTTTATTTTATTGAAAAAAACTAGCTGAAACGCCCGGCGATGCCCCGGACTGGAATAAGCCATTGATCAAGCAATTCTTTTATCCATACAGCACGTTTAAAGCGAGGAAACACTTAACTTATATACTGAGAGTAGCCGAAAACACGCAATTACCCCCACCTCCTTGTAAATCCAGCTTGTGACTGGTCTATATCATAGTCAAGTGTTTTAGGTGCAAGGCTCTATGCATGCATCACCACTAAAAGAAATGTCTGTTTTAGGCGCGTTAAAAAATGGAGTCTTAAAATAGGCATATGTTCATGAAAACATAATTTAGCAAAATAATACAGGGTGTCCACTCTCAAGGGTGTCCATCGGCTAATTTCAAAACCGTTATCATAGACATATAGTTACAATTACTAAAATTTTTAAATGATGTAAAGAAATATTTTAAAAGTGATTTGGGTCAATATAAACATTTTTTTTAAATAATTACGAATTTAAAAATTTATACGGTCCTTCGGTCCTGAAAGTTATATTCAGTAAAATTTTCCTGTTACACTAAAAAGTAAGACAAAAAAAGTCCCGTTATTCTACGATTACAATTGCCCAAGTAACAGCATATATATTGCTGCAAATTAGGGGTCATTCACAAACTTAGTAGAAATACACCTTCATCAGATGTTTCGAAATTTTTAATCATTCGGATATATTAATGCAAAATATAAATTTGTAATAAACATAAAAAGAAGAAAAAAAACACATGTTTTGTTAAGTAAAATGATGAAAATTAACAGCCTCAATTCTTTACAAAATTATACACATTTTAAAATGCTATTAGATTATACTCGTCTTCAAAATTTCGTTCATGTCATGTTTTTTAGCTTTTGATAATTGATTCTAATGTATTCTGTACCACTGAATCCGAAATTTACCTTCATTTTTTACCATCACATAAAGATTTTTTTGCAAATCGCAAAGTTTAAAGTTAAACAAAGAAAAAAATATCGAAAAACTGATATTGTAAAAATGTATGTGATTGGTGTGTTTTTAACTTTTGATAATTGATTTTTATGTATTTTTTACTGAATTCGAAAATGACCTTAATTTTTAACCATCATGTCAGAATCTTCTGCAGATTTTCAAAAAATAATTAAAATAATATAATTAAAAAGTTCAAATTTAAAGTTTAAGCTCCTCCCCCATGTCATCGGACTCCTCAGCTGTTTAACTGCAAGTATCCAAATAATTAAAAAAATAATAATAAATTATTGAATTAAATAAAATACAATTAAATAAAAAAGGTTTTACATATGTTTTATAGTCTCAGATTTTCGCTATATTTTAACTTTGACATTTACTATTTACAAAAAAATTCTAACATGATGGTCAAAAATGAATGTCATTTTTAGATACAGTGCTAAAAAGTACATAAAAAGCAATTAGCAAAAGTTAAGAAATACAGCCATTACCTCTATTTTATAGTATCCGGTTTTCGTTATTTTTTAACTTCGACAATATATGATTTGCAAAAACTCCTGCCATTATGGTTATAAATTAAGGTAATTTCGGATTCAGTGCTAAAAAATACATAAAAGTTAAGAAACACAACGATCGCAGTTTTGTGTTATCTAATCTAAAACATTTTCTTAAACTTTTTCACAGTAATCTATCCGGTAAAATAAGTATAATTGCACTGTAAAAAAAGAAAAAAAAAAAAAAAAAAAAAAAAATGGAAACGTTCCATGTAAAATCCAGGAACGTTCCGCCTTTTCTCAGGTTTTCAGAATAATTTAGCTCTTTCCTGTGAAATTCTGGTTTTCTTATCTGAAAAGTTCCTGAACAAAATTTGGAAACAGCAAAACGCTGCGGCCGCCATTTATTATTTTTTTGCTATAATCCGTTGCTCGCGCGCGAGTGTCGAAAAAGAATTCCTTAAATGAATGTAAAATAATCAATTTGGAATGCAAATAAATCAATAGACGACATAATCCTTTACGTCTCTATTGTCAAGACAATTCAGATGAAAATACAATACCTCCGTGACATCGCTAAGAGATTATCTCTCGTACTTGTCTGTGGAATGTTTAAGGAGCAGACCGTGTAAAAAAAATATACACCTATTATTTGGATCTCCATTAACAAGGGGACCATCAAACATGATTCTCACCGATTTTGATTAATTTAAAGTATGTTTTAGAGTTATTATCTCTAATTATTCTTGTGAAAGGATTTCTTCAAATGGGACTTAGATTTTCAGAAATCAGATGCTGAGGTTTAGCATACGTTTCAAATACCCATTAGTTTGCAGCTCTCAACGTGTCTTTCGTGGTGTGGACGCAGAAAGCTCGCACGCCACCCGTACGGCCCGAGTTCGATGCTACCTCTGGACTTTTTTTTTTCTTTTTTAATTAATTTTATATTTTAACACTTTATTACAATTTGATTTAAATTTGATATATATTATATATTTGACACTTTGAATTGCTGTAAATTTGATTTTTTTTTTTTTTTTCGGAAAAAATATACAATTACGTTTAGGTTTTTTTTTTTTTTTTTTTTTTTTTTTTTTTTTTTTTTTTCATGAAAATTTATATGTATTTTATCTAACTTGTAAACTAACATAATTACGAACGAAAATCCAAAATATTTTATGTCTAGATTTTTTTTCTAATTATTATTTACATTTATATATTTTTATATTTTAAGCAAAGTTCAGAAACAATATATCATATATATATTTACTTTATTGAATTTTAACTGAAAATTTATTTTTTCGTGTAAATTATAAATAATAATTTTGATGTCAATTTCAAAATATTTTTTCATTCTAACAAATAATGACAATAAAGCGAAAATTGTCAACTGGAAATGTAAAAATCGTCTGCGGATCCCGCATGCTGTGAAATGTCAGTAATGTTTTGCTGTCAACAGAAATATTCCTGGTATTTCGCAGGAAACTTACTGGCATTTCTGTAGAAAGTTTTTAACATATACAGTAAAGTTCCAGTCATTTTCAAGAAATGTTTCTTGGAAATAATGGGCAACTCAGCTGCCCATTTTTTCCCAGGAAAGTTGCGGAATTTTTTTTTACAGTGTGGTAACCACCGAAAATCATAATAATATTAGATTGTCATCGGATTTACGTCAGTATGTAAAATTTATTCTCTATCGGAAGTGAGTTGAAGTTCGAGAACAAATTTTGAACTGAAAAAACCTACATACGATCTTTGAAGTTAAATAAAAACTTATAAAAGTAACATAATTAACGTTAAAAGAAATAATGAAACAAAAAAGTCTCAAATCCTTACAAAATAAAACGTTTGTTAAAATACAATTATTTTAGTCAATTTGAAACTTAATAAAATATAACTCAGTCGTAATATTTGTACATTTCTTTTCAAAGCGCAGATACACATGGAATTAGTTCTTCGAATACTTTTACCACTTGATATATGACGCTCATAGCATGGCCGAACTCATTTGTATTCAGATTCAGAAAGGTGGTACATGGCATGCATTTTTAAAGTTTCATATCTCTGTCAATTTAAGTGTTATATGAACGGGACTTTTTTTCCTTTTTGTCACTGTAATTTGCGAGAGGATACCCTGTATATAAACACAAAATGCAAACTACCATACATATATATAAATAAACCAAAATAAAATGCATAAAATAAAAGGTAAATGTATATAGTACAGTTCATCAAATCCACAACCCTTACACAAACGCATAAAATCTACACATCGTACTAAATGTAAACAGTGAAATTTACTGTTAATATGTAGGAGAGAATATTTGAAGATTTTTTGCTTTTTTTACATTTTGCACAACTTTCAAAATATTCTAGTTAAAATGTTCGAACTCATGATTTTTAATCAACAGACCATGTTATTCAAAAAGGAAAAAAAAAACAATAAAGATAGCAAGATAGCACTGATATCAGAGGCTGTTGCATCCTTTTTATATGTAGTAAAAACATTATGTATTAATCAAGGCTGATATTATTAGTATAATTTATTCGCTTTTCATTTTAAATTGTTCATCTGACATTTACCTTTAATATTTTACAACTATTTCTTTCATTTTCTTCATTTGTTTGACTGAGCAATTTTACTTTATTATTTTAAATATTTAAAGGTATTGTTGACATCCACTACATTTTCCATTCACTAAACAGAAAACCAAATTACTGTTTTAAAAATGTAAACAAAACAGTGGAAATCTACACAACATCTGGTGCCAAACTATGTGGATATGAAGGAGTTTACTGTTCATAAATTAGAAATAAAGAGATCACCATAATTGGATCCAATCAGATAATTGGAAAATTAGAAGAAATTTACACATAATATTTTAAAATCGCCGGGATAAACATTTCCTTTAATGGGGAAAAGCATTGCAATCGTAAATCATTCGTGAATGATAAAAAATCGACTCGGAACGTAAAAACAAATCTTGAAAAATTGCCTTAAAGAAGCTAAATTTCAAAAATCGTAGAAATCAAAATTTACTATATAAAAGTCTGAAAAAAAATTCTTTTCCGAATGACATAAAATTGCCGTGGGCTCGAAAAAACGATAAAAAAATCCCATTGAAAAATGTATTAAAAATAGCTAATTATTCAAAAAATTCAGAGTCAAAATTTAATTTCATGGAGTAAAACATTGTAATCGGAAATATTTCGTTAATGACATAAAATCGACGCGGAACGTAAATAAGATTGAAAAATTGCATTGAAAATATTTAAAATTCAAAAATTCTAGATGGCAAATTTACTACATTTGGCTAAAAGTTTGAAACAAAATTCGTTTCCGAATGTCAAAAAATCGTCTTAGGACACAAATAAACGCCAAAAATCTGTTTGAAAAATGCATAAAAAATCGCAGGGGTCAAAATTTACTGTAATGTTGTAAAATAGTGTAAAAGGAAATCTCTCATAAATGACTAAAAATTGACGCGGAACGTAGAAAATCTTGAAAATTTGCTGAACGTTGAATTGGAAATCGCATTAAAAAGCGCAAAAATTAAAGAAAAAATTGAAGACAGCAAAATTTACTATATAAGGCTAAAAGTTTGAACTTAATACCTTTATTAAACGGTAAAAAATCGGCTCAAAATGCGAAAAAATAGTAATAATTGGATACAAAAATTCACAAAAATATCAAAAATCGCCGATTGAATTCTAGTTAAACGTTATTACCAGCTTATTTTTATTAACGTAGAAAAATATCTATAGAACGTAAGTAATCTTGAAAAATCGCATTAAAAAGTTGAAAAAAAAATCCAAAAATTCAAAGTTGTACTTCGAGGTGCAAAACATCACATTTTGAAGTACCTTCTCCCCAATTTGTGTAGTTCTACATGCAGCGGTCTCTTCAGAACACCGCCGACATACTCACATACAGTCCTACACAATCTTCTTTATGTTTTACTAGCTATCTTGCCCGGCGTTGACCGGGTACATAAAAAAACTGCACGAATCGCGAAAAACCTCTAAAAATCACAATAAGATATTGCGAAAAAAAATTTAATCGCTGCACAAATTTCGAAAAGAGAAAGAAAAATTATATATTTTGCTCGAAGTTTGAAAGTTGATTCAACTTCTAACAACGTCTTTCACTAATGTGGAAAATTGGTAGAAAATCGCTAAAATACACTAAAAATCAAATACAAAATACCCGAAAAATTCGAAAATTGTTATACGAAATCCGAATAAGCTTTATTGAAATGAAGGTAGAAATTACTTTAGTATTATAGGTCAAAAATGGAATGTCAAAAAATTGCAGCAGATCGCGAAGAAACGTAAATATCGAATTAAAAATCACCCGATGACGTAACAAACATGTGTAAAGTGTTTAATGTCAAGTAAATTTGACATTTACGATCACCCATTATTGGCATTTAATCTTATAGTTTGGCGATATATTTTTTGGTCTACGGGATAATCAGGTAGAACCGCAAATTATTTTCATTCGTATTTAAAGGTAGATAAATAGCTCTTCTTTATATAAATAAATAAAATAAATATTGAAAAAAAATGCTTATATATATATGAAAAATAAATAGTTTGCCAGTAAATATACCTAAAATTCACTTCATTCGCCAAGGCTATTTTCTCTAACTCACCAAATCCCATATATCAAAAATATACCAAATACTCTTCAATCTGTTGCCTGATACTAAGTAATCACAATAATGTAAATAACTATTAAGCATAGATACGTACCGGGTTTGGCGCGATGTTTTTTTCACGCCAAATTGGTGAAAACATCGTTTTTGAATACACATATATATTTAAATTATTTTCTATTATTTTAAAAGGAAATAGCAATGAATAATAAAAAGTTTAATTAATGTCTATAGAACAAAACATCTTATATAACTGTAAAAAATAAAATAAAAGTAAATAAACAACTTATTAATAAATAAACAACAATAGCCGAGTTACCATGTCAGGCAAAATAACGCCATTTTGGAGCCCATTTTGTACCGTGGAGCGTATATGACACCTGTGCCAACAAAACTTTCAATAATATAGTAAATATGTCATTTGGTGGTGGCTTGATTATCGAAGATTATAAAATATGTGTGTATATGGTACATTTTTACATTAACATTTAAATACTTGACTACATAGTTATAATTTTAACTCCTTTTTATATAATTTACATTTGAATATAAAGATTTACTCCAAAATGTTTTCCTATACTTAAAAAAAAATTATTGCGATCTTCGCCTGGCTTATTTCACGTTTCTGCCTTTGTGGCTTAAAATTGCATTGTTTGGCGACCAAGGTAATAATTAATTAGCATGTAACTCACAAATAAAGCCTTTCTCCTGTAAGACATACGATGGGAAAATTACATAAAAATGATAATTAAATTGATTAAAAAAATAAAGAAGGACTAAAAGACTGTTACTTAAATTTTATTTCTTCAAGTTTTTTCAGGCACATTTTTATTAACCTGGCGAAGCGAAAAATCGCCAAATAATGTATCAGTTACTTCTTTCATACTAATTTATTTTTTAAGTTTTATAAACATTCATTTCATATTTAAATTATATATTTTCATTTTATAAATTTTATCTCGCATTAAAAAGGTTTTTGATTCTTTTTTTTAATTAAACAAAAAACAGTTATTTTCTTTTAATTTGCGAGTTGTTTACATTATTTTCTAATGGATATAGCCATTTCAATTCATTTATCAACTATAATTTTCACCAAAATGACCACTGGCAACCCTTTCGTCAAAAATATCAATGAAATACAATAACCTAAGCATTGTATCATGTTACTTTTATTATCAATTTAATTTACTTGGATCCCCTTAAATATAATTAATATAATCCCTTAAGTTAATATTAGATTTTGTTGCATTAAAATATTTCAGTTTGTTCATTTTCTGTAAGCAAGTAATCCATATTGGTTTACAATGGAAGTCTATGGGAATTGGGCGAAATATTAGAGATATCGCCAAGTTGGCGTCACTTTTGACGACTCATTTTGGTCGCCAAATTTGGCGATAAACTTGGCGGCGTTTGGCGACAGAACTGTGTCCCTCTACGGTAACCTCCTTATTAAATGCATTAAATGCTTTTCAATAAATGCATAAAAAAATCGCTAAAAATTCAAAAATCGCTGCACGAATTCCGAATAAACTTTTTTGAAAAGAGAACAAAATTTACTACATTGGGTTAAAAGAAAGAAACCATACTCTTTTCACTTATATGGACAAATCGCCTCAAAACATAAAAAAGCGCTAAAAATCGCATAAAAAATTAAAAAATATATATATATAATCAAAAAATCGAAAATCGGGCTTCGAGGTGCAAAACTTCATATATAGACGTACCTTTTCCCCAAATTTTGTAGCTCTACGTGCAGTGGTCTCTTCAGAACACCGTCGATACACTCACTCACTCACTCACTCACACACAAACTTCTTTCTTTATTATTATAGATTATTATAAATAAAGAAATGAAAAATATAAAGATTTAAACAAAACAAAATTCCATAGTTTTAAAAATAGTTTCAATTTCAAAACTTTAAATTTGCGATATTCTTTTTTGAAAA
This sequence comes from Maratus speciosus, assembly GCA_963932465.1. Classification (NCBI taxonomy): domain Eukaryota; kingdom Metazoa; phylum Arthropoda; class Arachnida; order Araneae; family Salticidae; genus Maratus; species Maratus speciosus. The sequence goes on along the minus strand of OZ010795.1, from coordinate 276,266,382 downwards.
TATTTTTTTATGTTAATTTAGTTAAACTAAAACACTTCGCACGAAATATTCTAAATAAATAAATATTAATAACACTTTCATCACTGCCTTTTAATTAACTAATCAATAAATAGACTTTGTAAAGCTTATTAATGAGTGAATTTATACTCCATATGCATTGGCTAGTAGCTTAACAAAAGTTGGGTCATCGCCAGTAAAGATTTCTTTTAAGAATAATAAATTATATTTTACAGTTTATGAAATTAATGATTGTGTTTAGACAGTTTTCCAGATAAACTTTATAATGTTCAAATAAATTTCAAATAGTGTTTCCATGCAGCTGTTTTTCACAAGAAATTTAATTAAATACAATAGCTCACACAATGATATATTTATACACACACTCATGTTAAATATTAAGGGAATTTTCAGATTTGGTCTATTATCACCAGAACTGCTGGACAGATTTCAGTGAAATTAGGTATGAACATAGGTTTATATAATGCAAATACAAATACCATTCAGAAGTTATTATACGCATGCATGATGGTGCGTAAGGCTCTTCAGTGTCGGAAGGTACAAAACGCAGCACAAAATATCGAACAAAAAATGAGATAATAAATGGTATGGTTCCCTCTTACAGTTATACAACTATAAAAATGAATTCATTCTGAAAATCAGGCGGTTTATGTGTCCGTAGTTCAGTGATGTCCACTCATCCAGCAACGCTGTTTTAAGGCAGGTGTGTTTCTGGAAGGTGAAAGGCGATTTACATTTGTCCTCTCCAGAATGTCGCAGGCATGCTCTATAGGGTTTAGGCCTGGAGATCTGGCTGGACAATCCATCAACCGAATATCTCACATTCCAGAAATTCACAGAACAGATTATCTCAATCCGGGCGCGCGTTCTCGTCCATTAAAAGGAAATTAGCGCCAACTGCATCCCTGAAAAGAAAACATATGGTACCAAGATATCATCCATACACCTTACACCAGTCAAAGACTCTTTTCCAAACACATGGAGGAGAGTGCGCCCATCCAAGATGACGCAATGTCAGATCATCAAACTTCCGCTGCATAGTTGTCTTTTAATCGTACATTGAAAGACCGGGAGAGGATCCAGGTTTTCTCTAGATGAAAGTACGTCGAGAATTAGTGTTTAGCCTGAATCTAGACTCATTAGTGAATAGAAAAAATCCCCATTGATCGCTGGTCCAATACCTATGATCTATGGACCATAATAAACGCGTTCTCGTATGTGCAGAAGTGAGCGGGACAAAAGCAGCAGGTCTTCTTGAAAACTACCCTCAGTTATGTACCTTCCTGGAAACAGTTACCCTTGAAATTCGGCTTCGTGTGGCCGCTTAAAGGTGATGAAGGAGCTGCGACGCTGTTGCAATCTTGTTACATCACGCTGTAATGGACAAATGGCGATCTTCATTGGCCGTCGTGGATCTTGGACGGCCTTGCCCAGGCTTTCTCTCTCTATGGATCATTTATCCTTAAGCTGTCTTCATACGTTGGACATGACGCTGGGTGTTACACTGAAGTCGCTCGGAATCTGCACTTGAGACTACCCTGTTTCCAGTCTCCCTGCGATTCGCCACCTCATTCCATGATTCAAAGGCTGTCGGTTACTTATTTTCATTGTTTGTTTTTGTATTTCTTCGAATATTAAAAGAAAATCATCAAGGTATTCGGCGATGATTTCGAGCGAAAGGAACGCAAAATTTCACATGCTCCATATAAACCCTATTCCTGTACTCGCTTCGCCCACACTTGTACACACTAGTACGGTTATGTACTGAACACTAACAATTTGAATCTTTGTTCCGAAACGTTAGTTTCGCCTTTCGTTCAGTACACGTGATGAAATTCGACAAAATATGGAAATTCTCTTAATATTGAACACGAGTGTATGTATATAAAATAATGAACGTACAAATATTAAAAATAGAAGCAAATAAGAGTAGAGATATAAATTTTTACTGAAAGAGTAATAAATGTGCAAACAAGCCTAATTAACTTGCTAAATCCAAAAAAAGCTGCAAAAAGTAATATAAAAATTAATAAAATAAGAAAGTGTACTTTTAACTAAATAAAAATACTAAAAGACAATGATGAATTTATAGCGGGAAGTTTCTCAATGCAATGTAAATTTTGCATTTTGATATACTTACGTATGTTTCGTATTTTAATTACACTTGTATTGAATTTTAAATTTCATGTAGGTTTTCATCTACAATCTCGTATGATTCTTTTTATATGGAGTTTTTACATTGCATATATTCTTGGTGATTTAATGTAGTTTTTACTTTATAATGCGTTCTTACTACATTACTATTTGATCAACAGTTTCTTACCTTTCGTAATTAATCAGTGGTTTTAACTGCATTTTATTTTTCAAACTTGAATTTAAAGAAACGTCTTACTCTTCCCTGTATTGAGATACTCCTCTATTAAATCAGTGTCTTTTAGAGTACTTATTCATTTTTATTGCAAAATAAATATATGTATACATATATGTGCTTAATAATATTTAGTATTTTCTGAAACTCCTATATACATATTTCTCACAGTACACACATAAAATTACTAGTTTTGATTCTCTGTTTTCTCCTGAGTGGCAAAAAATGGATAAGTTTGACATTTAACCATCGGTAGATTTTTTAATCAAAATCCCGTAACTTTAATAACTAATAACTAATAAATTATCAATTTCACGTAACTGAAAATGAAATGGTACTATTTTATTTTTTGAAATTAGAATTTCAAATATTCATGGTTTTCATCAAAGTACGAAATAAAACGTCATTTATTTTAGGCAAATAATCTAATAAAGAAGACTATGTTTTGGTGTTCGTGTCACTTTTAATTCACACGTTTAATGACACTGATAAACATCCCAAACATATTTCTGTTGTGACGACAAGTATAATCTGTAAATTACAGAAAAAGAGCCGCTGTCTTTAGATATAAATCTACAATTTATTTAAAAAATTATATATATATATATATTTATTTATTTAAAGATTATTGTAATCAAGAATAATTGTTTATTTTACTCATACTTCTTTCTATGTCTTTAAGATTATTTTATTTCTTTAACTACATTTTCATATACCAAAAATCTTTTAGATTAATATAACATAAATTTGTAACTTGTTTCTGTATAAACATTAATACTACAATGCTTAGACGCATTACATAAATATTCAACGAGATCTGAAATCAAGTCATTCTATTTCTCCTTATCAACACTGCACGCTATAAATGCATGTAACTAAAACATTCATTAATCATTATATTTTGTATTGGGTTGGGTTGGGTTGATTTTTGACGGCCAATTATCTGCACGAGGGATATGGGCCCGGGGGGGGGTGCCCTCCGTGGGGGTCTTTCTAAGGGAACCTAATCCGTATTAACGCATGGAAGATCCACGGCTCGAAGAAAACCACGAAAACTCCGAACGATTAGGCCGACGGGCGCGATTGGGATCGAACCCAGCACCTCCCGTCTACCAGTTTCAAGAGCAGAACCTCTCGGCCACTGGTGGGGCATTTTGTATTGGGTAAGCGAAATATCAACTTTTAAATGCTAAGTTAGTAAAAGAATTTAACCATCAAATATGCATGTAATTTTACTTTGCATATATACATTAACAGTTTCATGTTCTAAATGTTAAACGCAAGAAATGTAAAATTGTTATACATGCTATAAGGGTTTTTAAATGTACAAAATAGAAATTGTTCTAAATACATCTTAGATATATGCACAACGAATGTTCTTTATCTCAGAATGAAGCTGTTAATAAGGATGAATAATGTACAGTCGTGGAAAAAAAAGTACCCCTCCACCCCCGCCTACTACCTCTGGAACAAATTATCGTACAATAAAGATGCTGGTACCAAACGACTGGAAATAAAGTCTACTTTTAAATTATGTATATAAAATTTACTTACGGGACCATCCACATATCAAAACGAAACAAAACTTTGTTTTTTCAATAGCATGACCCAATTTTGACGTCATAAGTAAATTCTACGCCCCTGAATTAGCCTAAATATAAATTGGAATGAAATTCTTACGATTAGCTTACGAGGAATTAATTATTTAAAATCAGAATTATTGTATGGGTAGTATCCATATTGAAGTTCGGTACTCGAATGTTTTTGAAAAGCTACAGATTGAGTAAGTCACTTCTATTAATCTATTATTTCTTGACAATAAGATCATTTCACTCACTTAATATGCTTCGGCTACTAAGTGAGTGATACTGTAAAATCCTCTTCAATATTCATTTTATAAAGCTTACAAGCAGGATTTGGTGATATATATCAATGGGTGTATATCTTGACATATATCATGATATATATCCGATATTTATTTTCAAAATATCACGAAATATGGTATTTTTGATATATTCATATGTTTGATACAAATTTTCAAAATACATATTGCGTACGGTATTTCGATATCTTCAGTTAAAGCAAGTGTAAATAAATGTTTTAACTGTTGTTGATTGTGTCGTTCTGTAGGTCAGAACTTTTGCTTCACGTGGCCGTTTTTAGCTTCCCGAACGCCACCTCCCCAGACACACTCCATAAAAAAATTCAATAAAAACGAAGTATTTTGTATATAGTTTTGTTGTATAAAACACAAAAGTTTTTGGAAACTTGATAACTGATCCATAATTTTGATTTTTGTGAGTGTAAAATGCAAATTGTGCCTGTTTTCAATTACTTTATCATAAATTCTGTTACATAAGTGGAAAAAATACATTTAGAATTTAGTTTTATTAAGTTGCCATGCTAAATGGAACATGTTTAGTTTCTAATTTATATTAGATTTGAAATTATTTATAATTATCAATAAGTTGAATATTTTGAAAATATTGGATATATATCGAAATTATCGGATACATATAAAATTATCGCTTTTTTTTCGAAAACACCATATTAACGAACCCTACTTACAATTGTTGAATTATCCGATTAAATATATATATATATATATATATATATAATATATCTGTAATTATAATTGTTCTTGAATATGTGAATATGATTGGAATTTTATGTGTTTTTATAATGTTTTTTTCTCAGATTTTGAATTTATTTCACTCACAGTCTTTTTATTATTATTTATTGGCAAAAATGTGAAGAATATTGGCCATTGCAAAATTTAGAAAATAAATATATAAAGCAGTGCGTTTACAGTGCGTTAAGAAATTATAAGGCCAATACGAATTCGTACACATCTGAAAAAGGAGACACAATATGCAAATTTTTAGCGCGTGCATTTAAAATTGATGGTAGACTGTCTTCTATTGTAATTTCCACATTAAAGTTTAAGTTACATTTTATTAAAATATTCTAATTTTTTTAACGTAAATAAGGTGACTGTTAAGAAATTATAAGACCACCTGAGGAAATTAGCATATTATACGTCCCATCAGAATCGTTATAAAACGTAGGCGTTTGTATATCGTGAAAGTATTCCCGAGAAGCAAAGGTGACGGTTTAGATAGTGTTATTTACGATATCTTTGAAGGTATCTTTGGATAAAGTGTTGTTTGCGACCGAAGTAAGAAAAATTTAGTTTTATAAGGTTGATGGTAAATCTGAAGGAGAAATAGCTCGGTTAACGAAGCATTGATAAACAGCCATTCACAATGAAATAATTAGAAAAAATATTCAAATAAATTCAAGGGATCTGGAAAAAAAGGATTTTGGCAGCACAGGATGTTCGAACAATATTTCGATTATCAATTAATAAAGGTCTTTAATTTCGAACCATTTCAGTAAAAGAGCCTCACCGTAACATTTGAAAAGTAATGCAAAATGTATGAAACTTTTGAAAAAACCGAAGTTAATGAAACATCATAAAGAAGAAAGACTTAAATGGTCTAAAAATGTCATGACATGGAACAAGAAATGGAAAAAATTGATATTTTCAGATGAAAGTTTTTATTTACCATCACGGTCCGGAGGATTATAAATACTATTGGCATGATTTGAGGAAGGAAACAAAAAATGCAGTGTTCTCTGCGCCGGATCAATAAAGACTAGTTCTTTCGAAAGGTTTTGCGCGTTTATTATAATTTTATGGTGATTTTGAGAAGTCCTTTTCATCTTAACAAAAATCACTTTAACGCTTTATCCGAAAAAAGACTCAATTACATACATTTCCGATATACTGGGGCAGTATTAAATTTTGAAATTATTATTATTATTATTATTTGTTAATCTTAATGCTATAGAACATCTTTTCCGAATATGTAGGTTTTAATTAATATTAAAGCAATTATTTTAGGTCAATAATCATCTAACCAAATTTAATTCTTTTTTTATTTCTTTAATTTTCAACCCCATAGTGGCTGTATTAAATTTTAATTTATTATTATTATTATTATTATTTTCTTCAGAATCTCCATATAATATAACATCTTTTTCGTACAGATAAGTTTGGAAATTGGGAAAAATACTTAGATCCATACTAATAAGTATACAATAACAGACATGGTAATAATTAATTTGGTTTCATGGTAATATCTAATCTTATAAATGTTTAATGTGAATATTTAGTGAAAAACTCTTTTATTTTTAATATTATAATATAATATTCCACATATTGTTTGAAATTGACAATAAGAGTTCCTTCTTGGTATCAGTACGGAAGGAACATTTTTTAAATAATTTAATTTACCCAACTTTTATAAGTTAAAATCAATATAAGTTCAAATAAGTATTTAAAAAAAAAACATTTAACATAGTTATAACATAGAATATGAAAAAATCGTAAATACTTCTTACAGTTTTATTATTTCTATTAAAAAATATAAAAGTAAGATAACAGTCAATATTGAATAAAATCAACATGTTAAACGCAGGCTACGATAAAAAAGGATTCGAGATAATATCAGGCCAACAAAATTTTTATTGCAAGCGACTTCTCATTTAAGAATTTGACAGTACCCAAAAGACACTTTTTACTAGCTGGTAATTTCATATTTTGTTTCAATAAAAAAAAATATATATATCGCTAATAACATGAAAAGCGAAATAAGGAGAAAATTGAATAACATGTATTATATTTCCATTTCAATTTTATTTTTTTCCAATTTCAATTTAACTTACTAATTTCAATACACTTAAGTGCCATATTTCATCTTTTTTGAACCAGAATTTTATTACTTTGCTAAATTAAATCGTATATTTTGGAGATTAAATAACTAAATGTACTGTTACGGTTTAGTGGCAACAAAAAAGCGTAAAAATTCACAGCTATCTTTTTCAATGGATTAATATTTAGATTAAATAAATATTTGCGCTATTATTATACAAAAACTTAAAAGTTAGCAGCTATGTCTTAGGCATGATAACTCTTCATAAATCTACTAATTGCTTAATACACAAAGAAGGAAAAAGAATGTTTCACACCAAAACCAGACTTCTCTATCCTAAACATAATATAATATATTTTTATTATTAAAAACAGAAAATGGAAAACACTTTTTAATGACGCAATCTTTATTTATTTTCAGATGCTGGAAGAATGAGAAGATAAAAGATGATGAAGCTTTCCATAAGAAATGTGATGTATGTTCTATGTTCAGAAAATCTATTCATCCCAAAATGAATAATAATAACAAAAAAATCCCTGACAGGCCCAAGACATTTGTCGCAGTTTAATTATCCACACGGGAAAGAAAAGAATGTGCCAGAAAACAAATCTGATAAAGTATATTAAAAAATTACTTTCTTTTCAGAAAAATAAGTATATTTTATTGATCCTTCTATCATTATCTTCTATTAATTTTTATTACAAAATTACTTTATTCCAAGAATATTTTTTTAATATTTTCTTTTATATTTCTGTTAAAATATTTTTGTTTGAATTGATTAAAGAAATGTGGCTATCAAATAGATTTTTTAAATGTTTTTTTTTTCTAAACTCAAATAACAATATTCAGATAAATATTCTTATAAACAGTGTTTTTCTTTCTCTCTCTGTATATATATATTTGTGTGTGCATCAAATTTAATTTTTTTTCCAATATGTCCAATTATCTTATGTAAGACATTTTCTTCGAATAAGAAGGATTAATTATTTTATTATATTTTATATTGATGTTATGAGATAATGTATTTCGTATAGATAAAAGAAAGAAATTGAACGGTATATGTTGAAATAATATTAGTAATAAATTCGTATTTAACAATATTTTAATAGATTTTATGGTTAGAAAAGTCTGTACCCTATAAAACACGAGACGAATATATATCTATATACAAGGTGTTCTCAAAGTCATGGGTCAAACTGTAAGGGTAGATAAAATATACATAAAGAAGTAATTTTGGTATAGAAACGTGGGGTCAGAAATGAAATGTTTTGGCGTAAAGCAAAAAATTCGGAGGAAATGAAGACGAGCGTGTTAATGCGCAGATGTTTCACTTCTAGCGTCTAGCAAATGACGTTCGTACTTTTTCACAGATTCCAAGTGTTTCACGAACATTTGTAGATTCAAATGAAAGTCTTGCAATGAGGTCACCATTGGAGCCACCTAGGATCTCATAGATGAGATATCAAGAACATTCGAAAGGGTGTACAGACACTTGCTAGACGGTGACAGGTATGTATCGATGTAGGTGGTGGCACATTTCAGCCCTTAATGTAATTTTTATGTGGATTAAACGCGTCCTTTGATTTCGTCAAACTTTCTTGTTTTATGCCAAATCTTTTCATTTCTGACCCCAAATTTCTATACCAAATTAGGTGACGATTTATCTTATACGTGTGAACAAAATGTCGTTTAGTACTAATTGATGATCTAAATTATTCTAATTGGAAATTTTGCACTATCTCTTTTCGTTTTCGATATACAATGGCTATCTTGTAAATCTCGCTACTAGGGGGTGTTTCAGCAGTTTGCATTAGGTCGGGCGCAGTCGCTTTACTATACCGTTACGTCACTTGTATTGTTGTAGTTCTCTCCTTTCGTAAGTGTTTTCAGGTTATAGGGACATTCTTATGCACCCTGTATATGCTACTGAAGTTCTACACAAGAAAATTTAGAATATTACAACAGGATAGAGACAGTTTTGCTAAACATTTTTTGAATATGTTTAAATAGAAGGTAAATTTATTCATATATCAAGTAAATCTAGTTAGCCTTTATTAATAGCACAATAAAGTATAATAAGGAAGTAGCCATATTTTGACCACGTCGCGCCGCTTTAAATAGGCTTCTACCATTCTGATGTTAATTATAAAAATAGACGCCATATACAGATGAGATCCTACTCATTAGAATGGCGCCATTTATTAGAAGAAGCACTCGTCTTCCATGTGCTGTCTTCAGACAATTTTATAAACTCTAAAATTACCTGTTTTGATCTAATTTTATTCCCACTAAACGGAAGAGAATACTTTAAAACTGAGGTAAGTTGTTATATTTTCATATACATATCTAAATTCATGTGTTTATTGCGCATATTTTCCAAGCAGAATTTTTTGGTTTAGGTTTCATTCTTAGTCATGCGATTAGCTGTTTTAAAAAATATCGCAGTTGCTTTAATTGGATCGATCTCAGTTGCTTAAATTGCACCAGATATGCAATGATTTTAAAAAGCAAGTAATTAATTTCGACGGCTGTACGCTTTGATTTTTTTATTTTGTAATATTTTATAAAGGATCACTATCTCCAAGCAAGTTTTTGAATAAGTTAATTATTTTTTTTTTATCTCCGGATCAATTTCTTTATACATTTTATCCCTATATAAACATACAAAATATGTTTCGTATTTTTATGCAATTAATTTTGTTTGAAATTTATTTTCTTATGTAATTCTATTTATTTTCTTTGAATTCTTAATTCCTGCAGAGTGTTTGATTTACAGTGCTGAATCCAGACATTTACCTTCCGGTAGGATATGTGCAGTTCCGTGTGTCAGACTTTTTAAATTTCTCGGGGTGTGAGGGGGGGATTCCACTTTGTCAATTACGTAGAGATACAAGAATCGAGACTTCGAGCTCATAAATGACAACAGCATTGCAGGTGCTTCAGCTTTTAACCATCGCTTACAACAGAGCAGCAACCGTTGAAATCGCCGTTCAAGCTTTTAAAGGAAGCGGCATTTGTCCTCCTAACAGGCATGTTTTTATAAGTCATCATTTTGCTGCTGCTTCTGCACTTATTCCTGATGAGGACATAGGCAGTGCAGATAGTGCCTAACCGTTAATTATTATGCTAGAGAGATTTCGGGATCAGTAATCATGAAACCTACTAAAACAAATAGAGAAACAAAATGATTAAAACGACACAGACAAAAGATTCGGAAGAAAAAGTTGTCTAAGGCATAGGAAACGAAAATGAAAGAGTAAGTTGTGAAGCGGTTGACCTATAAGAAGTCTGGAGCTACAACCTCCCCCCCCCCCCCCAAAAAAAAAAAAAAAAAAATACTGATTAGAGGTGTTACTGCTTTTGCCAAAATCAGTTAAGTATAGAAGGAGCCATAAAACAGCTGTTTAACATACTCGCCGTATAATGTAAACCTTGAGATAAATAAATATATATATATATATATATAACCGCAAAAAGGAAGCACAAAAAGCAATTAGGACATCAAGTTTTAAAAAATAAGCGTAATTCAATCGAAAAAAAATGTGATGGAAGGGAAGAACTACAGACATGAGTTAAAGAAAACTTCTGTTGCAAAAAAGTCCATTTATTCAGTGTCAAAAAAGAAAAAAACAAGACAGTGATAATTGTTTTTACCTAATTTGTAAGAAACATAAAATTGAAGAAATGATCCAGTGTTTAAATTGCCGAATACGGTTCCATGTTGTGCGCGCTGGAATAAAAAACTGACCAAAAATATTTCTATGTAAGCATTGCATCACTTCTTACATGATATTCTAGTAGCTGGTAAGTAGTTACATAAGTTCTATTCTTAATCATAACTTTTATTTATATTTGGAATGCATTTTGATTTAAAACTATATGTTTTACTTCCAGACACTTGATTTCATCATATTTCATTGCTGTTGGTTTGTCAGATTGTGTCACTGATCGAAATCATCGCTTATAATAAAACTAGCTATAATCTCTGCTCATAAAAACATTCTAATATTGTTTGGTCCAATTTAGGAGACTGGGGATCCAACTTAGGCAACCAATCTCTAAATTTGGACAACTTTTGAGAAATTTCCAAATTAAAATAAAGCTTAAGATTTTCAAAAAGAAATTGTTCTACAGATTTATTTAGTTAGTAGATAAATAGATTGCCCACACGTACTGATATTTTGTAGATATTCCAAAAATGAAGTGAGTTACACCCGAAAATAAGTGAAATGGTCCCTATTCGGCTGCTCCCCCCCCCCCCAAAAAAAAAAAAAAAAAAAAAAAAAAAAAAAAACATTTTGCGCGAGTTCTGAGATACTTAAAGATCTATTTCCTAAAAACACAGATTTTTATAAAAATATTAATCTTAGATTTTCTTTTTTCCTTTTTTAACAGTTACTTTCAAAAATGTAATGTCAATTTGCACATATGGATTAGAGTAAAGAATATGTTTCTAATTGGTTATTAAGTGCACCTACCCTCAGTTGATACATTTTATATAAAACTGAGGCATAAGAAGAAAATAATAATTTTTTTAGAGCCAGTTTATTATTTTACCAGCATAAGTTTGTATTTTAAATGATTTATATTTGTAAGATTCAAACGTAAAAGAAGATTTTAAAATTTTTATAGCCAATTCAAACAAGTACGCAGCGTTAGAATTCACAACATTCCATCTCAATGCGCATGATACATCAATATATAGCTGCTTTGTTATAAAAGTTTCAAAAAATATTTTATCCCCCAAACACCACAAAGGATTTTATCAACTAAACGAACTATATCTCTGTTCATTCTCGTTATTTTAGTATTGTCTATATAATAACATTGGCAAAAATAAGCTTGTATTAATGCAAAAACAAACACTTTTTTGGTTATAGGTCTCAAAAGTTATACTGAAAAGCATAGTAATTATTTGGAGTTTTTTAAAAACTGTTTTTTCTTCATTCAACATCAACATTTATAAATTTTATTTTATTTTACACATTAATAATGATATATTTTAATTATATCATTTCATTTATGTTAGTTTTAGATTTTATGGTAATTTAATTTCTACCTATTTTAAAATGATTTTAATCGTAATTAAAATGGTAATTGGAATACCTTTATCAATCATATCTTCACATATATATATATATATATATATATGTGTGTGTGTGTGTGTGTGTGTGTGTATAACTTTTAAATAGTTTGGAATTTTATTATTCCTCAAAAAAAGTACTACCTATAATATATTAACATTTTAATTTCACTTTTAAGTTAAAAATGCACTACATTCAAAGGATAAAATCAATGTTTTTTTTCAATATCATTATGTACTATAAAATGTATTCAATTCACTCTTGTCATTGATGTCCTACTTCCAATTTTACGTTCCACATTTTTGAAATTGCACTTTGCTATTCAAATATCTGGAAATATGTTGTGTATTTCTTATTTCACATTAATTTAGATTTTAAAAGCAGTTTTTTTTAAACATGTAATACATTTTATATATGTAGTTCTTTCTGTACGTTCCCTAGAATTTATCTCTTTTTTGCGTTTCTGGTTAATTTTGAGTTTAATTTTTTTCCAATTAAACAATTACATAGTAGCATATTTTTTAATCATCCATATGAAAATTAAATTTTCACTTGAATTACACTTCTAAATTGTTCAAACTTGAATTTTCTATCTGATACTTTATAATTTGTATTTAACACATATAAATACACAAGCATTAACTGAAATCAATTAATAAATATGCATGCAAACAAAGCATGTATATTTAAATTATGTCTAGGAAGCAATTGAATTGACAGCCAAATAGTAAAAAAAGCTTATATTTGACAAATGGCAAAATTAAATTATGTAGGACGAAAGACATATTCTCGGAAAGCATAAATTAATTATTATAAATTTTCCGTATTATTTATGTGTAATTTAAGCGATGGCGTTTTGTTTAGAGATCAAAAAGGGCCCTAAAGCTTATAGGATTGACTACGTTTTATGCATCTGATGACTTCATTATGAAAAAATAAATAAAACGAGCATAACGGTAATAAAAATGAACATTTGATTTTACGAAAAAAAATAATAATAAAGTATTTCTTAAATTACCTTTTAAATAACACAAAAATAAAATAACTAAAACAAACTATTTCTTATAAAATCTGATACGGACTTCAGTTCTAAATGTTTCATTCCGACAGAGTAAAACCTCTTGCTGTAATGACCCGTGTGACACAAGTAGACAATGAGTTGGTTCCTATGAATAAGTTTATTCCAACGGTTCCAAAGCATTTGTATGAAGACCATGAGAATTTTTGACGAACGATCTCGGCCTTTATTCCTTCCCCTACTCTACAGTGGCTTAAGAGGGGATCATCTACAGCAGCTCGATATTACTTCTTTTTATCACAACTAGTGGGCTCTGTCCCCTACGAGCTACGCTCATCAAGCCCCGTTCAGATACCGCAGACTCTAAAAGTACGCAAATTTGATCGGCTTTAAAAAGATTTCAGAAGATTGAATTATAATTTAAAAACAATGGCGATCTCCCTATAAACGGATTTCTATTCATTTCTCTTTGATTGGGGAATTTTAACGCCAAATCCGCTGCGGTACTACTTGATTATCCCGTCGACCAATTTCGCCAAATTATATAAATCGCCAAACCACTCGCCAAATTATACAAATTGACATAAATTTTATTTTAAATACCGAAAGAACAAATAAATTAGTGCAACATTAATAAAAATACAAATAAAACGTCGAAATAAAAATAACTTGATGAAGTAGACAAGTGTAACTTACTTAAAGTCAAGTTAATGTGAAATTTACGATCAACCATTATTGGCATTTAAACTTATAGTTTGGCGAATGATAGGTTTCTGGTCGACGGTATAACTAAGTAGTACCAATGATACAATCGCTGTTTTCGTCTTTAAGTAAAATAAGTTAAACATTTCAAAATAAGCTAATATAAAAGTAATTAAGTATTCAGAGTCTTTGTCTCCCGATATATTTTAACAAAGCGAAAACAAAGTACTTTTAAATCAGACATTTTAAATTAATCGTTTTTAATCTGACGTAATTTTGATCAAACTATTCTTTCTCTTTTTAAAATTCACGTGAAAATATCTTTGTTAAAATTTAAATATTATTTGCGCTTTCCTAACAAAAATTTTTGAAAAGTATACTCTCAAAATATGAAATAAATGTCTAGTGCAATTTCTAAATTTAAACTGTTTTGCAATAATATTTTGTGTTCATTTTATGTAATAACTGTAATGTGACGTAAATATGACTTAATTTCTCCTATTTAAGACTTATAACGCATGTTAATGAATTTATTATTTTACAATTTCCTTACTCTCTCAGAATTCACGTGTAAATATAGATTTTATGAAGTAATTTTTAATAAGTTCCTGCTTTTTGTACATAATTATTTAATTCTAATTCCAAATGTTTTTTTTTTCTGTTTATAATAGTCACGTGTAAATAATTTTTTAATTTGAAGCAAACATTATTGTTTGCGCTTATACAGTTGGCAACAGTTTAAAATAATATCACTTTCTAAAATATCTCTCTATTCTTTTATAAAAAAAAAAAAAAAAAAAATAACTCTCGCTGTCACCGCCGCCGCCGGTTTTGAATTTTTTGTGACCGGAGGAATTTCTCCGTTAATATTAAGAAAAATACTGCATACAAAAATATTAAAATCGGTGGTGTTATAGAGAAATGTTTGATAAACACACTGGTCCAGACAGTTTTCAAATGGAATAATTATTTTAAGAGATATTTAATGCTAAAGTTCGACAAAATCGTTCCATTAAAAAAGTTTTATAGGAGCAAAAACTATTTATCCCTTTAAGACCCAACCCGATCGTGCGGGTTAGACATACACATACATGAAATTTTTGCTTCTGAAACAGTCGTATGTAATAAAAACCCGAATCGAACGATTGTTATGGTTTGCAAAAAGTGTAAAGTATCATTTTTTATCAACGGATGACGGCTCTAGTACATGTTTTACTTTTAGCCGGCATGATTAGCTTTGTTTACAAGTACAACGAAAACAGCTCATCATTTTAACTATAGTAAAAAGGTAATTATCAGTATATTTCTAAATGCTCGGATAAATATTTTTGATTTAATGTCTAAATAAATGTAATATAATAAAAAAACATTAATTATACACTATTTATCTTGCTCTTAGGACTTCAGATTTCGTTACCCGCACGATCGCGCGACTTGGGCGTTACGTTAGTCAGTGCTACTGTAAAGGTAAGAGCTTTCGCAACGTTCATTTTGTTTTTCGTTTCAATAATTTTGGCGACAGCCAGAATAACAACGAAGTATGGTGTTATGTAATTAATGCCATATTTTCTTGGGTGTTGTCATGGATGAATTATTTTTTTCAATTAAATTTTACTTTTTTTTTTTCCTTTTCAATTAATAAAATTTTCTAAGACTTTTTTTTTTTTTTTAAATATTTTATTAACTTTTAACAAAGCAAAATAAAATACTTTTTCAGATGCCTAAACGGAAAAGAATTCTCACACAAGAAGAAATATTGCAATTGATGAATAAATCAGACTCTGAATTTAGAGGTTGCGGACAAAATATTTGAAGCAGATTTATTAGAAGGATAGTCAAGTACAGATGGGCTCGATGAAGAAAAAAATAAAAATATTTCTAAAGAAGTGGCAATTTTGGATCATTCTTCCTCATCAAAGTCCCCTGAACTCATTCCTCAAAGTTCTACCTCCAAACCAGTTTCGGCAGAGGCTAAGATAATGAAAAAAACAACAACAACAACAACAAAAAACAATACATGAGTGATGTTAAGAAGTTCATTTCTGTACCTCATTCTGCTCCTTTAGATTTCTTGCAATTACAGGTATGTCTATCATTTCTTAAATTTTAATTTAAAAAAGTTAGACTTATAGAAAAATTAAAATCGATATCATAATTTTTTTTTTTTAATAAGGCAAACATTTTTAAATTAGGGGAGACTATGGAGGGTTGACCATACGGGAGGCTTGACCCACCCATCAATTTTCATATTTAAAAGAATTTCAGTTTTATCAATAGGTGCCAACCAAAGCTACTGGAATGCTCAAACAGCAGTCTTTGTTTCACACAGCTAATCGAAACAGGTGTTGAAAAATCAATTGTGAAGCGTTTTCAACCTAAAAGTTGTGTTTTTTAGAAATATTTTGTAAGCTTTTTTCAGATAAAATATATCATAGAAATTTAAGTAAGTGGGTTTTAAGTAATGCAGAATTATCGAGCTTTCATTTCATGCATAAAGATTGTACAGTAAGTTAGGCTTAATATAACAATGTGGTATTGCTTAGAAAAGGTCTAGAGGCTTGACCCAGTCAGTGTGAGGGAGGGTTGACCAAATGCTTAAGGCTTCCTTAATTAAGTGTTTTTGGAAATATTTTTATTATACACTGTGCATAATGAAAAGTGAATGTTATATACATAAAAGAATGTAAATTTATTCTGTAAAGCTTCAGTAAAATGGTATGATGGAAAAGAAAATGTTTAAAACTGACTATAGAAAAATGTGAAAAATTGCTAGAAAATGCGAAAGTTGATAGGAACTTTTTCCATTTAGATATTGTTTACAATAGATAAATAGAAACAGTGAGAAAGACTAGAAAGGACTAGAAAGGATGGAAGCAGCAGTCTTAACCCTTTGAGGGGCAGTAATATATTTATAAAACCACTTAATATATACTTAATATATACCACTTAATAACCACTTAATTTTAATTCCGAAACATCACAATGGCACCAGAATTTTGCTAAAGTCTTTTCCATTTAATATGTATGTGAAATATAGCCTTTTTGTTATTTCCAAATAAATTTGTTCATAAATCCCGGTGCCAGTCATTTATCTCAACATTTTAGCACTGAAAGTACTTTGCCTCTTAAAGATTTAAATCTTGTTAACGGTAAGTTAAGTGCTTATGCGATTTCAAAAGAACACAGCATCGATCGAAAAATTTTAGGAAGGTATGTAGAAAATTTTCACCACGGTATACAGTGATACAGTGAATACAGTGATATTAAGACAAACTATGTGACAACTAGAGTTGTCAGATCGAGTGTCACAAAAATGAACAAGGAGATAAAAAAAAGCGGGACTAAATCCGGACATAATAACATGAAACACTATGAAAACTGAACCTGCCTCTAACAGAATACTGCCTTGTTTAAATTTCATTTTCCTTGCTGTACAATTATACCTGCTCTGACAAAACCGTGCTTAAAACAAAATTTTTCTACTCTGACTTGCGATTGCGTCTTAACAGGTTTGTTTAAGCTTCATATTTATTTATTTTTTTTTATATAATAATTAAAACATATAGAATAAAATTATTTTCCTTTTTTTAAACTGATTTTATTTCTCTGCGCAAATAGTGCAATATAAAACAAAGCGGCCTCCCATATAGTGGGTCAAACCTCTCATATATGGGGAGCCTTGACCCATTATTTTTTCATGATTATAATCAATCATTTTTCAAATTTCTTATATGTTACACTTATGTAGCAATTTTATTTTGATAACTGATTGTCTAACGAATAAAATGATATATAAAACTTTATCATACGTTCAATATTTAAAAAAAATAAAAAAATAATTTTGTAAAAAATTGGGTCAACCCTCACTAGTCTCCCCTAATTAAAATATGAATTTTTGAAGTCGATAAGTACATCTCAAATATTATTTCTTTTCTCCTTTTTTAGGCTTTAGAGCCAGTAAGGATTCCATTGCAGTATTTAAGACAATACATCCCAAATCATCTTATAAGTAATTATTTCACACGAAAAGACCAGCCCGTACAATCGTGCGGGTGTGGCTTTCTTGGAAAAAGCCCAACTCGCATGTTCGTGCGGGTACTCTCCACGCTCCAAGGGGTGACGAAATTTTTTAAATTATTTTTTTAAGTGTAATTAGTGTCAGTATAGAGTTAATAACCAGAAGAATGTAATATTTAAATGTGAACATGTTCCGGGTCTTAAAGGGATATGGGGATTAATTCATTTTTAGATCATTTCATACCTTAGAATTTCCCGGTGTGCAGACTGCATTCACTTTTTTTAATTTGACTCATTTTTTGAGGTTTTATTTCTATTTTAAATTCAAATTTTCAGCATTTCGAGAGATATTTTTTACTTATTTTAGAAATTGGTATTAAATTAAACTGTTGCCAACTGTATGAACAGCATAAATAATAATGATTGCTTCAAATTAAAAATTTATTTTACACGTGTCTGTTATTAACAGAAAAAAAAAACTTTCAAATTAGGATTAAATAATTACGTATGAAAAGCAGAAACTTGTTGAAAATACTTCATAAAAACTATACTTACACGTGAATTTTAAAACAGAAAAAAAATATTGTAAAATAATAAATTCATTAACATGCGTTAGAAGTCTTAAATAGGAGAAATTACGTCACATTTACGTCACATTACACTTATTACGTAAAATGAACAAAAGTAATATTGCAAAATAGTATAAATTTAAAAATTGCGCGAGACATTATTTTGATATTTTGAGATTATATTAATAAGATTAATATTAATTTTATTGAACGTGTTTAGACTGCTTTCGAGCGACTATTTAGTAATTTAATAAAAATAAAAAAGATTATAAGCTGAAAATGAAGTGTCATCGTCAAAAAATCTGATTTGAAAGAGAAAAATCTGTGAAGCAGAAAATAAAGAAATTGCTTAAATGGTTTAGTTAATATTCGTTAACCTTCTGTGTCGTTTCCGACAAAAGAAGGCATTGGTATTTGTGAAATATATTTGCATTTTGATGCAGATTTGTTTATTATATTTGCTTATTTTGAAATGTTTAACTGTTTTTATTTAATGAAAGACAAAAACAGCCATTGTATCTTTTAACAGCAGCTGATTTTTCCTTAAAATTCCCAAATCGAAGAGCAATGAATAGAAACCCGTTTATAGGGAGATCGCCACTGTTTTTTAAATTATAATTCAATCTTTCAAAATGTGTTTAAAGCCGATCAAATTAGCGTGCTTTTAGAGACTACGGTGTCTGAACGGGCGTTGTCGAGGGTAGCTCGTAGGTGGCCGAGCCCCTTAGTTAAAATATCTCTAGAAATACAGAAAATTTGAATTTAAAACCTCAAAAATGAGTCAAATTAAAAAAAAAGAAATACAGTCTGCACACCGGGAACTTCAATCGTATAAAATGATCTAAAAATGATTAAATTCCAATGAATAGTTTTTGCTAATACACAACTTTTTTATTGGAACGATTTTGTCCAAATTTAGCATTAAATATCTCTTAAAATAATTCTTCGATTTGAAAACTGTCTGCATCAGCGTGTTTATCAAACATTTCCGTATAATACTACAGATTTTCATATTTTTTATGCATTATTTTTCTTAATATTAACGAAGAAATACCGCCGGTCACAAAAAATTCAAAACCGGCGGCGGCGGTGACAGCGGTAGTTACTATTTTTAGAATAAAGATATATATATATATATATAAATATATAACTGGAGCAATAAAAAACTCGTCAAAATAAGCAATATTTTGACTAAAGCATACAAATCTTTGTTTACGTATTAATTTATATAATTTTAATGATACATAATTGAATTTAGCTTAATTAAGACACTGTAATTACGGATTTCCAATGACATACATGCGTTGTGCACAGGATTATAAAAATTATATTCGATATATTTACTTAATATTACATATACAACTTCAAACTAAATTAATAATGAATTGTACCGATGACAATATTTATTTCAGGCAATTAAACCATAAAACGCAAATTCCATAATAAAATTTCAATAAAAATTAAAAAATATA
This sequence comes from Maratus speciosus, assembly GCA_963932465.1. Lineage (NCBI taxonomy): Eukaryota > Metazoa > Arthropoda > Arachnida > Araneae > Salticidae > Maratus > Maratus speciosus. The sequence goes on along the minus strand of OZ010795.1, from coordinate 276,246,416 downwards.
TATATATTACAGGTACTTACGTAAAAATAGGTAGAGATTATAAATATACATAAGATAGAATACTTTACACAAATTTAAGTTTCTGTGTTACTTAGTTTTGGAAATGTGATGCGCGCAATGTAAAAAAATCTGTTATGCGTAAAAACGCTTTAAAATTAAAATCTACCTTGATTTGGATTGGTATCACTCCACATATTTAATAATAAAACCGGTTTTAATTGGAGTATCGTCATAATATTTTTAATTTTGTTAACATGTCATTCTTTCATAATAGACAGAAAAATGACTTTTTAAAAAGGTTGCTCTCTTCCCTTAAGAAAAGGACAAAATCTACTCTCTACAAGGCATTAAAACACCCAACAAACAAGCAGTTCTGCAGCAGGTTTCAAATCCTCATTGATTGCTTTTTTTTTATTGCATAGGTTTGCTTTGCCTAAGAATCAGTCTTTTTCTTCAGTTTGTGGCTAATAAGTTGGGTACTAGCAGTCAAAATATTAACCACAGACAATTGTTTTTTTTATAGCTACACTGATGAGGTACGTGGTTGTTCAAAAATAGCTCAAGGAAATATGCTTCAAATGACATTTTTTTTTCAGCACCATGATATCTACGATTTCAAAGGTAATGTGTCTTGCTAACCCAAAAAATAAAGGTCGGTTAATATTTATGACGATCGACAAGATGACAATTTCTCATCAGTAGATATTACATGCAATCAAGCAAAAGAAAACGCAGACACTTTGGCCGTAAACAGTGCTTTGACCTTGGCTCTATGAAATGTGACGGTAATTGTAGTTGGGGAAAGTAGTCCTCTTGGTTATTTTGATACGTCTCTGCAGGACCCCAAAAGGTTTCCTTCTAAATCTTTGGAAGAATATCATTTTCTCCAACTAATTCTGTGAGTTCAACGGTTGAGAAAAACAATCTCTTTCTATATATTATTCGTGGTTGCGATACTGGTGAATACTCTCATGTCTCAAGGTACTGCTATTGTGAGACAAATGTGCCTTATCTCAATCACTTAAGATAAAAATAGTGTAGGAAATAAGCCTTTAGTCATAGCTTGAACATTGCTGATTTACCACCATCTGCAGTTGCTGCACGACAGCACTCTTTATAAGTATATCCCTAGGTCCAGCAATGGCTGTGGGATGCAAAGGAATGCTGAAGAGTGGAGATTGAAGAAAACAAATACTGGCCTTGAGCTTGTGTTCACTGCACTACCTACTATTCCGCTGAATCTTGTCTTTAACAAATACGCAAATAACTGCCAACGAAATTGTGGTAACAATAAGGTAGGTATATCTTGCTCCAACATAAAACCCAGCTGAAGATGGATTGCCACCCAAATGAGCCCCTACACAACGGAAGATGAGCAAGCCATGCCACAACTCACAAAAGTATCAAATATTTACTATTAAAAAACATTTATTTTCTAATATTTGTAGTAATAAAAACACCCACTTATTCCATGTGTCTATTTTCTATGTTGAAGATGTCTATGAACAGCAGGGGCCTTCAAGCGAAAGAAAAAGGACATAAGATTCCTTCTTTTTAACATTAAGTGAATGTACGTGTTAAATTTTCTATTTTATTTAAGTAATTAAAGTAATAATTTAAGGTACATTAAAATTAAGTAAATGTACTGTTTTAACATTACAAAATGATTCTTAATGAGTCGTTGTATTTATTATCAGGCAACTTCATTCTAAAATGTAGTCTTTCATATAATCTTATTATCATTAATGGTCAAAGTTTGCGTAAAAGGCCACTTACAGTTAAAATGCGTACAGTGCCACTATCTGCTGCTATACCTCGCGTATGGCTTTACACGATTCTGTGTTATCTGTAAATTTCTGGTTTGAGCAGTCCCTTTTAGGCTATCCAATTAAAAATACGTCTCAAAAGAATAATGTAAAATATGAATTCAACAACTGCATGGTATCAGCAACAAAAAACAAATAAATACTTTCACTACAAAATTAGAAGAAATTCATTCAGCGGCAAGTGAAATACTGAAAACAGTCAGAAAAATGCATTCGTTCTCCTTCTGAATTACTGAACTAAGTGCTCAGCGTAATATACTCACGTTACTCAGGCGGAAAAAGAAGGCATCCAGACGGCTAAGGCCCCACCAGTGGCCGAGAGGTTCTGCTCTCGAAGCTGGTAGACGGGAGGTGCTAGGTTCGATCCCAATTGCGCCCGTCGGCCTAATCGTTCGGAGTTTTCGTGGTTTTCTTCGAGCCGTGGATCTTCCATGCGTTAATACGGATTAGGTTCCCTTAGAAAGACCCCCACGGAGGGCACTCCCCCCGGGCCTATATCCCTCGTGCAGATAATTGGCCGTCAAAAATCAACCCCAACCCAGACGGCTAAATCCAAATGCGGATAGGTTGAAGATCTTGGTTTCCAGATATTCAAAGCTTGCGGCGCAGAATAAGGGCATATCCTGTCGACCAAGATTGCAGCAAGGAGGAAGTTCTGTAGCAGTGAATCTAATACTTTCGGCACATCTCAAAATTTTCTTTCACAGGAAAATATTTTTCTCCTGATAAAATTAAGCGTAAACAGTCTCCTAGCGAAGCGTTCATTCAGCGTAAACAGTCTCCTAGCGAAGCGTTCATTCAGATTTGTTTAGAATTTTTAACAGAAAAGGTTTCTGGCAAAACAGCATACCCACCACACGATAACACGGACATATAATTCACAGTGCCATCTGACAAACCTTTCGCAAAAGCTCAATTAAGGACAGCCATTAATTCATTGAATGAAAAAAAAATGCACCAGGTTCCGATGCCATAGATTTCAGACTGTTTAAACAAACAGTCAAAATTCTTCCAAAATACTTACACGATGGGCAAACCTTTGCGTTTCACGCAATTACTTTTCACTTGTGCTGAGACAAGAGGATGTTCTATATTTCCTGAAGCACGAGGTGTCACCCTCTGAATCGCGCTCATTCAGGCCGATCTGCCTTCTACCAACGCTAGTAAAATTCCTTGAAAAGCTCCTGATCCCGCGAATGACCTTTGTTCTAGAAACTAATACTATATCCTCCATCCGGGCCAATTCTGGTACCGAGAAGGCAGATCACACGAAAAAGCTCTTCATGCAATCTCAACGTCCTGCACTGATAGCACTGTGGATATTACACTTCTCTCATCTCACTAGATGTACAGGACGACTTCGATAGCGTGGAATAGCGTGACAATCATACAACTGCTACAAGAACTCAACTGCCCAAAAAGTATAGCTGAAGTCATCTGCTCTTACTTATCATGCATTCTAATCAATTGTGGTGCCAGCAGCTCAACACACAATTTGAAAAAAGAGCTGTCCACAAGGCTCTTACCTCAGACCAGTTTTATGGATGCTAATAGCAAATTTTATCCTAAAAGAATTAGAGAAACATAGTTGCCTCCTCTACGCGTTTGCGGATGACATTATCTTCTTTTTGCCGAGCCGCATCCGTTTGGACTTCGAGCAAGAGGCAGCTTCAGATCAACCCGTGTCCTACCCATCGAATGCCAGCTACTGGAATCCCTACACCTTCATCTTACACCAGACAATTATCAAGCACAGACATTTGCAAAACAACGCCCCCTGCATAACAGGAATCCAGTTATTCACGTCAACAGGATAAGCGTCCTCCATGTACCGTAGCTCGAACTTTTAGGCATAACAATCGACAAGCATCAAAAGTAGCTAGCACATCTCCATCATCTTAAACTAAATCTCATAGCTTTTCACCTGAACACACTTAAAATGATGTAAAAAACCTCAATTCATCATCAACTTAATGCTTACAATATGGTATCGCACCATAGTAGAAAAAATAATAACTTACGGTGCAAGCATACGGTAGGACACTAACAAAACAAGTAATAACTAAATTAATTTCACTACAGCGAATATTTTTCTAACAAATCTCACGAGGGTAGAAAACAGACTCTACGGACGCGTTAAGTGCCATAACAGGCAGACTACTAATCTACACAATACTCACATATGAATATATGAATATATAAAGTATCGTATTCTCCATCTCAAACATGAACCGACTGGAAGTGAATTCTGCAATTGAATTCTGCAAGTGAATCCTGCAAGTGAATATTTAATTTGCTAAAAAACTTTTGAACAAAAGATACCGCTTTTTTTTTTAATGAAATCAGTTTTCACTCTATTGCATTTGGACGCATTGAAAAAGCACAAAACAATAAATCGCATTATATTCAAAAATATATATTCTTTATCCAATTATTTTATTCCAAATATTTTTGCTCAGAAAAAAAAAAAAAAAAATGTTAAACAAATTAATCTACAAGCCTATACTTATCAAACTGTAAATTATTTTAAAATAGCACAGCTCTCTAACAACTGTATTCTGTAGTTCTACTATACATAATTACCTATCATTAAAATATCCATCAGTTTTATTATAACCAGGGATCATATAAACCAACATTTTAGCCTGCTTGGACAGAATGCGTTCACATTTAATAACATCAATATGGACATTTGACCTACAAATTCATCCATTCATCAAATTGCGTAGAATAGAAACACCGAGAATTTAAATTTATTTCTTTTTTTATTTTTAAATTTAGGCGATCAGGAATTTCAATAAGAGGCTTTAAAATAAAGTTTAATTAAATCTAAAATGTAACTTGCATTCAAAGAAATACTGAAAGGCACTAATAAATCAAAGTTATAGAAAATTGAATATTTTAGAATTAAAAATTTTCATTTTTAAAATTTATTTTCATTAATATAAAATTATCACAAAAATAAAAATATAGATTCAATAATTAAAAATATACTCTAAGCAACCATAAAATATTATTTACACCAATAAAGCTCACATATATGGATCAATGTCACTTCCATGCTCCAACAATGGCATGGAGGTGACATATCTGAGATAGGCGTATTATTTTATAAACTATGCGCAACATTAACATAATGCTACATGGATACAAAATTAAATTGGACAATTTAATGCTACTAATCAACAGAATTCTTTTTAAAACAGACGTAATTAATGAGGCCATGGAGTACATCCAATTAAAGTACACTATGTTAATTAAAAGTTTTTAAATTAAAACTTGATAAAATAACAATTTACCACGATTTAGAAGTATTCCATCGAACAAGTAGATTCCACTAGTTAATTTTAATTCCAATTTCTAGATTATTCTGCCATCTACTACATTTTTATAGAACTATAACTGATGTGTCATGGAAGTAGCTATAATTCTGGGGACTGAAGTGTTTTGGTCTGTAATTTTTTTTCTTTTTGATAAATATTCAAATTTTTCTTTTAAAAAGTAAATAAAGTATATCCATTTTTTAACTTAATATATTTTATACGGTTCCTTTCCTTTATCATGTTTACTTTATAACATGAATGGGATACATTCATGTTATAAAGTAAACAGGCGCGGAGGGACATACCATGCAGGTGACATTTAGTACGATTTTAATTTTATTAAAATAGTTTTAAATTTCACATTTATTCGAAAGTATTTTTTAAAAGAAGTTTTACACGTGCCTTAAAAGATTATCTATATAATTTAACAATTATTTCCTAGAAGTAAAAATTTTAACAGAAGTTTTACACGTGCCTTAAAAAATTATATATTTAATTTAACAATTATTTCCATAAAAGTAAAAAAAAAAAAAATGATTGGGACTCAAACTTCCACTTAATTTCAGAATTATCCATATACACTGGTTTCCAAAAATGAAGGAAAAACAACAAAAATAACGATTACTCAAAATGTTACAAGTAGATTTTAATAAAACTGAGACACAATTTAGAACATATAGTAAGGTAAAAAATAGCATTAAAAGAAATTATCAGGTAATTGTGGTGTTTCAGAAATTAATACAATTATAAAATAAGCAAAATAAATGTGTCAGTTCCGTATAGGAAAAGTACCTTTAATATGGAGTATAATCACCCCCTAGAAGCAATACAGCACATACAGTGAAGTGTGATACTGTCAATTATGCAATCGATAAGTTTGCTGGTAAGTGCGAGCCATTTCTCTTCTATAGCAGTTGTAAGTCTGGTAAGGGTCTGAGGAGGGAGATTGAGATCAGAGACACATCTTCCTAAAGCATCCCAAAGATGTTCAATGGGATTCAAGTTCAGTGATCGTGCTGCCATTCCATGCGCTGAATTGTTTAGTGCTGAAGATAATCTTCTACGATGTGAACCTTGTGCAGTCTAGCGTTATCGTCCTGTAACAGGAAACTTTTACCTATTGCACCGGCATAAGGGTGCTCATAAGCATCAAGAATGTCATTTCTATAGACGTGAGGAATCACAGTTGCACGTGGAAAGAGATGGTGTCTGTACATCCACCCAAAGAGATAGCATCATAAACACAGGCACTGCCTCCTCCATACGAAGCTCTTTTACGAATTTTTGAAGGATTATAGCGTGTTCTTTGTTCTCTCCAAATAAAATGATGCCTATTATTGCTTTGGAGGCCAAACTAGAAGTCATTTGTGATGAGAACACGCCTCCATTGATCAGCCGTCCAGTGGACATGTTGACGTGCCCAACTTAAACGCTCTCACTGGAGACATGAGGTGAGCGGCACACAGATATCTGGTCGTATCGCATAAAGTCCACCATCATCAAGCTTTCTATGCACAGTAGACGTTGATACCAACCTTCCAGTGACTGCAGAAAGGAGGAATTTAAGATGAGATGGGGTTACTGTTCTATTCTTTCGTACAGAGAATCTCAAATATCTGTCATCGATGCTTGACATAGCGCTTGCTCGTCCTTTGCTGAACCTTCTGGAGGTCAAGCCAGTGGTTTGAAAGTGTTGCCAAAGCCTATGAGCAACAGAAGGACTCACATTTTGCCATCTGGCCACCTCTGTCTGATTTTGTCCTACATTCAATCTTCCAATAGCTGTATATCGCAGTTATGCGGACAACTGATACCTAAAGTCATACTAATGGATTGGTTATCTCAGTTTTCTTATCTCATAGTCACAGCGACAACAGCAGCTGTACTCTCTAGCATGCATTTTTATGCTCCGCACAGATGACGCAATCCAATTGCAGCGCCACTAATTTGCATTTTGTAATTTTAATCAGCATCTTTTTGTTAACAACATATCCTAATTTCATTCCGATAGGTTAATTTTTGAACGAGTTATTGCTCTTTTTCTGATCCTTAATTTTTGGAAACCAGTGTATATTTAAATAATAACGAAAACAGAAAGCAGTAGTCGTGAGTCGGTCTTTTTGCCGTCTATATCAATTATCTACACTGTAAAAAATATCTGTAGTTCTACAAATGTAAAGTTAAATGCTTAGTAAACTTTCATCTGTAACTGTACAAAAAAAGCTGCAAATCTACAAAATTAGTTTTTGTAAAGATACAGAAATCTGTAACTTTACAAATGAATCTGCTAAAATTACAGTAATCTTACTAAAATTTTATCTGTAACCCTGATTGCAGATCATGAAATGTTCTATGCATCCCGGTTTCCTAAAACATTCTTAGTAACCTTACATATTTATTTTTCGGCGCAAAAGTGTGTCTGTTACATGAATTTTGTTGTTGCCGTTACATAAAAAGGCCTAAGAATCCCAGTTTCCAAGAAAAATTTTAGTAAATTTACAGTTTTTTTTTTTTTTTTTTTTTTTTTTTTTTTTTTTTTTTTTTTTTTTTTTTTTACAGTGTACATCTAATTTTCTCCCCGTATAAATACAGTAGTAAAATTTCGTGTAGCTGACTTTAAATGCTTCTTTAAAAGAAGAGTCAAGTAGAAAAAGTCTCTGTTTGTTTTCAGGTACATTTTTGCAAGTAGAATTATAATTTAGACTAATTTCATCTAAACGATCACTACACTGTAAAAAAATCTGTAGCTCTACAAATGTAAAATTACATGCTTACTAAACTTTCATCTGTAACTGTAAAAAAAAAAAAAAAAAAAAAAAAAAAAAAAAAAAAAAGTTGCAAATCTACAAAACTAGATTTTGTAAAGCTACAGAAATCTCTAACTTTACAAATGAATCTGCTAAAATTACAGTAATCTCACTAAATTTTATCTGTAACCCGGGTTGCAGTTACATGTAAAGCTCTAGGCATCCCAGTTTCATAAAATATTCTTAGTAACCTTACCGATTTTATGATTTTCGGCGCAAAAGTGTGTCTCTTACAGGAAGTTTTGTGGTTTCCGTTACATAAATAGTTCTAGGAATCCCAGTTTCCTAGAAAAACTTTAGTAACTTTACAGTTTTTTTTTTTTTTTTTTTTTTTTTTTTTTTTTTTTTTTTTTTTTTACAGTGTAGAGTTAATCCCTTTTGACATTTATCCAAAATTGCAAATCTCGTGAGAAAAATGTATAATTTTATCAAACTACGAATTCCTAGCTTCATTCAAAAATAATATTCGAATATTAAATGGAAATAGTTTCTTGTTTTTTATTTTCTGTATTTGGGTGATCGGATTAAAACAAAAGAAATAACTCGACCAATATCGTTCTAAAAAAAAAAAAAAAAAGACTCTCTTGTTAAAAGAATAAAAATTCAGATCTGATCTTGGCGTGTGTGAACAGATGCACCATCTCAACCTTGGCAGCGAACGTGTTAGTAAAAAAAAACTTACCATTAACTTGATACCTGATTGAACCAGACTCTGAAAGTTTCTATACGGACACTTAATTATGAGATCGGATTTGGTATGGTAGATAACTTTAACCTTGGCATACCAAAAGGGATATAAATGTGTCCAATATTTTAGCAATTATAAAGATTTAAACTACGGATCATCTAATGTATCATTCACAGTTAATCGTTAGAAACAGATTACCGTGCAAGTACTTTTTAAAGCATTATTTAAAAACTATTAAATCGATGTGTGTTAAAAAGTCTCGACATTACTGTTACATTTTGCCCTAAATTAATCTAAAAAATATTTTTTATAATAACATTTTGGACAGAATAATAATGTGTAACCTATGAAAATTAATCGAAGAGAAATCGAATTAGAGAAGCTTTAAATATACCAATCCTCATTTTGCTAATTAGTTACTGAGTTTTGTTTAACCCATTAACCGTTGGTGTTGCGTTCTCGCAACGGTGAGAATAAATGAACATATTTAAGTTATTTACATACTCACCACTATTTTTTTAATTAAAAAATGGCCTTACTTAAATGCATAAATAGAAAGCGATGATAGAAAGCGAAAATTATCTTTCATAGTTTGTGGTGCAAACGATGTTCAAAGAAAAATTTGAAAATTTCAACCTTATAGTTTTGGCAATTAATGGGTTAAAAAACTATTCGCATTGCAATATGTTTGTACTGATTACAATTGAATGTAACATTAGGCGTTCCAAACTTTAATCCTTCATATTCTTAAACCAATGAACGACTTCCGGTTTAGTAGTTATACTTTAGGGAAAAAGCTAAAAGAAGTTGTTGTTAAAAGTAGGAATTCATATCGTAAACTTGGTACAATTTCAATAAGATTAGAACTCTCTAATCTTATTATTTTAACAGAAATGATACAAAGACCTTAATTTGCAGTATAGTGGTTATTTCTATTTTTTATGGGACATTTATTTTTATTAAAATGTATAGGGAATTACCTTATTTCTTTTTCTTTTTACCTAATGTTTTGTACTGATTGCGATTGAATGTAACATTAGGCGTTCCAAAATATAAGCCTTCATATTCCTAAACAAATGAAAGACTTCCCGTTTTGTATCATAAGTTACACTTTATGGAAAAAGTTAAATATGATGTTAAAAGTAGGTTATCATATTGTAAGTTTGGTACAATTTCAATAAGATGACGAATCTTATTATTTTAACAGAAAAGTTATAAAGACTTAATTTGTGGTAAAATGGCTATTTCCGTTTGTTGTGGGATTTTTTAAAATTAAAATATATTGGGAGTGACTTTATTTTTTTTCTTTTTGACAAATGTACATTTAAAACACAAATTTTTACAACAGTATTATTATCTACTGATGACAACTTAAAAATAAAGAATTTTGCATTTATATTTTGATATTTAAACATTTTGCATAAAAATAAATAAATAAAACATGTTTTACTTCACAAACAAGTAAGCTACAATATTCCATTTCAAGCATTTCTTATTAAAAATAAAACGAATTCATGCTCTTCCACATAAAATTCTCACAGATCGAATATATACTAAACCGAATACACACTTTTATTTCCTGAAACTTAACGATCAACAAACGAAAGCATGCATGAATAATTTTAAAATATTTTTATTTGAGATAGTTGTGTACTTTGCTTTCGCAAAAAAGGAAATTTGTATATTCTCTTCATATTTAACTTCGAAGAATGAATTTCCTGCTCCAAAAATTGCGAAATTGTTTAGAAAATTAAAAACATTTGATATTCTCCAAACATTCTGCTTTTATTATACATTAAGACATTTTGAATATTTTTAAATGAAAATTTTACGCATAAATAAACAAATATGGCCAAGCATAATATAGTTTATCTTCATTTTCTATCGCAAAATGTTTTATAAAATTGCATACGCTTAACACATAGTTTATTTTTTTATTTTCATGTAAAACCTTTGGAACGTAATTATATTTATTTTAAAGAAAAGTAATAAAATATGTTTAGTTATGATAATATAGAACAGGTAACATAAAATCGATAATATTACGGAATGTCCAGTATTATACTGTAAAATTAACTGTAATAAATTGTAATTAAACACTACTATACAGTTTTATAAATGTAAATTCATAAATATTCCATATATTACTACTTAGGGGTATATTACTACTTATTTTACGGTTTATTACTGTTATTTAACGGTATAATTATTGCTTTTACAGTACTATACTGGTCCCTAAGCTGCCAGTATAATACTCTAAAATCAACAATTAATTTTAAATTTATAAAAGTTCAACAATTTATTAAATTGAACAAATCTCTGACCCATTATATTATTATATAACATGCTTGATACTTTTCTTTACAATGCATTTATTCTATGGACTTCAATACATACAAGTGGAATGAAATAGAATCATTTTAATACAGGGTGCAATATGTTATCTATCGTCGACTTTATTTTCTCAACCGTTGGTCGTAGACATATAGTTCCAATTATAAAGACGTTTCAAATGAGGTAAATATTTATGTTGTGGCATTGTTTAAAGTATAAAATCAATTTTATAAAAAATTCGAAATCTAACTTTTTATACGGTCCCCCAGTCCCTCTAGTTATATTTAGTAAAAGTTTATACATATCATATCAGATATTGCACAGAAAGTTTGACATATGTACAAAAAAATTGACACAGTTATTAAATTTCAAAGTTTGAGGTTTTTGCACATGACTTTGTCTTTCATTGAGAGATCAGTTAAAAGATGAATTAAAGTAATTTGAGATCAAAATCAGGATGCTATGTCCTTTGTACGGCGGAAACACCTTTAGATGGTATCGCCAAATCGGGGAATCACCAAAGACGGTTATTTCATCTAAAAGTTTGAGCTGACTTTCACGAGTCGTATACAAAGCGAAGAATGAAATATTGAAATTAAACAGAAAAATAAATATCAGTTTATTATAATATCAGAAAACGGCCTACTATAAAACGTGAATACATCAAACGCCTAAATATACAAGAGATACTTTCAACGTGGTCTCCATTGGATGCAATGCACAATTGAATGCGTGACAGTACTGAGTTCTGGACACGTTAGAGCATAAGCAGGTGTGCAAACTGTGCGACAACCAAGGATGATGCGCAGCTTCAGATAAACCAGGGAAGTGGTGTCAGTCACACAGACATATGCCTCGACGTAACCCCTGAGGTAGAAGTCCGTGGGAGTCAAGTCCGGCGAACGCGGTGGCCACTTCACCGGACCGCCATATCCAAGGATTTGTTGATTGAATTCAGTGGTCAGATACGCCCGGACGTTGATGTTTTATGCGGAGAGGGCCTCATCATGTTTAAACAACACTCGGTATGCATGTCGGAGAGGCAGCTCTTCGTACCAGTCAAGTACCGTGTTTTGTAGCAGCTGCTGTTAATGATCGCCCGTTCCCGATAAGCCGAGGAAGTTTCCAACAATCTGGGTTCCCAATATACCGCACCACACATGTCGTACTGTGCAGGTGATGTGAAGGTTTTCCGGAGACCAGTAATGCACATTGTGCATGTTCACAGTGCCACCCCGTTGACATTGACTCATCTGCCCACAGAAAATCACAAAGGAACGACGGATCTTCCTCTAAGGTGTTGAGTATGAAGTTACAATAATCAAATTGTCGTACGTGGTCATCCAGCATGAGTGCTTACACCAGTCTCGGATGGCATGGATGTACATCATGTGCATGTAACAAATGCCAGACATGCTGACCACATGCTTCGCTCATTTCAGCCGTGCTCAGTTGTGGAATTTAAAGGGCGAATGCTAGCACCTCCTCCGGTGTCACTCGAACATTACCCATTGCCTGTTTACGTTTTCTGCGTGGTGGTGAAACAGAGCCGGTCTCTCTAAGATGGTGCAATGTATCAGTTATAGTTTTCTGCGTTTGGATGTAGATCCTTAGGGAAACGTTCTGAATAAACACTCGCAGTCCCTCTGGCATCCCTTTGAAATTCACCATATATAAGTTTCATTTCGGCATATTGCATGTATGCGTAGTTTGCCATCACGATGTCAGCGCTGACTAGCATGTCCACAGCCAGATGGCTCGTGTTTTATCCCGAACGTGTGGCTCTGCGGTACTATTGTAATTACATAATCCCAATTTCCATGCATATTATAACTCGGCTGGTCGTTTGCATTCCGTTGTCATTTATCCAGTCTTTAGTTTAGTGAGTATGTTTTTTTTCTTCCGGTTGCCGATTCTACCTATTTTGATGCTTGAATGTTGTTCGACCCATAAAAGTTAGCTCAAATTTTTAGATGAAATAACTCTATTTGGTGATTCCCCGATTTGGCGATACCGGCTAAACGTTTTTTGCCGTAAAAAGGACATTGCACTCTAATTTTGATCTCGAATTACTTTAATTCAGCCTTTAATTGATCCCTCAATGAAAGACAAAATAATGTGCAAAAATCTCAAACTTTGAAATTTAATAACTGTGTCAATTTTTGTAGTATAGGTGTGAAGCTTTTTGTGTTATGATATGTCTAAACTTTTACTAAATTTAACGATAGGGACTGGGGACTGTATAAAAATTTAAATTTCGTAATTTTTATAAAATTGATTTTTTACTTTAAATAATGCCACAACATGAATATTTACATCATTTGAAACGTCTTTGTAATTAGAACTATATGTCCACGACCAAAGGTTGAGAAATTAAAGGTCGGCGATAGATGACATATTGCACCCTGTATATTTTAGTAGAATTGTAAGGTTTACGCCGTTTTTATGAACGGCTGCAGCAAAAAACAAATATTAAAACAAGGCTTACGGAAACGACAACAGACTCAGCGGGAGAAAATGACCCACACATAGTGGACATAACGATACTCAAAGTAAGTAGGGGCTCCAGTAATGGCAGCTTCGAAAAAAATCTTTGTTAGTCTGAAAAGTTTTCGGCACTAGCAGAAAACTACCGACGACGGTTGTTTTTCAAATCCCAAAAAATCATACCCTTAGCCCCCCCCCCCACACACACACACACACACCTGAAGATCGCTCTTATTGTTGGATAACCCTTTCCGGCGCGGAGTAATTCTGTTTATAAACTGATGAAATAATGGACTGATACCAGAATTTATAAAAGAATTTATTAGAAAATACGAACTTGCTTATTTTCACCTACATTATAAAAGGAAAATTTTAATTAAATATTCTTGGTGCCGATTGCCAATTTTGGCATTAAAATTGGTTGTCCTTTTTTAAACACACAACCTTCGAAAAGGTTAACCGAGATCTTTGAATAGATGCAGACATGCAGATTCCCGTAAGCGAAGGGAAAGGCCTGATAGAATACCTTTCGTCCTGACATCGCAAAGATGGTACGAGCTGCAAAATGCCAGCGATCGGATGAAACAAGAAGTCCATCAAAAAGAAGCAAACAGGAAAGGAAGATTTGTGAAACCGGGAGTTAAATAAATTGCAAAGGCAGAAAAAGTGCTAAGAAATCTAATTAAATATCTAGGATCAAAGGCGACCAAAAAGGATAGCACAAAAATGATTGATTTCGGTGGGCAATGACTGTTTCATTGACGAGCCGTTACTGGTGTGAGGTGGGCCATTACTGGCGTGAGGTGAGTCATCATTGGCGTTTTTAGACTTTTTTGTAAAACAAATCAAGCAAATTAATATATTTTTATTTATTTTTTTGTTTATTTTTTATTTATTTATTTTATTTATTTATTTATTGCTTTGAGATATTCTTCCATACTGGATTCTTATTTTAATCTTCGCCAAAAAAAAAAAAAAAATAAAAAAAAAAAAATGTATGGCATATTATGTATATGTTAAAAGAAAAAGAAAAACCTTAACCTGGCCATCACTTGTGGCTATACCCGATATACTTTTTAAAGGAATTGTTATTTTTATTGAAAACATTTGACAATGCATGTTGGAAATATATATTCAATACAGCACGTTAACACGACAAATGAGAAAGTTCTATTTAAATTGTACTTTAATAAGATTTTTTTTTTTTTTTTGGAAAGAACGAAAACGTTCCGTTAGCGTTCCTCACATAATTTTAAAAATAGGTATTGAATTACATGAATATTGAAAACATATTAAGATAATGAATTATGATATAATCTTATTTAAGAAAAACTTAGAAAATATTACACACAACTGGAAAACAGGAATTCTGCTTTTTCGGAATTTAGTATCGCCCTCGATGAGAAAAATGTATATAAATATAGATATTACAAAACACATTTCTGTTTTAAAACTTAAAACAAACGCTTTTATTTTATATAAAATGACATCATTCGTATCAGCAAAAGAATTTTACATTTACGATCCAGTCTCAGACAACATTTACAGCAAAGTATGCACAAACAAAATTTAATAAAATTAAAATAACAGTAATTTTGAACTTCCATTATGTTAGGGTTGTTGCACAAAAAATTTCAGATTTTTTAAAAATGGTCCAGCAACCTGTGCTGGACGACTTGAAATGGATTGACTCTTTATCATTCAGCGAGGAAATGTTTTTCATTTATTTTAATATTACCAAGCTTCATGCACGTGGTGAATGAAACTGAAAATTGATTGTCGTTAAAAAACTCCGCTAACTTCTCAAAGAAGAATATTCTCTTCTTTTTATTATAATCAGAAAATATTCTGATTATAATAACTTAAATTGAAAATTTTCTCCTTTATCATTTCTAATAGAATTGTAAATCTAGACACACGGCAGTGTGTCAGCCAAGTTCGCCTGACATAGCCGTGTGTTATTTACACGAACCATTTCGAGCTGTTTTCGTCAAATTTCAATGCTCTACTACTGAAAATCTATGAGACCTACGTACTTGTTATACGAAATGTGTAGTAAAGCCACCCTAATTACCTAAAATCCAAAATTTTATAAATAACGCATAATTAGTTTCCGAGATAATGACATTTGAAAATGTCTGATAATCGATAATTTTACCACTGACTGACTGACTGACTCACTCACTCACTCATCAAAAAGATCTCGTATATCTACTGCAGCTACAGACTTCAAATTTGGTGCGAAGTTCGTTTACACTATAAAACTAAGGAAAAAAATAAAAAAATTGTGAAAATCGATGAATTACCCACCTGGGGGTGCCCATTTTTACTTTAACATTACGTCTATTAGGCGAAATTTTAATTTGCCGTAGGAGGGGATGCTGTTCTGTCGCCAAATACCGCCAAGTTTCTCGCCAACATGGCGATATGTCGCCAAATTTGTCGGCCAAAATTAGTCGCCAAAAGTGACGCCACCTTGGTGATATCTCTAATATTTCGCCAAATTCCCATAGACTTCCATTGTAAACCTATTCACTTACTGGGGGTTTATCTGCGTTTACTTGCTTACAGAAAATCAACAAATTGCGATATTCTGTCCGTCACAGAGACCGTTCTCAGAAATTATACACGTTGGAGAATTGAAATTTTGCATACTTATAGCTTAACACCACACATCATACGACAAATCATAAATTTTGAAAAAGTGGTACATTTAACCCTTTGGGCTCCCACATGTGTATTTTAAACAATTCTTTCTATGTGAGCCTCTAACAAGGTTGGAGGCGTGAAATTTTGCATACTTATAGCTGAACACATTACATCAAATGACAAATCATAAAATTTTGAAAAAGTTCTAAATTTAACCCTTTGGGGTCACACATGTGTATTTTAAACAATCCTTTCTAAGTGAGCCCCTGATTAGGTTGGAGGCGTGAAATTGTACGCACTTATAGCTGAACACCTCACATCAAACGACAATCTATAAAATTTTGAAAAAGTCGTACATTTAACCCTTTGGGCTCCCACGTGTGTATTTTAAACAATTCTTTCTAAGTGAGCCCCTAATTAGGTTGGAGGAGTGAAATTTGGAATACTTATAGCTGAACACCTCATATCAAATAAGAAATCATAAAATTTTGAAAAAGTCGTACATTTAACCCTTTGGACTCTCCTATGTGTATTTTAAACAATTCTTTCAAAGTGAGCCTCTAATTAGGTTGGAGGCGTGAAACTTTGCATACTTATAGCTGAACACCTCACATCAAATGACAAACCATAAAATTTTGAAAAAGTCGTACATTTAACCCTTTGGGCTCTCACATGTGTATTTTAAACAATATTTTCTAAGTGAGCCCTTAATTAGGTTAGAGGCGTGACAATTTGCATACTTATAGCTGAACACACATCAACTGATAAACCATAAAATTTTGAAAAAGTCGTACATTTAACTCTTTGGACTCCCACATGTATATTTAAAACAATTCTTTCTAAGTGAGCCCCTAATTAGGTTGGAGGCGTGAAATTTTGCATACTTATAGCTGAGCCCTCACATCAAACGATAAATCATAAAATTTTGAAAAAATCGTACTTTTGGGCTCCCACATGTGTATTTTAAACAATTCTTTCTAAGTGAGACACTATTTCGGTTAGAGTCGTGAAATTTTGCATACTTATTGCTGAACACCATCATGCGACAAATCATAAAATTTTGAAAAAGTCGTATATTTAACCCTTTGGGCTTCCACATGCGTATTTTAAGCAATTCTTTCTAACTGAGCCCCTTATTAAATTGCAGATTTGAAATTTTGCATTCTTATAGCAGAACACCTGAGGCCAAACGACAAATCATAAAATCTTGAAAAAGTCTTACGCTTAACCCTTTGAGCTACCACATATGTATTTTAAGCAATTCTTTCTAAGGGAGCCCCTAATTAAGTTGGAGACATGACTTTTTGCATACGTATAGCTCAATACCTCAGACCACACGACAAATCATAAAATTTTCAAAAAGTCTTATATTATTTACTCCTCCGGGCTCTAACTTGTGTATTTTAAGCAATTTTTCTAACCTCCGCCCTTTTCACGCAGGGAGCACTTTTCCAACTTTTGCCGACACCCCTTTGACCATTCTTTCATATTATGCACCATAGCCTTACATATTTTAGTTCCAGTTTTTACCGCCAGGGAGGCCTACTTATCTCGGGTGCTATGGGCTCAATCTCTTCGACTAATATATCTACGGATAGTATGTAAAACGGAGTTTCGTTCGGATAGAGGTTTGTTTAGAATAAAGTGCGCCCCTGGTTGCGAAATGTGGAACTAACAGATTTTTCAAAAGGATAAAGTGTTTTGAAAGGAATATTAAACGAAACCCTCTGTGCGATCTGTGATCACGCTTACACACTTGTTATTTTCAAAATCATCAGAGAGAAAGATATTTAGTTAATTAAATTTGAAAATTCAGGGAGGGGCAATGTCCTCCCTCTTCACTGCCTCTTTGCTGGCACCCATGGATGAATGATACATAGTGTGGCATAAGCACATAACTTTATTTTTCACTTTCAGTGCAAAAAAGCAGGCCCAGTTATAGGATATTATTTGGAAAATTTAATAGGAAAATTTAATATACAAATTTAATAGGAATTGTTGTTTCAGAAACAATAAAAATTTCGAATCAATACATTTCGTTTCAAAACATGCATTCATTGTAGCAGTGTTAAAATGTAGATTTCTACCGCAAATTGACAGCCAAATAGTTTGTTGTAGGAAATTTAAATTAAAATTGAATGTTGCTTGGTAAATAAAATAGTCACATTTAAGCACATTAAAAATCATTATTAAAGTGTCTAAATATATTGTAACTTTACAAAAAGTAATGATATCTAACAAAAACATAGCTGTGAAAAGGGGAGCCAAGTTATGTAAAGACAATGGCAAGAAAAGTAGTGATATCTAAGTGGGTGCCAAGTTCAAATAAAATTCACTCAAACTTACCTACTGAAGTATTATAGCATTTTTTATAATTGTTTAGAAATAAAAATTATCTATAGCATATTAATAATAAATCTAGAACTTGGCAAGTTTTTGATAAATGTTATGCCTATCGATTTCATGTCTTAATAAAATGATGATGTCAATATTAACAACAATCTCATTATGAAAAAATAATATAGTTATTATTATAAACAAATGACTCATGTTAAAGAATTGATAAGCCAATAAATACACTAATACACTCCCGCTCGTCTTTGGTTATCACTCTAGAACCCACCCTTCAGAAACCTCAATGCAAACATACTAAAAGGCCTGAGAAAGAGACAGATGCCCTTACCCTTGTTCTTGGTCATCCCTCTAGAGACTGCACCCCTTTAACACTTCAAGGGCAAAGAGCTTTTATTCGTGATATGCTGAAATGGTTGAATCACACCAGAATTTAAAACAAATTTATTTCAAAATGGGTATAAGCTTCTTTTCACGTATTTAATAAAATTAAACCTTTTAGTCCTGAATTCTGGTGTCAATGTGGCATTTTGCAGTTAAAATTAGGTGGGATATATTTTAACCCACCACCCTTCAAGGGGAAGGATCTCACTCAAATGAAGGCTTCCAAACATGAAATAACAAGTTTTGATATAATAATGTCATTAATAAAAATAAATGACTCGTAGGTAAAAACTTGCCAAGTTCTAGATTTATTATTAATATGCTATCAATAATTTTTATTTCTAAACAATTTAAAAAATGCTATAATACTTCAGTAGGTAAGTTTGAGTGAATTTTATTTGAACTTGGCACCCACTTAGATATCACTACTTTTCTTGCCATTGTCTTTACATAACTTGGCTCCCCTTTTCACAGCTATGTTTTTGTTAGATTAATTATACATGAGTATTTTGAATTACACGTTATAAGAAAGAAAAAATATATTTAATAAAAGGTATGGAAATCCCAAAAAGGAATTTCATATAAGAAAAAGAATATGTCAGTAAAATGGTCGAGAGCATCAATCGAATGCATTTTACCGGGACCTGGTGTAAATTTACCGAGAACATCGGTTTTTCTTTCTATACTCATACAGAAATTTTTAACTGTGTACTGCTTACGTAGAAAGAAACCGGTATTCTACGACACAGAATTGACACTTAAAAGACACTGAACTGAGACTTAAAAGACACAGAACAGATACTTAAAAATATCTGTATTGATATTTATCATTTATGGAATGATATGTATTTGATCTTCTATACTGTAATTGATCATGGATCATCAAGTCATTTATTTGGTAGTAATTAATTACGTTTTTTGTTTCTTCCATTTAAATTTTCTATTTGGCCCATCAGTTATTAACTTAAATTGAAAATTTTCTCCTTTATCATTTCTAATAGAATTGTAAATTAATTATACATGAGTATTTTGAATTACACGTTATAAGAAAGAAAAAATATATTTAATAAAAGGTATGGAAATCCCAAAAAGGAATTTCATATAAGAAAAAGAATATGTCAGTAAAATGGTCGAGAACATCAATCGAATGCATTTTACCGGGACCTGGTGTAAATTTACCGAGAACATCGGTTTTTCTTTCTATACTCATACAGAAATTTTTAACTGTGTACTGCTTACGTAGAAAGAAACCGGTATTCTACGACACAGAATTGACACTTAAAAGACACTGAACTGAGACTTAAAAGACACAGAACAGATACTTAAAAATATCTGTATTGATATTTATCATTTATGGAATGATATGTATTTGATCTTCTATACTGTAATTGATCATGGATCATCAAGTCATTTATTTGGTTGTAATTAATTACGTTTTTTGTTTCTTCCCTTTAAATTTTCTATTTGGCCCATCAGTTATTAGGGGGGTTATCACTTTTATAATTATAGAATCCTGGGAATTTTGATTAATTTAACATAGCTGTATACTTTATAAAAAATGTAATTAGAGATAAATTAATTTTATTTTTTATAATAACAATTCGCACCAAATAATCTGGGAAATATGGTTGTTCCTTCAAGTAGTACAGCGGAAATCTCGGCCTAAGTTATGGCATTGTTTATGTTTAAAGAAAGAGAAACAACGTATAAAGACACATATATAAATATATATATATAAAGCATACAGCTGTTTCGAACCTCTAAGATTTCATAATCAGTGTTTAAAATTCAATGGTTAAATTAAAACTCTAGATAAAAGGGAGGGAGACCGAGAGACAGAAATGCGTACCTTACCGTTGTGCTTTCAACGGCTAAATGCAACATACGGCTAACAAACAGCCACGGAGTCGATCTCACGTGCACACACAGGGAGACCAATCAAAACCACCTAATTGCTCCGGAAGAGTTAAAACAGGGAGAAGAAAAAAGGGGAGGAGTGAAGAGAACGAATTATAGAAAGTTAAACCATATCATTGAAAAATTGGGAGTACTGGACAAATCATTCACTAAACTGTTTGAATTTTTCCATATGTGATAAGCTTCCCAGAAGTGAAGATCGTAAATTGATGAGAATTTCTGATTCAATTTAGGATCTTGACTTCTGGGAAGCTAATTCCATTAGCTTAATGTGTAATGAATGCGTGGTAATATTTGTGTTCATTTATTTCTAGTAGTACGTCATTGGCATCCATGAAAGTTCAGATACTTTCAGTCCTGTAGGCGATATTCGTCAGTATCGCTTATGGGACAGTGTAGACAACACGCAATGAGCAAGTATGCTCTTGCCTGCTGAAATTTTTCTTTTGCCGTAAGAAATCGCCTTTCTAAAAGTATGGTATAGGAGACTTATGGAGAGTCTTTTTTTTCCTTCTAACACAGTTAGATGATGGTTTGAGATGCTTAAGAAAAATAAAGACATTCATTATCAAAGATATCTGGACACTGATTTCTTGTAACTGAGCTTGCAGATGTACCATACACAATACCGTCTCTATTATTGTCAGAAAGTTACATTTGAGAATTGTTAAAAAAAATTTTGCAGTGATAATGGCGTGCTAACCATACGTTAGTAACCGAAAAGTGAACTTGTGACGTGTTTGTGCACGTTGAATTCCGAGACTCCTCATAATCCAAGAACAGGACGTTCGCGTGGAGGTTGTTCAAAATTGAAGGGCATGTTACGTGAACATGAGATGAATCCCTTAATGTCATAATAATCGTTGATTGGCGATTTCTTCAGGAAAAGGAAAATTTCAATCAGGCAAGAGAACACTTCCTCATTGAGTGTTGCCTCACGTAGGAGATACTGAAAGTATCCGAACTGGCATGTCTTCCACTGACGTACTACCAGAAATAAATCAACAAAATAATTATCACGTATTTATTAAATATTAAGCTAATAATAGCACATAAATGTAAATTTGTGTGCCATAATGTATGTCAATGAAATAATTTAAATTAATTCTTCATTGAACAGTTCTCGCAAATAAAAACATTTTTAAATGAAAGTTTTGTATAGAAATTTTATATAATTTGTTTATATATTTGTTTTCGAAGTTATCTACCTTTTGTTATATACATGCATTTTTAATTTTTCAAGTTGTTTAAAACTGTATTACAGGGCATATAAATGCATTCCAGTTTATATAATGCATTTTTATGTGGTACACGAAAGCAGGGAATTGAAATGTTTAAGGAACACTAAACGTTGTCAGATGTTTTATATCTATTTTATAAAATAAAAAGAAAATTTAATCAGTCTTCTCGAAGATAAAATTTATGTGTATAGAGCTATATGCATACCAATTTATTTTATTACATAAAGTGCAAACTAACATTAAATTTAATAACCCATAAAAATTCAAAGATTGCTTATCCTACCGTTCTTACTGGGTGAAAAGCAAAATATTTTCATGTCTGCGCATCGAGTAATTTTGTTATTTATAATAAAACATACTATAAAAATAAAAGTATGGATGTATTTACTACCCTCTTCTGTTATTATTTAATTTTGTGATATGAAATCTGAAAATATTTTTATGATCGGTTTTCCTAAATGTAGTTTTCTTAGTATTGAAATTTCTGAAAACTAAACTGCTGTGCACTGTGGATCAAATGTATTTTCTAATAATAACCTTTTGTATCAAGTTTTAAAGTGCAATATATTTTTATTTTGCTTTATATATATCTATGTATACATCTATATATACGCATATATATATATATATATATTGTGGGTGGTCGGTAATGTTTAATTAATGGTTATATATATATAAGATTTAATGATATATATATATATATATATATATGACAGTTTAGTAGTTAAGTTTAATAACAATAAGGACATTTTTCGAATTAAATGTTATCCAGATACTTCAATTTTAAAAAGAGCATCTGAAAATGAAAACAATCAACTACTTAGATGTTAAATTGGAAATTATAAACGGAACATTATTTTTCTACAGGGTGTTCCAAAATTATATCTCAGAAATCTAAAAGCAGTCAGATGGGACCTAAATAAGCGTATTTCGTGTTTAGGCACTAAAGGGTGCTGTTGAATGCGGCGAATGAATGCTCTTCTTTGGCTTGAATTGTCATTTCCTTCACGGATTTCGAGCAATATCCATTATAACACCAATTAGGAGCTTCCCTACCTGCATTTTATCTATGGAATTGCGCAAGGAAATGGATTTAGATTGAACGATTACCTGCAGCAGGAATCTGCTGGATTCGCGAACATTTGGGTATCTTCTTTAGGGGTTGTGCGCAAGTGGATCCTTTTATGTTTCCAGGCATGATAAGGGTACTGTAAGACATGACATAATTCCTGCATTGGAAGAAGCAATATTACGCAAAGTAGAGGATAGTCTTTCGTCAAGCTCAAACGCTGTTGGACGTGCATTGGGTAAAACCATTTCCTTCCCTAGTCCCATACATGAAATGCATGTCGGCAAGCTCTGTATTGGTGTAACGATGCACGTTGATTGAAATATGTGAGGGAATGACTATTCAAGCCAGCGAACAGCATTCATCCACCGAACTTAACAGCACAGCTGTCAATTCGCTGCATTTCTGCATACACATTACTACAGGGAATCTGCTTCTTTAGGTCCCCATTACCTGCCTTTGCATTTCTGTCATTCTATTTTGAAACAACCTGTATACACTAACTATTCTAATCCTATCGCTGACTTATCTTGCTCACACTATGGGAATGGAAAAAATAAAATTTCTCTTTGATACTTTGTGTTATTAAAAATGAGTAACTAGAAAACATGATTATTACCGGTACAGAGGAAATTTTAATGGGTTAAAAAATGCGAAGATTACCAGTTAATTTAAAATCGTTTCAATGAGATTATAATAGAGCACAAAGAGAATAGACAGATATTTGTTCATCTAGCTTCCATCTTTTTTTTGTGCTTTATAAAATTATACCATAATCCCTTCCAATTGATCAACATTACTATAAAAAAGAAAAGTGTCCAGATAAACTGATGGATCTGAGCTCACAGGATAGACACACTAATTGTATATTATACTCTTATTTCAAAGAATAATGCCCCTCAAAAAATAAATGAAGGGGATTAGCCTCCGTTCCCTCCTGTATACTTAACCAATGAACCTCTAAATCTAATCAGGGAATCTCTTTAACATAATAAACCGGTATACCAAATTGAAGCAAATCAGATAATTGTACATGAAAAAACCATACCGCTAAATTAAGGGGGGGGGGTCTATTCCCTCCCCCCCCTTTATACTTAACTAATTAACCTCCAAATCTAATCGGGAAAGCTCCTTATTAGAATGAATATAGAAAAAAATATTAAAGTAAATTGGATAATTCTCCATGAAAATCCATTTATCTAATTTAAGGGGAGGGGACTTGCACCCCTTTCCCCTTTTATACTTAACCAATAAACCTCCAAACCTAATGAAGCAAGCGCCATATCGGAATAAGCCAGTACATCAAATTTCAAGCAAATCGAATAATTCTGCATGAGAAACCAATTCATCTAAATTAATGGGGTGACTAGCCCCCCCCGCACCCACCTTTACACTTAACCAATAAACCTCCAAATTTAATCGAGGCAGCTCCTTAACATAATAAATCGGTATACCAGATTTGGAGCAAATCGAATAAATCAGCATGAAAAACACATATATATATACATTAAGGGAGGGATGTCTAGCCCGCTCCCCCCCCCCTTTATACTTAACTAATGAACCTTCAAATTAAATATTGGTAGATTCTTAACATAATAAACTGGTATACCAAATTTTAATTAATTTTTCAACTACATTTCAGCTGTGAAATTACGCTTGAGATTATTGAATATTAATGATGTGAATTATCCCATTGCTACAAAGCGTAAACCAACTTAGTGAAAAATGTCCAAGCCGGGAATCGAACCCGGGTCCCTGGAATAGATCTCCAGTGCTCTACCACTAAACCACAAGGACGATGTCCAGCTTGGCATTTCTGACTTATATAAGTCGGTAAGGCTGCTACTGCAGCACAAGATAGAGAAGTCTTCATGAGCACACATTCTAGTGGCGTAACATGAGACGCAAATAAACCCAGCATCGGTGGATATACAATTTTAATTAATTTTTCAACTACATTTCAGCAGTGAAATTACGCTTGAGATTATACACTAAGTTGGTTTACGCTTTGTAGCAATGTGATAATTCACATCATTAATATTCAATAATCTCAAGCGTAATTTCACTGCGGAAATGTAGTTGAAAAATTAATTAAAATTGTATATTCACCGATGCTGGGTTTATTTGCGTCTCATGTTACGCCACTAGAATGTGTGCTCATGAAGACTTCTCTATCTTGTGCTGCAGTAGCAGCCTTACCGACTTATATAAGTGAGAAATGCCAAGCTGGACATCGTCCTTGTGGTTTAGTGGTAGAGCACTGGAGATCTATTCCAGGGACCCGGGTTCGATTCCCGGCTTGGACATTTTTCACTAAGTTGGTTTACGCTTTGTAGCAATGTGATAATTCACATCATTAATATTCAATAATCTCAAGCGTAATTTCACTGCTGAAATGTAGTTGAAAAATTAATTAAAATTGTATATTCACCGATGCTGGGTTTATTTGCGTCTCATGTTACGCCACTAGAATGTGTGCTCATGAAGACTTCTCTATCTTGTGCTGCAGTAGCAGCCTTACCGACTTATATAAGTGAGAAATGCCAAGCTGGACATCGTCCTTGTGGTTTAGTGGTAGAGCACTGGAGATCTATTCCCGGGACCCGGATTCGATTCCCGGCTTGGACATTTTTCACTAAGTTGGTTTACGCTTTGTAGCAATGTGATAATTCACATCATTAATATTCAATAATCTCAAGCGTAATTTCACTGCTGAAATGTAGTTGAAAAATTAATTAAAATTGTATATTCACCGATGCTGGGTTTATTTGCGTCTCATGTTACGCCACTAGAATGTGTGCTCATGAAGACTTCTCTATCTTGTGCTGCAGTAGCAGCCTTACCGACTTATATAAGTGAGAAATGCCAAGCTGGACATCGTCCTTGTGGTTTAGTGGTAGGGCACTGGAGATCTATTCCAGGGACCCGGGTTCGATTCCCGGCTTGGACATTTTCACTAAGTTGGTTTACGCTTTGTAGCAATGTGATAATTCACATCATTAATATGGTATACCAAATTTGGAGCAAATCGAATAATTCTACATGAAAAACCCATTTATCTAAATTAAGGGACGGGGTAGCCCCACCCCTTTATACTTAACTAGTGAACCTCCAAATTTAATCAGGGAATATCCTTAACAGAATAAACCGGTACACTAAATTTGGAGCAAATCGAATAATTCTGCATGAAAAACCCTTTTATCTTAATTAAGGGGGGGCTAGCCCCCCCCCCTTCCCTCCTTTATATTTAACCAATGAAACCCCAAAACTAATCAGGGAAGCGCTTTATCAGAATAAACCTAGAAAAAAATTGAATCAAATCTGATGTTTCTATCAAGAGTTATCGCGTTACGTACATACATAAGTACATACATACGTACATACATACATACATACAGAACCTGCGGGTACATTAGCTCTCAGACTTTTATAACCTGTGAGCTAAAAAAAAGCGTTAATGTATCCTCAGAAATCTTTGAAACCAATAGATTTCTTTGAATACAAAAGCATGAATAATTAAAGTTGTAATTTTTCCAAACTGTGTGAAAAATTGATCATTCCAGGATTCGAACTTTGTCCATTTGGGTGAAACAACCAATGTTCTACCAACTGTCAATCCCGGGCAAACATCGCAGACACATAACTCACCCAGAAACGTAATGATTATGAAATCTTGTCTGATATGTAAATAAGCTATGCGGAATAAATCAAGGTAATGTTAACTTCCAGAAAGTTATTACCTTTACCGTATGCAGCGTAAATAATGTACACATACGATACTGGGACTCACAAAATACTCATAATATGCAGCGATCAATTTGTAAGTTCAAAACAATTAGAGATGTTTTTGTTATAAGTGAGATTATTCCTCCAACTCTCAGGCACAATAAACCACTCGGTTAAATATATATATATATATATATATATTTTCGCTCCTTTACATTTTGATTTGCAGAACATCAAATGGATCAAAATACACTGGTCATCAAAATTAAAGGATAATGAGAAAAAATATGCTCACTAAGATAAAGTTGCAACCAATGCCCAATGCTGCAATTATTTAACTTAATTAAATACTATTAAACTTAAAATTGTGCTTCCGCGCATACGTTAGAGTCGGAAATATGCAAATTAGATGATTGACAATGTGGTGCGCAATGGACGTATGTTGGAATTCTGGTCTGTAGTGTTGTTTAAAGTGAATGTTATGTCTGAATGTAATCGGTATTCATTAGTTATGGCTCGAAGATATCATTTAATTTAAGGTCAAATTTGACGAACAATTGGTAGAATCGAGGAAGGTCAAAAACAAATGCAGGTTTCCCAATATTTGAATATCCCCCAAATTGTCATATCGAGAGCTTCTTGCCGCTTTTTAAGCACTGGATCCGTTGATAGACAGTCTGGTCAAGAAAGACCAAGAGCAACAACTGCATCCGAAGACCGTTTTTTGTCATTATGGCTTGAAGAAACCGCGAAGCGATTACAAGAGATTTGGTTTCAGACCTTCAGACTGCTACAAGAACTCGAATTAGCCGTTCTACTGCGGCACGAAGGTTTAACGAGGATAGACTGTATGCCAAAAAAACAAAAGTTTGTGTCCCA
Organism: Maratus speciosus; assembly: GCA_963932465.1. Lineage (NCBI taxonomy): Eukaryota > Metazoa > Arthropoda > Arachnida > Araneae > Salticidae > Maratus > Maratus speciosus. The sequence goes on along the minus strand of OZ010795.1, from coordinate 276,218,734 downwards.
CTCACTCCAGCACCACAAGGGGTCCGTTTAAACTGTTGCCCTCGTCAAGTTCAATGGAGGCAAGAAGACTGGGCTCAAGTATTGTTTACTGACGAGTCCATATATAGTCTGAATACTGATTCTAGACGTGTTTTCATCTCAAAAGATGAAGGAAGACGCAACTTGCCCTTCTCTTGTCCGTGAAATATCCCGTTCGAGCCCAATCTTCTTGACTCCTTTGAACATGACAGCAACAGTTTAAACGGGCCCCTTGGGAAGCTGGAATGAGTGGTACACAAACTTTTGGTTTTCTCGCATACAGTCCATCCTCGTTAAGCCTTCGTGCAGCAGTAGAATGGCTAATTCAAGTTCTTGTGGCAGTCTGAAGGTCTGAAACCAAATCTCTTGTAGTCGCTTCGCGGTTTCTTCGAGCCACAATGGAAAAAAACGTTTTTCGGATGCAGTTGTTGCTCTTGGTCTTCCTTTACCAGGCTGTCTATCAACGGATCCAATGCTTAAAATCGGCTTGAAGCTCTTGATATGACACTTTGAGGGTTATTCAAATCCTGGGCGACCTCTATTTGTTTTTGACCTTCCTCGATTCTACCAATTATTCGCCAGTTTTGACTTTAACTTAAATGATTCCTATGAGCGATAACTAATGAATACTGATCACACTCAGACACCACATTCACTTTAAACAACACCACAGACCAGAATTCAAACATATGTCCATTGCGCACAACTTTGTCAATCATCTAATTTGCATATTTCCGACGCTAACGTATGCGCGGGAGTGCAATTTTGAGTTCAATATTATTTAATTAACATAAATAATTGCAGCATTGGGCATTGGTTTCAACATTAACTTAGTGAATATATTTTTTCTCATTATCCTTTAATTTTGATGACCAGTGTACTTATCTCGAATAAGTGAAATAATAAGAAAATTAAATTCTTAATTTATGTACCAACATCCAGTTTTTTAATTAAGTTCTAAATGCACTACATGTTTTTCAAAATCATAATGACTAAAGTGTAATATTACTACGCATGCGGTCACAGATATACAGGGTGTTTCAGCATAGCGGATAAAATATTTCAGGAGAGATATTGTGCACCTAGACGATGGGAAGTCACATAGCAATGCATAGACGTAAACGTTTTCCTGGCGCAGTAATGACAACACAAACACATGAAATGCAGGACATGAAAGGAAGGACAAAAACAGGGTAAGTAAAAATTAAATTTAAAAATTTAAAAAACTCGACTGCGTAAAAAAAAACGAACTAATTATTTATCATCAATGTGAAACTATTTTTTACATTACTTACCTATTTTTTTTATTTACATGTATTGATGACTTTTAAGTTGTGTTTAACTGTTAGTTGCTATCTATAAACACCGTTTTGATGAGACCTATACATGTCTATGAAGGTTAGAGTTGCAGTAAAGATAGAGATCTTGCCTACCCAACTTCCAGGTTGTGTAATATTTAAACCGAGCTTCTGACTGTAAAATAGCCAATGGAACATCGTCTTCATTTTTAGAGACCTATCCAATGATATGCCACTCAATAGGGTGCTTAAATTTTTTTTTTATCGTCTCTACCGCCATTTTGAATTTATAAAAAGAAAACGTAGCCTATAATCATTGTACGATTAAGTCGAATCGATAGAGACCGCATTCATTAAAATCCATCCAGCCGTTGCTATGTTTCGAGTGTATAAAGAAATCCACATACCCAGATACGCGTGAAACACATAACCTTTCTTGTCAGCCGGGTAAAAATGTTTATTATTAGTACTGCAAAAAACTGGGAGAATGCTGGACAGTGCAGAGGAACATGTTGCATGAATCGAAGCAGCTGCTGAGAAAGTCCGAGGCAATATCCAGTATTTTTGAGAACATTAGATATTCCTTGCAACGGAGGTGTGAGGCCTGTATCACGTCCAGGGATCGTATTTTGAACACCTTCTTTGATGGCGATCGTTCTCTCTGTTTTTGTGCTTACTTCTTAGTTTTTTTGCTGTACTAAGAGTAATAAACATGTTTGCCACATTGTTTGTATCCTTCCATTCTTGTGTTTTGTATAATTATTACTGCTACAGGAAAGCGTTTCCGACCATGCATTGCTATGTATTTTCCATCATTTACGTTTACTCAATCTCTTCTGAAACTTTGTAAACGCTGTGCTGAAACACCCTATAAATACAGTATGCCCACTACAGAAAATAAGTTAATGAATGGTGTGAATGAATGTTGCAAGCAAGAGTCTTCTTGCTGCTTTCATAGTAGAAGCACGTCTTCTCTGCGCCTGACGAAGAAAGACTCAGATCTTTCGAAAGTCCTAGCGCATTTAAAAAAAAATATATGTTGTTTTAAGAAGATTTTTTGTTCTTATGCCCACTAAAGTTCCTTTCCACCCTCTTAACTTCCGAACGGCTGCTGCTATATTCCTAAATTTGGTATCTAGGTATAGTAAATTGGTCATACGCCACTGAATGAAACTGCGCTCTGCCGAGTTAGCATTTCTATCTCAAAAACGGAAAGAAATAGTGGAAAAGGTGATTTAAGAAGTTCCAATTCATCGATTTAGTATAAAAATACACTTTGTGGACATTAATGCGAATGATACAACGGTTAAAACTGGCATGTGTTTTTGCGTCATTTCCTACACTGTGACGTGACAAAACGATCTCAGAAAGAAAAAAACAACTAGTTATATCAATATATATTTATCTGAGATGTTGGAACTTCCCATCGTCAGCTGCAATGAACATTTGGATGCACATTTCTCCGAAAGATCGTAATTTCTCCTTCCGTTCAACTTCCGTGACGTCACAATGTAGGAAATCACGAAAAAACAAATGCGCGTTTTAACCGTTCTATTCTTCTCATTGATGTTAACAAGGTGCATTTTCGTAATAAATCGATGATGTTCTGCAACTTTTAAAATCATTTTTTCACTATATCTTTCCGTTTTCGAGATAGGAAGGCTAACTCGGGGATCCCTACGAGGGGGCGCCGCAGGCGGTTTAATTACGTAGCGGATGGCTAGTTTCCTATTTCCAGACACCCTTTTTTTTAATATATCAGCAGATTTTCCGAAGTTAAGAGGGTGGCAAGGGAATTTAGTGAGCATACTGTATATATATATAGCTAGATATGGTTATTTCTATTTCACTGAATATTATCCATTCGGATACTGGATATATTTTTTTGTATAGATTTAACTTTATTAGTAAATTTATATTGTTTCATGTATCTTCTGATTTTATAGTTATATTCATTGCAACAAGGTTCATTGTTTTATCTCTCTCTCTTTATCTCTCTCTCTCTCTCTCTCTCTGTATATATATATATATATATATATATATATATATAGATAGATAGATAGATAGATAAAAAAAATAGATAATTAAAATCTAACAGCGGTATTAAACTTTCACTAAAAATAAAATCCATTTTATTTTTCATTACACTTCTCCCGTTACTTCCCTTTTATCTCAAATCTTTAAATGTAACACATTACTGCGAATTTAAAGAAAATCTCTAAAGTCTTCCTAATAATCTCTTGAAATGAAATACCTTAAGTGTCATCTTTGAAATAAGTATTCATTTGAAAAGTGTATGAAGTGATGAAATAAGCGTTCATATTTCTTTAGACCGGAAGCACGTCTAGATAACATTTTGAAAGGAATTATTATTTCCATTATAATTTAATATTACTAGGATTTTACTTTTTAACTATCATTAAAAGTAATTCTTTGAAATGTGATTCTTTTTGATAAAAGTACATGTTTTCTGATTTGACTTAAAAAAAGAAAAATATATGTACTATAATAATTTAGAATACAGAAAATAATACTGCATATTTAGCTGGGGCTAATTTAAGCTGTTGTTCGAGTAAACAAATGCATCTTCAGTAACAGATGTATCTGATACATCTGACATGATTTATTGACCAATTATTATAATTGTGTTAAAATTAATCTAGTGCAATTAAATATTCAGCGATTTCTGATGTTCCATTACCTCCGATTTATTCTGTTGAGCTGAACCAGATTTCAGTCCAGATGCTATAATCAATAAGCGTTGCTGGGTAAAACCGTTCCACTAGATTCGTCCGGTATAGCTCAGATGGTAGAGCATTGGCGGCTTCAGCCAAGACAACCCTGGTTCGAATCCTTGTCCGAACATTTTTCGCCCAGTTGGAATTTTACTTCTGATATGATTTATTTACCAATTAGATTAATTGTGTTAACCCTTAAATGCCGAATTTTTCAAAAATCATTGTAATAATGTTTTTCGACTTTCATTTTTGAAATACATCATGGGAAAAATATTTTTAAAAATCCTATTTTGTTTTAAGTATGATTTACGGCTAAAAAACAGTTTGTTACTAATCGGCAATACTGGTCTTTAATTGAAAAAATAATTTACCTTGATAAAATTCTATAATATTAAACACACAAGAATTCACTGCAGAACAAAATAGGGTAGTTCTCAAGCCTCCAAACAAAACAAAACGAATATGTAGCAACAATTGAAAAAATAAATCTATTTTTATTCTTAAACAGCACAAGCATTGTCATCTACATGTGGAAAATCGATTTAATAATATATTCAGAATCTGTTTTATTGTCAACATTAAGCATTATAGCTTCAATATTATTCTAATAGTATTTTAGAAGCCTAAATTGGGTATGTTGTCGAAAAGCAACACCAGGCATTTAAGGGTTAAATGTAATCTAGTGACATAGTTGCAGAAAATATATTACAATGTTATGTATCATTACTTATTAATTATTAAAGTGAAGACAATTTATTTATTTTCTCTTCCTAAAAAATTATAGAAGTTAGAACATAAAACGTTTCTCTTAGTAATAAATTCATGGAAAGTATGCGGAAACGACATGTAGAATTAAATTATTTAGTTCTAAATTTTACAAGCAGATTACCTTAAATGTTCGAGATGTTTTATTAACAAATAGGAGCAAAAATAACTCATTTTAAATCAATCTACTTTGACACCATGATATTCTTCCATGCTATAATTACTATAATTTTGATATAAACGCTTCATTTTATGATCATTTCCTTAACCCATTAGTGCCTGAATTTTTTTTTTCAACTCAATATTGGGCTTAATTATAGTAAATGGTGTAAAATGAACGCAAAAAAGAATTTTAAAATTCTCTTTGAATTTTTTTTATTTTTTATTTAACGTATAAAAGTATAAACATCCCAATTTTGGGACGCTAGGCACGAAAGGGTAGTTGGGGGGGGGGAGGGTTCTCCGTTACTGTCTAAGCATTATATCTATGTTTTATGCCCTTTAATATGTTTCAAAAAGGTTATTTATCATTCGGGTTATTATTTGACTATAAAAATTTATTTATTATTACTATAAGAGGGGGCGAGGACTGGGGTCGGCTCAAGAACAAGACCCCCTTCCTCCTCACCATTAGCTATTGGCATAGTAAAAATTTATATAGTAACAATTTATAATAATCAATAACTATAAATGGAGTATATATACCGTATATACTTGCATATACGCCGACCCATTAACTTTTGAACGCAAATTCTGCAAAAAATCAAAAACTCCCGTATGTCGACCCCCTAACTTTTTACTTCAATTGCGCACAAAATCAAACCAAAAGTTCACTTACTAATGCGAAAAATTAGTAAATAAACAAAAACAAATCATTGAAAATTTTTTAATAATAAATTATTATTATTTGTATATTTTATATATTATTTTATTATTTATACACATAAAAAAGCAGACTTTTGCAGTATTCGAAGTTTTTTTCTTTTTTTTTTTTTTTCTTCTTTTCGTCTTTTTTAATTGACTCGCGTATAAGCGTATAACACCGCCCCCTCCCAATTGCAGAAAATTGTCAAAAATTCTTCGTTTTACACACGAGTATATATGGCACAGTAGAACTTCAATTATCCGACCCTCGTGTAACCGGAACTCTCTGTAAACCGATGTCGATATCCTGAATTTTTTTCCAACGTATTTTTTTTTTCTTTTTTTACTTTCACATTCCTTGCGTATGCAAGTGTTCCTTTCGAAACCACGAGTAGATATAAGCATTTTGGTTCCCCTTTCTTCGAATTCCATTGAAATTAGCATGCGCTCCCGCAAGATTCGATCCCGGTATAATTATACTCTTGCCCCTCCCTCCTGTGTACACGTCCCTGTTCTAAACAGATAAAATTATTTTCATGCATAATTTAAATTTAGATATTTATTAAGCAGTTTAAATAGTCCTAATAGCAGTTCGATGACGATGTTACATATTAAACTAGATGATTATTGATAAATTTTCGCTAATCCGGAAATTTCGATTATCTGCTGTCGGTTCGGTCCCAATTATGTCGGATAATCGAGGTTTTACTTTATTTTAGTAACCTCAGGATGTCAAATACTAAACTAGTACAAAACATAACGGTAGGATATAAATTTTTACCAAGCCAATAGCTAAGGTTGTGGAGGGGTGTGTGTCTTGTTTTTGAACCGAGCCCAACCACTAACCCCGACTCCCCTATAGTAATAACAAAGAATAGCCAAATAATAATCCGAATAATAATTTTATAGCCAAATAATAATCTAAATGGTATGTAACCGTTTTGTAACAAAATAAATGGCATAAAACATACATTTAATGCATAGACAGTAACGGAGAAAACCCCCACCCATTCGTGCCTAGTGTCCCAAAATTGGGACGATATATAAAGGTTCAAATTCGAACAATAAATAGAAATCTGAAAAAAAAAAAATATGTATTCTAAATAATGTTTCGTCTTATAAATAATACCACTTATAAAATGATTGAAAAAAAATAAAAGAAATATTTTACTTTTTCTTACGCGCCATTTTATTTCAAGAAAATCCAACTTTTCGCTACAACAATCATTTATTTCACCTTTTTATTCTTAAAAATGCGCTGTCATTTATGGATAAATATTGAAAACAAATACTAAGGACATATTTTACAAAGTTTTGAAAGGATATCATAATTTCATCTGTAATGGGAATTTTTTTAAGAAAGCGTCCCAAAATTAGGACGCCAGGCACAAATGGGTTAAAACAGTATCAAAATTTAACTGACAGGAAATTTTCCACTTTTTCTACAATATATGTAGCGCCATCTCTTTAAAACAAATTATTATTATTATTTTCATTGCAGAAATTATTCCCGCATGCCATAAACTGATTAAGTAGCAAATAATTTTTCTTTTAATATTTCAATTGTTTACCTTATAGTGCCTTCAAACATGGATTCTTTAATTATCGCCACCTGGCATATAATTTTTCTTGTATAAATAATTGCATATCTAAAAGTTGTATTTTGATTATAATTTTTTTCTATTGTCGTCGGGGGGTGGGGGGGGGGGGGAGAAGATAAAGGAAAATTTACATACACATCTTAAAAAATTGTACCATTTATTTCGTTTATGTTGTAATTTTTTTTTTCAGACTTCTCAAGACTTAACTGATATATTTCATCGTGCATTGGCAAAGTCCTGGGTATTTCTGTTATACGTATATTATAACATTTCAATATTTATAAGTAAAATCATTTGTCAAATGCATAGATATTAATTTACAGCAATCAACGAAAAATTTATTTCGTAATATACTGACAATAGTTGTGGTAGACAAAATAGTGTTTTATATTTCAGTAAGTCTCATGTTATCTATTTCCATAAATAAATCCCAAAATCCCATACATTGATCTCTCCAGATTTCTTTATCGTGATACAACTGAAATATCTTAATCATTTTAACATGTAGCATATAATTTAGCGAAAATACTTTATTTAAATGTTTCTCCAATTTTTCAAGTAGGATATGTTCCTTTATCCAGTTTCAATGAAACAATAACATCATAATATGAGCTTATACAAATTAAGCAGGGCGGTCGTTCTGCCAAACCAAGCTATAAAAAAAATGCTATCCCCGCCAATTAAACAAACGCCAAGAACCTAAAGCCAGAACCACGTAACTGCTTATTATACTGAAGACAACTTCTCCATGTTAAATCGGCTAAACATGGCATTTTAAAATTTCAAATATTTAAGAAAGTAAGCATCGCAGAGAAATGAAACGAAGACCAGAAGAATCTAAAGAAGAAAAGATTCAATTTGAAACCAAACTCATCTTTGTAAAATATTTATAAACAGATACAAGATTTTTTTTTAAAACGTCGAGATACTGAAAATGATCACAAAAATCTTCGTCAAACATATATCAATTCAATTAAGCTAGAGAAAAATAATGGACAGAAAAAAGTATGGAATGCATTTTCGGACTGGTAATTACTCAATCTACGTGCTTTTATAAAATTTAGTTTAAAAAAATGAAATTTCTATCCTTAATACGCAAAAAACTGTTAGTTAATTCTAAAATTATCAAATTATGCCAAACAGTGATAAACCCGCCAATGAGCGCGTACTATCTAAATTATAAAAGCACAAATCCACTTCAACTTCAATCTGGTATTTTCCTTGAGATTTTTTTTTTTTTTTTTTTTTTTTTTTTTTTTTTTTTTTTTTTTTTTTTTTTTTTTACAGAGACTAAACTTACAATTAGAAAACGTCTTTGACGTCATTTCTGTGTGAGTTAATGAAATAAGGTTTTAATTTAGAATGTTTCTAACAGTTTCCAACATAGTTCGACAGTGTTTATGACTTCGGTTTGTCTGGCCGTCAGTCCGTTTTCCGCACTCTTACTCTCGTAAATATACTCGGAAAGACGTAAAATTTTTGCACGTTACTGAAGAAAAGATGTTTGTAGCAATTACATTTTATTTACAGGGATAGACAAAAGTATTCCGTTATATTACGACCAATGGGAAAAAATCGTTTCAAGTCCATTTTAATGATGTTACACAGTTTCACACTTAATGAAACTAATGTACAATTATGAAGTGCACTAAAATAAGCATTCTGTAGAATATGTGATGCAAAGAATATTTATTATTCATTTACAGGGCTACATACAGATAATACCTGTAAAAGAATTCCGTTAAATAATGGTATAGGTCGAAAAATTGTTCCCGGCGTATTTTAATTATGTTAAACTATTTCATATATCGTAACATTGATATACAATGCTGAGGTTTACTATATCTTACTTCATGTATAATATGAAATGCATATCATTAACAGGGACAAATAAAAGGTTTCGGATACTATACTGTATCCGGAGTAATGTATATTGCTGGATGAGCATTTTTAGTTATGATAGTCTTTTTTAACTTTAACTAAATTTTTGAATACTTTGTGATGTTTATAAATGCTATAGATCAGATACAGGGCTACAAAGAAAGAATTTTTAAGCGCTACTGATTATGAGCGTAAATTGCTTAAATGTGGTTTTTAAATGAGTTATGTATTTTTACGCTGAATTAAATTTTGCATACTAAAAGTTGTTTGTAGAATACAGATAAAATGATTTACAGGTTAAGACAAGGAATTAGACAGATAGTCGTCAACGGATGATAATTTCTGGAAGTGTGATTTCACTAATTTGATATCCAAAAATTATTGTTGATCGTAATCATACCTACCATTCTCAATAGCCAGCGGCGTTCAAAACAATAATTTGATATGCTTTTATTACGTGCATAACATCAAATTGACGAACTTCACCTAATATATTAGATTTTCTAATCTTCCTTAGTCCAGTCTATTGCAAAGGTTCAGGTGAAAAAAAAAAAAAAAAAAGATATTTCAACTATATAAATGAATGTAGCTGTGAATATCGTTAAAGGCTTTCATAGAAACACTCCATTGTACCAAATTGTATTAGCTAAATAGGCTTATTGGCTATGGACCCAAATACGGAAGATTATTAATTAGGTTTAAAAATATCCGTATTATCGAACGTATTTCAACAGATAAGCAAACGGAGTCAAAGATGCTTCAGACGCACTGGGGTATCATTTTAGTGACAAAATGGCAATTTTATTCAATAGCAACCCAGAAATTTTGACGAAATTATCCTTCATATGACAATCCTGTAGAAGAGATTGTGTGTGTTTTACATTAAATTAAGCTTTGTGCATTTTATAATAAAATAGTTTGTGTGTGTTTCCAATAAAAGATATTGGCGCGATCATTTTCTGACGCCAATGTCATGTACGCAATGGGAACTCAATTGGCGGCAAAGTGTCGCTACTTTGCTTGATATGGTAAACCGGATGTTGTTTTTTATGCTGTTAATGTTTTTGCCAAATTGGCGTAGTAAAAAATTCGCGCCAATATGTCATCTGTGCCAAAGTTTTGTGTATTTTAAAATAAAATTTTGTTTTTATACCAAATAAACGGTTTTATAATAATTAAAACTAACTTACTACTTTCACCAGCAAGGTCTAACAGGTACCCGGAAACATGGTTTTCTTTCCAAACTGGCAAAACAAAAAAAAGTATTGCGCCAACCACATTGCGTTTGAGACAGCTGTGCTCAAACGAACATGAAGCATAAATGCCTACGTGAGTTAAGTGATTTTCTCAAGAAAGATTAAATACATAACAACGAAAATGCTATACAATGCTGATATGATCGGAAGAAGCTCTTGATACTTTTATGTTAGTCAGTCTCGATACTCGCCAATGGTGTTTTTTACCTCACCAGTAGCAGTTTTTATTTTTTGTGTGGTAAATTGAAAACAATGCTTTGATAATGAAATTGACATTTTTTTTTCTTTTATTTTTCTTTTTAAAAAAATTAAATAAGTGAAAGGCATGTATCTTAAATGTTTGTATTATAAATTAAAGTTACACATTGTATATATAATAAGTGAAAGTTTTATAGTTTAAGTAAAATTAAGGCAATACGAATAAATGAGAAGAGCACAATAATTGGCGATTAATCACCTGCGTCCGCTAACATAAAAGTAACTTGTTCGTGTTTTCTCTATCAGAATCTTACTGTTTGCCGAAGGATTTAGATAGCTAATTAAATTGTGAATAAAAGTAACATGATGCAATACTTAGTATACATTTAACGGTGATCAAAACGATGATCCAGAGGCAAAAATAATCTAATAAATTCGAAATTGAGAAGAGTACAAAAAAAAATAATTTTCTAAAATTCAAATTTCTGTGATACTGTTCGGAATAGTAACCGACAATTCGGCACATGGTGATTATTTTAAATACTCGATAAGGATTCTAGAAAATTAGAAAGTAAAAGTTTGAAACAACAGAAAAGTGTTCTATGAACGTTCTAAATTATAATTTATTTGCAAGTGTTAATTCTAGAAATATGAAATTTGACGTGCTTTTTACTTATCAGGCGTACATGATGTCACAGAAAAGTTCTTTAAAAATTTCGAAATTTGAATGGCGTAAAAAACAATCTAAAATTGCGATTTCTGTAATACCGTTCGGGATAGAGGTCTGAATTTTGGCATGCAGGTTTGTTTAAAGATGTAAATGCACGCTAAGAACTGTTAGTAAAAAATCGAAATGTTAAGAGGTGAACCGAGCGGAAAACGTTTTAAGAACGGTTTGCATTATGATTTTAAAGAGCTTGTATGGGCTAGGAACATGAAATTTGACACGGATGTTATTTTCTAAGGCGTAAATGCTTTGCGTTTTCTAATAAACTAGGAATTTATAAGTCTACAAGAGCAAAAAAAAATCTTGTATTTTCGAATCTGTGATACTGTTCGGGATAGAATCCTTAAATCTGGCATAATGGTCACATGTAAATGCTCACTAAAAACTGTTTCTAAATAAATCGAATTTTAAAAGGTTGAAATGAGTGGAAAGCTTTTTAAAAACGTTCTAAATTCCGGTTTGAAAGGAATTGTTAGATCATGAACTTGAAATTTAGCATGATTAATGCTTTTAAAACGAAAATGCTCGTCCTGAGCAATTTCTAAAAAATTCGAAATTTAAAAGGTTGCAAGAGCAAAAATCATTCATAAATTAAGATTTCTGTGAAACTGTTGAGGAGAGAAACATAAAATTTGATATGGTGGTTACTTTTAAGATGTAAGTGCTGCAAAAAACTATTTCTAAAACAATCGAAATTTAAAAAGGTAAAACGATTAAAAAAGCTTTCTGAAAATGTTCTAAATTATGTTGTTTTTTAAATTCTTAGACCTAAGAAAATCGAAATTTGACATAGTTGTAACATTTAAGACGTAAATATTCACCGTGAACAGTTCTTAAAAAAAATTTTGAAAATTTTAACGGCACAGGAGCAAAAAAGCTCTAAAAATGTGTTTATCGTGATATCGTTAAAGATTGAAACCTCAATTTCGGCAAGCTGTTACTTTTAAGATCTAAGCGCTCGTTAAGAACTGTTGAAAAATAAGTCTCTCTTTAAAGTGATCAAACGAGCAGAAAACGTTCTAAATACGTTCTAAATTACGATTTAAATAGAATTGTCAAAGCATGACCTTGAAAGTTAACATGGTTGTAACTTTTGAAACGTAAATGCTTTCAGAAATCATTTCCTAATATGTTCTAAGTTTAAAATTGTTTAAAAACAAAAAAAAAAACGATCTAAAATTCCAATTTTTGTGATACCGTTCGTGGTAGAAGCCTGCATTTGGCGTACTAACTGTCTAAAATATGTAAAGTTTCGTTAAGAACCGTTTCTAAATATATCTCCACTGTTTTGTATGTCGCGTTTCATTCTCGAATTAGCCGTCGATATTTGCAAAGATAAAACAATTTTGCAAAAAATAAAATAAAAAGGTATCTTTAAACAAATATCTGACTAAATATCTAGCAATAAACAAATATCTAACTAAAAGAACAACTATAGGTCTATATGTTATTTCGACCCTATCTTTATTTATTTATTTATTTATTTATTTATTTTACAAAATTTTCATTCTTCATAAATTTAAAATACCATATAAATTGAAGAAGACTGATATTTGAGAAAAGAAGTTGGCTTTCATTGCTTTTAAATCCCTAATTACTCTAAGAAATGAATGATATGTAAATAAAATGTACACATATCGGGTTTCCTTTCTACTGACAACGGTTCTAATAAAACTCATTTTAATTTAAGTAAGTAATTATTTAAATTTTATATAATTTCTTTAAAAAAAAAGAAATGATATCTACTAAAAAACAACTTTTCAAAAGTAAAAAAAAAAAAAAAAATCAAGCTAAAAAAAAAAAGAAAAGAAAAAGAAAAAGATGAAAGTTGTGGCTAAAAAATGGTTTGATATCAAATTTCAAAGCTTATATTATGGTACTTTTTTTAACATTTTCCACAGAAAAATTTACCATTTTTAGGTCGAGTGACTTCGTATATGCCAGTGGTGGAAAATTGGCGCAGAGGAGGAGCCTATTGACACCACTAAATTTTAGTAGAATTTTTCGTTTTATCTAATGACAGTTTTTATTAAGATGAAGAATACCATAAAATATTAGTGGTGTCAATGGGCTCCTCCTCTGCGCCAATTTTCCACCACTGTATATGCTGATAGAAATCCTTTTCTCCTGTACTAAATACATCATAACGTGTTTCTGAAAATTCAAATGTTTTAGAATTATGCATCATGGGCTTGGCGGCCATCTTTCCATATTTTACACAAATTTCTAAGCACCCAAGTTTGTAAAGTGTAATAACTTTGCATTAATAACAATTTAGATCTTCTGATTTTAACTACGGATAAATAAGATTTTTATTTAGAGGAAAAAAGTTCATTGTTACTGCTTTTAAATGATTAATCACACTAAAAAAGTAATCATAAGAGGAATAGAGAAGATATGTCACCATTGCCTTAACATACAAATTTCTAAGCACAAAATACCGTGTAGGAACGGCATAAAATGTGTACTTTGGTAACAATGTCGAACTTTGGTTTTCAACTGCAAACAACTGATAAATTGAAAAAGACTAATATTTTGAGAAGAGAAATATATTTTTATTGCCTTTAAATGATTAATTACTTTATGAAATCAATCACAAGATGAATGCTTTAGATAAGTCATTATTATTTTAAGACACAAAGTTCTCCGAATATAAGTCCGTAACGGAAAAGATTAAAATATCTGCTTAAGAAACAATTTTAAATTTCTGATTATAACTATGGATTAGGGTACATAGAAATTTGTGTAAAATATGGAAAGATGGCCGCCAAGCCCATGATACATAATTTTAAAACATTTGGATTTTCAGAAACACGTTATGATGTATTTAGTACAGAAGAAAAGGATTTCTATCAGCATATACGAAGTCACTCGACTTACAAATGGTAAATTTTTCTGTGGAAAATGTTAAAAAAGTACCATAATATAAGCTTGGAAATTTGATATCAAATCATTTTTTAGCCACAACTTTCATCTTTTTTTTTTTTTTTTTTTTTTTTTTTTTTTTTACTTTTGAAAAGTTTTTTAGATGATACAAAATACAAAAATCGGAAAACATCTTTTAACATGCACCATAACTTTTGTTTACAATAACATTAAATTTTTAAGGATTTAGAATTATGAATTTTTATTACTTTTGAAACATTTAAGAGAAAAATATTTTCTAAACCATTGTACTATATAAAAATAAACGGAACATTTCTTTAAATTTATAGTAATTGTTTTAAAAAGCCTGAAATAAATGTCTGATGCTATAAATTTTAAAGCCGCAATAATCATATTCATGTATGAAAAATCTAAATATCTACTATTCATCTATATAATAGCTAGTTTTCATAATGTTTTTTGTAGCTTTTGGAATTCAATATTCAATAACAAGAAAATAAATATGCATATAGTATCTGTATTAATTTGAATTGAGTATATTTTAAATCTACACAAGTTTTCTGTTGCAAATATATCCATTAATTAAGGACGATTTTGATCTAAATATCATGTCACTAATTTTATCGCGCAGCACTGCATAGATGTGAACTAATTTCTCCGTATTAAATAAGAGTTCATACTACTTAAACTCAAATGAATTATGATACATTTGCTAAGTGGTAGTACAGATTAGAACATACTAGTCTTCTGGACGTTGTGAACAAGAAATTCGAAAATAAAATTGGGTAACATTACAAATTAAAAATGCCAAAATTCTCTCACAACTATCATACTGACAATTAGATATAATTGTTAAATAAATAATACTAAATCTAAAAAAAAAGAAAAAAAATGCAATTTAACAAATTACAGCGACCATTTGGAAAATGATTTTTTCAAAGACTAAAATTTAAGACATAAACAATAGCACGGAGTTGATCATACATTACGTATGTCATGAATTAAACATTAATACACTGTAAAAAAAATCTGTAAAGTTACTAAAATTTTTCTAGGAAACTGGGATTCCAGGAACTTTTTATGTAACGGCAACAGCATAAATTTCTGTAACAGCATCTGTTACAGGAATGTTTCTTGTTGCCGTTACATAAAATGTTCCTGGAATCCCAGTTTCCTAGAAAAATTTTAGTAACTTTACAATTTTTTTTTACAGTGTAGTGTTATTACACGTAAAAATTTCAAGAGACAGAAATCGCCTGCTACTCGTACGTATTGTCCACCTGAAACTTACGTATTATCCAAACATTTCATTGGCTGTTCGGGAAAAGGCTTTTCCATCGTCCGATTTCTTGGAAATCTGACGGCCAATTTTAAATGAAATTTATTTCTTAAACTTCTAAACATCCAACAATATTACTTTTTATATCGTCGTATATAAAAGAAATGTACTTTTAAGTGCAATTTGTTTGAAAGCTGTATCTCAATTTGTTTCTGACTTATTCTTTTTTTTTGTAGTTTTTAATACTTTTTTGTCATAGTGGCAACACTCTGTTGTCCATCTCTGTTGAAAGTAAAGCGAAATACAGTTTACTGTATAGACCAATCAGAAAACGAATAAAATGACGATTAATCCAATAAAAACGTTCAGATATGCTTTTTATTTCCTACCACGACGAGGACAATAACCATTTTCCCAAATGGTTAAAAAACAGGAATCGAAACGTGCAAAATCAAAATTTATAATTTTTCTTTTTTCAGAATGGCATAAGTAATTTCAAATAGCGAATAATACATATTTCATAAAAACAAGGTGGCCATAATTAAACTGACAGTACCCAGGCTGTTCTGTAGCGCGATCTAATCGAGACAATGAAGGCAAATTTTGTTTTGTTTTGTTTGCAAAGTTAGTTTAAAAAATGCTGATATAAAATTACCTTTTACTTAGCATATTTAACGATTTTAGTATTGATTCTGCATTTTTTAAACGCTCTTTTCTGTTACACAGCGCCACATATTCTCCTACATGTGACTTTATGGAACTAAATTTTGTTTCGCGGAACCCTTCGTCCCCCGTCTTTTTTTAATCTTCCTTCAAAATTTGGCGTTATTCTCTCGATTAGATCATGCTACAGAACACTCTGTGTATTGTCAATTTAATTAGGGCCACCTTGTACATTCAATTTTATAAAAATATATCTGAGCAGCCTTGAACGCGTCATACTCATCATTTATTTTTCTTAATTTGTTTTAATAGAAATTAATAACAAAAGCACTCTTCAATGTAGTATAAAACCACACTTTGAATAAAACACCAAAAATACCACACATACTTAACTAAATCATATAAAAAGGTACTTCTTAAAAGGGGAACTAAACAAAGCTTTCACATGTGTTGTCAGTCAACTTTCCTTTTTTCTGTCAAATACAGTATGGCTGAAGATTCGGGGTGGCTGCCATTACAACCATAATGACCTGGGATCCCACTGCTTTGGCTTCAGCTTCAGCATAAGGAAACTATCATCTACATTTAAAGGTATATACAAATATTATACAGACATACATACAATAAATACAATAAACCCAACTGGAGTGAAAAATTAGCCAGAGACAGGAATCGAACCCGGGACCACAGTATACAAGACTGCTGCTCTAACCACTGAGCTACTCCGGCCGATGCCTGAGTCTGCAATTTCTCACTAATAAACCATGTTGGGGAATTCACCAGCCATCTATAAGACAGCCTTAAATGACCGGACAACGATGAATAGATTTTACAATTACATCGATCTACGATAATTATAATAAAACACTCATACTACAATATATATTAAAACACACATACACACATAAATAACGCCTGCATTCAACAGTTAAAGGTATATACAAATATTATACAGACATACATACAATAAATACAATAAACCCAACTGGAGTGAAAAATTAGCCAGAGCCAGTTGGGTTTATTGTATGTATGTCTGTATAATATTCGTATATACCTTTAACTGTTGAATGCAGGCGTTATTTATGTGTGTATGTGTGTGTTTTAATATATATTGTAGTATGAGTGTTTTATTATTATTATCATCTACATTGTTTAGTGCTTACAAAGATTTATAAGAATTATAAGTCGCATTTTTCTCTTTCATTATTCTAAACAGTTTTTGATATAACACGCCCCTCAACACACTGCACAAGTGATTTCTGATTGCACCAAAATTACAACAATTCGTGATTTAATATAACGGTAACTTTATTGATTATTCTTTAGGCAACTAGTATAAACAAAACACACGTGGGATTTCAGAACAACTTGCAAGCCATTTTGAACTGTTGTGGCGCTGTAAATAATCTATGAGCTTCTATTGTTCAGTGTTAAAAACTCGTCGTATTCTGAAGTCTACATACTGGGCAATGCTAATCAATTAAAACAATGGACAGTTGGATTAGATTAATTAATTTTTTTTTTAATTTTGAGCAGAAAGTACTTAAAATATAACTTATTTTATTATAGTGTTTTAATGAATAAATAAAATGGAAAAAAACTTATCTTTTAAAGACGGGAGAGGTTTGTAGTAACATAAAGTCATGGGAGATAACTCAATGCGCAATTGGTTTTTAAAAGCATAAATAGTGACTTTTAATGATAACCCTGTTTAATAAAACATGCAGGAGTAAAACAAAAGTAATAAACATGAAATGTTTGAAAAAACTAATTTAACTAAAATTAATATAACAAGCGTTGTTTGTATCAATATAAAGATACTGGTGGCGTACTCTATCCACCAACGGCTTTTAATGTGCAATTGGCGAGCTTCTGATGCTGAAGAAGAATAGTTTCTAATTCTTAGTAATAATATAAATTAATAGACATCATTTATGAAAAAAGGTTTAATTACGAAACAAACAAAAAATAATAATATATTATACAAATACACCAGAGGTCTATTCCGTACATCACAATAGAAATTGTAAAATAAAGTAGAAAAAAATTGCAAATTTCTTTCTTAACATTGGTTGAAAATTAAAGGGACTTCGTTAAGAGGGTAAATGAAGGGAAAATTTTAATAAAGGGATTATTTTAGAATTCAAATGTATCTTTTTACAGAATGGCTCACTCAGTACTTATCCTTATCAATAAAGATTAATAAGTAAAAGGAACAGGGTTTGAATTCTTGTAACAAGCATGTTATACGAAAATGTGACGTGCTTCTTTTATCCGACTCTTTAAAAAGTCTGATTACTGTATAATGAACAAACCATTATTAATAGCAACAGTTATTCCAATAGGCTTTTTCTGCACCTGAGGAAGACGGAAGATAGAGTTCTTTCTAAAGGCGCATTTCTTAATTCCATGTTGTTATTAAGAAGTTTTTTTATAGTTTATTGTATCACACCCGATTTTTAATATTTCAATATTCAATATTTTAATATATAAGGTCATTATTTATTATTTCCCTTAATATTTAAAACTTTATGAATGTAATGCCAAAACCGAAATGGCACTCTTAAAATAATGAGCGGAAACTCCCTATAAAATAACTTAAAAGTCTATATATCCCTTTCTATAATAGCAGTATCCCTAATGGTAGAGCGGTATTTGCACTGTAAAATACTTGTTTTGCCTTTAAGCAGATTGCGATACAATCCAAATTGGTTAAAAGCAATTCATAAAATGTTAGGACCGTCATAGTCCCTGTTTCCGTAATTACGATATTTAGACTGATTTTGCATGTTGAATTATAAAATTATTCATAAAGTCTTATATAGATGTGGAGATTCTTTTTTCTATAAGAAAATAAACACAATAAATTTCATTTGTATTTAAAGAAGACGAACTTAAGGGGACGAGGGACCTTAAAAATATTTTTTTTTTTTTTTTTGTAAATTTCACCTTAAATATTACTCAAAGGTACATTATACGCATTATGGCATGCATTTATTACAAAAAAAAAAAATTAAGTCATTTTTGAGAAAAAAGTGGAATTTTACGCGTTGTTTTAGAAATCTCCAAAATGCCCCATGCGCGTTCCATATCAATGAAAATCCCCAATATTTTTTATAAAACTCCATTTTTTTCTCAAAAATAATAATTATTATTATTTTTTTTTTATAAATGCTTGTCATAATGCATACAATGTACCCCTGAGTAATATTTAAAGTCAAAATTTCAAAAAATAAATAATTGATTTTTAAGGTTTTTTAAGGTCCCTCGTCCCCTTAAAAATCATCGTGTTTCCACTAGCCAAAATTACTTCATACTGACTTCATAAAAATGTATATATAAATTTAAAAAAATAAAATGTTATTTAATATTTTCTCTATTGTGTTGTACTGCATAACACATGCATATTCATACAACTATACATTTATTTACTCTAATTTTAACAATATCCTTTAACACCAAATAAAAAATTATTTTTCAAATTATTAATCAAATTTATCTTTAAGATTTTTTCCGAATTTTTCGATAAATTCTCTATAAAGGAAGAAACACAATTTATCCTACAAAAAGAATAAAAAAGGAAATCTGTATGTATGCAAATTAGCATAATGCATTGGATTGGAAATAACACTTTGAACTAAAGAAAACAGCTTTACATTTCACCGACCGTATTTGCATAATAAGGTGAAAGGTTTTGAGTGAACAATATGTTTATTTTCTAAGTTGTATGGTGTATTTTAAATTATTTTTCGGGCTAAAAATAAGGTAAAACCAATTTCTAAATGATGTTTTACTATACATAAAAACACCTTATTTATATTATTTTAATATTTATTTTTAAGAAAGTAATTTAAGCAAGTAAGTATTTTTTTAAATATGTTTTAACTTTCATGATAAGATGATGTCTTTATATACAGCATGTACAAAATTGTGCATAGATTGCTGAGAGCGAACGAGCTAAGCAAACAAATTAATATCAATGCATGTCGAAAAAATCGTTTAAACAACTGAAAGTCACATTTCTAGCTTTCACTTTTGTACCATACTCACATATTATGGAAACTCTGATTAAATGAGGCAAATGGAGGTCTTATAGACATTTTGCCCGAAAAAAAAAAATCTCATAATCGTTTAATAAGCCTCTAAAAATGAACTTTGCAACATGGTGTGTCTTAAAATACTTATGTTTAATATGATTATTTTTTTTTTTTTTTCATAAACATGGACTCGAATACATTAAAAATATTTAAATGCAGAAACCATTTTTGGTAGAACAGGTGATGATATTTTTCAGTAGAATAAATTTCAAAGTATAACCTATAGATACGGTTAATGTAAATTAAAAACGAAACCTTCTGCTACATAATAATATACTTTATGATTTGCCACATCTCCACAGAATTTGATAATCTGGATAAAAAATAGTTTTCACGATCTTCTCAAGAAACGAGGGATTTTTTACTTACCCATCATACGTAGTATAGGGTAAGTCTTGTAATCGTTTTAAAAACCGAAAAAATTATTGGACGGATTTACACGTTTCAGACACTGGAGATTCCTAAAAACATATTTTTAGAAAAAAAAAAAAAAAATGGTATCCGTCTGAGTGTGTGTGTCTGTAATCACTCTAACTCCCGAACAAACTGAGATAGAGACTAGAAAGTTGGTGTGTACTTAGGAAATAATAATGTGAAGTAGCCTACTAAATATCAGTAACCTCGATTATAGGTAACTATTTTTTTCGGACTTTTGAAATATTCGTCCTGATAAAAGGTATACAAAAATTTTCGAAATTGTTTATTTGAAGGCATGAATGTAAAAGACAATAAAAAACATAAATTATGCATCTAAAATGAATTCGATCGAATAATTAGTTGCCGAGATACTTGTAATCATATTTTTCACACTCTTCGATTTTTCCTGATACTTTATTTCATTCAAATTTCAATTCAAATATATATTTTAATTGGAAATGAGACGCTTAATCTGACGCAGTAAACTGTTAATTAATAGGATTGTATTTTTTCCAGTTATAAGAATGTTTCTTTTACGCAATTCGGGTGCTACTCGATTATCCCGCCGACCACAAACTATCGCCAAACTATAAGATTAAATGCCAATAATGACTTATCGTAAATGTCAAGCATTTAATGTACCTCCGTACCTGTAAGGGGGATTACCATAGAAGGGACCCTGTTCTGTAGCCAAACACCGCCAAGTTTGTCGCCAACTTGGCTATATATCGCCAAATTTGGCGACCAAAATGAGTCGTCAAAAGTGACGCCAAATTGGTGGTATCTCTAATATTTCGCCAAATTCCCATAGGCTTCCATTGTAAACCAATAGTTTTTATTTGCTTACAGAAAATCAAGAAACTGAGATATTTTAATCCAGCATTAAGCAATATTAGCTTAAGTGATTATATTAATTACGGGAAGGGAACCCAAGGGAATTCAAGGGAATCCAAGTAAATTAAATTACGAATAAAAATAATATGATACAATGCTTAACATGTATCACATGTTTTATTTTCATATTTTATATTATGTATATCGATGATGGTTGGTATTAGGTATACAGGCCCAACGACTGGTTTTTTCTCGTTTTAACTGAAATTTGAAGAATCCTAAACGTGACGCCACATATGTAAACGATATTTTTTTCGAGCAGTTTTGAATATTTTCAGGCTTGAAAGACCGCCATAGAGGCGTCGAAAGTTACCGCTATTTAAAGAAAATGAGAAATGTATGATTAGCGTAGAAAAGTTGCATAACTATGTGCATAAGTATATTTTTTTATAAATAGATCTTATAAAATTTTATGCGCTACACTGTAAAACAGTAAGTGTAAAATTACTTCACTCACAATCAATCACTTCAATAACTTTACTCACAATATTTAAAGAACTATTTCACAAAAAAACAATCAAATTAGTACTAATGGGACATTCGTCTCCGTTCATTGCATTTACAAAAATCTATAACATTCAACTTTATCTTTTTTTTTTTAACTTTAATTCTTAGTAATTTTTTTACCAAATAGTAAAAAAAGAACGCATTCTCTCGCGATGCCGCTTGAAAGAATATA
Organism: Maratus speciosus; assembly: GCA_963932465.1. Classification (NCBI taxonomy): domain Eukaryota; kingdom Metazoa; phylum Arthropoda; class Arachnida; order Araneae; family Salticidae; genus Maratus; species Maratus speciosus. Next base: position 276,196,473 of record OZ010795.1, on the reverse strand, counting down.
TTTTCAGGAATAACAATGGTGTCATTCTCAAGAGTCATTCACGGCTAGGAACAAAAAATTAAAACGGCTGTAATATAAAAATTCTCATATTTCGCATGTAACTTGCCTTAAATTGGCATTTTTTAAGCAAGTTTTAATGCATGGAGTTCATTCAGATCGCTATTTTGCCAATGAGCTCCACGATCTATATTTAATGAATCTCTAATGAATGAATAGCATATTGTTTACTATGCCGGGTAATACGATTTTCAGCGCAGGATATATTTTATGTATTATAGAAAAACATGAATATTTCGATGTACCTCATCACTCAAGTCGTTTTTGTTAGTTTTGTTGCGTTATTTCAATCGTTCTAAAAAGGTTAATCTTATGCACACTGTAAAAAAAAATACGACCAGTTTTCCTGTAGGAATCGGAAAAATAGTTGCTCTTATCGTACCGGAAAAATTTCCGACCCAGCTCGGAATAAAATCCGTAAAATACCGTTTTATTGACTATTTCCCTTTTTTTTACGGATTTATTCCGAGCTGGGTTGGAAATTTTTCCGGTACGATAAGGGCAACTATTTTTCCAATTCCTACAGGAAAACTAGTCGGAATTTTTTGACCAGTGCAGCTTAATTAAAAAAAATAAAATCTCTGAGAATTAAAATGGAATGAATGATTTTATTGTTATACACATAGCGCTATTATATATACACTATATGGCCATTAATCACCGGCAACTTTCAATTTTAGTTATTTTATCGAATGTTTAAAAATTTAATTGTTAGATTCTTCTAGAAAATTTAGGATTAGAAAGAGCAGGTTTGACTTCATATGTATCAACGTCGAAATTATAAGGAGGACAATTACGGGGCCAACAAAAAATTAAAGAAAAAAATAATACTTGGGATCACCCTGTAAAATAAAATGCACGCAATGATCTATCGCTACATAATATACATAGGCAAACATTGTACAATATGTGTAGCCATTTGTGTAAGAATAGCATGTATATTAAGAAAAATATAGCAATTTTTGTAAAAAAAAAAAAATCCACGTTTTTTGCTTATAACATACACTGTAAAAAAAAAAAAATACTGCCAGTTTTCCGGTAGGAATCGGAAAAATAGTTGCCCTTATCGTACAGGAATAATTTTCGACCCAGCTCGGGATAAAATCCGTAAAACTAAGGAAATAGTCAGTAAAACGGTATTTTACGGATTTTATTCCGATTTTACGGATTTTATTCTGATTTTACGGATTTTATTCCGAGCTGGGATGGAAATTATTCCGGTACGATAAGGGCAACTATTTTTCCTATTCCTACCGGAAAACTGGCATTATTTTTTTTTACAGTGTACAGGATTTTTAACCAAATTTAACGCCAATTTCAGAACAATTGAAAAAGGTAGTAGAAATAATATAGTGCAATTGGGATAGAAATATATTAAATATTTAAGTAAATATTGGCAGTTGTATAAAATAATTTTTATATGTGCATGTGCGAACGATAACAAAGACCTTTTTGCATAATTTAACAATCAGCTCTATGGAGCAACTTATTAAAAAAAAACCCGTCAAATATCGTAAAAATTCAGAGAGATATCGGCGTTAGAGTGAGCTGTTTTTTTTTTTTTTTTTTTTTTTTTTTTTTTTTCTCACTAAAACTTGCTGAATGATAAGGGATTGTCCTCAAATTTATAAGTTATCTGACAGCATTCGGAGCAAGTTTTTTGAAAAAGCTATTTAATTATAGTTTACGGTTATGTTTATGGAGATTTTGACTCTAAACTACGATGAAACGGAAAATACATTCCATACATGGATTACATTTAGATAAATTAAGGAGTTTATTGAAAAATTTTGTGAAATTTAGCCCATTACGCAAAACACTCTACAGTAAATTCTATCGCATATATATATATATATATGTATGTATTTTCTGTATAAACATAATTTGTATGACAGTGTTGAAGATAATAAACTAAAATCTAAGCTATATTATAAATTTTTCATGAGTTATAAGTCAATAATTTGCAATTTGACTTTTATTATGATATTTCTATAGCTTTTTGAGAAATAACGTTTTGCGTATGAAATTTTCACAGAAATGTGTATTTTGCACAAAATGCATTTATTTAACTGAAATATTTACTTAACTATTTTAAACTTTATTTAACATTTACTTAACAGTTATGTAAATTGGCAGTTTACTGTACTTATAGATAAAGGTCTTTTTTGTGCCCTTTTATATCTAAAAGACAGTTTTGGCAGTTTTTGTACGAAGGAAAAAAAATAACGCTGAAACTTTCAGATGTAAACGGCACACACAAAAAAAAGACATTTATCGATAAATACAATAAATATACAATTCACATAGCTGTTAAGTAAATGTTAAGTAAAGTTTAAAATAGTTAAGTAAATGTTTCAGCTAAATAAATCTAGTATATCGAAAACTTTTCCTTGAAAATTACATACGCAAAACGGGATTTCTCAAAAAGCTATTGAAATATCACTATAAAAATCAAATTGCAAGTTATTGACTCATAACTCATGAAAAATGTCCAGTATATTTTAAATTTTAGTTTATTGTCTTCGCCACTTTCATATAAATTACGTGTATACTATACGCAAATGAATACACATATTGCACAATGTCTGCCTATGTACATTCTGTAGCGATAGATCATTTCATGCATTTTATTTTATTTTGTACCCAAGTATTATTTTTCTTTAATTTTTTGTTGATACACTAATTGTCCTCCTTATCAAATAGACGTCTATAATTATGAAGTCAAACCTGATCTTTTTAATTTTAAAATTCCAGAAAAATCTGAGAAGTATATGTTTAAATATTCGACAAAATGTCTAAAATTGAAAGTTGCAGGTCATTAATAGCCATATAGTGTATATATATATATATATAGTAATGTGAATTCTGATAATTTCACATTATTATCGTGTAATTTTACACTAGTTACATTGTTTATTGTTTGCATTACACTAGTTATGGCAGTAAAATTACTCCGTAAAATTGATCGCAGCGTGCTGCCACCAATTTTATTGAGTAATGTTACACAAATATTTTACAGTATATTTAATATTTTCTTAATAGATTCATGAAATTATAAATTCACTTAAACAAATCTGTTGGAAATTTTATTTGTAGGAACTTAGATGCATTTAATTTAAAATAATAATTTGAAATAATTAAAATCTGAATGTGCTTGCTATTTCTGTCTTTGTAGAAACATAAAATTAAGTTTGAAACATAAAATAAACATATTAAAACTTTGCTTCTTATATATTCTTTATTTCTAATATACTTATTAGAACTTTGTTTAAAGAAATGTTGGTGTACATTGCGTTGTTTCTGAAAGCACATTTATTAAAAAAATTCCATATAGTATATGTTAAAATATTTGATGTAAAATCTGTCGGACATCAATTAAAATTGAAATAATTTTCAAAATAATTATATTTTATGGCGAGCTATGTCAATAATTATAAACTAGCATTGTCTTTGAAGTTATAAAATATTGTAACAAAATTTAATTTCAACATTTTTTATTAAACTCTTAACTGCCCCGGACGTATATATACGCCTGTAGAATATACATGCACCTTTTAAAGAGCTGGCTAATTCCAATTATAGCCAGGTAATTTTCAACACCTGGGACATTATATAGAACAGTAAATAATGCGAATTTTCTTACTGTTATTTCAGAAAACTAATATAAAACTTCTTTAATTGTAGATATATGCAAGTAGCTTCAATTTTTATATCATAAAAACTTATTACAATGAATTTTACCTGTAAAAAATTTAAAAGTCTGAAAAATCTAAAACTCAATGACTCGAATGAAAACATTTTACGAATATCAAAAAGGAATTTTTATTTATTATGTATGTTCATGTATGATGAGGACTAATTTAATAGGCTTGTAGAAAAGTTTAGACATAGGAGAAAATACAAGTTCAAGGAATACCTATTGTAATATTGGCTTAAATTTTAAACACAAATAGACATTTTAGCACTTATATATATATATGTATATATATATATATATAGGTAAGAAAAACTAATAATTTAAAAAGGTGTGAAGACAAGAATCTTCTTTATAAAGAAAAAAAAAAACATCATCTCCTTTTTCCGTACGTTTATCCGTACCTTTTGAATCGCACATAGTTAAAAAAAAAAAAAAAAACATCTTATGCCGTTTTGCATCCATATACACAATATCTGTTAGAGTGCCCCTTATGTTTTTCGTAGAGTTTCAGCCAGGATATAAGGGATAACAATAAACTACAGTAATATATTTTGATTGTCAACAACTGATTACCTTGCAAATGTTTTGAAGTTAGACTAATAATGGTTTTCACTAAATGATAGTACTATTGTATGTCACAAATGCCTGTTTTAACTGTAAGAAAGTTAGAGAAGTCTGCCATTTTAATTAAAGAAATGGAAATCAAGTGCTAACTTCCATTTGGATATTTTTGAAGATCGTGCATTAGTTCAGTAAACAAACTGGAAATCTATATGTGATTTCTTTCGTCACCTGGCGTCATTTGTAACTGTATAATATTTAATGTTCAGTGCAATTTAATTTACTTGTTTATGGTGTAAATAGAAACATCAATAGTTTTTTTTTTTTCAAGTGTCCATATTTGTTTATCATTCTACGTATTGTTTATCTCAAAACTCGCATAGATAACGATTTTTAATTTTAGTTTTCATAGAATCACTGATTTAAAGCAAGTTTTAATAAACGTCTATCTCACCTTATGGAGGTAGTTTATCCTGGTTTGATCGCATCTCTTAAATAGGACCAAAAGAGCCACCTTGGTGATTATTTTCATTTCTGGTGTAGCAGAGTCGAGATTACACTGATCGGAGTTTGTTGCTTTTCATGGAGATTATAGAGGAAAAGTTCGGAACTTTTCCCTACATTTTGATTCTTCTCCCAGCGTATTTTTGGAAGCGCGTTTCGGTCGAATGCTCAGCAAAATCCCACTCCACAGTCTACGCACCTTAATCTTTTTCTTTACGCAGTATTTTTCCAGTGACTGTTTTCCTTCAGTATCACGAACAAGCAATGAACTCACATGCTTAGATAATGCATGGTATAGATACTTTCGTTGCTGTACAGCAGCGCCAACTGTTGCTAAAATTTGCAACTATTTATTTAAAAAATTCATCATAAACAAAAATACCATACGCTTCTGAGCAAAAATGTGAAAACCGCACCTGTCTACTGTACAAATTTTTCTAATTATTAACATTTCAAATTTCCCGGAACTTCTGGATCACTCGGTTTAATACTCGATAAATACATCACTATAGACGATTAATTTCAAAATATGTAACATGAACTGATTTTTTTTATTCTTGAAATCTCTTTTATTTCAGATATTGTATTCGTTTTGACATCGTTTTAAGAATTTAAAGATACTTGAGGATTTAATTAAAGTAAAAACTGGGATTTTCGGTCAACTAACGACTTTTCGGTCATTCAATCATTTCTCATTTTCAGAATGCATAAATCTTACAAACATTCTTATACTTTTGTTTTACGAATCAAATAATACGATGTTAAATTGTTTCATACCTTTTTCACTATGCGCAATAACTTTCGGTTTAAGATTATTTTAGGATTATTTATCAAAAAAAAGTCAAATTACAGATTTTTTAAACTAATTTTTATGCATTGATTCTGTGTATAAATATTCGTGCAGGGTTATAACATTCGCGCAGGTTTATATTCTTTAAAAAAATAAACCATAAATCAAAATTAAAAGTTGCCTTATGTTTTTTTGTAAACACACACATATATACATATACATATTATATTTGCTTCAATCTTGATTATGTAATGAGCATGGTAACTCTACATTTGCTAAAGAATATCTATGCAGCCTATTGCATTTATTTTCAAAAATTGATACACGCCAATTTGTTTGGTGAACTAATAAAAATTTCGTAAAATTTTACTGCGTTTATGAAATTGCATGGCTGTTTTCAGGTTAAAAAATGAAGATTCAGAGAAATTTTACAACGAGAAAGAAAATCTGAAAAGAAAAAAAATTCTTTTAAATTTTAGAATAAAAGAATTTTCTTTATCCTTCAAAGTATTTCCATTCCATACTGTAGAATTTTCCTTAAAAAGGAAGTTTTGAAAGAGGGTTAGTACATAGTTGCCTTATTAAAGCTTTTATGCTAGCATCAAAGACTTTTGAATTTTGGAAAAAAAAATGTTGTAAAGGCATGTAGGAAGATAAAAATGTATAACCTTCATACATTTTATAACATGCATTGTGTAAGAGTTAAACTTTCGGAATAATATATTTTAGGGAAAAGAATTTTTATGTTTTAAAAGTTTTACGAATAAATAAAAAAAATTATATTTATCATTTTGGAATTTTTCATGAATTGGTAAAATGCGGAAATCAAGTTTTTAATGTTAATTGCTCACTCACACATTTTAATTTCATTAAACATTTTTATTTTTCGAAATTGTATTACTATTTTTGTTATTTCATAAAATAAAAAAAAAAAATTAAAACATATATAGAATAATTTTTTGACACCATGATATACATAAAGATAGTGCTTCAATCTTATAAAATATCTAAGTGTTCTAGTATCGAAAGGTATATTTCAGACTTAAATACATAAAAACTCTTAGAAAGAGACAATAGCACTTATAATTATGTATGATTTGATAATTTAACTTCATAAGGCAATAGACTATTTTATATGGTATTCTTTCCATTAAACATTAATGCTTTGATTATTTTTGATTTAAAACGCATTGCTAAATTATGCACTGTTTTATGCAGCTGACAAAATCTAAATATAATGTTTTATATCTAATGCAATTAAAATGATACTTTGATTAAAACATGTTCGAAGATACTTTGTAATTTCTTTTTTTTTCTTCCTTAAATTATGCAAATATATATATACACATTTTTTTTTAAATTTAGGCAATACATAAAACAAAGGTACATATGTAACAAAGGTATCTTTTGAAATCATCGCTGAATAAAAATTCAAATACAATAATTATACTAATTATGCCAATAATTTTAAAATATTTAAAAATTTCAGAAAATATCAAAATATTTCGTACAAACAAGTATCAGAGTTAAATAAATGGATTCTTTCGAGATTGCAAATCTTGAAACATATGGAGATAATAAAAAATATAAAAAAAAGTTGGTTTTTCATTACATTCAATATCTGTGGAATGAAATTAATTTAATTAATGCTGTAGTGACACCTACAGCTGATATATCAGTTCGTTGATGTTTGGATGGCGGATTTTTGGATGAGAAGCTTTATATGTGTAGAATGCATTTCATTGTGCTACCTATTTTTAATACAAGTGTATATTAAAAAAAAATACTAATAATAAAGCTTGTCCCTTTGTTGTATTTTGAACGAAATGCAAGCAAAATGTGTACTTACTTACAATAATTTAGAAATTGTCTAACCGTGAATTCTGTCGTGAATTTCAAAATTGTCGCCTGAAACAAGGTATTATTCATGGGTGACTGGTATAGTCTTGAGAAATATATTGGGGTTTCCCTGGGGAACATTACTGTGTCGAGAAAATTCATGGAGGGCAGGATATAAAGTGCTGACATCCACCTATTCATAGATACAGAAAAGATGAAGTGTATGTCGCATTTATGTAATTGGTAACCACTGACTGTATCATGTTTGAAGCAACATGAACATTGTAATATCAGGAATATGAAATCGTACAATTGCAAAAAATACAGCGAATATAAATTTTAAGACATTTATTTTGTAAGTGGAAGTAGCAACACCTTTAAAAGCTGTGACTAAATATATAGAAGAAATATACATTAACCTTTATGACTATTCACAGAGTTCATTCATTTAAAATCTGCAATTTATCAATCCACATTTCAGAATTTGAATATAAATAAAAACCAGCAAAACAACAGAAATGTGAAAGTTATTAGGGGGAACGATGTATGTTGTTGCTGATGTAGGAACGAGCAATTGTCCCACATGTTGAATTGATGGGCAATAGAAAATAATGATTTGTTTATTCTCGTTAAATCTCATTCTTTCATTCGTATATATTTCTTTACACCATAATTCTCTGTAATGAAGAATATACTAAGTAATGAAATATGAACTATAGCTGGTTTTTGCACAAATTTAAAATAATTATTTTCACTTTAGCTTTATGGCATCTATACACATTTACTGTTAAAATGTGAACGCTTCACGACTTTATAACTTACATGTTTTTGAATAACAAAGATATTTTCAAGTTAGCATTCATACGTTCCACATTTTGCGGCCAGCATTGCTGCCAGGTATCAAATTATGTAGGGCATATTCACTTTAAAATTGGTATACACTAGTTTCAAAACTGTAGCGATAACCATTCAAAAATTTGATAGCTGGGTAGCATTTTCTTACCACCCAACATATATGACAACTGTTTCCATGTTATGCTGTGAATATTTTAAATAATAATAATATTAAATATTTGTATTCTTCCAGTAAAGTTTTTCACTTAAACAAGAATTAGTATAATTTTTATTCAATTGATGAAAAATATTATGAAAAAGGCCAAATGTTCTTGTTTTCGTAATCATTTTAATAGGATCCCTCAAATGCACCCATCTTTTCAAAATAAATTTTTAAAAAGAAAGATAAACTTTCCTCTAATTGAGTTGGTACCACAATGGTCTGCTTGTTACAAGTGTGTTTGTTGTAGACAACTTTGTTTGTTATTGTGGAAAAAAATTACTTCGCGGATACGCTTTTTCTGTAAAAAAAAAAAAAAATAATTGAACTGTAAATGAATATAAATGTGTTTTGAAGGTAGAAAGTCGTTTTACAAAAATGAAATATAAGGTCATCCCTATTAAGTAAAGTTTCTCAAATATGTTTTGATACATTTACTATAATTTCTTTTGCTGCCTATAATTTTCAGAAACACATATATGTAAATGTTACAGTGAAAAAATCAGTTCTCTGAACCTGGGATATCGGTGTTGGGATACTATAAATTCCCAAGTAACCATTATCATGCTCACCAAGCATATTCCACAGACATGAATGCAAAAATAACTGTATTATCATTAACATTAAAATTGGCATCTGATAACTAAAGTTTCCCGTTAGAAATGTTTTCATTTAAAAAACTTTAAATTTTTACAAAATAATTAATAATTTTTCCCTCACATACTATATCTTCAATTACGAAGTAACCAGAGCTGATACTTGATATATTTTTACATTTAAGAATAAAAGAAAATAATATATTTTTGGCTGAAAAAATCTATATTTTCGGCATTTTTGTCACCCATTCAATGGGGGAGGGTGGTCAAACGGCGTGACCAACCAATTTTAATTCCAAATTGTCAAACGGCATAAAGAATATTTTAATAAAATCTTGCTTTTATAAAAAAGTTAAGAAAAAAAAAAGATTTTATTTTCTAAGAAATTCGTTGGCAAATCCTGGTGTCAGTTAATCATTTCGCCCTTTTACGAACAGAATTTTTATGCGCCTGAAAGGGTTAAAGTATCTTTCGCACTTTATTAAATAAATATTTACTTTTGTTAAACAGAAAAAGTTTGAAACGACCCTTTTCATTTAAAAAAATTCTTCCGTAGAAATTGCATGATTATCAGCAAATAAAACAAACAATTCATGATTGTGGCAGTTAGGACTTTTTCGTTTACTTACAGTCGTTAAAATATAAATGAGGAGTCCAAAGTACTTAAATGTGACAATGCATTTTGTGTTTGTAACTTTTCTAAAAATATTCAGGTACCTGCAGTGAATTTTGAAAAATATAATTTAAGAGTTGAAATACATAAAAGTAAAAGTTAAGAGACTTAATAATTATCCTAATAATTGTACACTGAATTTCTAATGTTTGTACACTTCATTGCTAACAATCTTACATTCATTCTTTTACAATTATTATGCACTTTTTATTGTTCTACATATACTGAAAAAATTATTATAAAATTAAATAATACACGTATAGCTTTGAATACATTATATGTAATTTATCAGGACTAAATAATGAATAATTTAACATTCATATTCGAAACCATTTTAAAATTGAACGTGTAAAAAAATCTTGTAACAATTAAAATATAAAAAAAACTTTGAATACAACAAGTAATGAATGACAGATACAACATAAAATTATCAAACGACCCTTTACTCTCTATATTTTTGGAAAACTTGTACTTTTCTGTTTGCCTTTATCTGTTTTTTTTTTACTTTTCATTTCCTGTGCAGGTCTTAATAAATAATTTATTGTTCCTGGAAACTGTGGATCTAGATATTTCGAGGTACAGTCTTCTACATATCTTCTGTTTCTGTTGTACATTTAATTCCAGATTGTTTTTGTGACTGACTTTGAGTTATTGTTTTCCAATTTTTGTACCTGATTTTGCTCGAGGTTTTTCATTGTTCTCTATTATTATTTTCATATATATTTCCATTTCTAATCAGTCTCCAAAGTATGATCGTACTGCTTTTTAGTTTTTGTCTATAATTAGATTTCCTGCTGAAAATGTATTTTTTTATTTCAAGCAGCTTCTAGTCCAAAAACATGAGTTGGATTACCGTTAGGAATGTATATTTGTAGCTGGGCTTCTTTTTTCACTTAAAACTGTTTCTATATATATATATATTGACTTTTAATGTTTTCTGCAAGTATTCAAAACATTTCCTACTTACATTTTATCAAATGTTAAATGTGTTTGGACAAACAAATTAAACATTAATGTCCAAGTTATATTACGACGTTTCGTCGCTAAAAGTATTTTATTATTTTAGCAAGTGGTTACAAAATAGTCAGTATTGGTTGTTAAGTCCTTGCAAGTTATCTTCAATAAATCTTCATTGACGTCAAATAACTAAGACGTTGGCATAGGAAAGGGAATAAGTCACTGTTGCCAGTTGGCTACTGTTTTAAAATTCAGGTTTCTTGATTGGCACCACTTTTCTTGAAATGGTAAAATTCCCCTTGTAATCGCCTTAATTAATATGTCATTAAATAAGACGAATTATACTATTTTAAAAAAGTGGTGCCAATAAAGAATTTGGAATATAAAAATGTACCCTACTGGCAACAGGGTCATTCCACATAAAATGAGCATTTAGTAACAGATTTTAATAAAATTTGATACACAGATTCAATTCATATTCAAATAGACCATTGCAAAATATTTCGACAAAAAAAATGGAAGTTCTGGACATTTAAAAAACTTGTGACATAGAATGGCATGTGTACAATCGTTCAAAGTTGCAAGTTTGAACTTCCGTATCTTGAAACTATTTAACATAAATTAAATATTTTTATAATATTGTAATCTCTGGAAAATTATCTTCATATTTATTTAACCCGAGAGTAGTCGCGACATTTTTTAGAACGTTAGTAGTCGCGTTCGGTCCATTTGCCGCCGTTACCAGCAGGGCGAAAACGAAGGGGGAACTTGCCGGTGTTATCAGATGATCGAAAACGGATAACGTAAGGTGAAAATATTGACTGAACTTTAAACGATTACAGCAATTAATCATTTAACAACCTTTTACAGCAATGATTTATTTCGCTTAAGTATATATTCAGTTGGCATCTAGATAAATTTTTTTAATATCTCTTTCTTCGTTTTGCATAAATACTTAAAAGTAAATAGTAAATGATTTGATTGAATTTCTGATGTTACTATGAATCAATAATTAGTAGGAAAACATTTACTAATATGAATCTAAATTCATGATAGGTTTTTTTTTTTTTTTTTTTTTTTTTTTTTTTTTTTTTTTTTGGAAGGACAGAATCAGAGTCAGGTAGATTTTTTTTTATACTCCGGCACTCTATATCCATTTAAAAAAATAAAATTAATAAATTTAGCATCAATATATTACACTGACATTAAATTGAACAATTAAACTGAAAATAAAAATGAAATCAATGACATGCAACAGAAAATCAAATACAATACCAGTAATTCACCAGCATATTGCGGTCGATTAATTCATTTAAAACATATGAAAAACCATCAAATTTGATGCCATAAACAATTAAAGACAATATATATATATATATATATATATTGTCTATATATAGATATATAGATATATACACTCTATATATATATATTTGTCTATATATATATATAGGGCTGTTTAATAGCCTCTGCTTATTAACTAGGAGAAGACCCTTTAATTGCCTTCGAGGAGGACTTAAAGGAATCGACTGGGAGCGGAGACTTAATGTCCAATCCGCACCTTCCACCGGTGCATCCTGTTAGTACCCTTACCTAGTGCATGGGGAACGAACGCGGATGTGCTTCCTCCAACCCGCTTGGCCAGCGTGGAGGAATTTGGCAACCTACCCCCCTTATTTTACCATGAATTCACAAAATAAATCACGGCCCTTAATTCCCGGCGGTCTGAATGTTCCTGGTTACGGCAGCAATCAGAAAGACATGAAGACAGAGGGTGCTAAGAATAACCGGGCTCGGCTAGGCTGCCATAAGTTGATGACCTTGGCTACGTATAATGGACGATCCCTATCTTCGGAAAATCGTTTACAGGAACTTGAAGAAGAATTAGAAAGAATCAACTGGGACATCCTAGGATTATGTGAAGTAAGAAGAAAAGGAGAAGAGAAGATAGATCTTGCCAGCGGACATGTATTATACTACAGAGGCACAGAAGATGGAAGAACAAGCGGTGTAGGATTTCTGATTCATAAAAGGTGGAAGAATCACATCGTAGAATATGATAGTGCATCAGATAGAGTTGCGAGGTTAGTAATACAGGTGTCCAGAAGATACAAGCTGCAAATTACCCAAGTTTATGCACCAACAGTAAGCTATACTGATGAAGAAGTTGAGGATTTCTATGAAGAAGTAGCTTCAATGCATCAAAAGGGAAAATGCTACATAAAATTAATAATGGGAGACTGGAATGCTAGAATTGGTGAAAAAGAGAAAGGTGAGTTATCAGTAGGAAATCATGGATATGGGTTGCGAAATGAATGAGGAAACGGATTGATTGAGTTTGCAGAATGTGAACAGTTATATATCATGAATTCATTTTTCAAGAAAAAGCCACAAAGAAAATGGACATGGCGTTGTGCAAATGGCTCAACAAGTGAAATCGACTACATCTTAACAAACAACAAACACCTTATTCAGGATTGCAGCGTTCTCAATAACTTCAATACAGGAAGTGATCACAGGTTGGTTAGGTGCAAACTGCTGTTAAATACTAAAGTGGAAAGAATGAAGCTTTTGCAACACTCAAAGAAATCAATCGATATAATAAATCTCCAGAAACATAAAGAAGAATTCCATTTGGAACTTAAAAACCGTTTCCAAGTACTTCAATCAACTTTAGAAGAAGAGCAAGATGTTACAGTAGTGAACAAGAAACTAACCAATACTCTACAAGATATTGCAAAGAAGATAGCCGGCGATGCACAAGTAAAGCAGACAAAGAAAATAACAGAAGAAACAAAAAGATTGATGAAGAAACGCAGAGAATTTAAAATGAAGAAAAACGATCCTAAATCAAGAGTTGAATATGCTGAATTATGTAAAACGGTAAGAAAATGTGTTACAGAAGATATCAGAAAATTTAACTCTGATCTTGTCAAGAAAATTCTAGAAGATAACAAAAGTTTAAAATCAGCTAGGCGCAAACTTTGTGTTGGAAGAAAAGGTATTTTTGCACTAAAGAGAGACAGATGGAACAATCACCAAAATCAATAAAGAAATAGTACACATTGTCGAAAAATTCTATAACGATTTATAAAAATGTGAAGATCAGAGGGAAATCAACTTATGTGATCCACGAGAAAACTTAACAGAAACCGATGCCATAATACCAGTGATGACAGACGAAGTTTTACAAGCCATTAAATTTATGAAAAAAGGTAAATGCCCCGGAGAAGATGGAATTACAATCGACCTTATCAAAGAAGCAGGAGAAGAATTTGCAAAAATGCTATCCTTACTGTTTACCAAATGTCTCCAGAAGTCAGATGTACCAGAAGATTGGAATAATGCTGTGATGGTGCTACTTTATAAGAAAGGAGAGAAGGAAAACATTAAAAACTACCGTCCAATCAGCTTACTGTCAGTGATTTATAAAATTTTCACCAAAGTTTTAACGACAAGACTTGAATCAGCTCTGGACTCAGCTCAACCTAGAGAACAAGCAGGATTCCGAAGTGGATTCAGCACAATGGATCATATCCAAACGGTAAGGGAACTCATAGAAAAACATAAGGAATATAATTTACCTCTTTGCCTTGCCTTTATTGATTATGAAAAAGCATTTGATTCGGTCTACACATCAGCAGTAGTAGAATCTCTGGAGGTCAGTGGTATAGACAAATCTTACATCAATATTATAAAGAAGATTTACAAGAAAGCAACAGCAACCATCCGCTTGGACAAAGGAAAAGCAAAGATCAAGCTTGGAAGAGGGGCAAGACAAGGAGACACCATTTCGCCTAAGCTTTTTACTGCTGTCTTAGAAAATACTTTCAAGAAGCTGGATTGGGAAAACAAAGGGATTAGAATAAATGGGGAATATTTAAGTCATCTCCGATTCGCTGACGACATTTTAATTTTCAGTAACAGTCCTGAAGAATTGGAAAATATGCTAAAAGATTTGGCAGAAGCTAGCATTAATGTGGGATTAAAAATAAACTTGGAAAAGACTAAGGTGATGTTCAATTCATTTGCATCAAAAAAGAAAATCGTCTACAACAACACTGAAATTAAAGAAGTGCAAAGTTATGTGTACCTTGGGCAAGAAATATCATCGGATAATAGTATCATGAATGAAATCAATAGAAGAATAAGAAATGGATGGAGTGCTTTTGGGAAGAACAATATTATTCTGAAGAGTAGCATGCCCCTTTGTTTGAAAAGAAAGGTATTTAACCAATGTGTTTTGCCTGTCCTAACTTATGGAGCAAACAAAACGGATGGTACAAAGATTACAAACAACACAGAGAAGTATGGAAAGATGTATGCTAGGTATAACTAGAAGAGACAGAAAAAGAATAACCTGGATAAGAAGTCAGACGAAAGTTTTTGACATCATTGAAAGAATTAAACGGCTAAAATGGAAATGGGCTGGGCACATTGCAAGAAGACAAGACAATAGATGGAGCACAAACAGCCTACAGTGGTATCCCAGAGATGTAAAACGACCAAGAAGACGACCTCAAGTAAGATGGAGTGATGAAATCAGAAAAATAGCCGGTGTAAATTGGATGACTAAAGCACTAGACAGGAAACATTGTAAAAATCTGGGGGAGACCTACATCCAGCAGTGGATTGAAAACGGTTGATGATGATGATGATGATGATATATATATATATATATATATATATATATATATATATATATATATATATAAACTTTCTGTACAATAATAAAATTGAAAAACAAGGAAAATGACCAATAATTATGAAATCACAAATACCACATAAACCAAATATTATTAAAAATGTATAATTATATATATTTATATATATATATATATATAATAAAGAAAAAGGTAAAAAATAATTAACTTCGTAATTATAAATGTAAATGTTGTAACTACGTTTTATTCATTTATTTATTTTGTGGGGTGTCTGTGTGTGTATGAGGGGGGAGAGGAGGAGGGGGGCTCTCGAGATTTTGTGATTAAATCCATTTTTCAAATGAAAATGCATGATTTGTAGTTTTTCTACTTATTTCAGGGTGGGAGCAGCGCCCTTGAATAAAAACTCTGGATACGAACTTCGCTTATATAAAGTAAATAATAAATAAGTTATTGAAATTATATATTTAATTTAAATACATTTGCAATTGTAAATTTAAATCCTAAGATGGATAAATTATTTTAATTAATAGAATCACTGAAAGGTTAATCTTAATAGGGATGTATTTTACAGAAACTATTTAATTAAAATAAATATTCAATTGTACATTTCATAATAAGGTATTAATGTTATAATTTATTGTTTTATAATAACGTTCATTAAAATAATAAAAACAATAAGAAAATTTTCTCCGAAATTATAAATATGCAGCAATAATTTACTTTAAATGAATTTTCTCTCATATTCTGGAAAACATTATTCTGAAAATTATTTTGAACAATTGATGAAGGGCAACAAGTTTAAATTTGTTAGATGCTGTCCCCAAGCCTCTATTAGATTTCAATAATAATAATAAAAAAAAAACATTTTCTGCGGCATTGCTAAAAAAAAAAAATGTGTTTTTACTTACAGTATGAAAATTTAAAAATAGATAAATTTTAGAAAAATACTTAAAATGTTTTTTTAAGATCATAGTATAAACATTCACTGAATTATCCAAAAGAGATTTTTATTTGCGTAATTTCTAACCTACATTATAAAAATATCATAATTTTTCTTATTGTACAAATAAATTATATGTATGTTCTTCGCAAATATACACACTACATTTCTGAGAAAATTGTTTTATCTTTTGAATTTGTTTTATTGCCCAAAAACGATACTTTTCAGATTTTGGAGATACGGCAATTTTTTTTACTGATTCCCACAAAATTCTCTTCTCTTTTTTTATGGTTTGGCAGTGTCATTGTCTGTTTTCTTTCATTTATATGTTCGGGTAATAAATGAAAAACAAGTTCTTTCAAATAATAATGATGAATTTCCCTTTTTTCCATATTTAAATTATTATCAATTTGAGAATTTATTCCCGCAATATTTGACAATGAAAAAAAAATGTAAGTGACCACCCATCAGTTTTTTGTGCGAACTGACTTCGCAACTAATATAATAAAACAATTTTAAGTCACATTCTAAAAGTAAACAATGTACTCTATGAACGGGTAAAATAGCAGAAAGAAAGAAAGACGAAATAACAGCAGACAAAGAGTCCTTACTTCGAAGAAACTTTCCCCCACAGATTTCGCGGAAATGGGAAAGGATGAACACTAGGGGGAAGAATCCAACTAACGTAAGTGGTCGCAACGCGGTCATTTAGACCGATTGAAACTTAAGAATGCGATAAAATGCTAAGAATTAGCAGGAATGACTTGCAATTTTACTACACAAGAGTGTGTACACTCAAGGTCAGCTACACGGAATTTGGCTATCGTAACTTTAACCGGAAATGAGTTACAGGAAGATAACGAATTTCGGGAGGGGAAAAGACCAACGCGCGACTATTAACGGGATAATAATAATAATTTGGTAACGTCGGGATTAATATTTATTTTTTTTGTAAAAATTGAAAATTTGTCAATTTTGAGAAAATTAAAAACCTTATGAAAATTAAAAGAATTCAAAAACATCTGTGAAATTTATGCCTGATGTAGTGTTACATATTAAGATCGAATTGCTAAAGATTTTAAGTTGTCATGTATTTCCTTCACATTTAAAAATATTTAGAAACTTAAAAAAAAATGACAAAATCGTAATTTTTCCTCTTATTGATAGGCAAAAGCAATATTGAACGAAAGGTCAGACATTATAGTTATTTCACTTAATTTTAACCGAATTTTGTGACGTTAGGAAGCAAAAGGCAATCTTGATTTTTCTTTTAGCATATCATGGATGCATATCATATTATTTTAGCATATCATATATTTAGATATTAGATATTTATTAGATATATATTTAGATATGTATTATCATATTATTTAGCATATCATATTATTCTTATGTCGTGTGTTTGACTACATTTTCTAAAGATATGAATTTTTATATTTTTATCATTTTTAACACATACTTAAGTACCTAGCTACAGAAAAACACTAATGCATGATATTATGAATATTCCTTTTTTAATAATTCGACAAAGATTAATTAATCACAATTTCTGATTTCAACATAAATTCAATATAATATTTGGAAGTGCAACATACACTTACCCCACTAAATCTACTAAAAGCTTCACCACACTTGACGGATCCAATTCATAGCCAACGGTTCTCTGAAGAAATCAGTCACCAAAATCAGAAGAATATTAAGTAATTTTTAATTTGAAATATTTTCTAACTTTTCCGCTTTCAATTCAGGTAGATGAAACAGACGTTTGAAACCTCGGCGTCGATAGGTAATTTGTAATTTGAATTTCCAAATAATAAGATAAAAAACGAAACGGTGATACCTGTTTCTGGCTTATTTGCATTTATTGATAATCACATTTAGGTACAGTGAATTATATAGAAAAAAAATGAAATGTTATTTTAGATATAAGAAAACCTTCCAAATAGAATACAGTTAATTAAATCTCTGACAATTAAATATAAGCAATATTCAATTTGTTATCAGATCAAATATTTTAAAAGTAATTAAAATTTTCTCTGGTTAGAGGAAAAATATCTTGCATTTGGCAATAATGAAATATGTAAATATTTTTATTTGATAAAGAATTTTGTAACACTTTTCGTTTCAATGACAAAGTTTTATTAATTTTTATAGAGAATGGTAACGCGCATACTTTTCCTATGAAAAAAAGTTTTCATTATGTTCGAAACATTCTGATTTATAAAAAAATTTATGAGATTTCTTTTTCGAACTTCCTATGAATCATATTAATTTACATCAGACTATACCTAAATCTACACACATTCACACGTAAATTTAAGAATTATTTTATTCCATGTCTGTCCTTACTGTCGTTATGCTATCAACAAGTTTTGTAACCCTTTTTAACATAGAAAAGAAATACTTTTCAAAATAGACAACTCTTTAATTTAAAAATACTTAATATTTTCTTAGAAATGACTATGGGCTATATTTAAATTTCTTTTAAAACATAAACTATTATTCAGTTTAAATTTCTGAAGAAAATATATTTAAAGTTACAGAAGTTTAGATATTAATTTTAATTTTAATGTATGCAGTGTATATTATATATAAATATTATTTAACAGAATGTGATAATTTTTGCAAGCAAATTACAAAAATCAATAAGATTGTTAATGAATTATTCTGTAGGTCTGATATGGTACCAGACTCTGTGAGCAGAGTTTCACAAGAGTAATAAAATTTTGATTTAATATATAGACAAGTAAAATGATTTTTGCTACAAGTTAGATATATGTTACGTGAGTGGAAAACAATGGTATTTAGCTCGAATTATTAATTTTTATCTTAATTGTATTTTGTAATAAAAAAATTTGGACGAATTTTTTAAAATTGCTCTAATAATGGTCACAAGAGTAACGAATAGACGTTCCCATATATACTACATACAATATGAAGTTCAAATAGTTAATTATTAATTAAAAATAAAATAGGAATTTTTAGAATCCAATTACTAAAAACATGTGTTTTTAATTTTAGTTAATTTAATAAATAATAGAAACAAACGTTATACGTTCAAAGCAATTGAAAAATAAATACAAATACACATAATTAGGTAGTGCAGCCTTAATTATATATATCTAAGTATTATTTCTAGAGAAATGTGGACATTTATTTCGTCTGGCAATATTCAAGACAAAAGACATTATAACACCGTAATGTATTGAACATCTGAAAGATATTGGGATAATTCTAATGAAATGTATATGCATTTCGAGCATTTTAGTGACAATTCTGTACAGAATTCTACTCATTCAATTGTGTTAAATGCTGGCATTTTTGTGGTACTCATTTACAGGAAAATGTGTATAACTATTGTGTTTCGTACAGTGTATTGTATATACCGGGTGTCCCAAAAATCACTGATGTCAATAACTTGCAAATGGTTATAGATTTTTTAAAAAAAATCTTGCAGGAGGATTATGTCAGGAGGGTTTTTTTTTAAGTGATTCTTGATTTTATTTCGAAATTCAAACAATAAATGGCATTGAGAGCAGTAGGTGCTCAGTCTAGACCCGATGTTAGGTGCTTCGGGATCCATTCAATAAATTTTATCTCTTTTCTTCGAATAGTAGGAGAGCTGTTGAACATTTTTGAGTAGGTATTTGAGGCACACTGAAAATTTGTGCAACACTTCTTTTG
Source organism: Maratus speciosus (assembly GCA_963932465.1). Lineage (NCBI taxonomy): Eukaryota > Metazoa > Arthropoda > Arachnida > Araneae > Salticidae > Maratus > Maratus speciosus. Next base: position 276,176,454 of record OZ010795.1, on the reverse strand, counting down.
TAATGCCTGAATACAAAATAGAATGTCTGGCTGAAGGATCGTGGCCCAAAAACTGTGTCAGACACGTGTCAAGTGCCATTTGGCACTTGACACGTGTCTGGCACAGTTTTTGTGCCGGCTAAAGTGTCTGTCATTTTCAAAATATTTTTTTCTAAGCATAAATATTATTCTGCCTCAATCTCAGCGTGCCTCAAAAACCTTTTTTGGGTAATCAAAAAATGGAACTTGACACGTGTCTGGCACAGTTTTTGGGCCGACTAAAGTGTCTGTCTTTTTCAAAATATTTTTTTCTAGGTATAAATATTATTCTGTCTCAATCTCAGCGTGCCTCAAATACCTTTTTTTTGGGGTAGTAAAAAAATGGCACTTGACACGTGTCTGGCACAGTTTTTGGGCCACGATCCTTCAGCCAGACATTCGATTTTGTGTTCAGCCATTACAAAATAAGTGTTGCACAAATTTTCAGGGTGCCTCAAATACCTTCCCTAAAATGTTTAACAGCTCTTGGACTAGAATGGAGAAAAAGAGAGGCTGGAAAATCGAGGATAGATTTAGCGGTTACTACTTGCAGCGCCATCTATTGCTGCTATTTGTAATTAAAACTCAGAAATACAGCATAAAAACTCCTAGCATCTTACACTACCCATCTGCAAGAAATTTTTTAATATCTGTCACCGTTTGCATGTAATTGAATTTTAAAATCCATCAGTCATTTTTGGGACACCAGGTACATTCTCGATGATATAAAATTGATGTATAGGTGAATAAATAGTAAACCAATGATCGTTGGAACTCACTTTATATTAAACAAATATATAATGCACGTATACATTTCAGATATGGAATTAGTTTTGCAAGGAGCTAAATAAATATAATAAATAATGTATATATATATTATACAGCCTTCATTTCCCGAAACGTATGTTTTGATAAATGCTGCATTTCTTGTAAGATGAACATTTCAACAATTTCATTCTTTACGACCAAATTTTACTCGTTATTGCCATTTTTAGTTTAATTTTTTTTTGTTTCTTTTTCGCGTTAGCAACGTTGCACTGCCATTTTTATTCCTGGAATATATATTGAATATGTGGTGTGTTTTGATGTCTAACAAATAAAAAAAAACCTACAATGGTGATGCTGATTGTCCTTGTTGGGATTCTATGTTTTTTATGAACCGCAAAATAGAAGTGTTTTAAATTGTTTGCAATGATACATATTTTCATATTACTTTTAATAAAATTTCATTTGAAATATCCTAACTTTTGCAAATCCTTTTAACTATATGTAATACAGCTGCATCTCGGAATCCGTGATAAATGATGAAAGTACACTGATATAGTTAAACTATCTAATATCTTATGCCTAAGAATATTTAAATAAATAACTAATTTTTTTGAAAACTGCAGAAAAAATCAATATTATTTTACCATATTTTTTCGAAATAATAATTTTATTTTATTTAAACCAAATATGCGTTCGGACCACAAAGCCTTAAAAAATGCAAAAGAAATGGTAATTCAATATAGCCGAAAAAAATCTCCATATTTTCTATACTAATAATGATAATTGAAGAAAATGCATGGCAATTATGGAGCAATCTGAACAATTTGAATTGCAGTTAGAGATTCACTCAAATACTGCAATGAATGTATAAAATATCAACTTTTTTCATTATTAATATTATATGCACATGCACAGCGTAATTGAAAGCATATCTTACAATCAACTCTCTCGCAGGTCGTCATATAGATAATATTTCTGAACCTGCTTGATATATAATACAATGACTATAATAAGTAATTTAACTATGGCTTTTCTCTACAAAAAATTGTCATACATATTAAAACCACGAAAAGGAACAGTTTAGATGCTGGAATTCAATGGAATGGAAAATTCAATTTATTCAAATAATGAAATGGAATTTGTGTAAATCGATACATTTAGATATAGTGGAAAAAAGTTGTTAGAAGCGTGAACATTTTTATTTATATTTATCATAGTTAGTTCATTTATTTTTAGTTCATTGTAATCCAATCAACATAACTATATCAAAACAAACTGTCATCAGTAATTATTTGGAATAACACAGCATGAATGGATACATAATATACGTATTTATATGCAGTCTTTGTATCATTCCCCATCTCTTAAGCAGGCAACAGTCTAATTGAATCATAAGTTTTCGATTTATTACATATTACTGAATTGAGACCTGGCATCAACCATTTATATAATACAAAATAGTAAAAAAGTAGAAAGAATTATTTCGAGATTTCCAGAATAACAAATGTTGATAAATAGTAATTATATTAAAAAATCATTTTTATTTCGCAGTTTTTTGGCTAATAAAAGATGATGATATGATTGCATGTTACAAACGTCGTGCAGACACAAACATGATTCGTTGCATTACGTGAATTTATATGTATTAATTAAACATGAAATATATTATCGTAGTTATTTTAATTCAAAAACAAATATTAGAGAAGGACTTTGTAAACATTTGAATGGGAAAATTGAATTATAATTACCGTAAAAGAAAAGTTTTAATGAAAACAACTTCAAAAAATTTAATTTTTTCTTATTTTTATTCGTAAGATTTTATATACAAATGTATATATATATATATATATATATATATATATATATATATATATATATAGTCATTTATTTCCTTATATATTCAAACTTACATCTGTAAAATAAGCATAAAAAAGGATCAAATAAAGACAGTGAGGAAAGGGGATCACATTTTATTCAACAAAGAGAAATAAAATGAAATTTCGGAAATAGATAAATCTGCATAAGACATTGGTTAAAACATAAAAACCCTAAACGGAAAGAAATGGCTTTACATTTCACCCATCAAATTTAAATAATGCTTTAAAAGATTTCGAAATAACAGCATTTTCTTTTTGAAATTTATTTGATTCTTTTTTTCGATGAAAATATTGTGAAAATTCCTTCTAAAAAACAAGTATTTTATTTCAAGGAATAGTACTTATTATTTTATTTTATTTTATTATTAGCTAAAAAGTACTTCTGTATATATTATTTTAATACATGAATGATATTTTTTTAGGTATTTCAGTGCGTGTGAATTTCAGGAGAGTACTAAGGGCTAATATTTCATTAATCGAAGTCGTTTCTATTGAAATAATAACCTTGGTTACATATTGAATTCGCATTACGTATATTTGCATTGAAGTAATACTATATTCACATATATATATATAAGTTACAATGAATAATGAACTGTGGTGAAAATGTTGTTTTGCAATAGAAATAGCTGAATATTCCATGTGAATATTGCCCAATGCATTGCCGATATAGGACATTATATAGAAATTATCAACACTATGGTCATGGTGTTCCTAAGCTATTTTATTTGCAGGAAATCCTTAATGACAATTTACGCATTCGGAACATCAGTAACTATTGTATTTCATTCTCTTATATTTTAATACCTGTGCCAAGAAGCGGTGTGAAAAAAACATTTGGAACATTCCTCAATATTATATTTCAATCTGATATATTTTACTATCTGTGCAAAAAAGCGGTGTTCATAAAGTATTTCCAGATTTTCACCATTTCCTTTTTCTTATTTGAGTGATAAAAACTGTCATATATTATATGTTCTGTACTGACATAAGATAAAATTAAATAGGAAATATAAATATATATCCATAAATATAACATTTTGTTAGACGATGATTACAATAAAATAGTCCTGGAATACAGTGATTTTTATTCGAATGTCGATTAATTATCGGCACTGCTTCTTATGCCACTAGAAAACGTTTCCAAAAAAAGCGTAAAAAAAGTGAACAACAAGTGAGTATATTTGGCACCTCTGCTTATGCATAAAAAATGCAAACTGAATTGTGCGAAAAGTGCATACCGAAATTGTTCACTTTTTACGCACAATCAGAGGTGCCAAATATGTTCAGATTTTGTGCACTTTTTTACACTTTTTTTGCATACTTAAATTGTTTCCTTTTTTTGTACAATCAGAGGTTCCAAGTACGCTCAGATTTTGTGCACTTTTCTTTTTACACTTTTTTGCCTATCTAAATTTTCCCCTTTTTATGCACAATCAGAGGCGCCAAATACGCTCAGATTTTGTGCACTTTTCTTTTTACAGTTTTTTGACTATCTAAATATTACCACAAAAAGACATAATTATTGCAGTTTAAATATATTGATATCACATACATAATTCACACTGCAACAGTAAAATTAAAACATTGAGTGCCACGGTGACTGACACTGAAGCGCTAAAAATTTTACAATCTTTTAAGTAATTTTTAAAAAAAGTATAATTCTGAAATAAACAAAAGGTAGGTAAATTTTAAATAAATTTTGAGTAATTACTTAAAACAATATATATATTTTTTAGTCTTATATCATATTTTAGACATCAGTCATTGGTGAATGACGCGTTTTAAACGGAAAGTTCAGTGTCAGTCACGTGTGACTGACGTGGCGCTTAACGTGTTATTAATAAGACCAAACAACAAGCATAAATTTATTTGTGTACCTATAACGAAACAGTGGCCCAACAGAAAACTGAGCAATAGTATTATAATAGCATGAAATAAAAAAAAATAATTACATTTAATATATATATTTCTTAAATAAATTCCCAAAAATGATGTTTCTATAAATATAACCTAAAATACCTTAGATTGAACATTAGAACTTACGATGAAGCTGTTTTTTAAATTTAAAACATAATGATGAATTTTCACAACTTTTTAATTTCTAATTACAGCTGAAGGTAAATGCTTCTAATATTTTCATTAGTGGTGCACCAAATACTCAGCCGAGTAATTCTGTGCAATGAAAATAAACGATGGGCACATGACGTGACCTTTGGACGTGTGAGAAAATTTAGGGAATGGGAACTCAAAGAAAATGTACCCCTAAACGTCTAAACGATCAAAGACAATATCAACTAAGCGTGTTAAAGAGTGTAGGGAAAGACAACAGCGTGTACAAAGACCATCAAATTTATCCGTTTCAGCTGTTAATCATAATTTCGTTGCAACACAGGATGTTGGAGATATGACTGAAAAGTGAGAATATTGTAACTCTATATATTGGAAAAAGAAATTTTGTACAAAAAAAAAGAAAAAAAAATCTGCTGTCATAAATGTAAAGTAATGCTGTCTCAATCATTTCCATTTCCTCTTGAATTATAGAAACTTTTCTGCGATAAAACTTTTAGATATAATATACGAATATTCAATTCCATGTTTGCTTTTAAAACCTTTCTAGCAGATATATCATTACACAGATGGCTCTAAAAGTACACGGACAGGCACATCATATTGGCCCAACATGTTTTTGTGTCTCACATATAAGTAATAAAGCATGTAGTGGTCAGATTTATCTATACAAACCTGGTGATACTTTCCAGTACAGGTCAACATTTCAATGAAATATTAACATACATCGTTACATTGATGAGATAGCACAAAATTTTAGAAATATATAATACAGACGTTACAAAATATAGAGCATTAAGGATTGTCGTAGAACAAAATCAAGAAGAATATTTCTTATATTTTACAAGAGGACCTGATAAATGAATAAATAATAACCCTTCAACGTCCATATGTGCAGCAATAATTGTTTCAAAAGATGGCATAGTTACAGATTTTTATTTATGTGTTTATTTTAAATTTAGCAACGAAGGTGTTTTGCTACGAAAACTGTCTATGCGCACAGATCCTTCTTTATTTTTACCATTTATTTAATTTCTTTTTGAATTTCATATTTATATGAATTACATTAATATGAAACTTATTTAATTTTGTTTAAAATTTCATATTCATAGGAATTTCATGCATGTGAAATCAAGAGCCCTCTAGTTAATATATATATATATATATATATATATATATTATTTCATCAAAGCTTTTTCATATTCTGTATTTTGATTCTAAGCTACTGAAATCAAATGAAAAAGATTCAGAATTTATGCAGTACTAATAGAAAGACTGTTTATATATATATATATCGCCGAATTGTGCAGCTAAAATTTAGATCTTCGAAATTTTCTTCTTTAAATGTATAAGGAATATCCAAATAGGATAGAAACTTTTTAAACTGCCTTAAGATTTAATAATTTGTCATTGAACTCCATGAGGATGCTAGAATACATTTATTTTCCTCTTTCAGATCTGCGAAGTTTAACTAATAATTGGAGTATTGCATATTTTTAATCACGCTTGAAAAATAATGTGATATTAAATATATATATTATTTTATATTAAAACAGGCTATTATAAGAGTTTCGAATAGAGTTTATCTGAGTGTTTCTTTTTGGATAGCTTGAAAATGTGCCTGTAGAATGTTTTGTTATTGAATGAGCAACATGCAATCGATTTGTTACGTAACATTGACAGCGAATTGGGTATCCAAATCGCAGCGGAATAAAAAGCGTAAACTTACAGTTTTCGAGAAATAGCATTTTAAAGTTACACATATATCATAAACGTCATTTCCTATCCCTCTGGATATTAACAGCTAGCTCTGTTTTCTGACTGAGTAACTATTTGCACAACTTATTGGCTATAAAAATATAACGTTATCATTTTAGGAGGGTAGGGGATCTGGCACATGATATCGTAAGATATCTCTAGGGGGAGAGCGTTTATGTCTTTGATATCATTATTATTTATTACCCGAACAAAATTTCCCTTTTTATTTACTTCAAAAGAGTGTTTTATCTTTTTTTTTTTTTAGTCTGTTATCTATTTTTATGAAAATAAAAAGTGATTATTAAAATCATAAAATCATTATAAAATTATTTAATTGCAAAATAGGGACTAAACTTTTGGCATTCCGAAGCATCCTTCTATCACACGTATATGTAGAGTCGTGGAAAAAAAAAATAAGTGAATACCCCCTGCTAACTCCTCAACAAATTATCGTAGAAGAAAGTTACTGGTACCGAACGATTGGAAATAAAGTCTAATTTTAAATGACATACATAAAATTTGCTTAGGGGGGTATCTACATATTAAAACGAACCATAACTTTGTTTTTTTCAATGGCAGTAGACAATTCTGACAGCATAAACGAAATCTACAGCCTTCAATTAGTCTAAAAACAAATTTTTATGCAATTCGTACCATAAGTTTCCGAGAAATTAATTATTTTAAAATGAGCGTATTTTAAGGGCTGTTTCCAAATTGAAGTTCGGTACTCGATTGTTAACTGAGAGAGCTCCCTTCTTAATCAAGGCACCTTAAGCAGTCAATTAAGTCTGTTAGGTTACAGGATAGCATAGGAAATTTCAAAATATTTAGTCACTTCTATCACAGACGGCTCCTTAAACCATCATTTCACCGTTTTCTAAGCATAATTTGAAAACTACTTGGAAGAAAAATGTGAAATTTTGGATTTCCATAAAGCAGGACTTAGTAAATCTGAAAATTCTTAGTTTTTTTTAATATTAATTTTATAATTCATAATTTGTATCATAAAATTATAAAAAATTGCAAATTCAACGTATTTATGTTTGAGTATATTAGTATTATTGCTACACAAAAAATTAGAACATTGGAATCATAATGTCAGAAGTTATAAATAAAAATATGAAAATGTAATTTACCATTAGAAGCACTAAATTTTGAATGTTTATAATTCAAAAACTTATCATTCAAATGACTTGAAATTTGGTGTCTATGCATAGTTTGAACCAAAGATTTGAAATATCTCGTTAAAATTGGGTATTGCTATTGAAAAAAAAAGAAGTATGGATTCGTTTTAATATGTAGATGGCCCCCTAAGAAAATTTTATATACGCTATTTAAAAGTAGACTTTATTTTCAATCGTTCGGTACCAGTTACTTTCGTCTATGATTAAAGAATAATCTTCATGAATTTCAAGAGATTTCATGTTATTCTTAATTTAAATCAAAGTTGGGAGAGCTTAGATGAAAACTTCACGATTCATGTAAAATCACATTAAAAAAATCAAGCATATTTCACAACTGAAAGTGAGTGGCGCAGGTGTTGTTCAGTACAAGTAATCACAGGAAGATTTAAAAACTTTGATTATTCTATTTACACTTTTAAATATATACAGTATATACAACGTAAACATTTGAATATAATTTGTTATTCCTCCATGGGAATCCAAGATGATCATATTAAAATATCAGCAATTATATTCTTCTGTAAAGAAGCCAAGAAAATAGTATGATTTAATATTCGAAAATAAATTTTCCTTTTCAAAATCAAAACATCATTTCTCCTATAAAGACCATGACAAAAAAACCTATACGCAGCTTATTACTTGCTGCGTTCAAGATTCACATTCACAATAAAACTAAACTAAAAAAGGAACAAGAAAGAAAAAAATGTTTTTTTAATATTAATTCTCTAGTCAGACCACGTGATCTGGGATCACTGGCGCCTAACCAAGTCTGGCTGATTGCTCGAGAGAGGAAGGGGTTTGCTAAATTTCACAACCCCCCCCCCCCCCCCCCCGATGAACAAGGGTCAATCAAAAATGGGATTCAAAATAATTAAAGTAGAAAAAAAATATACTAAAAGATCATTAGTTACAGTATACATTAATACAATACAAATCAAAATATATACTTACATACTGGACTTCAAATAAAAAACTAACTAAAACAATTTAAAATATTTGTGAACAGTTTTCTGCTACTAAAAATAGAAAGAACGGTTTAAATCTATACAACTTTTCCTGGAATATTCAACGCAAAAAAAAAAAAAAATTAAACTAAAAATTAGAAATAATATCAAACAAGAAACATTTTTTTTTTTTTTTTTTTTTTTTTAAGTGAAAAAAAAAAAAATATATATATATTTTTTTAAAGTCAATAAACAAAAGAGTTCAAGATTTTTTTAAAAAGTCAAATGTCAGTGAGAGTTTTTTCTTTTAAGTCTCTTAATAAAATGAAAGTTTTTTTTTTTTTAACTCTGAGTTCAAGATTGTACAAGAGATTAATAGGTCTTTTAATAAATGAATTATTTGTTTTTAACTCACAAGATCTTATCTTGTCCATAAAGGTTTTAGTAACTTTTCATAACTTCCAAAAACTTCGAGGTAAGTATTCATCATGTACAAGCACCACATCATCCACTTTAAAGTCTGAAGCTTTATTCTGGTCCGTGTAGTGAGCCGATTTTAAGTTGAGAAGATACTCATTTTTCGAGCGCTTCCAAAAATGATTCAGAAGTGTCCCGCGCAAACGGAAGCGTTTCACTAAGGATTCCTTGGTTCCAGGCAAGCACCAGATATGTTTTAGAGTTGCTATAACTAGTTGACTAGGGAACACGTTAAATTTCTCGCAGATTGTACACTTGTTTAGGACTGATTTTATGCACTGTCTTAAAATCGGAAGCTTTTCACGAGCTTGTACTAATGTACTGGACACTCCTGAATGAAAAACTTTTTCATGTGCATCTTTCACGATTAATTCAGCAAGTTTGTGTTTTGCAGGAATCACAACAGGATGTTTTCTATAAAATGAGGAATCAGACTTTTTTAACCGTCCTCGTACCAACAGCAAACCTTTATCTGACAACATAGGATTTAACTGTAGAAGATTCGATTCTTTAGGGATACTCTTGTTACATTTCAAGTATTTTATAACTTCGGGAAAACTTTCTTCCTGAACTAGCTTAAACCAAAAATTTTCAGCATGTAACATTTCCTCAGCTGATAATTCTGAAAAATTTCTTTTTTCTACCTTTAATTGTATATTAGAAATAAATCTAAATAGCCATGCAGTTACTCGATATAATTTCTTTAGGGAGCTATACTTTTCAAGATTAAAATGGGAATTTCATCAGATTTATTTATTTGAACAGCACAAGAAGTGGTTGCTGCTTTTCGAGACTTTTCGTCAGAAACACCAGGTAATTGTGTTGCAGCAATTTTAACAATAGACCACTGATCTTCGGGCAAGGAAAGAAATTCAGGAACATACACATTAGGGTTAGCATCAGGAAAAATACGCAATTGGAGATGCTCCTTTTCCATGATCAGGTTGCTAAAATACTCCCAGGGAATTTTCAAGTGAGCGAGAGCGGGGATTTCTGAAAGCCACTTTTGCCAATCATTTTCTAGTTCACCAGAAACAAAAGGGGCAATGAATCCGGCTGAATCAAAGAGCATATTTGCAACTTTCAAAACATTGCGTTTAGTAGAAGAATCATTATTTATTTTTTCTAACAAGGGTCGTAATTCTAGTCCTAATTTTTCTTCTGTATTGTTCCAGATCAATCCTAAAATTTTCAAGGAAGTATTTGGGGGTTCGAAATTTGAAACAGGAATGTTTTCGTCATCTAAAACATTAGAATGCAAGTTAGGGACATGATACAAACATTCGTTTAATGATAGAGAATCACCATATTTGGAAGAAGCATCATAAACTATGCGCATCTTTGTTGTAGTTTTGTCGTCACGGATAACAAGTCTGTGTGGCATATACTAGGAATTATTGGAATCTTTCTCGGTGCACAATTCTATTACACCCTCATTAAACTGCTCTAGCAAAATGGAGTTATATTCGTTAAATAAAGAATCGTTTTTCAAGAATTTATTTTCTAAACTAGAAAACCGCTTCTTTGCTACTTCAAGATTATTTCTAAGCAATTCACGAGAATATTTCCACAATATTTTTGTTTCATAACGCCCATTTACGAATTTTAAATTTTCTTTAAATTCTTTTATTACTTCAAGATCGGTAATGTTCATTTCATTGCTTTCAGCAATGCCAATTGCTTCTAGATCGCAAAATGCTTTCAGCTGAGTATTTATATTTTCAACTGAAACACGTAACAAGCTACTTCTTTTTTATTCGACTCTATATGCCCTTGCACCGTATGACCGAAAATAGTTCTGCAACGTATAATTCTTTTGTCAATTTTCCCTCGATTCCCTTTAATATTTTCCACAAAAAATCATACCCTAGCAAAATATTTATTTCCTGTTCAAGACCTGTATCAGCAGGCTTAAAGCCTCTTTTTCTTATTATGTCTAGAAGTTCTGGTTCTAGGGTTTTCACAGAAGCTCCAGTTATATTATCAACCACGAGTGCGTAGATATTTATCGAGTTAATATGTTACACAACACTGGATAATTCAAGAGCAACTACTTCATAACAAGATTCATAAGAGCGTCTTCGCCTAAAAGGATAAACTAATAAATTTTCTCTTCGCAATGGCTTCAATTTTAATTTTTGTACTAGAGATCTCTTCACGAAGCATTTTTCTGAACCACTATCACATAAAACGCGAGCCAACAAGCATTGTTTAACAGCAGACACAGAAACTGTACAAGTCTGTAATAATGTTGCTTTATTTTGTTTATATTTTTGTTCCGACATCATAGATACAATTGCACATTTCATTTCTTTTTCAGGATTTTCTTTTGCTGTTTCTTTAAAACAAAACAAATAACTATGGGTATTGTTACCACATTTGGAACAAGGGTTAATTTTTGTTCTACAGTTTACAGACAAATGCGACTTAAAAAAGCATTTGTAACAGCGACCTTCTTTCTTTAATTTATATCGTATTTGTTCATCAGGAATTTCGAACAATTTAGTCCTACATGATCAGAAGACTTGCAAAATATGCAAAACTCTTTTGTAGATGTATTTAAAGCAGCAGCCGAAGTTATATTTTTCTTTTGAGGAAAAGTTTGATATTTATTTGAAGAATTTTCATATTTAGTTTTAGAATTTTCACAAGCCTTGCTTTGGGAATTATTTACTAAATTAATAGCTTCCCGGCATCTTAGTTCCGTTTTAATAAAATTTATTAAATCGGTGACTTCACAGTCCTTATCGGGGTAACGTTTTCGATGGAAATCTAGTATCAAATTTTCTGGTAATAACCTTAATAATATGGGTGGTAATAAATGGCCGTAAGAGCCCGATGTCACTCCTAACGCATCAAGATTTCTCATACAAGTTTCGATATTATCATACAACTTTCTTAAAGAAGTAACATTGTTAGTGGATTTCACTGGTTCAAGATTTAAAATTTTATTCATGTAACAGTTTATGATATTTTCCCGCTTACCATACCTCTCTTCTAACAACTTCAAACACGTTGAATAATTTTGATCTGTCTGTTCAAAACCAGCTACAATATTATATGCAGGTCCAGACCACAAGTATTTAAGATATTGGAATTTTTCAATTTTTGACAACGATTCGTTTGAATCTATCGCACTAGTAAATAAATTAAAAAATTCTAAGAACTGGTTTGCATCACCAGAAATTTTTTCTATGTTAAGTTTAGGAAGCTTCACTGCCGAAACTTGTTTACTTCCGATTTTTGAACCGTTACTTGATTCTAGTAAAGCTTTTGGTTCAGTTTCGATTTTACATTTTTTAAGCCTCATCTTAATTTTAAATTTCAAACTTGATATTTTTTCAGAATATTCTTCTACCGATTTTAGTTCTTTTTCATATTCAGTTTTTTCCTGAATTAGCTCATCTATTTCGGAATCTAATTCCTTTAGTAGAGCTTCCTTTTCATTTACGAGCTCTAACGATTCCATTAAAAAATCGCAATCAGTTTTATCAATATCAACAGATAATAATGTATCACATTTTGTGATTAAGTTTGTAACTGCTGTGCGAACAGTAGCTCTTTTGCCTCTAAATTTTTCTGGTTTATCCATTTTTAAATTTTAAGTCAATTTTCAAAATAAATTATTGTAAGAAAGCGTTATTTTCAATAAATCAAGAGTCAATAGTCATGCAGAACAATAAAGGTATTCAAAGAAAATAAGTTAAAACTGGTGTGAATGACTAAGAACAAACAATCTTCTTGAAACACCATCAAAAATTTGTAAATGCGCTAGGCCTTTCGAAAGATCTGAGCAAAAAATGTGAGTCTTGCCTCTGCTTTCATAGTAGAAGGACGTCTTTTTTTGCGCCTGACGAAGAAAGACTCAGATCTTTCGAAAGGCCTAGCGCATTTACAAATTTTTGATGGTGTTTCAAGAAGATTGTTTGTTCTTAATAAAGGTATTCCTTACCTTTTATCCGGGTTGTTGAGGCGCCAAAGAATAAAGAATAATCTTCACGAATTTCAAGAGATTTCACGTTATTCTTAATTTAAATCAATGTTGGGAGAGCTTAGATGAAAACTTCACGATTCATGTAAAATCACATTAAAAATCTCAAGCATATTTCACAACTGAAAGTGGCGCAGGTGTTGTTCGGTACAAGTAATCACAGGAAGATTGAAAAACTTTGATTATTCTATTTACACTTTTAAATATATACAGTATATACAACGAAAACATTTGAATATAATTTGTTATTCCTCTCTGGGAATCCAAGATGATCATATTAAAATATCAGCAATTGTATTCTTCTGTAAAGAAGCCAAGAAAATAGCATCATTTAATATTCGAAAATAAATTTTCCTTTTCAAAATCAAAACATCATTTCTCCTATAAAGACCATGACAAAAAACCTATACGCAGCTTATTACTTGCTGCGTTCAAGATTCACATTCATAATAAAACTTAACTAAAAAAGGAACAAGAAAGAAAAAATGTTTTTTAAGATTAATTCTCTAGACAGACCACGTGATCTGGGATCACTGGCGCCTAAGCAAGTCTGGCTGATTGCTCGAGAGAGGAAGGGGTTTGCGAAATTTCACAATGATAATTTGTTGAGGAGTTTGTAGGGGTGTTTACTTTTTTTCCCCATGACTGTACATATAATCCGCTGTTCGACAAACCGTATGCGATGTATCTTTGAAATGACATTGCTATTTACAAGTAAATAAAAGAGAAAGAATGTTGTCCACCTGCATTTTTATAAGAAGATCTTTCTGCCATGCCCCGTGCGAGGGCAAGTGCAACAAGGCATTATTACTGCTGAATTACTGTTGAAACTAATACTAAATACTTTTAAGCCGTAACTATTTCTTTTGAGGGTTAATTTATTTAAAATTATTTCATATATCAAATGATAGTTTATTGACTTCTCCTCATTTTAATCCATAAAGTATGCTAAAAATGTAACCATATATAGGGCAGTCACAATCTTTTGACTTTAATGTCCCTGAATAATAATTTTTATTTTAATACATTTTCTTGAGTTTTTTTTTTTTTTAATTTCATATACTGGGGAGCATGCCATTGTATGATTGCATAACAATATTAACGAGATAAATAAGTTTTGGACGATGTTGGGGTTCCAATACCAGGAAAACTCCTATACCATCCAGTGTCCCTGATGCCGATTTTTAAGTTTGGAGCTGTCTGTATAAAATTGTTTCAGAAAAAGTAATTCGATGTACTTTTTTCCAAAACTGGGAGAGTTGTTTTATATAAATATGTAGCAAAAAATTAGCCTGCACACATTTTTACTGTTGATATTATTTTTTGAACACTGCCCCTGGGTTTTTAATCCTTACCGTCCCTCTTGCTGAACTTATACAGAAAATCACTTCAGATTCAGGCACAAAATTTTTTTCAAGTTTTTCCTCATGCAGAAATATGTTAAATTTAGTGCAGATGTTAAATAAGCATTTAAATATCAATTTCATGATCGTGGCTTTATTCGCAGTCTTACCGTCCCCAAGTGTTATTACTGAACTTTTCGAAGTAAATAAAAAAAAATAATAATAATCCAAAGTTAATAATTGTTTCTAAACATCAATGAACATTGTGGCTATCACTTAGTCTTAACATGATTTGCCTAAAAATAGTAGTAATTTTCATTACCGTACCATCCTTTTTTCCATTACCATCCCTTTTTTCCTATACCATCCTTTTTTTCCCTTCCGTCTCTTCTTTAACACCCATTTAAGACAATGTTATACCAAAATTTTGTACTAAAAATAGTATATTTTTATTATTTCTTATTCCTGTGGGTATTATGCAAATTCATTATAGGTAAAAATTTAAAAGAAAATAGAAAGTTATAGTGTTAAAATGATAAGGAAATCTAAACTCTCAAGTTTAATTAAATAAAACATTTTTCACTGCTGACCATTTTTTCTTTATTTTGAATCATTAAGGCATTCGTCTATAAGATTAAAATGTTATTTTAGCAAGTTTAATTTCACCAGATATTTATTCCCGAAAGTCAAAAGATTGTGAGAATGTATATCACTCCAAACAAAAGATAAAATTTCCAGAAATGCAAAACAAAATAAATTAGACATTCATAACGATATCATTACCGGAAGGGGCGGCGGGGGGGGGGGGGTCGTGGGGTGATAACGTATAATATTAAAAGAGGGGAGGGGGGTCCAAATTTATAAAAATGTTTATAAAGTTATATGTGTACAGCCCTTTACTACAGTCATCCTTGTTATGCTGACAATAATTCGCCGTATCACAAATCCATTCTTCATATTCGAAAAATCAAAAATATATATACGTTTAGAATTTTGATGTTTCACATGATTTTTATACGAAATACGAATATTTGGTTAACTACATATGGTCAATCTTTGTGAAGATTGCCTGAAGCGGGACAAGACAAAACTGCAAAAATGATGGACAAGACAAAACTGCAAAATGCATATTAAAATAAGCTATAAATATACCGAGTCGAATTGCCAAATTTTACAGGAAGGTGTGTCCTAAAAATCTTTATTTTTACAATTGTGAAGCAGTAAAGGATGCAATCAGGCTTAACATCAAATATGTTTTTTACATGAAATTTTGATAGTTTTACAGCGACAAATGCTGAACATAGGTACATCTATTATTATAGAAAACTCTGATTGAATTTTTTTTTTCTCTTGCATTAAGATTATTCGTAATCCTGCTCACAAGAGGTATACATTTAAGAATGCGTGATATTATTTTTTGCTTTTGTAAAAAGATTAATTAAAGAACTATCAGTACGAACGCGATGAAATGGAGCAAAATGCATTATGATATGAAATGAATCAATATAAAAAAAAAGCTAAATTTAATTACAAGAAAAAAAAATTAATTGTTTTACATTTATTTGCATCAACTCAATTGATCAGAAAAAATCTTTTACAAAAGATCATTTTTAAACACATAAAACTAGAATATATTTAAAGTTTTTCCTCTATATTACATTATCAGAAAAAAATGATCTACTAAAAAACACAGTGTCCTTTAGAAATTTATTTGTGATGAAATTACCTAAAACATACATTCCAACTAAAAAAGAACATCACAGCTTTCAAAGTATTTTCAACAGTATTCTGCAATCGCAATTTTTTATTCTTGAAATAAAATGTTTTTCTACAACAATAAACTTTGATTCCTTCATTGATTCAAGAGGGTGCTCAGTTTGAAATTCTTGGGGAAAAAATTACATTTCTAAGGAATTCTTCTTTAGATGAATAAAAAACAGTAAAAAAAAAAAAAAAGCATTTTAAACGTGATTGAAGAGTAGGGTTGAATGAGTAACGCTGTATTTCTCTTTTCATATTTTTATTTAGATATAAATTAAAAAGATATAAATATGTTTATTGTGATTTATTTTTCTACACTCATTTAACCATTTGTTTGCAGGTTATATATATATAGCTTTTATATATTTATTTATTTATTTTTTGGACTTAAGATTGCAACTCTGAACATTATTGTTGTTAATCCAGTTCCAATTTATTAATCCAGATCCAATCTATTTTCTGCAATGTTTGCGTTATAAGGAGCTAAATTTTGTCATTTTAGGCTTAATGCCGACAAAATTGGATGAAATAACGCATCCTCTATGAATGAACTCACAAGCTCCTCTGATGATTCTGTGAGTCATTCATAGTTTCTTATTTTACATACTGGTTTCATGTGTTCATTTCCAAATCATCTTTAGAACTTTATCAATTTCTTCACATATTTGTGATTTCAAATTTATTATTATTATTATTATTATATATACGTCGATCATAAAGTGACAAATAATGAAGTTTTATAAAAGTATTTTTAGAACTGAAACGAACAAAAAGCAATTTTTTGTTGAATATTTTCCGTTTTTATTTATATCGTATATATTTACTATAAACAAACAAAAACTAATAAACCATTTAAAAATCAGAGTATTTTCTTTTTTCTTTAATGAAGTAGATTTT
Source organism: Maratus speciosus (assembly GCA_963932465.1). NCBI lineage: Eukaryota > Metazoa > Arthropoda > Arachnida > Araneae > Salticidae > Maratus > Maratus speciosus. The sequence continues at coordinate 276,159,366 of OZ010795.1, read as the reverse complement.
ATTATAATAAATACTGATTGTGTTATAGCTTCAAAAATTTAGAAGTTAACATTAGATATATAGAATTTCATATTGTTTGCAATGCATAAATGATTGTTAAACTATGAAAATTTTAACGTTTAAATATTTAAGTATTGTGTAAATTGCATGGTACGCATCATTACACGTAGATAATTACTTTATACCAGCCACATAGATTTTACCTGCACATCCATTGTGGAAAAAAGTTCAAAATACCTTAAACAACACAAGGTAGTAGATGTGGAGATGTGATTTTCCGGTTTAATAAGATAATTAATTTTATATTAACAATCCTCGATAAATCCGAAAAAAAAATCTTTCTTTGGTCTTTTGTTTAAAAATCTGAAATAAAATGAAAACATACCGGAGCGTGCCCAGCATTCCCGAAGTGCGTTGCTGACGGTAAATATTCGGTACGTTTAAAAAACTTTTCATTTTATAATATAACATGAAAAAAGAATGGATCTTGTATACTACTGACGATGACGATGAGCACAGAGCATAATTACCTAAGGAAATGTGGTTAAACATTTGGTTCATTTCGTTAAATTTTCGTTCAAAAAAAAAAAAAATTAAGCATGCAAACTCGAGTGTGTGCGATGGCAATGCCAGTGCCACCCGCCGCTCTTAACATTACGCTCGTTTCGAAAAAGTGTCGTTTAATAATAATAATAATTAAATATGACCAGGTCGTACGTAGAAAGTATGGTGCCCAGACGAAGGCAGTGAGACCCGCAATAAAATGCTTGTTTGAATAAATTTTCTTTTGAAAAAAAAAAAAAATATATATATATATATATATACTAGCATATGGCCCCGTCAAAAATGACGGGAAAGTGTTATTTTAACTTTACAACATTAAGTCAGACTCAATTAAACAGGTGATTGATATGCATGATTATTCAGATAGTGGCAAGTCCTCAAAAGCATTAAAAAAATAGTGTTTGTAAAAGTCAACCTTCAAATGAAGAAAATATGAGCCACCACATGCGGGGGAAAAAAGAGCTTTTTCCAACAACCCTATGGCAAAATTCTCATTTTTTCTGCACATCTTTGATGAAATTCGTGTTTTTTTCGCAGCCTTTTGACGAAATGAGTGTTTTTATCGGGATTTGTGGAAAAATTTGCTTTTTTTCTGCGCCCTTTTGACAAATTACACCTCTCGCGTTTCTAAGACAAAATTCAGGGAAGAGTGCCACTTGGCAAAAATAAATTGTTCAAAATCTTGCCAAAAATCTTTTCAAGATGGCGGAAAAGCATCATTTTTAAAACTTTGTTATTTATAAATAAATGATTTTGCCCCAAAAATAGAAAATGATGTAAAAACATGGATTTATAAATAACAAAGATTTAAAACCGAAGTTTTTCCGCCATCTTGAAAAATTTGTTACGAATGCCGGTAAAATCTCGCTCACAACTACCAAAAAACTTACTAATATAAAATAAAGAGATAAATATAAATAAATACCAATAAATGAGACGGTGATTCAGAAAAAAGGAGAGTTTCATACAGAAAAAATATATAAAAAAAAACTAAAAATACTTACACAAAAAACAAACAATCAGTTAAAATTTACAAAAAAAAAAAATAATAATAATGTAATGTTTATGGTGAAATTCTCGTTTTTTCTGCACATCTTTGATGAAATTCATGTTTTTTTCGCAGCCTTTTGACAAAATGACTGTTTTTACCACAATCCTTTCACGAAATGAGTGTTTTTATCGGGATTTGTTGCAAAATTCACGTTTTTCCGGCGCCTTTTTGACGAATTACACCTCTCACGTTTCTTTGACAAATTTCAGGGAAGAGTTCCGCAACCTGTGCCGCTTGGCGAAAAAAATTGTGCCAAAAATCTTTTCAAGGTGACGGAAAAACTCAATTTTTAAATCTTTATGTTATTTATAAATCAATGATTTGCACAAAAAAATAGAAAATGATGTAAAAACATGGATTTATAAGTAACATAAAGATTTAAAAACGACGTTTTACTGCCATCTTGAAAAATTTGTTACGAATGCGGGTAAAATCTCGCTCACAACTGCCAAAAAATTTATTAAACATAAAATAAAAGTAAAAGGATAAATATAAAGAAATACCAATAAATGAGACGGCGATTCATAAAAAAAGGGGGAGTTTCATACAAAAAAAAATTTCAAATATTTACATAAAAAACAAACAATCAGTTAAAATAAAAAAAAAAATCAATAATTTAATGTTTAGAAAAAGGGATCCTAGTCAGGGTCTGAAACATCGTCAAGGTATTGTACTTCTCTTCTAACTGAATTAAATTTAAATTTTGATGGATGTTTGGTAATACACCCTCGATGTTTTCAGACTCTGAATTTTTTCGGCAGCCATTGGCTGAATCGCCTGTCTCTAAAACGGTAAACCATGTAAAAATCGATATATTCACCAATAAAGGGTGCATTTTAAACAGCTAATGCAAAAATCCTAATAAAAAAATAAACAGCAGAGCAAGCGAGACTTACCTTACAATCAAAATACGTTGACAGAAGCACAGGTGCATCCGAATGTATGCAGCAAATTAGTTACGTAACAGAAAATTTAGCTGACTAACGGTTCACCTGATACTGATGAACCAATAAGCTTCAAGATCCCCCGATTTCAAAATTTACATTTTTTTTTTGATCTTATGTTGAAACTTGCACTTTTGCAACCTTTCGATGAAAATTTCGTTTTCTTTGTGATCCTCTAATCAAAAAACATGTTTTTTCTGTGATTATTTGATGAAATTCACGTTTTTCGCGATACTTTGATCAAATAATGCATTTTTTCTGCAGTCATCTGATGAAATTCATGTTTTTTCCACGATTATTTGGCGACATTCACATATTCCACGATCCTTAGACGAAACATACATTCTAAAGGACCCTTTGGGAAAAATTGTGTTTTTTACTGCGATCCTTTGATGGAATTCATATTCGTTTGATGAAACCACCCTTTTTCTACGATATATCCTTCGGGGAAAGCAGACAGATGATAGTTGCAAATTCCTGGCTATATGTTTTTTTTTTTTTCATGCTGTTTGTTTCTATACATGGACTAAATGTACAGTAGGTCATGGGAAAGGATTAGAAATAAACTCAATTTGCAGCTGCTTGTACTCGTATTTTTATTTTGTCAAATTCTGCTACCCCCCCCCCTTCTCGTCCAAAAAATGTCAAAAAATTTTAATACTGATTTGCATCAATCCCAAAGATGATAAATTGTGCCGAAAAAATGGAATTCCATGTTTTCGCTGGACAGTGGCATGTCTATAAATGCTTTTAAAAATATATGCATAGTTGAAAAAAAAAAAAAAAAAAAGCTGTTGCATTTTTCAAACAGCAAAAAATAATTCACAGAAATATATTAAATTCAGCTTAAAAAATGCAGCATAGGTGAAATAAGAAACTTAAAAATAAAACAAAAAACATATGGCATTTCTTTAAAAAATCAGATGTTTATTTTTTAATTTTAGATGAAACTTTAAAATTTGATTAATATAGTTGGCCAAAACTAAAACACCATTATGTGCATCATTGAAAGTAATACACATACAAAAAGCTATGTTTTTTAACGGTACAAAAATTTAGTAAAATTAAAAAAAAATGTAATTTTGATTTTTAAATCTTTATTATAATGATACGTTCCTGTGAGTGATAAACACTTTATGAACATGAACTTAAAATATGCATAGTTTAGATAAAAAATAAACAAAAAATTGTGCGTATGGGTGTTTAATTCTGTTCGGTGTAAACTCAGCCCAGTTTATCAGGCAAACTGAGAAATCCGTTGATTGCCGCGATCGCGCAATTCTTTTCCTGGTCAATTGGCGCCTTCTTTCCGAAAGTCCATAATTAAAAAAAAAAAAAAAAAAAAAAAAAGAAAAAAAAAATCTTTTAAAACATTCAAAAATAACTATTGACAGAACAAAGCGAGTAGTGGCGAAAAATCAGCTCGTTTATCACTCTGTTTTTCCTACAGAAACAGCGTTTCACTGTTGCCACTACAGAAGAGTGAAATACAAAAATCATTGATATGAATCAATATTCATATGAATAATGATGAATAATCATTAAATAATGTTTTTTAAAATATTTATTCAATAAATTACGTAATATTTCATATGTATGTCGTAAACTGACTGCTTGTAAGTGTAAACAGTCGTAAATAAAATTGCTGCTTATAAATGTAAACAATAATGAAAAACGCATTTCAAAAAACTTAAAGGCTTTAATATGCTTTAATATGCTTTAAAAAATATATTTAAAGCAGAATCAGATGTTAGCCGTATTTTTTTTATGAATCGTCAAAGTGTCATTCATTTGTTTCTTAATTTGCTGGAATTTGAATCTGAATGGCAACAGTATCGTTTGTTTAGATTTGATTTCTAATAGCTTAATTTTAATTTAGAACTTAATACATTATAAATGGATATGATACACATGTTTTATATTAAAATATGCTGAACAGACATGATTTTAAGTAGAAAAAATTATCATTTAGCTGTCATATGTTAAGATATGTTTTTCATTAAGCCTAACATGGCGTTTAGCTACGGTCGTTTCGCAGACCAGAGTGGTTCGCACCGGCATCGTTCCGCCCGTCAGGTGCACTCAGCTTTTATTATAAGTAGATATATATATAAACAGCATTCTGATAGCTGCCGATGACATTGAATCTTGAATCGTTATAATAATTTGGAAATATTTTCTTTCAAATATGAAAAAATGATTCAACGTTGATATTAGGTATAGTATGAAAGGTTATTATCTAGAACGCGTGCATCTACGGACTCGTAATCTATAGGAACAACGAGGCTAACGAGAAAGACAGGCTACCGCGGTGCATTCCACGGATGTTTTTACAGACCGCTGAAGTCACGTGATGTTCGAATGCACCAAATAGGTAAGCGAAAATAACACCACGTCAACCTAGCTATCTGTAAAACAAGTTGGAAATTGCTCGTCAAACCTGGCAAATGTGGTGCTTTCGTAGTATAACTATTTTTATAATTATTTTTTACACCCCAAATTGTACTTAATGTATATTTTTTTGATCATAAGTGCAAACAGTCTGTAACATCATTTAAATGCACTTGGAATTTTTTTTTTCCCATTCCACGTAATGTAACGGAAAACTTTTGACTGTCCCTGTAATTAAACTACACATCCTATTTTCATAATATTTGAAATGGCTCGACAAAATTTTGCAACAATTATATATTTAAAATTTCAGACCATTCGGAAGGCTGTAACATCATTAAAACGCACTTGCAATAATTATTTTCCATTGGCCGTAATGTAAAGAAAAATGTTTCATTGTCCCTGTAATTAAACTATACATCCGATTTTCATAAAATTTGAAATGGCTCGAAACAATTTTGCAACAATCATATATTTAAAATTTCAGACCATTCGGTTGGGTAGTTTTTGCTCTGTTATATGCGGACGGACGGCCTGAACGACGACTATAGGTGCTACGTATTCATATAATTGCGAACGCACCTAAAAAGACATGACGGATGCACCGATGTGGCCTGTCTTTTACGTTCGCTTCGTAGGAGCAAGAAATAAATTAATGGGTAAAGCGTTTGTGTAAAAAAAGAAAAAAATGCTAATTATCATTTTAACATTTTTTGAATAATTATTATTTTCACTTAAAACAATTAACTGCTTCTTGATATTCTTATAAAATTTCTTTATTTTTTACTCAATATATTCCAAAATAAATAAAGACATTTTTCGATTAAATTATATAATAACTAAAAGTCTTTGCACATAAGCTTAACAAAATTAAACCTTCAGACGAAAATTATGCATATGAGTGAAATGAAGGCAAACAGTGAAAACAATTACAATAGTTTTATTTACAACTTTCTTTTACAATTTATTCCAGAATATCTAAATATTTCATTTTGCTAAATAAATTCTGTTTTCACCAAGAGATAATAAAAATTTAACTTGTTTATTTCTTATTTGAAAAATTATTTAATTGTTAATTAAAAATGAAAATTTTGTCGATAGAAACTCATAAATATGTAATGAAATAAATATCACTTAAATTTTGTATTTTATTTTAATAGATAAATAAGATGAAAAAGATTTTTGGAATAGAAAATGATTAACAAAATAAATTTACATTACATTATAGATTTACATAATGTTTTTTTAAGTTTTCGTTTACAATCTCAACAAATGCTTAAACCGTATATTTTGTATCTGATTTTTATACAAAGTTGCAAGTTCGGTCTTTTATAATTTCTCAAAAATTTTACCTCTTGTAATTAAATACAGGTTATTGTATTTTTGACGATTCAGAATATCATAAAAGATATATAAAAATTAATGTTAAATCTCTTTAGGAATTTATATTAGTTTGATTTATTTCTGTATTTAGCATATTTCTAAATATGTGTTTAATAACATATTCAAACATTTAGAGAACTTTAATGAAACAATTATCTAATTAATATTCGTAACTCAACACTGAAATTTTAGTGTAATTTTTAAATCTTACATAATCTTACATGAGTCAATTCGGTTTTTATTTATAGTGTTTTCTAATGTTTTGGATAAAGTTCAAAATGTCCTTTTTAAATTTGCTTTATTTATTTATTTTACGATATTAATTTTTGAAAAGTATTTTTACAGTGGTGTTTCTGAATATCAAGCACAATTTATTTTATTTTCTACTTGATGATTTACAGAAAAATCTTCAATGGATTAACATAATCTTTTTTTTTTTTTTTTTTTTTTTTTTTTTTTTTTTTTTTTTTTTTTTTTTTTGTGGCGAAATACACTGAGAGTTAATAAAATTCAAATCATCGTACTTTGTTAAGTCTTATTCGTACATGTAAGGGTTTTTAAGAATAAGATAATTACAATTACGGGAGAAATAGAGCACAGTGTGAGATGGACCAGTCAAATATTTCGTTAATGTGGCGTCCCACGGATGAGGTAAATATCTCAGTCAGACACTTAAATACATTTGTATGGCGTGAAACATTTTCCTTCTCAAAAATCTCTTCTTGCAGCTAAAAATCGTTGTTGCTTTGGTAAGTCAAATGATTTTATCATATGGTTATAGTTATGTATTTAAAGATTTTGGTTTATATGTGATCTATCTAGTATTAATGATGTAATACGGGGAACATGTAGGCTTTTAAATAACCGGAAATGGCGACGCAATATCTACAGTGCATAGTCGGGGTGTATTAAATTTCTCACCTCGGTGACCAGGAGAAATGGAACATTTAGACTTTTAAATAACCTAAAATGGCGACACAATATCTACAGTGTATAGTCAGGGTGTGTTAAATTTCTCACCAAGGCGAATATTAGAGATGGACCATATGCAGACGGGAAAAATTGACTATATGTAGACGAGAAGAATGGGCCATCTGTAGATGGATGAAATTAACGAGGTTTTCTATCGGAAATGATTGATCATACAATCTTGAATTTAGCTTTATAAGAGCTCAATATAAAATAATAAGGGATATTGCATTTCGCTTTTCTGAAAATGCTGGCAACGTATATTCGAAAAGGTTCGTTTCTCACATGGATATAAATATTCAGGAAGTATGTGTTGGCGAGGGTGACTATTTCGAAGATTTAAACGAAAACGAATGTGTGGGATGTGACGAAAATTACAATGAAATGTAACAAAAAGTAGATTTGATATAGTGTGTTTATTATTTCTATTGGCTTCGTGAAGGATGTTCACGGTTTGAATTAACATGCGATAAATGCGGGTAGAAATTAAATAGCCCGAAAGAAATTATTTCAAAAGTACCTTAACTCATAGTATATAATACATTTACATAAATAATTTTTAAATCTATTAAGATATTACGATTTCAAGAAACATATTTTATTTTCATATGTACATATTAAAAGGTTAAAATAATAATTCATGTAAACTTAATGTTCAGTAATTTAATTGTAACAAAGTTCACTGAATTTTAATGTAATGAAAATAACTTTTTATAAATTTTATATATGTTTAATTATTTAATATATGTGCGTTTATTTCAATATTTTATTGTGGTCCAAGTAGTCCGGGTGTGATGTACTGCATATTAAAATTTTTAAAAATATTTACTAGGAATTCTTTAAAGATGTGAACTTCTGCATTAAGACTTTTTTTAATAAACACCATACACTGTACTTAGGGTGGAACTTAAGTACAGGGTAAAAAAAAACTTTTTTATTTTAATGTGTAGTAGTGAAAACTTTTTTTCCTTTTTGGATGTCTAAACTTTTGGCTGAAAAGGTTTTATTAAATTAAGTTGTTTTCCGGTTCCTCAAGGAGGTCAAATTTTGAAATTTCAGTATAAAGTAACTGAAAGTAAACAACGTAGCTGTTAGCTCATATCTACTTTTATTTAGCAAATACTATCCAGAAGTCAGCACGTGGAGGTGGTTAAATATCGACTTCCACCCTCCTTACCTCCCTTTGTTATGAATTAATTAAATTGGATATTCAACCTACTGTCTTTTTAGGCAAACTTTGTCATTACATTGTGGGAATTCAACTTTCTCAAGATTAAGCCGTCTTTTGCTTAATATTTAAAGACGGTTGACGCAGCTCGTGGGACAATTTTGACACACTTTTCCACTAGTTGAGTATGACAAGGAAAATCTAAAATTCAGGTGTATCCCCTGTTTGTACTTTTTTTAAGTTCTTCATCCGATCAGACCTTCAAGATAGGATCAATGTTTTTATAGTCTATAATTTCAATATGTTCGCATTTTTTCAAGTCGCTTTCCTACTGGTCCAGAAAATCCTTTTGTACCCGTAGTTTTTCAGCAAGATGTTGAAATAAGTATCTTAGAAAAAAGTTCATTTGCATGTAATAATCAAATTATCCTTTATAAAGTTTTTAGGGTATTGCTTCCGATGTTTTAACAACTCCAGATTTGCATCCTGCATTAAAGGCGTTTCTGTTTCACCTAATAACTCTCAAACTTGAAATGTCTGTATTATTATTTTGAAAATACACCAAAATTGCAGTGGCTATATTAATATAAGAAGATGATGTCAATGAAATATGACCAATATATTTTTATCCTGGTTTTTGAACTGAGACCAGATGTTCGTCTTTAATGATTCTTTATACTTTTTCCCTCTGCTTCAGTTATCATAGCGTTATCCTTTCTGCCATAAAAATACTAACATTCTAAAATTAACTCATTTCGTCTTTCCTGTTCTTTCAAATTCTTCCTTTTCTTTTCTCTTTGTCGTCTTCAAGTTCTTCTTTCAGTTACCTTTTATTTATTATCATCAGAAATACCCATATCTTCTAAGCTGCCATTTACAATAATATTTGCAGTTCTGTCTAATACTCCGGCTCTTTCACCGTGTTGATTATCAAATCCAGGTTTAGAAAAACAACCGATTGAACTATTTCCTTCCAAACTGTTTTTTACACTTGACGATCATTAAATCAAAACATCATTTTTTTGTTTTAAAATAACTTTAGTCCTTGATATTTCCATTTCCAGTCTTGCTACACATTTTTTGTAGTTTTTATATCTTTTGTTCCTATTGTCATCACCCCATCTTTCTTTGGTCTTTGAGAAAATGACCTTCTTGTTCTGATACACGATACTATTTAGTGCTTTTACACAAAGAAATTTTTTTACAGTATTACCTAACATTTTGCAATTTTATATTGGATGTGGGATTATTCTTTCTAATCTTAATATTTTTCTTCGAATTTGGACATTTCTCGCACTACTCTCTAATCATTTTTTTATGATTTGTGTATGAGAAACCGTTGGAATTGAAGGTCTCAGCAATACACTTTTAATTGTATCATAAACAGCTTTAGATATTTTAGAAATAGTGTGTACCAGATTCCAGCTGTCAGATTTTAAGTTAAATTGAACCCCAAAATAATGTTTCATAACTTCTTCATATGTTCGTCAAAGATAACAGTCTAATGTTAATTGTTTTGGTTCACGAAATACAGGACACTTCAACAATTATCTAGATTTAGGTACGTTAACAGACTTTGTCACTTTTGACACAGAATGTTTATCGAAAAATAATTAAAGAAACTGTTAACACCCGTTAAATCGGACTAACTTGTTATGTGTCGCAGCCAAATAAATCAGAGACAATGAAAGCCGACGCCCACGACGCTGGCTTCTACAAAAGTCAAATAAATTGGGGCTAACTTTTCTAAGGCACTCAAACTAAATTATTCTCTTTAACACAGGACATTAACACTTAATTAATTTAATTTTGCAAAATATAAATTTAACAATAAGCTTAAAAATCTTTTCATGCAATTATTGACTTTTTTTCGTTTTTTTATGGAAATCCAGGCACTTTGAGGAACCGGAAAATATCATTTTAAAATTAAAAGAAAAATATTTTCTTTTTATGGAGTTAAAAAGGAAAAAAAATAATCACTATTAGAATATAAAATTCGAAACTTCGTTTTTTAGTTCCACCCTACTGTACATATATAGTGTGAAATGTAAATATGTATAAATATGTGCTTTTTAGACCACGAATAAAGATGGTGGTCCATCTCTCCCGTAATTATCCTACATTTAAAATGTAATCAAAAAATTCTAATTACTAAAATATTCTTATAGAATAACAAATTTCATAGTTCAATGTATATGAAGTGGTCTATATTCAACATGTTGTATCTAAATTACATGGGATCTAAATTACACTCTCTAGTGTTTTAGGAAAGGAAATATCATTTCATGGAACACACAGAAACTATTTGCAGTAAAAATGAAGCTCGATATTTACACTGTTGGTTAAAAGATTTATCACTAAGAAACATGTTTCGGATTACGTTATTCATTACAAACATTTTTTTTCTGATTTTGAAATTTTCCATCGCACTACATACCATATACACAAATGTTCTGAAATAGAACCATAAAATAAAATTTCAATATAATAGATACAGTTCCTAATAAATAAAATGTTGTACATAAAATATATACTCAAGTATCATATATGTATCGTATTAGAAGTGCGGGATCTCAGTCATAAAAGAGGTCATAAATACAGTGAGCAAAAAAAGTATTTGCACACCAGGTAAATTTGTTGTAGCATATGTATAAATATATAAAAAGCAACTAAGAATTAAAAATACCAAAACTTTTACAAAACAAATAAACATATTTAATATCTGACTTAATAATTGTATTTAAAATATGAAAACATAAAAAAGTAGTATTTGTACTGCCAAAAAAATATTTGCACACTAGCAATAAAAATAGAACTAGAGGAATTATTTATAAGTTAAAAACAGTGCTAATATTTAGTATGCATGCCCTTTGCTTCAATTACAGATTGTAATCGTCCGGGCATTGAATCTATTAATTTGTGACATGTTTCACTGCTGATTTGTAGCCATTCTTCCCTAAGAGCTTGCTTAAGTTCTGATTTGTTAGAAATTTTCTTTTTCCTTATTTTCACATCCAAAATATGCCATAAATTTTCAATGGGATTGAGGTCTGGTGATTGTGGTGGCGTTTTTAATTGATTTTTTACATTATAAAGCAACCATAACCTCTTAATATATGCAGTGTGTTTCGGATCGTTATCCTGTTGGAAATAATAGGAATTAGGAATTCCTAATTTCAGAGCACTATTAGATAAATGATCTCGCAATATATTAATATATTGTTTAGCATTCATATTGCCTTTAATAATTGTCATTTCGACTACTCCGTTAAAAGACATGCATCCCCAAATCATTACATGGCCTTCGCCATGTTTTACAGTTGGTTTCAAGTTTTTAATTTGAAGTGAACTATTTGGCTTTCGCCATACAGTTTTCTTATCATCTGAGCCAAAAATACTGAACTTGCTTTCATCGGAAAAAAATAACAGTTTTCCAAAACTCTAGTGGTTTGCTGACATAAGCTTTTTCAAATTAAAGTCTTTTCACCCTATTTGTACACTAATAAATGGTGTTTTTCGAGGTGCTCTTCCTCGAATATTTGCATCTTGAAGAATATTTCTAATTGATTGTGGTGTAACTATTGTTCCCGACGTTGAAGCGACATCAACAGTCAATTCTCGAGCACTTAGAAAAGGGTTTTTTGAAGATTCTTTTATGATGGCTCTCCTTTGCCTGGTATTTAGCTTTCTTGGACGCTCAGTTCGAAGCTTATTTATTGTCGAACCAGTTTCTTTTTCCTTCTTAATTACATAAAGAACAGTAGAAAAGTTTAGATTTAATTTTTTACCTTTTCCTCGGTAACTTAATCCAGAATTGTGAAGAAATATAATCTTCTCACGGGTAGCAACAGACTGTTCACACGTTTTTGGCGCCATTATAACAAAAACTCCCCAGAATCCTTGCTCCAGTTAATATATTACGTGACTTTAAAGTGCGTGGCTAATGTACTGCGTGACTGATATGCTAAACATTTGCATAATGTTCACATTTAACGCCTTTTTTAACAGTCAATGCTTCTTGTGCAAATACTTTTTAGGTATGAGAAAATATTAATTTATTTTTTAAATGTGTAATATTACTGTTTAAGGAAAATGGGTAGTTATTTTTATTTTCTTCTTATTTAAATAAATGAATAATTAAGAGAATAGCATCAAATTTGCTTCTGTGGTTACTTATGCAAAAAATCGTCTGCGTGCAAATACTTTTTTTTGCACACTGTATATCCATTTTGAATTACCCAGCGTATTTTGATCATAAAAAAATTATTTCATGCAACAATAACAAGAAACCTATTATGACTAAATACAATTAATTTAAAAGGATTTTTTTGCAGAAGTCTTTGTTTGCAAATTCGATATATCTATCAAAATAGGTTACGCATTTTGTGTATATCAGCTGGCTTTTTTAAATTATATATTAACCGTTAAAGGTGTTTTTAAGACAAAATTTATACAATGTTTTACTTCAGAAGTCTTATTTAGAAGAAAAAAAACTTTAGACCACGCAGAGGCACTTTTTAAAATATCTTTATTTACATAATTATGGTTGTTACAAGAAATAACTTTTCTGCAACATCTGTAATATCAATTTTTATTATAGAGAATTTCGGATGTTCAGGTATTCAGGATTTCAGGCATTATGTAATGTAAGACTGGAACAAAATGGTAAAATCAAACAAATCTTGGTGAACTGATATTAAGGCATCTGATCTATAGATGCACATTAGCTGAAATTTCAGTTGAGATTTACTATGGAGAGGCCAAATGTTCCTCACGTCGACATATGTGTTTCACAATAATTGACGAAAAAAAATCCGATTATTGAATTTGGATTAATGAAATGGGATACTTATTTAAGATATATACAAAACTAGCTCATAGTATTTGATTTATTTTACTTTATAGGTTTGTGGAAATTTTTCATGAATGCGATAATGGTTTTATTCGAGTATTTAAATGATTTTAGAAATTTACAATTCACAGAATAAATGCGTCATTACTATTGATTTAGTTTGTTAGATGATTTATATTTTAAATATTGTCGATGTTAAATTTTCGCTATGTAGACTTTAAACATGTAATATTGTTGAAATTTTGCCAATGAATCTATTAGTTTATAGAGAAGAGGCGTACGGTGTATATATATATGCCTTGGTGTGGTTTCTGTACAACTGTTTGGAAAAAAGCACTTTCTCATTTTTGCGTTTCAGCTTTAACACCTACAATTCTTTCCTTATTTTTTCTTTAACAGTGTCACAGCTTGTATATCATAGACTTTTAAAAAATAATGTAAGACAAAATCCTATATAATTTTTACAAATAACCATAATTTACACTATTTTTGTTATATTATGATAAAATATAAAATCATAGGGTTTACGTTTGCATAAGTATCGTTGCTTCAAATAATTTTATTATGTATCTGAAACTGATGCACAAGTTTTCTGTTTGGCAGTTTAGCAAGTATCGTGCTTTTGATAAGAGAAAACATCATGTATAACAAGATGCATATGAGAAACAGAAACGTATCCTGCAAAAGCACCCTTAGAGATATATTCAGAATATTTTTAAAAGAACAATCATGACGTGATTTTGGTGATGTTTTTGAAATAGTATATTTTGTACCAGAGCGATACGTCTGAGGAAGGTATTTTCATCCATAGTTTTATTTTAAAAGAAATCAACCTGTATTAAATATAATATGCAATGGTTGAATAAAACCATTGAAAACTTGTAAATGTTAACAGAAAGGCACGAGATGGCTTCAAACCATCATGCAACATTCGTCCTTTTGCTTCGATTGTAGACAAAAACAAATAGTGGCATGGCAGAATAATTATGAAAAATTGTTAATATAAAATCTGTGAGACCGCAAATTATTCAAGAGGGATATATGAATGTGTACCATTTTTTTTATTTAACTCTCATAACTTTGTATTCTTTTAGGATAACAACGGATAACGACAAAGGATAACACACAATGCATTAAAAATTTATTTGTATATTTAAATTCTAAATAGAAAAATAAACCGATAATTTCAACTAAAATATATTTTATATTTAACAATAACTGTTAATCATTGTTTTGAATTTATATATGAAAGGAATATTTCTAATTTCTTTGTAAGCTTCAGATACGATTTAGAATTATGGTTCAATGAAAATATCTCAAAGGCATTTTCAGAACGTGAAATATTAAAGAGAAATGAACTAGGCTTTCAAGAACATTTCCAATAGTGTCCCTTTACAATTTAATTCGATTTCCACAGATTCGAGTTTAATTTCATTACCGTTAAAGTTAACAGACTAATAAATTTAATTAACAAGATAATTTTAATAACCTTTCAGCTTTCGGTATATGTTTCAGCCGTTATCGTATTATGTTTTCAATATTCCACCCAAGAATTTGATTAACTATTGCAGTGGTTTAATTTGATTATGAATGAATATGAATATTGTAGAAGCTAATAAACCACATTATGTATTCAAAGAAAATATTACTAAAGATAGTCACGTAAATACTTAAAAATTATAAATTCGAAAAGATGCATTTATTTTTTGTTACAATTCATTTAAAATATAGACTTCTCTTGTGATATATGTTACACATCATGAACACTAATTATGCAATAAAAGAAAATTCGCATAACTATATGGTTTTCCTTTATTTATTTAAAAAAATTCAATTTATGTATTGATATCATAAATGAAAAGTTTATGAAATTAAATATGATATTATATCACAATTGCTTTTTTATCCCAACTTCATGTCTAGAAACAAAATGTACACATATAAAAATGAAGTTCGGTTATTATGGAATTGTCGTACGATAGGAAATACTTATAAATCCGACTCATAGGTTGTTGCAGCTAAGACTAAAACTTTTAAACGACTTCCTAGTATTTTTATGATGCGTTGCTTTCAGTTCTGTTTGGATGTCTGTTGCTGGAGCAACGGGGTGAAATAAAATCCTGCTCTAAATTTTTGCAGATTTTTGCATTTAAACATTAAAAAATTCGTATTATTTATAAAGTTAGTGATGTTAACCAAGTTTACTATAAAGTTGAACACTAATATTGATTGCTGTTTTAGTCAGTGATCCTCTATGCTAACTTGTTGACGAGTGAAGACGTTATGTTTTTCAAGATGGTGTATCGGGTAATACGGAATATCTGCTAGACATCTGTTTCAAGCCAATTCTAGTGAAGACGTACAATCATTCCATTTCGACGATGTATCATTTGAGATGGGGTTTTTTACAGGTCATACACTAGATTAAGAAGATGCAGTGTGCTTGTTTTGCAATTTAAAATATTCAGAGTTTGTAAGAGGGGGATAGATAATGCCTGATGTCGGCTTATGTGGGCTGTATTGGTGCCGACACAGTATACTATATTTGTGTTTTTGTAAAAAATAAAAAAAAAATAAACCAATTTGTCAAAGAATCTGATGATTTATAGATCATGTACTAATGTTTACTTATTAAATAATTTTGGTTATTCTTATAAATCGTTATTTCTCTTGCAATTATATCATTCCTTAAAACCCTATTCCGTATTACTCGCCTGGTTGTCATTACACAAAAAGTGTTCAATTTTTAAAGCTAAATATTGATAAACATTTTTTCTACTACTCCAGTTGTAAATCAATTGATAATTTAAGGGGGTCCGGGACACATCTAAAAAAAAAAAATATTTATTGTGTTAACATTTTGAATTTTTTTGTGATGGTTAACCATATCATTTGTAAACAAAATCAAATGATAAAACTTCTCATAGCTTTTTAAAAAAATTTTTAATTTAAAATTTACGAAAAAAAGTGGTATAACTTAAAATCGTTATAACTCGAAATATTATTTGTAGAATTTAAATTGTTTTTCATTTAAATAAACAGAAATATATATATTTTAATTTAGAGGCAGAATTTAAAAAAAATATTAATTAAATATTTAAAAATATTTAAAGTAAAAACTTAATAAAAATTGATGTAACTTTTTTTTTAATTCATATTTTCAAAAGTAAATATTTTTTTTCAAATTTGATGGCTCAAAGTTAAAGTAAATAAATTGAAAAATATATGTTCCAAGTTTCAAACATTTATCTTTAACGGTTCTAGACTTATAAAAACTTAAAGATGAGAAATGGTGAAAAATCTCATCATGCAGAAAAACGCATTTGAAGTTTAAAACAGTAATTGGTTGTTCTTAGAATGTTTTAATGTTTTTTTTGTTTTTTTAAATCTTCCAGGTGTGTTTCTAACATCTTCCCGTTGCTTAAACCTCTGATTCAGTTTAATTTTTGCCATTTCGACCTTCTTTCTGTACTGTTTAAATGTCTCAGTTGATTTAAATAACGTCTTTCTAACGAGACGATTTCTCAGTTTCTTTAGCATAGTTAGTGAAGATTGTGAGGGGGATATAAAACCTGACTTAAATGCATCTAACGTGGATACCTTGATCTCATGGTTGAAATCTGATACATCCCTTGCCGCAGCAATATCCACTCGCTTTTTTCAGCAGTTTATCGTTTTGGGACAACGACTCCAAATCAATTTATGAATTGATACGTTTCTATTTTGCGTTTCGCCCTTGGAACATCTTTCCAACAAAGAATCCGAAGATAACTTCCGAAAAATAGGCATCATTTTGACAACAAAATCTTATCGCAGAAGCGTTTTGATGGCAATTTTGTGAGCAGCGGGTTTTCGCTGTAGTGCGATTGATCGATTATAGAAACACCAAGAATTTTCATCAACGGGCAAGTTGTGTGTTTTGGTTTCTTATCTGTTGAGCTACAATGCTGTAAAATGGCATAAATGTCTTTTTTCATTGCTAAAATATTATCTTTATTGCGAATAATAGAATTTATATACAGTCGTGGCCAAAAGTTTAGGACCACCGTGCAGAAACTAGCGTTTTTAAAATTGAAATCATTGATAACGTCATAAATCAAATCGTATTTCGTCAGATGGCGTCATTCCGTCTGACAGTGGAGTTACTGTATTCGCTTTTCTTTTGAACTTTGAGTAATAAATGTCGCAGATGCAATTTATTGTCTGGATCTTAAATTTCAGTGGTGGTCCTAAACTTATGGCCACGACTGTAGTACGTGTGTTTTTTTTTTTTTTTTTTTTTTTTTTTTTTTTTTTTTTATCGTAGCATCACTTAGATTCCCATATTTCTTGCCTCCGAGTGTTACACCTCTTTTTCTTTTGTTCATTCTCCACAAGTTTCCGTAGAGCAGTTCCCATCCTCTTACCAACATGATTTATGCATTTTATTTTTTTTCAATAAATTTCCTTTCCGTACACATTTGAAGCTTGAAGTTTGTGAAAAGTTTTTGCTTCTCCATCTCCGACAACTTCCACGTAACAAAATCCGAGACTCTCAGAACGGCGCCACATTTTTAAGGCCATTTCAACTCCCATTCCCCCAGAGGATCCCAGACAATTTTTGTCACAATATAAAGCATTTCCTTCATGCCACAAGGAAGATTCTGGCGACTCTTTGCCGAGAGTTTTTTCGGTATGTGCACAGTTATAGCAGAATTTGGATAAAACTTGATGATCAATTCCAAAGCCCGTGAGAACATCAATTACACAGCCAACTGCATAATTTGATGTATGCCCTCTTTTATACCAACTTCCATCGTAGCTAACTGCTATATTCAAAGTATCTGATGGAGATTCAGTTAAATTAGAGTAAGCCTCTTTAATTTTACGTTTTCCTGTTGCTCATGTAAGCTTTGTATAGAGAAAGAATGAAAATGTTTCAAATGCCGAGTAAAAGTTTTAGGATCCATACAAAGTAAGTTCAAAACACATGATAACTTCCCCAGTGCTACACGTCCTTTCCCGAGTTCAGTCACTGCAACAACAGCTCTACGATTAATGCCATAGGAATTTCTCTGTTTTGTTGACTTGCTAGATGAATTGTTTGCAAAATTAGAATTACAATTACGGCAGACAACATAAATATCTTGGACAAAACCAAATGGTTTACCAAAACGCACTTACAAAGTCATTTGTTTACATTCTTTACAACAACAGCTTGAAATTATAGACTGTAAAGCAGTTTGTTTTATAATCAAATAATTTTCATTGAGCTCTTCAGTCAAACTTTCTTTCAGTGGCGAAGCCATTTTGCGTTCGTCTAAACGCTTTACAATTTCACTTTTAGCAGGAGCTGAAGCGCTACGATTTAACTGTACGCACCGAGCTTTTTTCATAATTACAGACCTCACAACTTAAAATTTTCTTTTCCTAGGCATTTCTAAAGATTTCTTTTAGAAAATCTATCGAAATTTCATAAAAAATCGCAAAAATACTCAGTCTGGTATATCAGAACAATTATTCGCAAGCTAACAAAAACATAAACGAACCATCACTTCATTTCACTTCACTGTAGAAGAAGTAGAAGTGTTAAATATAAATTCCTTTAAAATTAAAAAAATAATATACATTTATTTCGGAGGAAAAAAAATGTGACGCAATAAAATTTCTTTGCATTTGAAAGGAAGTTGTTTTCCTTGACAACTACTGATTGGAAGCTAGATTTCAAAACATACCAAAACAAAAAAATTAATACCACCTGTTCTAATAAAGATAGAAACATGGTTTAAACGTCATTTTAAGCAGAAACGAACAGGGAATTTTTTATTGCAATACTTTTTTTTTTTCGAAAATTTGAAGATTTTTGTGTCCCGGACCCCCTTAAGTAGGTAAAAAGATAAAAATCTACAATTCATGCGGGGTCGCTCGGGATATAAATAGTATGATTCGATGAACTGATGCAAATAAAAGTGAAATCATTACAAAAGAAATAATTTTGATCATGTATCTGAATAAAAGATATTTTTTGCTGTGACAACAGTATATTAAAAGCTGTAGGTTGTAATATATCAGATACGAACATTACTTTATTTATGTCGTTTTTCAATAAAGCATGAACGAGCGTATTATTACGGTTGATCTATGTCAGGAATGCGGAATAAGCATTCCAGATAAAGTGAGCATTTCGTCAATAACTGAAGTAATCAAAATTTGGAAAGGTTATGTGACGGGCTTATGAAACACCGTCTTGAAGTAATATCGTCGCCCAGCAAAGATAAGAAGAAAATGCATTGGAAGAAAGATAATTACACGTTTAATCGCAAGCAAAGAAGGAGAAAAAGTAAAAAATAATAGAAGTATAGAATGACAAAGAAATGATTAGAAATGAAGCAGAGAAGGAGAAAGTTTACAAAACAATATCGTTGAAAATAGAACACTAAAACATGAAGCGGAAGAAAGAAGACTGCAATTGGAAGAAAAAAGACTGTAAACTGTAGGAAAAAGACGGCAGATAGAGGTAGATAAGAAGACATTTATTTTAGAGATAGAAGATACATAGAAAATTAGAGAATTTGAGCTAAAGAAACTGACAATGCATGCCGAGATAGACACTCAAAAGAATGTAGAGATTACAGTTCCAAGGTGGAGAACAGGTAAAAATTATAATCTGTTAAAATTACTTAAACTTTATGATAGTGCAACTGGAGACATCAGTATGTCTTTTTACAATATACGGGAGGCAAATATCTAAATAGCCAAGAGGTATACGCGAGACAAATATGAAAATAACCAAAGAAGAATGAGTATCGTACCTATTAAGCTTATTATAGTTAGAAATAGCTCGTATAATCACAAGGGAAAAAGAACCTGGAGCTAAGTAATTACAAGTACACTGGTGTCCAAAATTAAGGACCAATCACAGGATGCTAATTTTTAAGTAAGCGGATACTCAGAAGGAAATTACATAATTGAAATAATTACTATCCCTTCAGCACAGCTAGTCCATATAGCATCTCATTCATGTCACACATGATCACAAGTATCACAATCACTACGGTGAAACAAAAAAAACCAGGAAATTTCCACACGTCTCATTATGAGTCTCAAATGATCATTATATGTGACTCCACTGAGACGTCAATGCGACTGCTGCTTTTTGACTAGTCACCAGATGACTTTACAATGTAGTTACATTGTGACTCTCATGTGACTATCATTTCTAGACTCAATTTCAAACTCATCATGAAAGTTGCATTATGATAAGTCACCAAATAATATCACACTGTAGTCACATGGTGATTTTCCACAAAAGAGCACAATGGTGACTTCACAGTAGTCTCTCTGTCAGCTGAAATTCATCATGTCACTTTAATGTGACATTATTTGGTAATTTATCACAATACAGCGTTCATGATGACTGGAATTGAGTCTAGAAATGACAGTCACATGAGAGTCACAATGTAACTACATTGTAATGTCACATGGTGATTCGTCACAAAGAAGCAGTAACAGTGACGTCTCAGTGGAGTCACATATAGTTATCATTTGAGACTCCTACTGGAATTTCCTACTTTTTTGCTTCAACATAGTGAATGTGGCACGTGTGACCATGTGTGACATGAATGAGATGTTATATGGACCAGCTGTGCTGTAGAGATTATTCGAATTATATTATTTCCTTTTGAGTATTCGCGTACTTGAAAATTAGCATTTTGTGATTGGTCCTTAATTTCGGAAACCAGTGTATATAAAAACTTTGTTGAAAAGATTCAAAATGTCACTGGAATAGTTTAACAAAGATTCATGACACACAATAAATCAATTAAATTTAAAAAAATAAAAAAAAACCGACTGCGAAAAAGCGAACTAATTAATTTTTTCTCATCAATATGAAACTATTTTTTTATATTACTTATTACATTTTTTTTATTTACTTGTTTTGATGACTTTTAAATTGGGTTTAATTGTTAGTTCCTATATCTAAACACTGTTTTTATGAGGCCTATAGATGTCTATGATGGTTAGAGTTTCAGTAAAGCTAGAGATCCTACCTACACAACTTCCAGGTTGTATAATATTTAAATGGAGCTTCTGACTGTAAAACAGTCAATGAAACATCGTCTTCATTTTGAAAGACCTATCCAATGTTATGCCTCTCAATATGGTGCGTAATTTTTTTTTTCGTCTCTACCACCATTTTGTATTTTACGGCCGCCATTTTGAATTTATAAAAACAAAACCTATAACGATCGGACGGTTAAGACGAATCGATAGATACCTCATTCATTAAAATCCATCTGGCCGTTGGGATGTTGCGAGGGTATAAAGAAATCCACTTACACAGATAAGCGTGAAACACATAATCCTTCTTTTCAGTCGGGTAACAAGGAGTCAATAGATAATTAGCGTAATTTTGGTTTTTAGTTGAGATTATTGATTAATGAATTTGTACGAGACAGACAGGCGCCCGCTCGTCATGCTATAGTAGAGGGGTTAAAACAAAGAAGCGATAATGAAAAGTGTACTGTAAGAGAGGGTAATTTGTTGCATTCTGAAAATTTGTTCTATTATTATAGAACAAATTTTCATAATGCAACAAATTACTTCCATTTGCTAAAACAGCTAACACAAAAGAAGTCAGATCAGTTTGATGATCTTATATTTTAAATATTTTGTTATCTGATTAGATTTAAGATTAAAAAACGTGTAAACATGTACTTAATGTTTAACGTTTTAAAATATTTAATAAATCTATTCAATGGTATATTTTCTGAAATATTGTAGAGCACTTATATTATTTTGTATGAAAAGACGAACATTCCTTTAAAATGTGAAAGCTATAATTATAGTAAACTTTTTTGGGACTATTCAGTGTATGAAATGTTCATACAATTAAAAATAATATTTGTATAATATATTGTCAGCAGTTAAATTTGTCTGATGACCATTTCAGGTAATAATACAAAAATATATTTATAATATATAGTTAACGACAACGAAATGATAATGCTCTAACTTTAATTTTGTAGGTTTAAATTTCGCGCTTGATTTTATCTTGAAATCAATACATTGATTATTTGAATATATTATCTTGCGTGGTTGTTTTCCAAATATATAAATATCGTTCTTTTATGATATTAAACATATCAAGTAATTACCTTTATTAATATACGTTTTCAATAATTTTCAGGTTTACTGAAAACTGATGAGAAGTGAAATCATCCTTTTGTACACAAAATTCTTGAAATAGTTCAAATTTACATTTTTAATAATTCAATAGGTTCTATATGGTAACTTTTAAAATGTAATATAACAGTTTTATGTTTATAATGCAAACATACCGAATAATGCAAATAATAATATATAAGTTTGCAGCGGTAATTTAAATTGCAATTTTACAAGTTTAGATATGAACATCTATTTCATGATGTTCTTTCGACATCAATAAATATGTTAATTCTTATTTGCGCTCCGAGCGATTAAACTTGCAATTGCGAAATCAAGAATATACATTTAAATAGCTGTCGAAATTGTCGATTTGTGTTAGGGCGTTTATTTAAAATCTGAGACTGGAAAAGTTTGCCAGTGAGTAAAACTCATTCATGTGTACTAAATTCAGTATATGCTGATTCCATAAAATGTGGTATTTAAAATTTAAAGTAACAGATAATGAGATGTTTTGAAACAAGTATCTGCATCAAAAAGTAAAAGATTATAACTTTTAAAATGTCAGTATTACCAAATTTATTTTTGAAAAGTAAAGCAGTGCAACACACAATTGATATTAAAAAAATATTTTTAAGAACTGTTCAAAGTCTGCCAACTGTTATTTTCAATCAGACACCACACTCTAATAAATAAATGTGTAAATTAGTCAACTGTACATACACTGTTTTGCAGCATTCTGTCCAGTCATTTGACTTTTTTTATCGAAAACGATCACACAACTGTAATTTAACACTAGGCTGACCATATTATTGACCATTTTATTGTCAAAATATAGTTAAATTATTGTTGTGAAACCGTTTTTTCAAAAAAACGGTCAAATGACTGGACAGAATGCTGCAAATTTTTAACAGTGTACGCATATGTGTAAAATTGTAAAATTACGTTTTATGTTTTATGTTGTACTAGCAGAACTACCCGGCTTCGCCCGTGTCAATTATAAGGAACCTTCCAGGTAAAATAAATTAAAATGATATAATACCGCTATCACAATAACTGAAATTTGTGAATTCCTATCCATAAACCGTTATAAAGACAATCAGAAAACATGAAGTTATTGGCTCGCAACCATAGTAAAGTCCCTGAGCTTTAATAACAGAATGCGCGTTTTCTTTGACGTATGTAAAAGAAAAATGTATGTGTTTTCTGACAATACGAAAAAAAAAAAAAAAAAAAAAAAAAACACCAAATCGCGCAGCATTTAGTGAAATTCTCGTTTGTATGGTATATATCTACATTATAAAGTAAAAACACAGACATAATACTGATAACGGCAACAACTTAACCCGCAAATTGTGCCTTTACTGCCAGTTTTCTGATTTCTAAACAGCACACAATTTCATTTTTTTGCAATGTCTAATAGAAAAAAGTTCTTTCAAATGAAATTTGTTTCAAAATTGTATCCCAATTTTCTGATTTTAATGAATTTTAAAGTAATTTTCAAGCATGGATATTTTTAAAGGTGCGTGCAACCCGATTACGAAAGATGAACCCGTTTACCTTTAATTCAATAGTATAAAGAAAAAACATGACTATGAGTAACGTTGGCATATTTTTGGTGACAATAACCTAACACAAACAATAAATTTACCTTTTACATTTAACCTCTAAACATCGCACATTCGATTGTTCCGACATCTTTTAGAAAACAAAAGTACTTTCAGTAATATTGGTTTGTAATGTTTATCTGAATTTAAAGATTTTTTATGGATTTTAAAGTAATTTTCATGCATGAATATTTTTAAATGCAAAATATTAACTCAAGTGTTCAAAAACATGGTAAATAATTCAGAATTTGTATGTTTTTGTGTAATGTTCAACAACTAAATTGGCAAACGAAATTAAAACGCCAATAATAAGATAAAATAAAACACGATTTTAACAGATATCAAATCAAACTACTTCAAATAATCAAATAAGTATATAAAATGTAAATTGTAATTTCGTTCCGGGTGCATACAACTTGAGTTTTACAGAATGAATTTCCATGCGACTTGCACTATTAGTTTTTCATGGAAGGTTCTAGTGCGTATCATATTGTTTTCCGTTCCTTAGTCATAGAAAAGTCATACAGGAAAGTTATACGATCATGTGAACCCAATTATGAAAGATTAGTCTTATTACCTGAATGAAAAATGCAAAACTATTTTTATCTCTTTAAGTGCTGGCGGGTTAATCTTCAGTAATCAAGCTGTGCGCTAGTTGGCGTATTCGTATTTTAATGAATGTGCCTCACACCTATTATGGCATGCACTTTTGTTTAAAACAATATAGTATAGCTTATGTTTTATGCGAATATTTGGCATGAAACTCGATTAGAAAATACTAACCTGCAATAATGCTTAAGGTGGCTCTTTACTCCCTGCTCAACAACGCAAAACTTTCTGACTCATTAAACGTGAAGGATTAAAATTTGTAGGCCTGACTATCGAAGCGATTTGGAATTGAAATGAGTTTTCCATTTTTTGATAAATAAATTACTTATCGAGTTATGAGCAATTGTGGTCAGGTGAGAACTATATTTCTTTCTCTTTTATCGCGGTGTTGCGTCCGAAATTCAGTTCAAAAGACCAACTGAAAGATCTTATGCCTTTACCAAAAATGGAAA
Source organism: Maratus speciosus (assembly GCA_963932465.1). Classification (NCBI taxonomy): domain Eukaryota; kingdom Metazoa; phylum Arthropoda; class Arachnida; order Araneae; family Salticidae; genus Maratus; species Maratus speciosus. The sequence goes on along the minus strand of OZ010795.1, from coordinate 276,134,232 downwards.
CTGTCTTTCGGTTACATAGTTTTTAAATAAGTACTCCTGACAATTTCATGCATTTCCGAACAAAAATTAATTAAAAAAATATGTCAAAAAGTAGCTCATTTGGATTTGTGAATAGCCTTAACTTTATGAAAAACCTTAACTTGACATTTATGAAAAAACTCACATTCAGAAAAAAAAGATATTCTTTTGACAAAATTTTGGTATTTTTTTAACTTTTAAAATTAAATTACATGTTTTCTTTGGCACGCGTAACAGAAGTATACGATTTCTCACAATACGGGAAAAAATACAATAAATGCATCCAAATGAGGTAACAGGTACTGAAATTTTATTTGGTAAATTTGAAATTTTATTTGCTTAAAGCTAAAACTTTTACGTATAATTATACGCTTTAATTAATGTATTAGATCAAGTGGTTTTCTACTCTAAATAAAACATCAGTCTTAAACATAAGATTAAATTTTTCATTAATGGAAATTAAATGTAGAATGATTAGATGAAAATGTTGTCATTTTCCACAAATTTTAAGTCGTGGCATCAGTCAAGGATTTTTTTGAAAAAGGAAATAACTTCTCTCTTTTTACTATAAATCACAGAAAATGTTGCCACTGGATCTAAATCAATAAAACACTTAACTATAACGAATAGCTATAAGATATGGCTGTTGTATACAATCGAAGCAGTAAACAAAATATAGGAGCCATTTATTTACTGTGAGTTTGACTACACGTTGAAAAGATTTGATAAAATGTGACGTCATAGCTAGCCTTTTTTTTCTTCCTAAATTGTTGTCTTGAAATTTGACTGTCTGTATTAAACATGTTTTAATTTTAAAAACATTCAAATTAAAGTGCCGCTTCAATTTACCGCTCTTATAGTTAAAGATTTTATTTTACATATGTATAAAAATGTGCATTTTCTGCTTAGAATGACGTCAATTTTTTGAACAAAACATTTTTATATGTATAATTTCTAACTTCTGAAATAATTTTATTGTAGCTTCCTCATCATCAGATAACTGCCATATGATAAAATCTATGTCAGTATCAGTAATAAATGTAAGTTATTATTAATAATAAATATTTTCTATTCAAAAAATAACAAATTAAATAGTTTTACGAGATTACGATGAGATAATACTCATAAAAAATATTCACATTCAATAAATAGCAAATGTCAATGTTTGGCACAGTTTCCAATAAAAATCGTTTGCACGTTAGGGTTGAAATAAATGGCACGATATCATATATTTTGGCATGATGTTGGTAGAACGAAAAGTACAACAGGTTTTTTTTTTTTTTTTTTTTTTTTTTTTTTTTTTTTTAGTTTTTGAGGCTTTTGTGTTTTTTTTTCATAACTGACATAGTTGTTTTAATTATTTAACCAAAAGAATTGATTAAAAAACTATTCAATTTGAATTACTTCCCTTGCTGTAGTAACGGAATGAAGGGAATCCGTTTTTAGAAATTATCACTTGAAAGTTTGAGGTTTTGGCGCCAAAGATAGTGCTAAATTAGAAAAATATGGATTATCTCATGAACTATTAGACTTAGAAGAATTTGATTTGTACCATTCGATTCAGCATACCAAAATACTCTAACATATGTTATCAGTTGAAAAATAATTATAAAATTAGATTTTTAAGGAATTTTTTAAACGTTCGTTCTATTTTTTACCCCCCTTAGGTGTGGAATTTTAGAAAATCCTTTCTTAGCGGCACTCTATGTCATAAGAAGTATTTTTACTCCGATTTTCAAAATTTTACGTTCAGTAGTTTGGGCTGCGCGTTGATTAATACAAAATCCAAACTTTCTTTTATATATATAGACTAGCAGGCTATGCCCGCTACGCTGGTCTGTTTATCCAAACGAATCTTGAATCAAACTAAATGTATCAGTGAGTTTGACATTGTGATTTAAAGCAATCTGGAACCTTGTTGAAATGTCCTTTTGTACTGCAGAAAACGACATGAACGCCATTCTGTATTATATTTTCTAATATGCAGACAAATTTTCCGCTATTAAGATCTCAACCCTTTTAATTGATCAATCACAGTAGGATTTGGTTAAGAATGATATTACAATATGCAATGTAATAAAACAAAACCTGAAAAATTATTTAACTAATAAAGCAAACAAACTGACAAAATCCATCCAGTAAAACTTTTTTTAGAGGCTGATCTTTCATATTGGGGTCTATCTGTTTATAGAACTTTCTCCCCATAATTCTATAACTAAGGAAAGTAGAATGATACGCAATAAACTAAAACCTCCAAACATTGTCTAATCAACAAAGCAAGTATTATCAATATCCGCCATTTAGAACTTTTTGAAAAGTCTAATCTTTCATAATCGGTTTCACATGATTATGGAACTTTCCGCCTTTATTTTATGACTAAGCAACGTAGCACAATATGCAAATTACTAAAACCATATCTGAATAGGTATGGAACTAACAATGGAATTCCTATCAAAATCCGTTCTGTAGAACTTTTTAAAAATGCTAAACTTTCATAATCTGGTTCAACTGATTATAGGACTTTCCACCACATCTTTATTGTTAAGAAATGTAGAAGGGTATAGTATATACTAAAATCCTGCCTGAAACATTATCTAACTAACAGTGCAAATTCAATCGAAATCCATTCTGCTGAATCTTTTAAAAAGACTAATCTTTCATAATCGGGTTCGTATGATTATCTAACTTTTAAACATAATTATATGTATAAGCAACATACAAGGATGTGTTATATGCCAAAATCTTCCCTGAAAAAGTATATAACTATCATTTCGATTCTCATCAAAATCAAGTCAGGTGAGCCCATGTTATATGCAGCCAGGACGAATTTCCCATTTGCATTTTACTTTCGTATATATAGTAGAAGCAGAAGTAAATAGATCGATAAGAATATTGAATCTTAAAATTTATGAAACTAAGTTATTCCTCGTTGTCTCTGCTGAATAATTTTAAAGACTTTTCAGTCGTCGAGTATTGAGATTTACAATTATGTCTGCAACAATTGTATTTCATTTTGAGCCAAAACATTCTCGGTAAAATGAGCATATTTGGTGTGGGTTCCGATATTATAAAATATATTTTTTCAAAATCGCCATTTAAACTACGCACATGAAATTCTAAGTGTCTCTTAGCACTGCAGTAAACGTTTCGCTTTTTAATCAGTGAAAAATGAAGTTATAACTTACTTTTATTTAATAATAAAAAATACTTTAATTTAAAAAAAACAGTTAATTAAATTTTTTTGCAGTGTTACGATTGAATAATGATTAAAGCCAAAAGAAATTCGCATTCAATAAATAGCAAGCCACAATATTTGGCACAGTTTGCAATTAAATTTGGTACTTTTCCACTTTGGCGTTTTTTTAAATAGCTTGGTGCATTTCGGACATCAGAAAGAGAGATTTATTGCTAATTGATATAAACAGTTAAGAAAACCAACTTGATGAAATTTTTGTTTGTTTATATGTGTATATTATTAATGTTTTTTACATACAAATTACGGTACTACTACTTAGTTATCCCGTCGATCAAAAATCTATCGCCAAACTATAAGATTAAATGCCAATAATGGTTGATCATAAATGTCACATACACTTGACTTTAAGCAAGTTACACGTATTTACGACATCAAGTGATTTTTATTTCGACGTTATAGTTGTATTTTTATTAATTTTATACTAATTTATTTGTTCTTTCGTTATTTAAAATAAAAATTATGTCAATTTGTATAATTCGGTGATTTATATAATTTAGCGAAATTGTTCAACAGGATAACTAAGTAGTACCCAAATTACTGCTGTTTCTATATAAAATTAGATAAATAGCATCTTTATGTTAAATAAATTATATAAACATGGAAAAAAATGCTTGTGTATATGAAATGAAACAGCGAATTGGTTGACAGAGAATATGTTGCCAAATTTCCTTCCCCGCCAATGCTATTTTCTCTATTTCGCCAAGATCCCTATACTGGAAAAGTACCAAAATATGTTTGCATGTTTAGGATTGAAATAAATGGCGCAATAGCGTACATTTTTGGTATGGTGTTGGCATATCATAAATGTAGCAAAATGTCTCCAAAAAACTATTTCTCAAATTTCGCCAATTCTCTGTAAATTCGGTTACAGAATTGGTTCGCTTTAAAAACACAGAATCAATTTTAACCTTTTCCTAAGTTAATTGTGCGTTGAACCACGCCCGGTAACATACGCCATTTGTCAGTAGGCTCAATTATGTAACTTATCTGTACCTAATATGCCAATTGTCTCTGGGATCGATTACGTAATTTATCTCCTTAATTAAGGCATACTTTAAAAACTACATCTACTTTCCAATTTTCCTGATTTTAGATCAATGGGTATTGTTAGATGTTATAAAGCTTGGGGCTATTCGGGCTTCAGAAAGTGAGATTTGTGACCAAATGATATGAGCAGCTGTGAAAACAAATAAAATGAACTTTTATGCTTTTTAAAATATGTATCCCTATATATAAACCTTTTATTTATGAATATCAATATTTTTGTTATTTATATACAATTTACTTCTGTTTTTATATAAAAAGAGATAAGTGTCTTCTTTATAGTAAATAAATTCTATAACTATTGAACAGAAAATATGCATTAAAACTTTCCTTTTCTCTCCAAACCCATTTCTTCCACTTCGCAAAGGAAAAATTTGAAAATTATAGAATTTACCCCCTTGCACTATAACTAAACAGTGTGGAACAATACATTATATACTAAAACTATCTCTGAAAATTGCCAAACTAACAATGCAAATTCTATCAAAACCGTTTATTATAACTTTTTTTAAAGACTAAATTGTGATAATTGAGTTCACCAGATTACAGAATTTTCCCCAAAACTGTATGGCTAAGCAACGTAGAAGGGCATGGTTTATACTGAAATCTTTCCTTGAAAATTATCTAATTACAGTCCAAGTTCCATCGAAACACATTCGGCAGAATCTTTTATAAAGGCTAATTTTTCATTATCAGGTTCATATCATAAAAGAGCTTTAAACCATAATGCGATTCCAAGCAACGTAGAACGACGTGTTACGTACTAAAACCTTCCCCGAAAAATTACCTATCTAACAGTGCAAGTTCAGCAAAACCCAAGTTCTAAGCAGCCGGAATGAAATTTCCATTTGAATTACATATATATATATATATATATATATATAAGTAGAATTAGATTTTCCAAAAAATGCAGTCGTCTACTAAAAAAATAACCAATATTGAAAATGTCGCTCAAACCGAAGCCACGCTTGTGCATTTTTGGCTTAGAATTAAATTGTTTGGCGATAAAATGAAATCGTAAATAAACAGACAATGTGAAACTCACAAGTACCGTCATTTTTATAATTACATCTGCTAGTTTCTTCTGAAAGTCACATGATGGATGAGTTAAATAAAATAAAAAGTAAATTATAAAAAAAAAAATCTAAAACAAAAACAAAATTGTCACTCAGATTTTATCTTATCAGATTTCTGATGCATTTTTTTTAACCTGACGCAAGCGATAAATTGCCAGATATAGTTTAAAACTGCAATCTTTCATATTGAATAAATTTTTAAGCATTAAAACATTACCTTTCATTTTTTACATTCGATATTGTCGTTTTATAATATTGTCACTCGTCAAAACTATTTTTCTTTTCTCTTTTTTTTTTTTTCTTAAACAAAATTAATAAAAGTTTTCTTCCGATATGTACAGCCATTTCAATACGAATACCATATCAACGAAATTTATCGCCAATAAAATAACAGTAACCCTTTCGCCCAAAATAACACAACTTTTCGTCATAATTCTATAACTATTCTAGGTAGAATGATGTGTTATAACTTAACACCTTCCCTGAAACAATACCGATGTAACGGTATAAGTTCCGTCAAAATCCATGCAATAGAACTCGAAATCTCGGCGTTCGGAACGAAATTTCCGTTTGGATTTTATATATATAATAGATAATAGAATAGATGATAGATTTTATATATATAATAGAATAGATAATAGATTATGTGTTATGAATTATCTCAAAGTTTAAAACAGATCGCATTGTTAGATTTCCTAATTTTAACAATATCACGTTATGTTAGTTCCACATTCCACCACCGGGGAGCGCACTCTATTCTTAACGAAAGCATATCTGAACGAAACTCCTTCATGCAACCTTTCCGTAGATACATGAATCGGGAGGGTGGCGGTCTTAACCAATAATTTAAGATAATTGCTGAAATTACTATGAAAAATATTTTAAAGGGGGCCCTACGCGGGCCCCTAATAGAGTTAGAGGAAATCGGAAGACGGCAAAATAATCGCTGGGAAAAGTTTGCTTGGGTGCCTCGGAACTACTTTTGGCGCGAGATCTAAGCTCTACGACCAATAGGAGCCCAGATATTTAAAGAAATATGAAATAACAAAGTCCAAAATAACAGAACTTTCCGCCATAATTCTATAACTAATCTAGGTAGAATGATGTATTATAGCTTAAAACCTTCCCTGAAACGATACCTATCTAACGGTTTAAGTTCCGTCTAAATCCATGCGGTAGAACTAGAAATCTCGGCGTTCGGAACGAAATTTCCGTTTGCATTTTATATATATAACTAGCAGGCTATGCCCGCTGCGCTGGTCAATATTTCCAAATGGACTTTGGATTAAACTAAATGGTGAATTTGAACTTGTATTTTAAACAATATGGATCTTCAGCTTGATCTTGCTCATCACTGAAAACGATGCGAACGCCATTGCGATATAATGTTATCTTAAGCGTTGGACAAAATTTAGCAATTAAGAAGTAATTGTTTTAGTTGATTATAAACAGCGCACTTATGGTCGGGTAATGAGACCGTTATGACAACAGGAATTAATACCTCTGTAACTAATCAACATATAATGAAATCGTATATACTAACACCATTCCTAAAAGTCATGCAACAGGGCCACTTGTAACAAAATATGGTCTGTAGATTTTTTTAAAAAGGCTAAACTTTCATAATCAGGTTCACTTAATTTTTGAACTTTTACTGTTGCTCTATAACTAAGTACCCTTGAACAATATGTATACACTAAAACCTTTCCAAAATTATTACCTAACTAATTGTGGTATATCCTACGATAGTATTATAAACAATCGGAATGAAATACAAATTTCCGTTGTAAATATATAGTAGATGATGATGATGCGATTTTGTGTAATAGTAAAGTTTTCGCTTCAAACATAAACGATGCTTTCAACATTAAAGCTAATACGCCAATATGTTAAGTATCCGAATACGGAAGGTTAACTTAAATTCTCATGAGCAACTACTCAAAGAAAAGTGAATATGTGGCTTTTGTGATATTTTTATGTCAGCCGGGCGCAGATAATAAATCAATAAAGATTGTTTTCATAGCATATTCTTATTTTATTATTTTCCTTTAAAACACAAACCTTTCACTCATTTCATTTAAAATGCATGCCTTATACTAATTTCATTTTAAAAACTGAAAAGATAAACAATAACAGGAAATAATGCCATAATTAAAAACAAAAAAATATTTTTAATTTACATACGCAAAATGTAACTACTGCTACTGGGAATTTTAAAAATGCTGTCAGCGAGATATGCGTACGGTTGTTATAAATGTAACCATTTTTTTCTTTTTATCGAGGAGCAATTTATAAATCGCACAATATTATTCCAATTCCAATTTCTTTCATTGAGGAACCTATGACCGGAAAAAATGGAAAAGACTCTTGTAGATTCTTCGGATGACGGCATCTGACGCCATAAACCGAGTTTATATATATGAAAATAATTTTTAAGTCGGTACAAACATTGCTTTCATACTTAAATATTTTCATTGGTACTAATTGTTATCCCGTCGACCCATTTCGCCAAATTATATAAATCGCCAAACCATTCGCCAAATTATATAAATTGACATAATCTTTATTTTAAATAACGAAATAAATAATAAATTAGTATAACATTAATAAAAATACAAATAAAACGTCGAAATTAAAATCACTTGATGACGTAAACACGTGCACCTTGTTTAAATTCTAGTGAATTTGATATTTACGATCAACCATTATTGGCATTTAATCTTATAGTTTGACGATACATTTTTGGTCGACGGAATATCTAAGTAGTACATTTTCCATTTTTGTTTTATAACGCTAAATTCTCAGTAATTTTTTTCCTTTTATTTTACATAAAATCACTATTTTTTTAAAAAAATTAAGATGCTTGCATTTTTATTTCAAACTCATAGAGCCGTTTTTATTTTTTAGCCAAAAGGGTTGATTTGAATTTTTTCCGTTGCTAGAGTAACGGATGTAATGATAGATATTTTGAGGTTTAGATGCCAAAGACACCTCCAAATTAGAAAAATATGAAATGTGCCATGAACTGTTGGCTTATAAAAATTTATTTGGTAGCATTCGATTCAGCATACAAAACTACATTAAAATATGCTATCATTTGACGCATAATTTTTATATTCGATTTTTTTCCCCTCCACGTGCAAAAACCATTAGGGGTGACACTTTAGAAAGTCCTTTCTTAGCAGAAGTCTATGTCATAAGAAGTATTTTTACCAGTGGTGTAGTCGTAAAAAAAACAGAGGGTATACGTTCTAAGCAGAAGGTTTACGTTCAAGGCAGAGGGTATACCCTAGTGTATATATACTATAGCTTTCTTGAAAAACAGAGGGTATACGGTGTTCCTTTAAAAAATCCAGAGGGTATACGGCGTATACCCGCGTATACCCTCCACTACATCCCTGATTTTTACCACGATTTTCAAGATTTTAGGTTCAGTAGTTTGCGCTGTGCGTTAATTAGTCACCTAATCCAGACTTTATTTTATATACTATATTAGATATTCCATTTTGCGGTGAATCGATGATCGAAAATTAGTCCAATATCATTTGAAATATTACATAACAGAGGAGAAAGTACGAAGAAAGACGAAGAAGAAATGACGAATTACAAAAGACTTGTATTTTTTTTTTTTTTTTTTTCAAAATGTGGAATTTTTCGATAGTAATAACGTATTAAAACATAAATTTCCTTAAAAATTATCTTTATTTCCTAGATTTCGAATCTGTGAATTTTCCTATAAATGAAATTGGCGATATGACTTGAGAAAAAATGAAATAAACAATAGATAATATTTGCTTATATAAAATGGGTAATATTCGTTGATCTGAGTTCGAGTTTATAAATATCACATGCTTTCGGAATTACGGCGAAAAACATTTTAAAAAGTATGAAATTATTTTACAATATGTATGTGTGGCAGAGATTCACACTGAAATTTAAGCATTCGATTCCATTTTTAAAATATTAACTGATATCTATATAAGTTACAATTGAATATGAAAATGTACCCAAAAAATGATCTCTTTCACCCAAAAAAACACCATTTGTGAGAACATCCTCCAGCTAATGTCACGCTTATGCATTTTTGGCTTAAAATCACATCGTTTGGCGACAAAAGAAAAATAAAAAATTGTAAAGAAACATATAGTAATTACACATGTGACTCACAATTACATCTGCTTGTTTCTTCTTTAAGTCACGTGATGGGACAATTAGATATAAAAAAAAAAGAAAAGAGCAGAACAGAAAGAAAATGTCGTTAAAATTTCATCTAATCAAATTTTCTGATTCGTTTCCATATCTAACGCAAGCGATAAAGAGCCAAATATTGCGTATCAAGTGTAATATTTCTTATTAAATTAATTTTTAAGCATTACAAATATTTCTTTCAGGTTTTGATTAAATGTTTCCGTTTTTTAATATTATCACTCATTGAAACGGATTTTCTTTTTCTTTTTTTCTTTTTTTTTCATTTAAATAAAATTAGTAACAGTTTTTCTTTTATTTTTCGAGGTTTAATAGCCGTTTCAATTTTTTTTTATCAACGATGAATTTCGCCAAGAAATAAAATGGTAACCTTATCGCCCAAAATAACAGAATTTTCCGCCATAATCTAAAACTAATATAGGTAGAATAATGTGTTATAGCTTAAAACCTTCCCTGAAGCAATACCTATCTAACGGTATAAGTTCCGTAAAAATCCATGCAGTAGAACTCGAAATCTAGGCGTTCGGAATGAAATTTCCGTTTGGATTTTATATATATAATAGATAATAGAATAGATAATAGATTTCATATATATATATAATAGAATAGATAATAGATTATGTGTTATGAACTATCTCAAAGTTTAAAACAGATCGCATTGTTAGATTTCCCAATTTTAACAATATCACGTTATGTTAGTTCCACATTCCACCACCAGGGAGCGCACTCTATTCTTAACGAAAGCGTATCCGAACGAAACTCCTTCGTGCAACCTTTCCGTAGATACATGAATCGGGAGGGTGGCGGTCTTAACGAATAATGTAAGATAATTGCTGAAATTGCTACGAAAAATATGTTAAAGGGGCCCTACGCGGGCCCCTAATAGAGTTAGAGGAAATCGGAAGACGGCAAAATAATCGCGGGGTAAAGTTTGCTTGGGTGCTTCGGAGCTACTTTTGGCGCGAGATCTAAGCTCTAAGACCAATAGGAGCCCAGATATTTAAGGAAATATGAAGTTACAAAGTTCAATATAAAATAATTTTCCGTAATAATTCTATAACTAATCTAGGTAGAATGATGTGTTATAGCTTAAAACCTTCCCTGAAACGATACCTATCTAACGGTATAAGTTCCGTCAAAATCCATGCGGTAGAACTCGAAATCTCGGCGTTCGGAACGAAATTTCCGTTTGGATTATATATATATAATAGATAATAGACGAGGTGGAACCCGTCGAATTTCGACGAAAGAAAATGTTTACAAAGGACATGTTGCATCAAATTTTTAATACATAGACAACAATAATTACAATAAAAAATCCATCTTACACTTGTTAATTTAACTCTCCAAAGACATATTTTAACCTAAGATTAACAAAATACTTTTTTCATAAACTTCAACTGTTAAAATTATTGAAAAATTAAACTTTATACATATACGTAATCAGTAACATATAATCAAGATAAGTAATTTTGATTAAGTTATCAATTGATGCTTGGTATTACGGAATGAAAAAAACAGCAAAAATGATTTCACGTTGACATAATCATAGAATTTTTCCCCCTTTAAATCTAAACATTTCAAGTCATTTTCAAAGTTTCACATCAATATTAACCATTTAAAAACATTTTAACGCGCAATAGACTATTAATAAATATATTTTCAAGCTTGAAGTCACGTTTGTCAACTATTACAACTTCCCATGTTAAAATTCCCACTCGTGATTTGAGGTCTTAGTATAATCGCTGTACCTGCGCGTAAAAATTCCAGAAATTTATAACTTCTAGACCTATTCATGGGGAAATATCTTGTTTTATCAAATAACATTGTTGTTTCTTTTAAATATGACGTCATTTTCAGCCGTTGAAATATTTTGCCTATTGTCTCAAACTCAATATCAGCAAAATGAAAAAATAGTGAAATATAACAGCATCATCGGGGAAATTGTGTCTTTTTTAAAGCGTAACGTCATTTCTTGTTCAAAATTTTTAAAGAATATATTTTTAATTGTAATGAGAAAATGGCATCAGTAAGAATATAATCAATAAAGATAACTGAACCACTTTTAATAGAAATGAAGTACTTCAGTTGCCACGATAAGAAAATTGGTATTAAAAAACTATAAAAAATTAATATCTCAAAAATAAATTGAGATACAGCTTTCAAACAAATTGCATTTAAAAGTGCATTTTTTTTCTGTATACGACGGTGTAAACATTTAAAACGTGGGATGTTTAGAAGTTTAAAAATTTGCAGTAGCGAAAATTGCAAAACCGAAATTTCATTTCAAATTTCAAAGTGTTGCCATTCGCAGAATGACGTATGCGTTACGCACAGATATGTTTGTCCTTTATAATATAGATATATATAACTAGAATGATAGCCCGTCAAAAATGACGGAAATTTAGATATAAAGATATATACAACTCATGCGCAAGAATATGAGTTTTTCTCGCTTGTTCCGCAGTGATAGATGAAAATAACACATTTTAAGAACGAAACATATTTATGAAAAACAGTGTACAGTAGAAGACCACTAATCTGCACAGTTTGGTTCCAAGTGTTCTGCGGATTTTAGGCTTTTTGCGGTCATGTCTATTCAATCTTTGTTTAATTTTTTTTTTTTTTAAATTCATATATTGGACAATTTAGATTGTTAATTCTTAAAAATAAATAAATTGCACACTTGAAGTAAGGTAAAAACTATTAAACTATCGTAAATGATTTAATGAAATGGTATTATATGGTGTACTTCTCGATCTTGGTTACGACGTTGGCGAAATTGGCTGCAACTTGTCATAATCATAATTGTTTGAGCCGCTATAACAAAGAAATAACCAGTTTTTAATAAATTTCCAACACAAAGTAGTTTTCAAAAACTTGTGTAAAATTGCCGGCTGTTCTGATGTTATGTCAGTCCTAGGAATAATATTTGTAACATTGGAGAATTTCCATGTATATGTAGAATTTAGAAAAGCTTTTCCAAAAGAAAGGTCCTGAAATGACATTGTAATTCTTCTAACCTCAAAGTTTAATCGGGCACTGATGTTGTTTACTGAAATCTAATAAATACAGTGATTTTGAATATTACAATAGAATTAAATAGTTAAACTTATTTAACATAAACCCGCTGTTACTTCAATGTAATTTTTTAGTATTAAGAAAGAAAATTATTTAAATTTTTTAAATCATGGATTTATAATTTTTTTCATTATTTAATAACTAAATAATGAAAAAATATGCTTTTGTTCTGAGCTCATAAATATGACAATAAAGTAATGTAATTAAGAATCATTGCAAAATAAAATCTTTGTGAATTCAAACCATAAACAAACAATACCGCCACCATTTTACCTACTATGACGTCATAATGGTATTGTCCATTGATTGTTGGAGAACTCACTTTGTGTATGATTACCTCAATGGTTTAATATTTTTTACGATTAACGATGAATGAATCACTTGTGTTTATTTAAGTGTATGGAATGCGATATTAAGCTGTCCGGGGCTCCGTGGCTGAGTGGTCAAAGCAACAGTCAGCTAATCGCTTGCGGCCCCACCAGTGGCCGAGAGGTTCTGCTCTCGAAGCTGGTAGACGGGAGGTGTTGGGTTCGACCCCAATCGCGCCCGTCGGCCTAATCGTTCGGAGTTTTCGTGGTTTTCTTCGAGCCGTGGATTTTCCATGCGTAAATACGGATTAGGTTCCCTTAGAAAGACCCCTCACGGAGGGCACTTCCCACCCGGGCCTATATACCTAGTGTAGATGATTGGCCGTCAAAAAATCAACCCAATCAACCCAACGCTAATCGCTTGCGCGTAAGAGTTTGTGGGTTCGATTCCCGCTGGTTCCATTGCACACACACTTTGTGTGGAACTGCCAGGGTGTATTTCTCTTGTGTTGTAATATTTCCTTGTGCTATCTTGTCTCCGACTTATAAGCGGGCTTTATGTCAAGCACATAAGTCGTAGGTTTGTTATTCAGTTAAATAAATAAATTAAGCTGTCCACCTAATTTCAACTGACGTTATTCTTGGATATATGCATTTTTTAATCGAAACTGAAAACAATGCTTTGATCTCGAAATAAAATGTTTTAGTTTATATAATTGGCTATTTCTATTAATTATTTATTTAGGTACTTTTCCATTATATCGCATATTTTTAAAAAAGCTTGGCGCAATTCAGGCTTCAGAAAGTGGGATATGTTGCCAAAATATATAAACAGCTATGAAAAAAAATCTGATGAATTTTTATTTTTGTTTATACATGTATTTGTTATTATTATTTATTTATTTATATACTTTTTCACTATAGGGCACTTTGCATTTTTTTAAAAAATCGGGCGCAATTCGGGCATCAGAAAGTGAGGGCACAGATGTCATATACGCCCCATATTGGCGAGAATTTTTTCTGACGCCAATGTCATATACGCAACGTGTACTTAACTGATGCCAAAGTGTCATTTTTTTGCTTGATATGGTAACCCGGTTGTTGTTGTTTATGCTGTTGATGTTTTCACCAAATTGGCCTCGGAAAAATATCGCGCCAATATGGAGCGTATATGACATCTGTGCCAAAGTGAAACATGTTGCCAAAATATATAAAGAGCTTTGAAAACAAATCTAATGAACTTTTATTTTTGTTTATATATGTATTTATATACATAAAAAAATCATTTCTAACTATATCTCTCGCCCGCAAGAAAACTGACGAATCTCGCAAAAAATTATTTTGCGTTTTATTCCACCAATAGGTTTATCATAGGTATGTCTTGCTATACAAAAAGTTTCCGAAGTATAGTTATACGGGAAATCACTTTATTACGCTATATGTCCATTCGTGACCACAGAAAAGGAGTGGATTGTGTGGGGGAGGTAAATTTATCGAACCTTCCAAACCTCCTCATGTGTCTTCATTCTTAAGGGTTTTACGCTTTTATGCGCATTTTTATTCCTGCATGCTGAGCTAAATGCTATAATTTCAAGTTATAGTGAAATCATGCAAATTTTCTTTTGCCTCCCCTGTGAAATTTACTTTTGTCGAGATGTGTCACTTTTCTTGCGGGAGAGCGATATGTAATATATATATATATATATATATATTATATAGAAATTACGGCACAGATGTCATATATCCACTGGGGTACCTAACTGGCGCCAAAATGGTGTTATTTTGCCTGATATGTTAACCCGGCTATTGCTTTTTATTTATTAATAAATTGTTTATTTACTTTTATTATTATTATTTTTATTATTATATAAACTGTTTTGTTCGATAGTTATTAATTAAACTTTTATTTATCTATTATTATTTCCTTTTAAAATGGCCCCACCAGTGGCTGAGAGGTTCTGCTCTCGAAACTGGTAGACGGGAAGTGCTGGGTTCAATCCCAATCGTGCCCGTCGGCCTAATCGTTCGGAGTTTTCGTGGCTTTCTTCGAACCATGGATTTCCATGCGTTAATACGGGTTAGGTTCCCTTAGAAAGACCCCCACGAAGGGCACTCCCCCTCGGGCCTATATCCCTAGTGTAGATAATCGGCCGTCACAAAATCAACCAACCAACCAAACAACCTTTTAAAATGATAGCAAATAATTAAAAAATATATATGCAACTGGTATTAGAAAGCGAGATTTTCTTCAAATTGGCGTCAGAAAAAAATCATGCCAAACCTCATGCTTATATGACATTTGTGCAACCATTACTTCTGTTTCTTTATAAAAATGAGTAAATATGTTTTTTAATACTAAATAAATTGTTACATCTGGAAAAAATTGCGGAACAGATGTTATATATTCCCGCGGCCGCCATCTTGGATTTTTTCTTGGCGTAAAAATCCCTTTTCCGCCAAATAAATGTCGCCAAGCAGATTAATGCGCATGTTAGGCTTAACGGGGTTGCCAGAACACGTGATTTGCCGGGGTTTCCTTATCGATAAACGCCAAACTTCAAATCATCGCTGAGAAATCCAAGATGGCAGCCGCGGGAATATATAACATCTTAGCCAAAATGGCTTGTGAGTATGAAACAGTAAATAGGTTGTCAGAAAATACGTTAGCAAACTTCTTTCTCGCCAAAAAACTTTTCTCCGAAGTACTGTACATAAGCGGTGATTTCTGGGAATGCATTTTTAATTATGTTTCACTATATTTACGCATACTAAACTGTATGTATAATTACTGTAATTCATATACAGAGTTACCCAAAAGAATTCATAAGGGTTACTGGGTATGAGATTAAATAGGGTACTACTTATTTATCCCGTCGACCAATTTCGCCAAATTATATAAATCGCCAAACCACTCGCCAAATTATACAAATTGACATAATTTCTATTTTTAATAACAGAAGAACAAATAAATTAGTATAACATTAATAAAATTACAAATAAAACATCGAAATAAAAATCACTTGATGACGTAAACACCTATAACTTGCTTAAAGTCAAGTGAATGTGACATTTACCATCAACCATTATTGGGATTTAATCTTACAGTTTACCGATAGATTTTTGGTCGACGGGATAACTAATTAGTACCATAAAGGGCTTAAAGGTAGTTTTTAAAGGAGTTGTGCATTTTTACGCTGAACTGAATTTAGATTTCTAAAAAACGTTTGTAGAATATAGATAAAATGATGTACAGAATCACGCAAAGAATTCGATACATAACCGTCTATGTGTGATAATATCTGAAAATATGATTTCAGTAGTTTTAAGAGTCTTTTAGTTTAAAATAATGTTTAGCTAAATAGTGGCGTGTAATAACAGCACTATTGGCTATGAACGGTAACTGTTGAAATCAATTTTAAATTTTTTTTATGCGTTTTCTAAAATGTTTTCTTAGTTATCTTATTTACCTTATTTCCCTAAATAACGAAGTTTTGTTAAAGGGTTCAGGAAGTGTTAAAAAGTGATTCATATTCTATGCTTAACGAATGAATTTTCTTTCTTGTTTAGTCTTATTTTTCATTTATTTTATTCTTAATTTTTAGGGTACTTTTCTGTTATACGGACAGCAGGCCAAAATGTATACTCATGCGCCAATTATTTCAACCCTGATCGTGAAAAGGATTTTTATTGTAAACCATGCGAAACATTGTGATTTGTTATTTATGAAACGTGAATAACGTGAATGTTTATTATTCAACCTTAACCTTGGAAAGCTTTTTAATTTGCCTTTATTCGAATTAAAAATGCTGTTTTTTTTTTTTTTTTTTTTTTTTTTTTTTTTTTTTTTTTTTTTAAGTTATAATTTACTTATACTGCAGACGCTGAGATGGATTTTACCAGAGAAATTTGCGATAAAACTGTTTCAGGAATTTGGAATTCTTCATAATAAAAGGTTGTGTTCACAAAATCGTATTATTTATACAGATTGCTTGAAAGGATATAAAACAGATGAACTGCGAAGTGCTGGTTATGATAATTTCACAGTAAATCAGAAATACAATTTTGTCGACCCTAATACTGGATGTCATACTCAAAATTTTGAGAGATTATGGGGCATCGCAAAATGGAGCAACAAAAGACATCGGAGAACTGTTCGTCATCATTTAGAGTCCTATCTCATAGAGTTTATGGGGCGACGTCTTCATTCAAAAAACGAAATGTTTACTACAATGCTAAAAGATATTTGTAATTTTATTGCAGCAATTTAACATGATTTTTTATTTTATTACTTTATTGTATAACAGTTATCTGTTCACTTATTTTAAGTATATATTTGTGATTTAATAAAATAGTTCGTAAAAGTCTGTAATTTTCAAATGCTATATCTTTTAAATGCTCACTTTACTATCGACAATGTTTTATCTTTTATTTTTCAAATGTTTCAATTCACGTGATTTTCATTTTGCGCCAACTATTGCGCTTGGCGACAATGCTGTCCGTATAACGGAAAAAGTACCTTTTTTAGTCTTATACTGCTTTATGGAAACTTTAATATTTAATTTTTAACCCCCCCCCCCCCCCTCCTTGCATATAGTACTAAATATAGCGCAAAATAATAGACAGTTTGGTACGTTTCCACTATAAAAGGGCTTTGGCGTTTTTAGGTAGCTTTCTTTACAAAAAAGCTACCTATTGCAGCCGTTCGGAGGAAAGCGATTTCAAAAAATTTTGGTATATTTTCATCGATCATGACCCCCAGACCCCGAAACCACCCTCCGTTCAAAATTGATATATATATATATATATATATATATATATATATATATATATATATATATCTGACCTATGTCACACTGTAACTCCCGTAATTATGAACCGATTTCGATGTAATTCGGTGTGTACATAGTACATACCAATGTCTCGACCGAGTTCGTTGGCCAGCTTCATCCGCCGTTTTGTTTCAAAATGGCGGCCATTTAAAATTTTTAAAAAATTTTAAAACTTGAAATGGGATACCAAAAAATTAAAAATGGAAAAATATTTTTTTCTTATGTATTTGACCTTTATACAAAGATTCCGGAGCAGTTTTTGTTTCGTCCATATCTTAAAAAATGGCTGAGTTATAGCATTTTTGAATTTCTAGCGTAGCTGACATTTTGAAACGTCCTGAATTTTGTCACGCGATAAAAGGCGTATTTATGAACCGATTTGGATGTAATTCGGTGTGTACATAGTACATACCAATCTCTCGACCGAGTTCGTTGGCCAGCTTCATCCGCCATTTTGTTTCAAAATGGCGGCCATTTAAAATTTATTTTTAAATTTAAAATTTGAAATGTGGTACCAAAAAACTGAAAATGGAAAAATATTTTTTTCTTACGTATTTGACCTTTATACAAAGATTTCGGAGCAGTTTTTGTTTCGTCTATATCTTAGAAAATGGCTGAGTTATAGCATTTTGAATTTCTAGCATGGCTGACATTTTGAAACGTCCTGAATTTTGTCAAGCGATAAAAGGCGTATTTATGAACCGATTTGGATGTGACTTCGTCTATACATAGTACATACCAATGTCTCAACCGGGTTTGTTGGCCAGCTTCACCCGCCATCTTGTTTAAAAATGGAGGCCATTTAAATTTTTAAGAAAAATTTAAATTTGAAATGTGGTACCAAAAATTGAAAATTGAAAAAATATTTTCTTCGTATGTGTTTGACCTTGATAAAAAGATTCGGGAGCAGTTTTTGTTTCGTCTATATCTTAAGAAATGGCGGAGTTATAGCATTTTGAATTTCTAGCGTGGCTGACATTTTGAAACGTCCTGATATTTCTCACGTAATAACAGGCGTATTTATGAACCGACTTGGATGTACCTTGGTGTGTACATAGTACATACAAATATCTCGACCGAGTTCGTTGGCCAGCTTCATCCGCCATCTTGTTTCAAAATGGCGGCCATTTAAAAAAGTTAAAAAATAAAAAAAATTAAATGAGATACCAAAAAATTGGAAAATGAAAAAGATTTTTTTTGTATGTGTTTGACCTTAATACAAAGATTCCGGAACAGTTTTTCTTTCGTCTATATCTAAAAAAAAATGGCTGAGTAATAGCATTTTGAATTTATCTTGTGGCTGACATTTTAAAACGACCTGATTTTTGTCACGCGATAACAGGCGTTTTTATGAATCTATTTGGATGTAACTTGGTCTGTACATAGTACATACCAATGTCTCGACCGAGTTCGTTGGCCAGCTTCATTCGCCATCTTGTTTCAAAAGGGTTGCCATTTAAAAAAAATTAAATTTAAAATTCAAAATGAGGTATTAAAAAATTGGAAAATGAAAAAGATTTTTTTTATGTGTTTGGCCTTGATACAAAGTTTCCGGAGCAGTTTTTGTTTCTGAAAATTTGTTCTTTTGTTGATATCTTAAAAAATGGTTGATTTATTGCACTTTGAATTTCTAGCATGGCTAACATTTTGAAACGATCTTGTATTTGTCACGCGATAAGACACGTATTCGCCTATTTCGATGTAAGAAGGCATGTGGATAGTATACATCAACACCTCGACCAAGTTCGCTGGCCAGATTCATCAGCCATCTTGTTTCAAAATGGCGGCCAATAAATTAAAAAAATATATTTATATTTAAAGTGAGGTGCAAAAAAATTAGAAATTGAAAAAGGTTTCTTTCTTAAGTATTTGATCTTGATATAAGGATTCAGGAGCATTTTCTGTTTGTCTTTACCTTAAAAAATGGCTCAGATATAGCAGTTTCAATTTCTATTGTGGGTGACATTTTGAAAAATCTGATTTTTTGCATGCGACAGCACTCCTATATATTAACCGATTCCGATGTGAGTGAGCATGTGCACAGCAATTACTAAGGTCTCGACCAAGTTCACTGCTTAGCCTCATCCACCATGTTGTCTTAAAATGACAGGCACTTTAAGAAATTGCCGAATTTGGCAGCCAAATATAAGTTACTTTAAAGAAAAGCAGCTTGGATAAAGCTGACTGATTTCGCGAAATTCTCATTCATTATATTGATAAAAATTAGTATTGAATCTCCTATATTCGGTTTCCACTAAATTGAGCTTCGTGTGTTTGCATGATATAAGTTGGCTTTTTTTAAATAAGGATTATGAAAGCTACCTCTTCCTCCCGGCACTGGCCGGAAGGACTTTTTTTTAAAAAGCTTGGTGTAATTCAGGCATCAGAAAGAGAGATTTGTTGTCAAATCATATAAACAGCTATAAAAACAAACTTGATGAGCTTTTTTGTTTGTTTTATTGATGTTTTTTATGTAAAAATTACTTCTGCTTCTGTATAAAATTAGATAAATTCCTTTTTTTTATGTTAAATAAATCTAAAAATATCGAAAGAAAATGCGTGTGTATATAAAATTAAACAGTGGATAGGTTCCCGGAAAATATGTTGCCAAATTTTCTTTTTCGCCAAAGAAACTATACTGGAAAAGTACCTAAAGCACATTAAAATTGCGCAGTTAGGAGCTCAGACAGTACAGCGTCGTCTATTGGAGGCTATTTTATTAGTAGCATCGGGAGGAGGATGTAAAGAAGTACATTTTTATATATTATACTTTAAATTCGCACCCATAGATTTTGAAAAAATATCTTAAAAGAGCGGAGTTTAAGTTAAATTACGGTGACCTCCTGTATGAAAGATTAATGGTTTTAAATGGAAATTTCGGCAAATTAGCCAGCTATCGCCAAGTTGGCTTCATATATGACAACTTATTTTTGACGCCAAATTTGGCGATATTTCTCCAAGTTAACCAACATTTGGCGTTACTGTATGGTAACCCTGCATTAATATTTTTCAACAATTACTCATTTCAATGAGGCGGCACTACCGGAATTGTGAGGGACACACAGAGACTTGGATTTTATATAAATAGATAGATTACGTTACGTTTATGTGTAATAATTAAGTTTATCGGAATAATGGAAATGTGTAGTTTGTTATACCTACAGAAAATTCAAACAAGAGTGTAAATGAAAAAATGCACTATTTACCCGTATTGGTGTGTTATGCGAATTTAAAAAAAAATTACATATTACGCAAATAACTGTGTATTTGCATATTGCTCAGGAACATATTTGTAGGAATATTACACAGATATATCCTTAAGAACAGAATATCACACAGAAGTATGCATACGCAATTTGCACAGCTATGTGTGTAAGATCAGAATAATACACATGATTATGTGTAAGAATACTGCACAAAAATATGTGTATAAACAGAATATTATGCAGAAATGTGTGTACTTATGTGCACATAATAATTATTGATACTTAAAAACTTGGCTTCTGTAATAGTATTTGAATGCTCAAAGTTCTGCATTGGAAAGTTGCAGTTCCTGAGTTCGTATTCCGTTTCGGTAAGTATTTCTTGTTTAATGAAGATTGAAATAAATAGAGTATTTATCCTCTTCACTTTCAGAAAAAACACCCCAATATACACTAAATTATTCCTATTTTTTAATAAATAATTTTCATAACCCTTGAAAACATGTTTTAACCTTGAAGTCTTCTGAAACCTTATACTATAATGCGAGCAAAAATTGTGTGTATGTGTGTGTGTGTATGTAAATTTTATCTTGAGAACGGCTCTAACGATTTTGATTAAATTTTGTACCCTACCGTTTTCGGGCACGAAAAGACCATTGGGATGGGTCTCGTGTTCAAGAAAATTCGATTAGTGGGTGATTTTGGGTCATAGTGGGTCAGGGTCAAGCTAATTATATCTAAAGAACGGTTCGATCAATTTTGACTAAATTTTGTATCCAACAATTTTCGGGCACGAGAAGACTATTGGGCTAGGTCACGTGTTCGAGAAATTTGGATTTGTAGGTCATTTTTGTGTCACTGTGAGTCTAGCTATTTGTATCTAAAAAACGGCTCTAACGATTTTCACTAAACTCGTTATTCTACAGTTTTGGATTACGAGAAGACCATTGGGCTAAGTCACATGCGCGAGAAAATTCGATTAGGGGGTCATTTTTGGGTCACCGTGGGTCAAGCTAAGTTTATCTAGATAACGGTTCTAACGATTTAGACGAAATTTTGCACTCTACTGTTTTCGGGCACGAAAAGACGATTGGGATGGGTCACGTGTTCGAGAAAATTCGGTTAGTGTGTCATTTTGGGTCATAATGTGTCAGGGTCAAGCTAATTATAACTAGAGAACGGTTCAATCGATTTTGACTGAATTTTGTATCTAACCATTTTCAGGCACGAAAAAAACCATTGGGATGGTTCTCGTGTCCGAGAAAATTACCATTAGTGGGACATTTTGGGTCATAATGGGTCAGGGTCAAGCTAATTATATCTAAAGAACGGCTCAATCGATTTTGACTAAATTTTGTATCTAACCATTTTCAGGCACGAAAAAACCATTGGGATGGTTCTCGTGTCCGAGAAAATTACCATTAGTGGGACATTTTGGGTCATAATGGGTCAGGGTCAAGCTAATTATATCTAAAGAACGGTTCAATCGATTTTGACTGAATTGTGTATCTAACCATTATCGGGCACGAAAAGGCCATTGGGATGTGTCTCATGTTCGGGAAAATTCGATTAGTGGGTCCTTTTGGGTCATAATGGGGTTCAAGCTAATTATATCTAGAGAACGGCTCAATCGATTTTGACTAAATTTTGTATCTAACCATTTTCAGACACGAAAAGACCATTGGGATGGGTCACGTCTTCGAGAAAATTTGATTAGTGGGTCATTTATGGGTAACTGTGGGTCAAGCTATTTTTATCTGAAAACGACTCTAACGATTTTTACTAAACTCTATATTCTACAGTTTTGGATTACGAGAAGACCATCAGGCTAAGTCACATGTTCAAGAAAATTCGATTAGTGGGTCATTTTTGGGTTACCGTGGGTCAATTTATCTAGATAACGGATCTAACGACTTGGACGAAATTTTGCACCCTACTGTTTTCGGGCACGAAAAGACTATTGGGATGGGTCTCGTGCTCAAGAAAATTCGATTAGTCTGTCATTTTGGGTCATAATGAGTCAGGGTCAAGCTAATTATATCTAAAGAACGGCTCAATTCATTTTGACTAAATTTTGTATCTAATCATTTTCGGGCACGCAAAGACCATTGGGATGGATCACGTGTTCGAGAAAATTCGATTAGTGGGTCATTTTTGGGTCACTGTGGGTCAATTATTTTTATCTAAAAAACGGCTCTAACGATTTTCACTAAACTCTATATTCTACAGTTTTGGATTACGTGAAGACCATTGGGCTAAGTCACATGTTCGAAAAAATTCGATTAGTGAGTCATTTTTAGGTCACCGTGGATCAATCTAAGTTATCTAAATAACGGCTCTAACGATTTCGACGAAATTTTGCATCCTACTGTTTTTGGGCACGAAAAGACCATTGGGATGGGTCTTGTGTTCGAGAAAATTAGATTAGTGGGTCATTTTGGGTCATAATGGGTCAGAATCGAGCTAATTATATCTAGAGAACGGCTCAAACGATTTTGACTAAATTCTGTATTTAATAATTTTCGGGCACGCAAATACCATTGGGATGGGTAATGTGTTCAAGAAAATTCGATTAGTGTGTCAGTTTGACTCACAATGGGTCAGGGTCAAGCTAATTGTATTTAAAAAGCGCTTCAAAACATTTTGAAAACATTTTGTATAATACCGTTTCCAAGCATGATAAGACCATTGGGCAGGGTCTCACGTTCAAGAAAATTCAATCAATGGGTCATTTTGGGTCCTAATGGATCAGGATCAAGCTAACTTTATCTAAAAAACGGCTCAAAAGATTTTGACAAAACTTTGTACTACACCGTTTCTGGACAATATAAAACCAGTGGGCTGGGTCCCATGCACAAGAAAATTCTATTAATGGGTCATTTTGGTGATAATGGGTCGGGGTCAAGCTAACGGCATCCATCTCAAAAATGTTTAAACAATTTTGACAATTTTTTTTTTTTGTTATACCGTTTCACAGAACAAAAAGACCATTGAAATATCTCACACGTTCGATAAATTTCGGTTAGTGGTTTTTTGAATCACCGTGGGTCAAGCTTATTTTATCTAGAATATGACTAACGATTTTCACTAAATATTGTATTCCATCGTTTTCATGCTCGAGAAGAGCATTGTATTAGGTCGTATGTTCGAAAAAACTAGATTATTGCGCCATTTTGGGTCACTATGTTTCAGGGTCAAGCTAATTGTATCTAAAATAGCAAGAATGATTTAGTGGGAATAATATATCGAGATAAACACAAATCTAATTTTGACCGAGCTTAGCTCGGTAATTCCTGCTAGTATACGATTACTGTACAGCAGGTTTAATTATTACTGTAGGTATAGCACGTATATTCATAGATATATCTCAATTTTTGTAAAAAGCTCAAAAAATTCTTGCATGCTTTTAGCTTATATCGTACAGAGTTTTCAACTAAATTCAAAGACAGTATCAGAAAATTAGCAAAATGTAGGAGAAAGAATATAGTGGAATTGAAATATAAATATATTAAACAATTTATGAAATATGAGCAGTCGAATGAAATAATTTCTATCAGCGAATGCTCGAACGATAACAAAGATTCTGTCACATATCTTAATAGTAAATCATATACAGCAACTTAAAAAAAAAATCCAGTAAAATATACTGAAAATTCAGAAAGATATCAGAGTTGGAGAGAGCTCGTTTTTAATCGCTCTCTAAAAGCAGATTAATGATGAGGGATTTTCCACAAATTCTCAATTTTAATTTTATTTATATTTATTTTTTAATAATGCATTTGTTCTTTTTGGATAACCACCGGAACGAGCTTATTTTATAATAAAATAAAATATCAAAATCGGTGCATTTGTTCAAAATCTACTCGTTAATATTTATTACTAAAATTCTTCTGAAAGCTAATTAATAAAAAATGACAATGTTTGTAAAATACCTTATCATTTAGCGGCTTTTAGAGAATAACTAAAAATTAGCACACTCTATTGCCGATATCTTTCGGAATTGTCAAGATATTAGAGTATATATTTTTGTGATTGCTACATTTAGTTCAGTATTAAATTATCTTTAAAAAATCTATCTAATCTTGCTCGCATGCGCAGATAAAAATTATTTTATACAACTGCACATATTTAAAAAAATATTTAATATATTTATTATCCAGTTCCACTATATTGTTTCTACTGAATTTTGCTAATTTGTCTAAAACTGACGTTAAATTTGGTTGAAAAACCTACATGATGTAAGCTAAAACCCTGCAAGAATGCGTTGAAAAAAAAATCAATATATCTCATGAATATGTATGCTATTCTTTTACAAATCAGTAAACATGTTGTATAGCACCCAGATATTTGTGTTCTGGAGCGCTAGATCTTACTGTGTATTTTAATTTACTAAGTGATCCCAAATATTATTATTTTGATTTGATTTTTTGTTGCAACCCCCACCCCACCCAATTATCCCCCTTATATAATCGACGTTGATAAATATGTCATACATATTCCTTATAATCCTGAAGTTCCAGAAGAATCCGAGAAGTATATTTTTAAATATTCGACAAAATGTCTAAAATTGAATGTGTCTGGTGATTGATGGCTATATACTGTATATTTACGCATTTATTTTTTTGAGTGTCGAAGATATGACACATGTATACCAATTTTATATACACTTATAATTGAATTTTTGTGTAACTTTCGTGAAATTCATAGGTTGAAAATTAATGTATTAACCAATTCTGAAAATTCAATTTATGATAAAATATCACCAAAAATAAGTAGAATAGTTTAATATATCCAACGTGAGATTGATACCAACAAATTAAATTTATAACGATTCAGAATTTGCATTTAAAAAACCCAGATTTTACTTTAGATAATGATATAAAAAATCGATTACCATCTAAGAAAATTTACACCATATTAAGATATTTTATTACTTATATTCTTTGCAACTAAACGAAATTGCACCGTTCTATTTGTAATGTCTCAAAGGGGAAGATCACGTTGAACAGTCAGAAAATGACCGCATTTAAAGCAGTACGAAAAATTCAATAGTTTCTTAACCAATGAATGAAACACAACAGTTTTTTTTTCTTTACTTTCACACAATATTATGGCTTGATAAAATATTCAAATACACATATATTTAGTAATATTAATTTATTAAATCATAACGATAAAAGTAGCTTTTGAAAAATATGAATATCGATATGCATTTTGCGTGCTCGATTTTGCAAATTCTACTGCAGATATATGTTTAATGTTTCATATTTCGTTACTCATAATACTATATTGTACACTGAACCTAAATTTCAAAGTATATTCAAATTCTTTTATTCTTTTAATAATTAATGACTTTTCTAATCATATTCATTAAATTTCACAAGAAAATGTAAACTTATTTTTAAATCCACAATTTTCAGTGACAAAAATCAGAATAAATTGAGGTTCAGCATAATCTAATACCTATAATCTAAGAATATACATAATTTCAAGGTTCTGTGATAATTAATATTAGTTAATCTATGATAATTAATTTTAGTTTTTAAATAAGCGTGCCCGAAATACCAAGAAATAAATTTTTGAAAAACGGTTTCAAAATTGGCTTATAACATGCAAGAATTCTACATGATAGACTTCTGTTACCGTCAACGTGATCTTCTTCCTTAAATGTAAATTTTAGAGTGTTCTTTTACATACGATTTATTATTTCTTAATAAAAGAAAAAAAAAATTCGATCTTGTTTTTTCAGTTACGTTCAATGCCTTTAAAAATATAATTAATATTCTGCTAATGTTTGTATCAAAAATGCGAGCCTTTTTGTCTTTTATTTTTCAATATATTTTCAACAAATAGTAAGCCAGATTGAAATCGCTCAGTCATGTTTAATTCAGTCATGTTTAATACGTAATAAACTTTGATGATAAAGAACGAATTATGATAAATTGATATTTATGGTGTGAAGGATGATTAAAAGTTTAAAAATTTTCTTATTAATGTCTATTTAAAATTATAATATTTCGAGTTACTTAAAAATGATAGGTATAACTTGAAAAGAAATATAATAAACATAAAATTTCTGTAAAGAAGCATAATATTATTTATTTCAAAATACATACATATATACATTTCAAAATATATGCATTGTTCAGTAAAAAATATTCTTTGGACCTGTTTTTGTAAGGATTTAGACATAAAATCTAAGAATGCTATAAAAGTTTGATACATGAAAAACATGTTGCTAGTGAAATAGTTCCCTTGACAGTCATCTTGCATAATATGAGAAATGTAGGAAAAGAATATTTCATAAAAAAGGCTTTGTTCCGGGAATCCGTATAATGATGCATCAGTGATAAAATGCATAATAAAAATAATATTACTTATAAACATTTGTAAGTTTTTACTTGATATGAGATGTAGAAAATCTGAAAAATTGCGTTCTATGCCTGCGAAAATATTTTCAAATATAAAATACAGAACAGGTGACATTATTCTGCTATTCCCATACATTTTGTTATATAAAACAAGAAGGAAAAAACATGCGCCAGATATATATTATAAATGTATATATCAGTTAAAATTTCACTATTTGAAATTCCACATTAGTTTTGTACTTAAATAATTTTTAATCATTTATCTACTGGCGGTACTTATAAGTACCATTAAAATAGCTTGCTATAAAATTAATTTAGTACATCGAATAGCTGTAATACAATTTAGAATGAGTTATATATACAATATTTTACATTGTTCCAAAAGCGTTATTGGTTACACAAAACAAAAAATATTTTTAAAACGATGATTTATTTTGCCTTTGCATTTTTTCAGCTTTCTTGCCGTTGGTAGAGGGAAGGGATTTTTCAATTCGGAAATATTTCTATATCTCTATTGTAAGAACTTTATATTTGTACATTTCTTAATTCTTAAAAATACAAAAAAAAAAAAAAAAAATTAAAGATTCGAGTAGGGTTAAAATATTGTACAAAATCCCTATAAATTCAAATTTATTTAATCCTTCAATCCTTCTGCAATCCTCCTAAAATTTATTAA
Source organism: Maratus speciosus (assembly GCA_963932465.1). NCBI lineage: Eukaryota > Metazoa > Arthropoda > Arachnida > Araneae > Salticidae > Maratus > Maratus speciosus. The sequence goes on along the minus strand of OZ010795.1, from coordinate 276,106,164 downwards.
ATGTTTATGTAAATCTTCTAATATAGTTTAAACAATTCACTAAAAATATTTTAAAAAATATATTTTTCATAAATTCATGATTCCGTATATAAAAGAATAACCCAATTTTTTAAATGAAATATTTTTCGATTCAACCAACATATATTTATTTGAATATAACAACGTCTGTTTTCTAAAACACATCTTTCATACAGAAAAAAAACATAGTCACTTATATTTACAAAAGAAATCTTCATCCAGTCAAGGGTTTACTTCTGACATAAATATCATTCTATATAAGAAGATATACGCGTATACTTTACGTTCAATTTTAAACAACAACACATCAATTAACATGGTAATTAGTTTACTTAAATTAAAACATTTTAAATGGAATTATAAAAATTCTAACATCTTAGGATATAGAGACTGACATTTCTGACATTTTAGGTATCCATAAATGTCACTTTAAAAAATCAAATATAACCCAATAACTTTCTTATTTTGTATCAAGTATTTAAATTAGAAACTGTGTTTATATTTTTTGTAGAAATACCACTTTAAGAAGGATGCCAAGAATTTTTTTTCTTTTTTAAAAATATATTATGTATGCAACCACCCGATAAAAGCTAATTCATTTTTATTTTGCTTAACATTTTTTTTTAAATTCCTCTAAAATAAATATTGCACTTTTGTTATTTCCATAATGCAAATCTCCAATAAAGGATTTTAGATTACGGAATATCCAGTATCTGAAATCCTATATTTTATAAAATATATGATTAAATGTATTACTTAAATACATATCTGTTTAAATAAACCAAAAATATCAAACCGTGCAAGAAAAGTTAAAAAAAGTTGCATACAATTTAGAAATTAGAATGTACAGAATAGTAATTGCAATTATGTAAAGAAGATAAAACTTTTCAGTGTAATTAAAGCTTGTGCTTGTTCTTTAATAAAATATTTCATCATGCATTTAACGTTAACTGAAAAAAGGGAATTTACATTTAATAAAAGTTTTTATCTGGTTGAATTTTTTCCCTTACAAAGTTTTATTTGTTTTGTTCTATACTAAAAAGAATGTTACCCCTTGTTGTTTGACTTTGAAAAAAAAAATTCATTATGCAAGCAATTTTCAAACAAATAAAATGTTTTATTGTTTTTTTCCTTCAAACTTCCTGTCTAACAACTTAAACTGCATGAAAGCGTAAAGTTAAAATTATGCATTTTGCTATTCAAATGCAAATTTAATATTACTTTTATTCAATTTTTTCGTCACAGGTTTTACTCATTCAACATGTAACATTTGTAAAGTTAAAAATGTAATGCGTTCCTGAAATCTTAAGGTCATGAAGATCCTTGAATTTAAAATTACTTGTAACACTTTAAGAAATTACATACGATGTTCTGGTAACATTTAAAATATCCGTAATTTTTAAACGATTTTTTCAATAGTTAAAAATCATATAACCATAAAAACAAATAATAGTGATTAAAAAAAATAATAATAAGTATGAAGAATATCCATGAATATTTTTAAAGTGATTGAGCGTATTCGTAATGAAGTTCCAATATATGATCAGATTTTCAAAAATTTATACTCTATTCATAAGTTATTAAATGTCTTATATTTCTCTGTAAATACATAGAAATTTTCTACTTGTAGACAACTGATAAAAAGAAATGGCTAATTTGTAAATTCTAGTATCTTAAAATAGGAATTTCTAATTGTCTATCGGATATTCTGATGGCGGAGAAAATTATATATCTATATATATAAAATAAGAGATGTCTGTCTGCCTGCCTGCCTGACCGCGGAAAGCGTCGAAATTATAACACCTAGGCCTCTGAAATTTTTGTCATGTGTAGATGCTATTACCGGAAAGTGCACTTCACCACCGGATTTTAAAATTTCAATTTAGATATTTAAAAAAAAAAACTTAATTAAAACGTTATGTGTTAGAGGCTATTTACAGCTCTAAGCCAATCCGCTACAATAAAACGTTATGGGTTACAGGCTATTTACAGCTCTAAGCCAATCCGCGGCAAAGAAGAAACAAGCTAATGAGAGCAGGTGGTAAATATGAGATACAGCGGCTGCACTTTTTAGCCTAACTGTAGCGGGAAATTGCACTGTTTATTTCCCATGCTTTATTTATTTTGTTACTATAAGATTTAATCTTATTGACATTATTTTATAATGTTTTTTATATTGTTTATAAGAAATTATATAATACAATTCACGTAAGTTACTTTAAATTGTATTCGTTCTTCGTATTAATATCTATTTACATATGCGTAGTCGCCCAAGAATGAAATAGTATAATGTTTCTTGAACTTTCTGGGATCTTAAAGTAATTATTTTTTTTTTTCAAATTTGCTGATTATTTTTTTTTCAAATTTTCTGAATCAACGCTTCGCTGAATGTATTCATTTCTTACTAAAAATAGAACTGTACATTTTATAGTAAAGTGTAAGATGAAAACTGTACTTTCTATGAAATGGAAACATTCAGTAAATAATTTCCAATCTCGGGTGATTAAGAGATGTATGTTTTCATCGCCCAAGAATAGGAATAAAACAAATATTTCTTTTCAGGGGAAATGAATGAAGTTATTTGGGTTTTTCTTTTATCTTTTTCTTCCACTTCCCCATATATTATGAGTTTCATAACAAATCCCAATGAAAACATATTTTTTACACTTTACTGAGTGTTTTCATTTCTTATCAAAGTCATGATATGTAACAAGCATAGGGATCTGTTTAGGAAAAATTGGGTTCTTTAAAGGACCCCTCACAAAATTTTTCCTTTCAAAACAGGACCCCTCACAACATTTTTCATGTCAAAACTGGACCCTTCACAACATTTTTTATGTCAAAACTGGACCCTGCACAATTTTTTTAAAATCAAAGCAGGACCCTTCACAAAACTTTTCACCTTAAAAAAAGGACCATTCACAAAACTGTCATAAAAGTAGGCTTTTTACAAAATTTTTCACCTGAAAACTAAACTTTTCATATATTTGCTGAATCAACGCTTCACTGAATGTTTTCTTTTCATTTCTTAGCAAAAGTATAAGATGTATGTTTTGATTTTAAGATTTGTTATTGAACTCTGTTTCATTTAAGGAGGTCCGGGACATACCTATTTTAAAATAATTTTTATTTATTGAGTTACTATTTTGAAATTTTTTGTGATGCTTAACCATAACATGATAAATTTTATTAATCGGTATAACTCGAAATGTTATATGTATAATTTAAACATTTTTCATTTAAATAAACTAAAATATAAGTTTTAATTTTGATTCTGCATTTTTAAAATTGTTATTGAACTCAGTTTGCTTCATATACAAATATTCAATGTTTTGATTTATTATTGTTGACATTATTGGGCGATGACAACGTACATTTTATACCTGACTGCATATCCATTCTTGGACCATTATTCCGAAACTCCAAATTTGTCTAATCGCCCCAAGAATCGAATGTTTTTTTTTTAAACATTCAGTAAATAATTTCCGTTCTTGGTCGATTAAGAGTTCATTCATGTGCGATTCTTCTGAAACTCCGTGTCACAAAATGCACATCATAACTATTTTACGCACTCAGAATTTTCCATTTTCAGTTCTTTCCTTTTGTTAATCATTTCTCTCCAGTTTCCCACTGATAAGAAATCGTAATGAAAAGATATCTTGCACTTTACTGAATGTTTTCATAGTGCCAGGTCCAGTAGCAGAAAATTCAAGATGGGAGACAGGCGTCACAGATTTTTTCATCTCTTTTGCAGATTATTTTTCCATCAAATCTTTTATTATTTCGCTTTACAATTATGTTTAGCTCTTTATTACTTAATACAAAACTAAGATTATTATCTATAAACATTAATAAAATGCTTAAAGACATTGCAGGTAAGTGGTGGTTTGATTAATTAATGCTTCAATTGTAAAATATTTTACCAGCAGATTATTTTCTGCCACTGAAGTATCTGTCACAGACACTTGGAGAATTTTCTACAGCTGTGGTGCCAGGCATATAAGTTTAAAATTTAGGCGTAATTCAGTGAAGAGAAAGTATGATTTTTTTTTTTTTTTTTTTTTTTTTTTTGTCGCCATTTGTCAAAGTTCCCGACATTTCTCAGCGACAGATTGGAAAAATTCAGCATGTGTTTCTGCACTCTTTTGTCAAAATTTGCTATACATTTCCGCGATCTTTTGATGAAATTTGCAATTTATTCCCTCGACTGTTTATCGAATTTTGTGTTTTATTTTTATAGTGATTGTTTTTACAAGATTTTTCATGCAATTCGCGTTATTTTTTTTTTTTGCGACCATTAGACAAAGATTAGAGAAACATTGCTATGCGTTTCTACGATCTTTTGATTAAATTTACAATATTTTTCTTCGTTTATTGAAATTCATGTTTTTTTCAGCAATCGTTTCACAAAATGCACAATCCCCCCCCCCCCCTCAAATCGTTTCAGGAAATTTGTACGGTTTTTTTTTTCACGATTTTTTTTAAACGATCAGTGACAAAATTTGTTTTTCTTTTCCGTGGCCATTTGTCAAACTTTCCTATATTTCTCAGCGACATAGTGGCAAAATTTGTAATCTGCACTCTTCAAACAAACTTTGCTATGCGTTCCTGCGATCTTTTGATGAAATTTGCAATATTTTTCTTCGTTTACTGAAATTCACGCTTTTTGATTCTGTGATCGTTTCACAAAATGCACGATTCCCCCCCCCCCCCAAATCGTTTCATGAAATTTGTGGGTTTTTTTTAACGATCAGTGACAAATTTGTGTTTTTCTTTTCCGCGACCATTTGGCAAAATTCGTAATGTGCACTCTTTAGACAAACTTTGCTATGCGTTTCTGTGATCTTTTGATAAAATTTGCAATATTTTTCTTTGTTTACTGAAATTCATGTTTTTTTTTTCGGCGATCGTTTCACAAAATGCACAATTCCACCCCCCCCCCCCACCCCCAAATCGTTTCATGAAATTTACATTTTTTTTTTTTCAACGATCAGTGACAAAATTTCTGGTTTTCTTTTCCGCAGCCATTTGTCGAAGTTCCCGATATTTCTCAGTGACAGATTGGCAAAATTGGCATATGCTTCTGCACTTTTTTGATGAAATTTGCCATGCATTTCCGCGATCTTTTGATGAAATTTGCAATATTTTTCTTCGATTGTTTACTGAAATTCGCGGGGTTTTTTTCAGCAATCGTTTGACGAAATTCGCGTTTTATTTTTTCACGATTTTTTTTTAAACGATCAGTGACAAAATTTGTTTTTCTTTTCCGTGGCCATTTGTCGGACTTTCCTATATTTCTCAGCGACATATTCGCAAAATTTGTAATCTGCACTCTTCAACCAAACTTTGCTATGCGTTTCTGCGATCTTTTGATGAAATTTGCAATATTTTTCTTCGTTTACTGAAATTCAAGCTTTTTTTTTTCAGTGATCATTTCACAAAATGCACGATTCCCCCCCCCCCCCCCCAAATCGTTTCATGAAATTTGTGGGTTTTTTTAACGATCAGTGACAAAATTTGTGTTTTTCTTTTCCGCGGCCATTTGTCGAAGTTCCCGATATTTCTCAGTGACAGATTGGCAAAATTGGCATATGCTTCAGCACTTTTTTGACGAAATTTGCCATGCATTTCAGCGATCTTTTGATGAAATTTGCAATATTTTTCTTCGATTGTTTACTGAAATTCGCGGATTTTTTTTCAGCAATCGTTTGACGAAATTCGCGTTTTTTTTCATCATTTTTTTTAAACGATCAGGGACAAAATTTGTTTTTCTTTTCCTTGGCCATTTGTCGAAGTTTCCGATATTTCTCCGCGACATATTGGCAAAATTCGTAATCTGCGATCTTTTGATGAAATTTGCAATATTTTTCTTCGTTTACTGAAATTCACGTTTTTTTTTTTGTCAGCGATCGTTTCACAAAATGCACGATCCAACCCCCCCCCCCCCCCCCAAAAAAAAAAAAAAAAAATCGTTTCATGAAATTTGCATTTTTTTTTTTCAACGATCAGTGACAAAATTTGTGTTTTTCTTTTCCGAGGCCATTTGTCGAAGTTCCCGATATTTCTCAGCGACATATTGGCAAAATTGGCATATGCTTCTGCACTTTTTTGACGAAATTTGCCATGCATTTCCGCGATCTTTTGATGAAATTTGCCATTTTTTTTTTCGATTGTTTATTGAAATTCGCGGGTTTTTTTCAGCAATCGTTTGACGAAATTCACGTTTTTTTGTTTGTTTTTTTTTCAACGATCTATGATGAAATTTGTGATTTTATTTATTTCTTTTTGGTGACTATTTTCCAAAGTTCCGGATATTTCTCAACGACAGATTGGCAAAATTCAGTGTGCGCTTCGGCACTCTTTTGTCAAAATTTGCTATACATTTCCGCGATTTTTTGATGAAATTTGCAGTATTTTTCTTCGATTGTTTACTGAAATTCGAGGGCTTTTTGCAGCGATCGTTTCACTAAATGCATGATTTTTTTCCCAAGATTGTTTGGCGAAATTTGCATTTTTTTCCAATTATCTGCACTGTAAATTAAAATGTCTGAAAATCAAACACTTAAGTGTCTGAAACGGAGTGTTCAATTTTCAGACATTTTAAAATGTCTGAATTTTTTCAGACACTTTTTGCGTCTGAATTTCAGACATTTCAAACGTCTTAATAGCATCCATTTTTTTTGTAAGCATCATACGTAGCCATGTTTGACCACGTTGAACTCTGGAAAAATATTTGGCTGGGGTCTTGCCCCCTCCACACGCCCTCCCCCCTCCCCCCCCCTGCAGCCTGATTTTTTTGGTGCTCCTAATTTTGGTATGCAATTTTCGTTAAGCTGTTTATTTAAATCTTTTACGACATTTTACTGATTATAATCAATATTTTGAACTTCAGGAATAGAACAAGATTAAAGCAAAAAATATTTATCTAAATATTTGTTTTGATGATAAATATGATTTTGAATATGATTTTTTTTTAAATCTTATTTTACTTTAAAAGTTCAAAACATCGATTATATTCAGTACAATTTCGAAACGGATTTAAAATATAAGCTTTACAAATATTGTACATTAAATTTGGTTTATTTAAATCGTAGGGGGACGGGACACTGCTTTAATACCCATGCTTTAATCAAGAAGTTCTTTTGCAAAAATTGCAACCCTACACTATGGTTATCTAAATAGAGATGTCCGGTACTCGGGAGTATCCATTGTGGAGGTTAAGGGACATTCACGAATAGCGGACACCTCTATTTAGCTAATACTTTTTTAATCCGGAAAGCACACGCATACATATTTGTATATTTTTACCTCACAAAAGCAGACATCTCCGATCATCAGACAAATTCCGCGATCCCGAAGTTTCCGCTATTAAGGGCTTTTAAGATACATGTATAAATATATATTTTTTTTATAATCTTGTCCTATTCTAAAAGTTTAAAATATTTATTATACTCGGTTGAATGTCGAAAGAGATTTAAAATGTCAGATGTACGAAAATTGCAAACAAAATCCCCCCATCTCCCCAAAAAAGGAAAATTCATATAATTTAAAAATTAGATTTAAAAAAAAATTATATTGACACATAGGCAATTTTACATATCTATCAGATGATAATCACAACAGCTATTTAACTATGAGTAAAAAATTTAAAAAATAAATATTCCACTTTAATAACATTAAGAAAAAAATTACTTCGGTATTTTGTTAAATATATTTTGTGTTTTTAATCTTGCCCTACTCTAAAAGTTCAAAACTTTCATTATAATCAGTGCAATATCGAAAACGATTTATGATATCAGCTTTACGAAAATTGAATACAAAATACCCCTCCCCCCACCCCCCTTCCCGAAAAAAATTTTAAATTCTTATCATTTAAAAATTAAATAAAAAAAAAATTATATTGCCACATGCCACTTCAGCAAGTTTTTATGTAGATCATAGGGTAATCACAAAAGCTATTCAACTATCAATAAAAATAAATAAATAAATATCCTACATTAATAGCAAGAAGAAAAAATAACTTATAGTTTCCAAGCTTCATTTGTCTTAAATATATATCTTAACATCTAATTGTCATTCTTGTAATTTTCGTATTAGTGTATATAAATACAGCTACAAAAATCACAATATTAAGTACAAAATCTAGTTATAGCTTTTTACTTTTTCCCATTATAAATTTCAAATTACTTTTCTACTAAAAATAATCAAAAAATCAATATTATACTTGATTTCAAATCAAATACATATGTATATTTTTACTGGCAGTTTTAAAATTAAGGAGCACATAATAGATGAATCATGACAACGTCATATGTTTTCAGGCACTTTATTTATCTTATTTTTTAATCTGCGGTTTTACGTTAGGAAGAAAGATCTTTCCAAAGCTTTTTTTTTCTTTTATTGTGGTCGTTACGTGAGATAAGAATTAACCATTGAAACGAAACTGCGATTGAAAGCAAGAGAATGAATATTCAACTTAAAATCTCTCTCTTTTAGAAATATTATTACTTTAAATTTGGGAAAAAAAGATGAAAATTCAGAATATATAATTTGTAATAAAAGACAACGTCATAAGTTTAAAAATATATACTTCTAGAATTAATGGGTTTTTTCGCAAACAGATTCAAAACTAATTGAATTTCATGCAAGATTTTGTTTATACTATAAATAAAATCATAAAAGACACTAATTTCAGTACTATAAAGAAATTATGACACTTACTTCAATCGATGTTGCAAGAGGTCAGAAAAATTCCTTGATTTGAAATTTCAAAAACGAAGGAGAAGGGCTTGCATCCTTTTAGTACGAAATTCCATAATATATCCGACTAGCCATATTTAAAGAATGAAATGTTTCATCCTCAAAATAGGACCCGCCAGACAAAAGTTTTTTTTTTTTTTTTTTTTTTTTTTTTTTTTTTTCTAGCTTTGACAGGACGAAGATGAATAACACAATATTATTGATGTAAATTAATACGAGTTAACACTAAGTCCATTGCACACGCTTTGTAGAATTTCCGGGTGTAATCTTCAAGCGTCGTCTATTTCTGTTCTGTGTCTATCCCGCCCTTATATGGACGACAGCTTCTAAGAGACATTTGATGTCAAGCACACACGTCAGATGCATGTATTCAATAAATGAATAATCCAAGTGAATACGAATTTAAATCACAGAACTTCACATTCCGCGAAAAACGAATTAAAATACACGCGTACATAAAAACAAACTTCGTTTGAATTACAACGTATACCAACTTTGAACGAAGACATCTAAAACGCATGCGCGACTGACAGTGCCCCAGTGCCCCCTGGTGGTTATTGCGTCGGAAGAATCAAAATGTCTTAAATTAAGACACTTTTGAAGCAACGAAGTGTCTTAAAATAAGACGTTTGCGGATATTTTAGACACTATTCTCAGTTCATTTACACCATGATCATACTAAGACACTTATGTATCTTAAATTAAGACATCTATAATGTCTTAATTTTCAGATTAAGACACTCAAGTGTCTAAAATTCTTTTTCAGTCACATATGTGTCTAAATTTAAGACGCCACTATTTGCAGTGTGTGATGAATTTGAGTTTTATTTCTGCGACTATTTGTCGAAGTTCCCGATATTCCTGAGTGACAGATTGGCAAAATTCAACATGTGCTTCTGCGATCTTTTGATGAAATTTTCAATTTTTTTCTATCACTTTCATCTATTCATTTATAATCACATTTTTATTTCATTACCACAAAACGTATTTATACAAATTACTCATTTACAATGCGTTTCAGTTTTACAAATTACATATAAAAGAATAAGCAGAAATAAATACATTAATTTTTGTCTAAGTTATGTCTGTACTAGTAAATTTACAGATCAGGAGCATGAATGCCAGCTCTGCAATTCATTGACTTTTACACATTTTGCATAATATTCAACATCTTATAATCCGCAATTTAAAGTTTATAAATTACAGAAATATTTATAAGCATATAAAATATTTCGAAGGTTTCTGAAAATAGAGAAATTGTTACGCAATGATATTCTTAAATTGTTATGAGCTGCTTATTCTGGTAAAGTTTTAGATAATAAAGTAAATTTCTTTATTAGGGATGGCTCACCAACGTATCATGAACCAACGTAGTTTCATTAATTTTGCAATCGTAATTTCTTATTATCTGTGCGAATGGTTACAATATATCTTGTATTTCGTTTTACACTCTGATTTTATGAGTAAAAGCAACACTTTCGACAAGCATATTGTGTTATCCTAATATCTAAATAGCTACATTTTCTTACCTCCCAACCACGAAATACCTGCCTTTCATGATGTTGAATAAAGCATTATGCACGAAAAGAACTTATGAGAATTTAAACATACTTTAATATATCTAACTTACATAACTTTAATTTTACAATTTTTTTTTCCAGTAATTTTCAACAAAAACCGCGTTGATGCAATGCGATAATATTTAGTTGCAACATTTCTATCTAAGTACAACCTAATCTACTCGACAGTAATATAACACAAAAACCACCCAAAAATAATCATATTTGGCGACATTTAAGCCTATTGGAGTAATCATTCATCATCATGTTCATTGTCAATTGACAATTTAGCAAATGTGTTTTTGCTCTATAAACTGACTTTTTTGAAACTCTTTTAATTTTATCCACATTCAATTTAAACCTTGATGTTGAGCAGCCTGTTGATCGTAATATTCTAATTTCTAATCTTATCTAATCTTATCTAAATCTAATCTAATTTTGTTGATTGTAATTTCTAACATAGTTTATTTTGATGCAAACCTATGTTGCATGAAATACAGTTTTTAGGAAACTAGTAAATGGAAAACGAAAAAAAAAAAAAAAAAAAAAAAAAAAAACAATATGTATCATATCAAATGTGTAGAATGATGAAACAAAATCTTTCATATTATTCGCAGTCTTGTAAAAATTATGTCATGAAATCTGGCCAACGTATTAACAAAAATTTCATATTATTCGGAATACTTTAAAACTATTAGGAAAGGTTATCTAAGATTATTAGGAAATTTTAACATCTGTAACTTACCGTTTAACTCCATAAATCAAACACGCGTATTCTTTGAACGAAAGAGAATTTTAATAATCGCTTAAATTATCTTAGGAAAACATTATGATACGAAAAAAAAATCGCATAAGGTTTTCAAATTTGGTTGATATTTGGTACGTACGTTTCCGAGGAATCCAGATTTAGGTGTATAGTTATTGGTTGTTCATTCATTCAAAAAAAAAATCGCTTATATCGTTACTTTATATAAGACCTACAAATCCTTTAGTTTTTTTTCAGCAGTGTATAAGCAATAGAATGTAATTTGTTTGAAAATTTAGTCAACAATTATTTTTTAATATTATAGTTATGAGCACAAATCCCGGTTTCAAATTTAAGTTAACATTCAGTATTTGTCTTGTCAATTGCAAGTTCAGTTACCTATACATTTTTTTTTTTTTTTTTTTGGCTTTTATTGATTTGTGCTCAAACATCCCTCAATGATTATACTTATATTTTTATTAATCCTCTATATGTAGATTTGTTTCTTAGGATAAATAATTAAAATAATATATTATAAATATTTAAAATAATATATTAAATAAATAAATATTTAAAATAATATATATTTTCCTTCAATGTTCGGCAATATATTTGATTCTAAGTTGCTACAATTAGTTAATATAAATTATGCATGCTTCTTTTTCCCCATGTTTTCTTTAAATTCTAGAAAAATTTAAATAATTTACGAAAATATCAAGGTGGTAATTAAAATGCATATGAAACACAAATAATTGTACAAAAATCAATTTCAGGTACATAAATATAATATAAAGATGTTAAAAATACAAATTAAAAATATCAGAAAAACATAGAACGTTTTCAACTATTATAAGGCCGTCATCAGTAATTGTTCAAAATATTCTATGATTTTCTAATGTAGTTTAAGATATCTTTAATTTGTATTTTAAATGTCTTTATATTATATTTATGCACCTGAAAGAAATTTTTGTACAGTTATTGGTGCTTTATATGTGTTTTAATTATTTAACTCAAGTTTAATATAGCAGTGGAATTTAATTTTCATTTATCAAGGTGGTTTTGATAATTTAACTGTTGACCTTTTACTTAATGCTAAGTTATTGTTTAATAACTTAGGTTAATATTTTACACAAATAATATATCACTAGAAGATATAATGATATATTTTGTCGAGGGATAAGAGCAAGGTAGCATTTAAAACAAAACAAAAGAAATATATTGATACAAAATTGTCTATATTAGGGAGAAAAACACTGATCCTGAATAAATATTTTAAAGCAATAATTTACAAATGATGGGTTGTTTACAATGTTGCAATATTAGCAAATATGTTCTCTTTGAAGACGTTTTCCTCTGTATACGTTCTTGGGGAAATGATTTTTTTTTTCTATAATAAATTGAAATCATTACTTTAGAGAACAATGTTAAGTATAGTCTATTGAGATTATTTTTAAACGTTGTTGAATGGCAGTAGTAATTTTTATTTCATTAATTTTTATTACTGGTTTTATATTATTTTTAAAATAAGTTTATGAATTCTGTAGAATCCAATTTAAACATGAAACACCATAATTAATTTAATGCGGTAATTTTCAGCAATTTTAACACAAATCTTTCATAGAAAATATAATTTCATATGTACCAGTATCTTGCGATTATAATTAGACACTGAAAGTAAACATAACTGTTATATATGTACATTTGAAATAAAATTCCCGAAATACATTTTACAAATTCCACTTATATTCAATAAATCATTTATAACCGAAGCTTGGATTCAGCTGCTAGTGATTAAATATGAATAAATTACAGTGTGTTTGATGCAATAAATCTTTATTCATCACAGTACTCTGACAGCTAATAATCACGTGTTTAGAATGAATATGAAATTGATACATTTAAAAACACATGGTATGCATAAATAAATCCAAACAAGTTTAATTTACAGTATGATAAAGCACGCAAAACTTCCTATGCTGTACTACTAATTATAAATAGATAAGCACATATATTAGTAAACTTTTGTAGTAAAACATGAAAAAGAAAGTTAAATTGAAGCCAGATAAAATTAAAATGTAATGATTTATCTTAAAGTTATCGATATCGAAAGAGTAAATATATAGAATTTAATCAGGTGATTTCAAACATAAAATTATCAGATATCATTTAGATGAACAAAATGCTTCATTAAATTAAATCATTTGAAAGCATTTATTTTTCTGAAAAACCCTCAAACATGCTGAGGTGGAAACAAATATCGGAATTTTTTTAATTAGATATACTTTTCACATTTTACTATGTTAAACTAAATAGATACATACATGAAAATAAATAAATAAAATAAATAAATAAAAAATAAAAATAAAAACAATTGACCAGCATTTTCACCAAAAAATGCACGTCAATACCATCCAATGCCTATCATTCTAATGCCAAATATATTTATAATATATATATATATATATATTGTTTTAATTTATTTTTCTATATTCAAAAGCTTTAAATTCGGTATAAATTTAAATCCTCGAAAATATTTTTATGTGTGTATTAAATATGCATTACCAGAACTAGAAAACTCGCCGTATTTCAAACATGAGGATGTCCATTAGTAGTTTAAAATCTCTATTCCGAAAACACTTTTCTATGTTTTTATGATATTATTTTTTGGTGCTGGATAATCTTTATCAGTTAGTTTTTTTGAAATGTAACGAATATTTTGTTATTCACCTGACAACATCATGTTTTTTTTTAATCTAAAATAGTATTATTTTTTTATTTTTTTCACACAGTTAGTAAAAGCAGAAAAAGGGATTATACAAATAAGTGCCGCATAATGTCTACTATTAACTAATTTGCATATTTGTTGACCGACTATATATAAAGATTGGACCTAACATTACAATTTCAGTAGCAACGTCCTACCAATGAAAAAAAAAATAATTTCTACACTTTGTTAAAGATTATGCGCAGATACCAAATTTTGTGTCACTTATCACCTTAACGATGGTTTTCGTACATCACACGTGATAAAAGATATAACTGTCTACATTTTTCTAAGCTTTTGGATACCACTATTTAAAAAAAAAAAAAATTCGATTTATAAAATGACCGAATTTTTTCAACTGAATACGGCGAACATGATGTTTATGAGAAAGAGGCATTTTGCACTATTTTTGTCTCTAATTAGTATATTATATGAAAATAAAACAGAAATATTTAAGTGGTTAAGCCAAAAGTTTAGAAATTCCTTTAAATGAAATTGGTACTTCTCCAAAGGTGACAAGTTATTTTTGATTGTATTTTATATTGATCGATTTTTTTTCTAATAATAGACAAGAATATACTCCGTTTTTTTTTTTGTTAAAATATTTTTAAAATTTTAATGCATTGTATCTTTCACATCGTTAAGATGCAGTATTTGGTATTTAAAGCATAATTTAACACCTACATTTTTTTTTTTTTTTTTTTTTTTTTTTTTTTTTTTTTATAAATAAAACATATTTTTTAAGACTTTAAAATATATTTTTAAATTACTGTCATTTTTTTCATTCTCAAAATATTAATAGTAATAGGTATCAATATTAATTCCAGCCAGTCATGTAAATTTTAAAGAATGTTTATTTTTTCCTTCTTTATTGATTAAGTTTAATAGAGTACCAAGCAGCAAGTTATGAATTCAATAATTCTATGTATTTTTAAATAATAGTTGGTGAATTGCGAGTTTCACTGGCGGATAAAAGGTTACGTGCAACAGAGACCTTTTACAAACTTAAAATTTGTCGTGCCAAGCACGCCTCGAAAGGAGGTCGCACAGTTATAATACTTTCTGGAGAATTACCGCAATTTTCAAGACAGGTTTTTAATTAATATCTGAACAAATTACCGGAAATATTTCCTAAATTTTTATTAATAATACTTATAAATAATTCCTGGTAGAGAGGTATCTCCAGAGCCTTTCAGCTCCACCACTGAGCGTCTTCAAAGTAAAGTCTGTGTATTACGAGAAAATGCAATTTGCTCAAAAACATATTTACTAGGATCATCGAGAAAGTTTTCCTGCGAGGTTTAAAAAAACTCCTACTACCCCTATTCCTTTTTCTCATATTTTTCGTTGCATTTGATTCCGAAATTGGGAGAAGGGATATTTTTGCACAACATTTTCGAGATATCTCTGAAAATAAATACCGAAAATTGAAACAAATATATATTTGATTATGTTGTTATGAGATCCTTCGAACGATACCTTACATGACATATAATTTTGTTTCAAGTAAATTAATTAGGCCCTATTTATATATATAAATATATATTTATATAAAAATATTTCTGAATGGCTAATATTCTATAAATATGTGGTTCAATAGCATTTTTAATTTTGGCATGTTTGAACTTCCCACGTTCCAAAATTTTAAAGAAAAATCGTGTGTGACAGACGGGAAGTCAGACACATGTGTGATCTTATGATGATTCTGTTTTTACTTTATAAATACGGAATCCTAAAAATTATAAAATAATATAAAATCTCAAATTATTCTGATAGTCAATATGAAGATTCGCTTTTTTGAGAAAACATACAATTACGATAAGAAGAATAATGTATAAACATACACACCATGATCATTTGCAAAATAACTGTCATTTAAAAATGTATTGATTTTTAATCAATGCTCAGACGACTGAATTAGACCATACAGAGAATAACGTCGCAGTTGTGATTGGAAAGAAAAAATTGTATGGTATAAAATTAAAGATGAAGACCAGCTACTTTAGTTTGAAATTAACATCATATAATATATATATATATATATATATATATATATACTATGGTGCTCTGCCCCCTGCAAACTACGCTTGCCAACCCCCGTTCAGATACCGCAGAATCTAAAAATCAAAAAACATGCTAATCTGAGGGGTTTTAAATATATTAGAGAAGATTAAATTATACTGAAAAAAGCTGTACAGATCTCCCTGTAAACGGGTTTCCATTCAATTCCATTTGATTGCAAAAATTTAAGGGCGAATCTGTTACTGTTAAGGCATCCAATGGTTGTTTTCGTTTTTGATTAAAGAGGATCAGTTAAACATTTGAAAAGAAGCTAAAATAAAATGAATTAAGTATTCAGAGTCTTTGCCTCCCGATATTTTAAAACAATCTCTATAATAATAGCCTAAATCATGTGGCTATCATCAAC
This sequence comes from Maratus speciosus, assembly GCA_963932465.1. Taxonomy (NCBI): domain Eukaryota; kingdom Metazoa; phylum Arthropoda; class Arachnida; order Araneae; family Salticidae; genus Maratus; species Maratus speciosus. Next base: position 276,089,890 of record OZ010795.1, on the reverse strand, counting down.
AGTTCCCGGCGGAACACTTCGTTTTTTATACTCTAGGAGCCATTTTACTACTTTAATGTTATCCAGGCACAGGTGATAAGTCGCCAAATATTATTCTATCCACATCATTTCATCTATATTATAATAGTTCAAGTCATCAAATGCCATAAACAAATACGGTCTGATCCCTACGCCTTCCATATCAAGGTTTGGCACAAATGTCATATACATACAATGTCATATTGGCGCGATTTTTTTCCAACGCCAATTTGAGGAACGCATCAACAGCATAAACAACAACATCCGGCTTACCATATCAAGCACAATAACGATACTTTGGCGCCAGTTAAGTACCCGTTCCGTATATGACATTGGCGTCAGAAAAAAATCGCGCCAATATGGGGCCGTATATATGACATCTGTGCCGAAAGAAAAAAAAGCCGGGTGCAAATCTCGCCAATATCTTTATTGCAACTCGCCAGTTAGAATTATTTTACTCTTCGAGTGGTAAATTAAAACATTGATTTGAAGTTGAAATTAAATGTCATGGTTTGTTACATAATTTAATATTTCGCCAGATGTCATATACGCACCCCTATACGCACGTTTGGCATATTTTTTTTTTTTTTTTTTTTTTTTTTTTTTTTTGACGAAAATTTGGCGATAACCTCGGTTTCGAATACCAGTTACATATGTATTTTTGGTACTACTTAATTATCCCGTCGACCAAAAATATATCGCGAACTATAAGATTAAATGCCAATAACGGTTCATCGAAAATGTCACATTCGCTTGACTTTTAGCAAATTACACATGTTTACGTCAGCAAGTGATTTTTTATTCGACGTTTCATTTTTATATTTATTAATGTTATACTAATTTATTCGTTATTTCGTTATTTAAAATAAAAATTTTGTCACTCTGTACAATTTGGCGATTTATATAATTTTCGAAATTGGTTGACGGAATAACTACGTTGTACCGTATTTTTTAATTATTTTCTATTATTTTCAAAAGGAAATAGCAAAAAAAATAATTAATAACTATAGAACAAAATAATTTATATAAATTAAAAAAAGAAATAAAAGTAAATAAATATTTATTATTAAATAAACGACAATAGCCGGGTTACCATGTCAACCAAAATAATGCCATTTTTGTGCCAGTTAGGTATCCCAGTGCGTATATGACATCTCTGCCTAATATTTTTCATTTCATTTTGTTTTTTAAAATAAAGAAAGAAGTGAAAGCCATCAATTTAAATGTTTAATTTTTAAATGAAAGTTTTGTATTAAATAAAATGATAACAAAATACAAAAAAAAAAAGCATTGTTCTTAGCATAGATTTAAAGGAGCCTAATTTGGACGCCAAATTAATTTAAAATAGTAACCTTTTCTGAATTATGAAAAAAAAAAATATGTGTTATGATTAAAATTTGAGTTGCCATCATTAGAAAAATATATTTAAAATTAGAAAAAAAAATAATACTTCGAAAACTAATTCGAATTAAAAAATTCTAATACCAGTTTTGAGATCTGTGGATCAATACGGATTTATGGTGTTAATTTCATCGCAAAGTATTTGATATTTTAGGAGAAATAGCCGTGAACCATAATCAGTTGTTTAATCAGTAGATTCAACGAATCGATACACGTTTCAGCCGTTTCATATATTCGTTTCATAAATTCGTTTCATTAGGATTTTATATATATAGGGTAGATATTAACCAAATATAATATTATTTCAGTTTAAATCTGCTAAAAAAACTATAAAAACTGTAAAACTTCTTGCGAACACATTTTGTACAATAATGCTATTAAAAATTTCAAAATTCAGTGACGGTAGTTTAATTACTTTTTAATACAAATTCTTTGAAAATGTACAGACTTATTATATACTTAAATCCCTATTTAGAAATTAATTACTCTGTTTTCCTATTTTAAACAAATATATTCAGCTCAATGTTTTTGAGATACATTCACCGATTGACTTTGGTCTTAAAAGTTGAAAACAGGTTCTAATTCGAATTATAAAGAAAATAAAATAGTAGAAAATTAATGCATAAACTTATTTTATTTTAATGAACTACAATGAGTGCCCCTTTCATTATAATTTTTGAAAAAATGATTAAAAAAAAACATAAAATCGAAAATTGTATTGATACCAAATAGGAAGATTCGCTCTTTTTAAGAAACATAAGATTGCGATAAGAATGATAGTGTATTGATTTACACACCACGATCATTGACTAAATAAATATCTAAAATTATCAAATAAAGCATTTGTGCAACAATATTAAAAAGCAGAAAATTCAGCGTTTAAAAATGCACAAAAATATATGAAAAATACGATTTCATATATTGTTTGTGCAGGTTTTTAAACGTTGTTTTTTCGGCTTTTTAATAGGAATATCATCAAGAAATACGAGACTGGTTAAATAATTATTCTTCCGAGAGTGTATAAAGTATTTTTCTGCGATGGTTGATGTGGAATATTGAAGCCTAATGTCTTAGATATATGTTTGTTCAATTTCAGAACTATAGCTGCTATATTAACATATTAGTTTTCTTCTTTGGTGCGAGAGTTCGCACCTAGCTTGAAACGAAAGGTTGTGTGTGTGTGGGGGGGGGGGGGGGGGTCAGTGAATGGAACATGGCTGCTGTTGTTTGGACTCGAGATAATAGAGATGTAGCCACGTCAAATTCACTGTGACAAATCTATCACAAAATTGCTTCAGGTCTGGCCCCATAAACTCCAAACTACCCTCCCCCAACCACCTTTCAAGCTAGGTGCCACCTCTCACACCTAAAACGGAAAAATTACGTTAATATAGCAGATGCGGTTCCGAAATTTAGCATTTAGGCATCTAAGACATTAGGCTTCAATATTCCGCATCATCCATCGCAGTATAAATATTTTATACACAATTATACACATTTTATACACATATTGAACCCTCCTCGTATATTGCTTTAGACAACATTTTTTCTAAATCTGAGTTTGACCATACAAAGAATAACGTCGTCGTTGTAACCGGTGAAAATTTACATAGTATAAAATTACTATAGTGACTATCTAATTTAATTTGAAATGGTACAAACATAAATTATTTGTGATATGAAAATTGTACTTCATTAGTATTATCAGATGATCGTATTTGGTTGATTTTTAACAGAATGATTGTCCCCTAACATGAAACTCAGTTATAAAAAAAAAAAAAAAAAAAAAAGCGAATGGAAAATTAAAAACGTAAAATATAGATGAAACATTTCGATATAAACTGAAAGTTGTTTTTAGGTGTTCTTCACATAACCTATTAAAATAATTTTGCTTGATTTAAATTGCAAAGCAAGATAGATAATTATTTGAAGATAAAAGCTCGATTTTTCGTTTTCAGCAGAATAACGTATCCCCAAATTCTTAAAAATTGAATTTTCTCACAATCATTCACTGACAGAACACATTTTCTTCCCTCATGTACAAATCAAATTTCAATTTTTCTGATGTTGTTCACTATAAAGAGCAATTCCCTTTAAAAATAAATTTGATTTACGAAATAAATTGATGCGAAAGCTTTTCCTATAGAATAAATAAAAAGTCAGCAATTCTATCTAAATTTCAATCAGTGAAATCTCAATAAGTTTATATTTTCAGCAGTAAATAAAACAGTACTAAATCGATCGTTAATTTTAAAAAAAAATTAATTTGAATAAAATACTCATTTTATTTATTTATATATTTATTTATTTTTACATTATTTTAAGATATTTTTAAAATTTAGAAACATTCGGAATACTTTATCACATAAAATACTCTCTATAATATGGGTAAGAATGTATTGCGAACAAAAATGATAGTAAAAAATGTATACAATCCGAAAAAAAAAATCTCAGATCGAATTTCAGTCGAATGTCCTAAACGACCTACTTTTCGCAAGTCGACCTCGCTCCCTGTGGTCGGCATGAAAGCCATCTTATCTACTTGGTGAACGTCATATGGAATATATAATGGTGTTGTGGATATATTTTTTCACGATTGAGTCCCATATTGTTTTTTCACCCACACACACTATGTTATGGCGTTCTTGTGTGTACGGTTTCAGAGCTTTCAAAATCTTATTTCATTTATATGAAAATACTACATTTCCTTTTATGTCAAATATATTGTTATGTATGTTAAGTTAATTAATCCTGAAAGTGAAATCGAGGTTATCTTTTGTAAATGGACTGCACGCAAGAGAGATATTAAAAAGAATTATGCTTCAAAATGACTTTAAAAACCATAAAACATGAGATTTTTAAACAAATTCTATTTAGAAAGGACAATTTTTTTTATCTTTGAAGATGTAAAAATTTAAATTTTGTGTTTTACAGAACTTTAAAAAAATACTGTGCAAGCTCAATTTATTTGTCAGGTGTTTCCACATTAAAATGATATGACCCTTTGATATGACATCGACATTTCTCATTAAGATGTTTTTGCTTTAAATTACAGAGTTCTGAAAGTAATACAAAGCGAAATATCTCAAATTATTCGCGAAATGGATTTACATGACTGGACTAATACCATCTCTAACTGCTACAACCTTTTTCTAGGTGGCAATTTCAACACACATCTCAGGAATTGGGGTTAGAAATTAAATAATTCATGATGAGACACTTTCATAAACTATCTGCTCTTGAATGACCTGTGTATAGTTAATGGTCCTTCAGCTAGCCATATCTTCTAACTTTACAACAAGAATGGAACTCCTGATTTGACATTATGAGGATTATTAACACGAGATATAATCCAATGTTGGAAAGTAGACTAAAACAACAAGACATCGATTGCTCACATTTTTATATAAAATACAATATAGAAATACAACCAATAAGAATATATTCATAGTAAAATTAAGCGAAATGCGCTACATTAAAACAAGTATTACAGTTTTTAATAAATATGCAACAAATGCAGTCCCTATTGGGAATCAAACTTAGATGGGTGGATATAAGATATAGAAGAAGTATTCCGATTTTTAATGAACATAACTTTCAAGAAAAGGAAAATATTAACAGACAGAAACGTAAAATGGTATTATAAATCGAAGAATTATCGAAGAATCGAAGAATATCGATATAAATCGAAGATAAATCGAAGAATTGGTATATCGAAGAATTAAATTAAAAAATTATATAAAATACATAAAAGAAACACAAAAATAATAGAATATCAGACACTCCATAAAAAAGAACGTAAAAAATATAAATTAAACAATGATATAAAATGAATATGAAGCATGCGGAGCCTTTTGGTACTGCATCCATAATACTTACGGTACAGTATGGAGTTTCTAAAAATTGCAGACTTGGTGCACTTGATATTATAGACCGCAGAACACTCGACACATCGAACAAAGACATCCAACAACAATTTATAAAGTTCACTACGAAAAAGCCCCACCAAATTCCATATATAATTTTACTAATGAAGAAAATTTCACAACAGACTCAATGGAAAATTCGTAAATCAGTCTTCAAGTATAAAGTTATTGCGGAAACCAAATTAATAAAGAAAAGACACAGGCTTTGGCATTATAGATCCAAGAATAGTAAAATATCTAATAATGTTATTCCTCTTTTCAATGCAAAAAATTTATAATAAATGTTTTGAACTAGCTCACATCCTAGCAATCTGGAAAAATAATCTAGTTATCTTCTTCAGAAAGAAAACCAATGCAATTTAAATTGCATCGTCCTATACATATTTACAGATATTAGATCAATTTTTAAAAAAAGAACAACGAATATAAGTGTGATGAACAATTATTTAATGAAAGTTCGCTTTCCTCTGGGAGTGAATTTTCTGATTCCAACAACGAGGAGACTGGTGATTCAAATAATAGGTGCTCTCAGAATATCCATGGAAATTCTGTACGGAAACGATACAGATACTTCTAGAAGAAGCGAGAAAGGGTGTTTCTGACGAAGACGAGTATGATGAACAATTATTTAATGAAAGTTCATGTTCCTCTGAGAGTAAATTTTCTAAATCCGACTGCGAGGAGAATGGTAATTCAAATAATAGGTGCTCTCAGTACTACTATGGAATAAATCGTTTCAAATGGTAATCTACTGAACAGATAAGTAATGCCAAAACTCTAGCTGCTCATAAAAGTGTGCGCCTATCTGCATTACGTTCATTTTCAAAATTGCAGAATAGAGCGGATTTACAAACAATGTCAATGAGAGGAAAAATTAAAGAAAAAAATTATCATTTGTACCCTTCAACAAAAAAGAGAAAAACAGCGTATTTATGCATATGCTGTATAGACCTAAGTGCTTGGAATATAACCGAAAATTAGGCCAGAAATGCGGTAAGATATTTCAAAATAACTTCAGTATTGCATCAAACATGAGTATTTTTTTATTACACCTATTTCATGCTGACTCGTAGTTGTGTCAATTTTTATGTAATTCACAAAAACTTTAATGTTTTGCAATTATTGGATTCATCATACATTTTTTAACAACATAACATATTAAAAACAAAAATGTAATCCATGATATTTTTTATTCATTGTGTACATAATTTATTGACAGTGGTTTTTGATCAAAAATTTGTAATATTAATTTAAATTCCACTATGCTGCATTTTAATTTTTAAAAACTTTATAAATTTAACTTGTATCGACAATACAAACTCTATAAAATATATAAATCGTATTTTGTCGTAGGTATTTCAATTATAACATATAAATAAATCAAAATAAGGTGCGGTGTGTGAGACAGCGTTGTACATGTATTGTATAAATGTTTCACCTTATCTGTTTCGTGTTAAAACGTTTAAATATATATATTTATATAGTTATTTTGGCGTGTTTTAGTAATAATCGCAAATATTAAAATTTTGATAAGTATATACATAATATCTATTTTGATCTGTGATATTTTTTCACTTTAAACACATAACTTTTATCCTTATGTATATCAATATCTATGTAATAAAACAATACTAACAAAACTAGCAACGCTAAACTCATATTTTGTGTCACTGTTAAAACATAAACTTTAATTATTTATTATATTATTTATAAAAACATGTATAATAATCACTTATAAACAAATTAAGTTAAATAATGCTATAAAAAGTGATAGAATATCTTTATTAAGACTTACGATCGTTTCATCGCACAATCGGCGACATTTTCAAAATCAATCATAATAGAAAATATTTTCACATAACTTAAAAACAATAATATAGTAAACAATGTCACGAGACATGAAGCATACTGAAAATATTGCAACCATAAAATAAAAATTAAATTAGCTATTTGCGAACGTGGATTAATTTTCACATAATTTAAAAATAACATGGTAAACAATGTCACGAGACATCAAGCATACTGTAAAACATTGCAAAACATAAAATTAAATTAAATTAACTTGGCTATTTGCGAGTGTGGATTAATTTTTACTATTGTTTCTACAATTACTTAGTATCTCTTTCCAAATTCTAGGTAAATCAAGAGACACAGAATCATTGCAAATATTCTTGCTGCGTAAAAATATTTCTATTGATTCTCGGACAATGGATGGTAAATAAAATCTTGATGGATAAATTAACTTGCTATTTTTAAATTCAATCTGTAAAGGTTCTTCGCTGCATAATCTGGCCAAAGCTGTGGTTCTTCTATTGTATTTGATGTCTGCTATATGTTCTTTGATTCTAGTTTTAAGTTTTCTGCTTGTCATACCTACATAAAACAGCTTTGTTCCATCTTCTTTGGTGAAAGGTATTTCGTATACTCCTGCTAATTGGTTGGACTCAATTTGATCTATTTTCTTGCATACTATATTTTTTATTTTCATGGATGGTTTTGCGACTAGGAAGATATTGAATTTATTGAGTTTATATTTTGAACGTTCGAAGAAACAAGGAAAATATTGTAAAGTGGATAACGTTGAATTTTGTGGCTTGAAATTTCTTTTCTTTTTGTTCTTCAAGCTCTTAATTAATTTTTCTATGGTGCTTTCTTTGTATCCATTGTTTCTTGCAATATCATATATTTTATTTATTTCGTTATTTAAATGTTCAGGGGTACAAACTGTGAAAGCTCTCTGAATCCATTATCCCTAATAATGCGCAAGCACCTTTTTCATACAAAGTTTCTGCATTTAGACATTCTATTCAGAGAGCTTCCACAGTTTGTACCCCTGAACATTTAAATAACGAAATAAATAAAATATATGATATTGCAAGAAACAATGGATACAAAGAAAGCACCATAGAAAAATTAATTAAGATCTTGAAGAACAAAAAGAAAAGAAATTTCAAGCCTCAAAATTCCACGTTATCCACTTTACAATATTTTCCTGGTTTCTTCGAACGTTTAAAATATAAACTCAATAAATTCAATATCTTCCTAGTCGCAAAACCATCCATGAAAATAAAAAATACAGTATGCAAGAAAATGGATCAAATTGAGTCCAACCAATTAGCAGGAGTATACGAAATACCTTTCACCAAAGAAGATGGAACAAAGCAGTTTTATATAGGTATGACAAGCAGAAAACTTAAAACTAGAATCAAAGAACATATAGCAGACATCAAATACAATAGAAGAACCACAGCTTTGGCCAGATTATGCAGGGAAGAACCTTTACAGATTGAATTTAAAAATAGCAAGTTAATTTATCCATCAAGATTTTATTTACCATCCATAGTCCGAGAATCACTAGAAATATTTTTACGCAGTAAGAATATTTGCAACGATTCTGTGTCTCTTTATTTACCTAGAATTTGGAAAGCGATACTAAGTAATTGTAGAAACAATAGTAAAAATTAATCCACACTCGCAAATAGCCAAGTTAATTTAATTTTATTTTATGTTTTGCAATGTTTTTCAGTATGCTTGATGTCTCGTGACATTGTTTACCATGCTGTTTTTAAATTATGTGAAAATTAATCCACATTCGCAAATAGCTAATTTAATTTTTATTTTATGGTTGCAATATTTTCATTATGCTTCATGTCTCGTGACATTGTTTACTATATTATTGTTTTTCAGTTATGTGAAAATATTTTCTATTATGATTGATTTTAAAAATGTCGCAGATTGTGCGATGAAACGATCGTAAGTCTTAATAAATATATTCTATCACTTTTTATAGCATTATTTAACTTATTATATTATTTATATTATTAATATTTAAATATCGTTAATCAATATTTGTGTTTCTTATAAACAATATTATTTCCATTTTTAAAACGATTATTTACCTTTATAACAAATTAGTATTTCGTATATAATGCAGAAAATCACACTTTCAAATTCAATTGCATTTTGCTAGATGAGATAGGAATGTCAAAATTATCAATTATAAGATGAGTGCTAATGTAACAGGTTACATGAAGCCTAGTGCATAATGTTATGAAAATTTCCTAAGTGATGAAATGATAAAAATTTTCGAACTAAAATCAGCACTTATGAGTATGTATCATAAAGCTACATTTTTAATGGGTAATATAAAGCTTTATTTCTATTTAAATTTATTGAAAATGAAAATACACATTTTCATATTTTTTTCCTGTTGTTGTTCTTAAGTCATTATTTTTTATACTGAAAGGAAATTTTACAGACAATTACACGATTCAAACAGTTTCTTAAAATGTAATTGTTTTGAAGTAAGATATTGGTTAATTGAAAATTTCGTTGCTTAAGCAGGTGTACGTATGTTTCACAAGATAAAATTGGAAGAAATATTCTTTATTTAATTTTCATATATAATTTCCTTTTAAATTAACTAAATTTTTAATAATTCACGTTTTTGTCCAGCTTTGTCTTAAATCAATAATATTATTGGTTTCGGATTTGGAACAGAATACAATAACTGCACCATAAAGAATTGTCACAATTACTTTCGGTAACATTTCTTTTTAAAAAAAACCTTTATTTATAAAAAGGTATTTAAATCAAACGCAGTTGTCAGCTTGGTTTTTTTCTGCATAAAAGCACTATATGGATTGCATTATAATTTCATTTCATGGTTCTTCGGTATTTGGATCACAAACTTGTTCTCTTGCGTGTGATAATAGAAATCTGATATACATCAGAGAAATGCATTCTGATTTATTGATTTTCACAGTTCAATTTATAAGCGAGTGTTTTTATCATAACATAGAGTTTGAATTATGTATATATGATTGAATTAAACAAATACTTTAATAATGTAGCACTTACAAAATATATTATCTTGATTTAACCATTTAAATCATTGTGACTAAGAATATCTATAAAAAAGTAATTATCATTTCATTGCGATAAAAACTGAAAAAAAGTCAATTAAAAATAAAATCGCTAAAACAAATTATGAACTATTTATAACATTGCTATGCTTCTGAAATTATTTACTAGATGAATCTTTTTAGAAAGAAAAATAATATCATTTTAGTTTTTTTTTTTATTTAGTCAAATCAATAATTGTTGATTAGTCACATTATAATAATGATAAATTAAGGTTAAAATATTATCATTTACCACCTCACTATACATATATGCATTATTATGAGGGTTTATAAAATATTGTACCAGTGAGATCAATATTAATTAAGAAATTCATTCTTTGAAATGACATAGAAGTAATGTGCAAACTATGCAATAGGCAGATTTCAAAAATTATATAAAATGGAAGCGGATTATGATATAAAAGAACGTAAAAATATATGCGCACGTGTTACTAGTACATATATGCTAAAGTCTCATGTCATGGACAACCCTCTAAAATATTGCAACTTCCCATGTGTATTTAACCGTCATACAAAATCTGTTTTATATAATACATTAAATTAAGAACTCAATAATTAATGAATTTTATGTATTTATATGATTTTGCTACACAAAAACATCAGAAAGGAAATTTTCAATTATTCATAAGTATTTTAGTATGATAATATGTTATAAAAAATTATATTTTTATTCTAGGTATATGTGAATGCAATTGATATTTTTCTCCTATTTACATAATAAAACAGATAATATCTAATTTGATCAATATTCTTATTATGTATTTCAACAATGTATTTTTTAAATGTTTGATTTATTTTACTACACTCCTGAGAAATTGAAAAAATCCTACATTGCTTTATTTTTTCAGTTTTATTTTAGTGGTATTTGAACAATCTGAAGCGAAAATAGTTTATGTCAAACGCAAATGCATTTGCTCAAAATTCTGGGAGAAATATTCACACATTTTCCACTTTCAAATAAGTTAAAAATAACAAAATAGCATATGCGATATAAGAAGTCAAAATAGGCTAAGGAAACGTGACAATAGTATCCAGTATATTACATTTTGATGTAAAATCTTACCGAATGATATTATGCTCCACTGCTGCATATATATATATATATAAATAATATAAGATATTAAAATTTGCACATACAGACATGTCTAAAATTATGGAAAATTTTTTGAAATGTGCATAGTTGGTGTTTGATTACTTGTAACACCACGATATGTTAATCTAACACAATAAAAATTTGCTTCAGTGAATAAATAATTTAAACAAAAGCGTAATGAAATAAATTTTATTTAGTTATCAGTATTTAATCGAGATTTATAAAAAAATACACAACAACAACAAAATAAATCTTAGATTAACACGGAGTAGCTTTCGTTTATGCCAATGTCATGAATGTGTAAAAGGGAAACAGATGTTATTCTGTTTTGGCAGCACTTTAAAAAAAGTAACGTAGAATTCCTCTGTCGTTATCCTATTTTGGAGAACATTCGAGGACTGTGAGGAGGTCGTTGGTCAGTTGTTTATGTGATTGATGTTTATGTTGGAAGAAAAACATAAGAAAATTAAAGAAATGGCATAGAGTGTTGATAGGACACAAAGAAAGCAATCTAAAATATTGTAATATTACGTGAACAAGGTTACAGCTAAACGACATTGGAAGTAAAATAGTTTGAAAGGTAACCAAAGTTGATATTCCTAACTTTTTAAGTGGTATAATAATACGTCACTTCAAAATCAAGATGGTAAATGCAGGAAAAGTTGTACACCAACAACTGAAGAAAGAAAATTAAGAGCCTGCTCATTTGTGACCCAAGAAATTCATCTGGGAACTTAAAAGATGAAATAGGGCTATTGAATATAATGTTGAGTTCAAGGACTGTTCGGCGCAGACTGCAAGGATTTGGTTTAAATTAGATGTAAAAATTTAACTGGTTGAAAAAATTAAACTGGACTATTACTCATGTTAAATGGACAGTATAATAGGATAGATATATTTTGTCTGACGAGATTAAAACCTTCCTGTTTGGTACTTATAGCCTAAAATACGCAAGTAGTAGAATCATAGAAGATTTGCATCACAATTGCATTACACACAGAGTAAAGCATCCAGTTACTGTTATGATATGGGCTTATGTGATATAAAAAGTGAATTAAATTGTGAATTCAGAATTTGTGTGTTTAATATGAATATAAATGCTTAAAAATACATAAATTAAATATATTTATACCAACTGAAACTTTCGCACATCATTATTTACAAAATTATTTATATTTCAGCTGTATACAGATCCATATAATATATATAAAGTATACTAAAAGTGGATTCAAGTTAATCCTATTTCAATGATGGTATGCCTTCTTGATAATTCATATATTACTTCAATTAAAAATCTATGGAGCAGAGTGAAGAATCTTGTTTAACAGAACAAACTCAACAAGTATATATGGTATTGTAACAGCCAAAAAACTAGAAGATTGCACTCAAAGGGAAGCATTGTAACACAGTAATTAAATGCAAAGTTTATCCAACTATTTATTAACTGACATTGCAATAATTTTTCGCATACCTTATTTTTTCCATATGATTCAGTATTATTTTTTACGACCGCTGTTCTAATAAATATTCTCTCATTAAATTTGTGTCATTACATTCTTGATTAAGTTATTTTTACATTAAATATAATTTTATGAAATTATTTAAAGGAAAAGTAGTATTATGAACAACAGACGTCAAAAATATACCTTTCCAAAAATCTTTTACAAAATTGGACATTACTCTCGTTCTCTTTCTGTATATTCAGCATATGGTATACAAACAAGTCGTTTAGTTAGGAAAACAAATGAAAATTCCCCTTAAACAGTTTCCGTCAATAAGCAGAGATCTATTTGAATTATTTTGTGCAGCACTGTATATGAAATAAAATTTATATGCATAGAATCCCATGCAAAATATTGTTTAAATTTAGAAATGCATACCAAAATTGAAAACGCACTTCCAACAGTTATTGCTGAAAGAGATAACTGTAACCGAATTTTCTTGCGTGTTCTTGTACATAAAATACAGATGCTATGAACACCATAGTCTATTTTATCTTGTAGTGAACCTTAATTATTTGGATCAATTTCGATAATTTTGATATAGTGTAACATCATTAAAATCCCTGCAGTGGATTTTTATTCATTTAACATAAATCAATAGGATTATTTAGTACATCGGTAAACGAAGTATTATCGCACTTTATCTTCAATACCAATATACCATTGTGCACCACAATGACATATATGAATTATATGATAATGTACTATTGGTTTCGTTCATCCTTTTGAAAATAAATTAATTTAAATTTTAAATAGTCATTTTATCTGTATCCAATTAGCCGTATCAGTTTAAAGTAAATTGCGCGGATGCAAAAACTCAGGTACTATGAGAGATTCAGTTAAAAGATCCAAGATACGTATGTGGCAATTAATCAAATACAAGCGAGCAATATAACATTCTCGCGGGGTGACCCCGGAATGCAGGAGATAAAAATGCTGCTACATATTAACAGTGACGCGGCCAGAGATAGAATGCCGTCCAACAGTCTTGATTGTAAGTGCATCGAGCCGCAAATCTTTGAACATTGCACAATTATAACCTAACGGACATTTTGAATTCAAAATCAGCCCAATCATTCATTAGCCTGAGTAACTGAAATGTTAACGAACAGTATGATATGCCAAAGATGTGCAATGGGAAAGTTATATTCAGAAGTAAGAATGCAGATCCAGGCGTCGATTTTAATATTAACAGGATATCTCTCAGGCCGAAGAGGCATTGTATTGACTATCAAATGGAAAATTACAATGGGTGTTTAAGTGACTGCTGCACAAGAGCATATGGTCAAAGATTATCTTTTTTTTATATCTATACGTTAACCGAAGGAAAGTATACTCGAACAGTTAATGATTTTAGGATGAGAAAAATATTTGTTTTTGATTTATTTTATTAGCGGTTTTGAGTAAGCCTGGGATATAAAGGGACAGTAATTTATTAAGCGCAAAAGAGTAGAAATAGATATACTTTTTTGAAAAAGAAAATATGTATCGATTAGATTTTAAAATGTTAAAAGGAGAATTTAATATTAAAAGGGGATAAATAATTATATGTGATGATATGTCAATTTCATCATCACAGATACTGTGAGTATAATTTTGTGAGTTACCACGGGGAGTGTTTTTCTTTTATTTAAAGGCATGTATCGATTAACTTTCGAGGAAATATAATAGTTAAATAGAAAGATGCATATTTAAGAAATATATTTTTTTTGCCTCTAAATACTATAGGCGTACTGATTTTCAAATAATTGTAGTGACAGATTCTATGACGTTTTTCTACGTATTTTAATTCTAATATTACAATGGAGATTTTGAAGTGATGAAAAAAAGGTAAGGATAAAATAATGATTTTTGGTATTTAAATTTTTATTATATTCTGCTTTTAAATAAAACGCAGATTTAGTTTTGGAAACAATTATATTTAAAAATATTACATAATATATGCAATCCTATATTCTAATAATTGTAATACACAGTTACAATTAAAAAAATATATATATTTAAAATTTTAATTAATATTTTTTAGTAAACTGACCTTGAATTCTTTATTTAATGAATGACAATGCATCTTTAATTGTATTCTGACCTGTTTCAAGCAATTTTCGCTACTATGGACTAGAACTGAGTGAAACCTTCTTGTTTTCATGTAACATAAATGGTATACTACTTATTTATTGTTATTTATAAATTTAGATTTATCTGATACATTCTTTTTTATTTACTTCAGTATCTAGCTCACATTTGCCTTATAAAAGTACCACAAAATTATTATAAATTTCAATGTTCCACTAGAAAAAAATGTATAATTGTCTAGTTTTTTTTTTTTTTTTTTTTTTTTTTTTTTTTTTTTTTTTTTTAATATTAAGCTTGCTACAATAATTTATTAGATCTTAAATATATTTAAATCATATTGGATTAAAGGAAATAAAGGAAAGGTGGATTAAAGGAAGCATTATTCAGTAAAACTCATATTTCCCTAAACATTAAAAATAAATTCAAATTAAGTTGCTAATATTGGTAAGAATAACTAAGAAATATACATATTTAAATTAAGAATAAATATATTTTAAAGTATACATGTAAACGTTGGATATTATATTTATTTCATAGATTACAATAAATATGTACGTAAAGAAAAGTATTTTATGAAGTTTAATTCTGCTATATTGCCAATATCAAATAACGCCTTGTAGCATATAATTTAGACATTCTAAATATGGCTGAAAGCGCTTAAATATAAATGAATTAAAATGTAGATTTGCTGTCGCATGTATTCATCACAATTGTTTGAAAATTGATGATCTGAAATTTAGAACGAAACAGAAGCACACAAACATAATAGCATGTAAGACACAAGAAGTCACCGAACTTTAAATAGTTTCAAATGTGCTCGGCAAGCAAAAATTTGCATTTCTAATCGAACTCATAAATACACAGCATTTATAAAATGAAATTACTGTTCATAATATACGTTTCAAAATGTATTGTTAAGAAGAATATATAAATGTGGAGTTGAAAGCGGTCTTTATCTAACAATATGAAGCTAGGTCAATAGATAGATTAATATGTTTACTTAATAATTTTATTTAAAATAGATTTAAATAAATATATTGATTTAAAGTTTTATATTTATTAAAACGTTATAAATTACCTTGAGGAAATTGAAAATTTTAATAATACTCTACTTTTTTTTTGATATGCGGTTAATTGAAATTTCAGTAAAACCGAAGTTATTGACGATACTGCACAGCAGGAAAACTGCTTTTAGTGAATTTTAACAGCATAATTATAATTGTCTGCTTTTACAAGTGGTTTTTACAATCTACGAATAAAGGACGAATACTACGGTCCACAGATAGTTTTTTCCAGAGTTTTTAATTCATTTTAAAAATTTACTTTGATTAATGATGTAGTACTTACTCTGCGTTTCACGAGCGGCGCATTTACCTCTTTTATAATTATAGAAATTTTTCTCTTAACATTGTCGTTGAAATTATATCATTAAGAAAGAGAATAACACTTTAAAGCAAATAGCGCTGTGTCAATATTTATCATAAAAAGCAGTGAGTACAACTTCATTACTGACTTGCGTAGAGATTAATAAACTCACACAAAATTTAAAAATTATTCACTTGTTATATAGTTTATTTTGAGGTCACAAAATCATCAGAAATTAAGCTGTGACGACTGCGATGCGTGTATAAGGAAATTAAATTGTATATTTTAAATTTCTGGACATTTTTTCTAGTAAGTTTATAATATGCTAGGGCACTCTGTCCCCTGCGACTTACACCTGCTAATACACTCTTCAGGATTCACAGCATCTAAAAGCATAGTACAATGTTTAAAAAAATGAAAAATTGCTGTAAAATTACGGGCAGAGGCCGGCAGTAGAAATTCCAGTCATACACCGTAAAAGAAAAAAAAAATCCATACCCAGTTATTAGTCTGTATTTTTGCTAACAGATGGGCTAGAACTTTAAAAATATGTGGATTGCCCTTAATTTTGCAAGTATGTAAGGGATAAGACCGCTTATTAATGGATCAGACCGTTTTTCATCAAATAAGGCTGTTGCTCGTGAAAATTGAAAGAGAAACGCTCTTAAATTAACAGTTTTTTCTGACAGAGCAATGCGCCCTGTATTATAAACATTACCAGATTACGAGAGATTGAATGATCTTCTCACTATAACGACGGCTATCTAGCGGCTACCTTCTGTAATTGGGTTGACATGTTTTTTCGTTTGAATTGGTAATTTTTCGGTTACCATGATCTCATCCATCGCTGTCGTATAACAAATGATGGTTGCTTTCGCGATTGATAAGTAAGGTCAATTACAAATTTCAAAATCACCTTGTATAGAATGTTTAGAATATAAATGTCACTATCTTTCTGACTATTATAACGACGCTATGAACGAAATCCGTCCTTTAGTTTCGAGGTTAAAAAGCTTCGTCTGCTTGGGAACAGATCTCAGAACCAAAGTATCGAAAAGCATCGTGTTTTGAAATTTTTAAGCCTATATTTTAAGTTTTGATCGAGTTTTTGGTATTTTCAGGAACAGGTATAACTTATTCATGATTTTTTTTCTTTATTTTAATATATCATCGTGCATATTTCACAATCTGCATTGTTTATATTAATTAATAAGAATATGGAATTTTGTAAAGTGTATTTATCGAATAGTAATTCGTACACAATAAAACGAAAGTACTTTGCGCATACATTTACCTATACTTACACTTCATCAAGTGACATAATGTGTAAACAAATTTTGCATACCGTGTGCCGCCACATAATAACTCTCTGCAACGAAAATAGTTTTAAACGTATTGTTTTAACATATGACGTAATTATCTCTATTAAATGCATTTCTCATGCAATAATTTAATTATTTTTAAAAACATTTAAATTTCACGAGCACATACATTTAGACAGGTATTTAAATTAAAGGTGTTTCAATATATTATTATTTCGACTTTTTAAACATGAACTAATATTTACCATTAAAAGTTTTTTACACGTAATAATTTAATTATTTTAGGCATTTTCAATATGACGATATTTCATACTTGGAAATTTTACATATGACGTAATTGTCAAAATTAAATGTATTTCGCGTATAATAATTTTATTATTTTAATTTTCCGTACTCTTTTCATATTTACGTGTAAATATTTTGACGTGATATCCCCTATTTTCTGCTTTTAATACGTGATCATTTGATTCTTATTTTATTTTTTTATCTGTTTTTAAAAATTCCACTTTTCAATTTCAATTTGAAAATGGCGACCAAAGACAAATGTAATTTTTATTTTTTAAAATTTTCTGAAATACATAATTTAATCATAATTTTGTTTCACTATCGTTTGATAGAAAAGTTATTTGCAATTTCAGCTTTAAAATGACAAAAAAGAATAAATCTAATAATCCCTATAGCGTTCACCTGTTCTCCCCATTTTACACAAAAATGAAGTAATTCAGTTGCCGTCATTGCAGAAATTTATTAAAATTAAAATTCGAAAAAAATTAATAATTAGAAAACTAATTCAGTTTTTTTTTTTTTTTTTTTTTTTTTTTTTTAATACCATGACACCTGTGGATCAATAGGAATAACTGGCGTTAATTTAACAGTGAAATCTTCCATATTTTAGGATAAATAGCTGAGGAACTTAATAGGTCGTTTAATCAGTCGTTTCATAAAATCGTCTCATAAATTCGTTTCACGAATTCTTTGCATAAGGATTATATATATATAGGGTAGATGTACTACTTCCTTTCGTTATAGCTTTTATGTTATCTATACTTAATATTATAAAGAAGTAAAAATTGTTTGTTTGTTAGAGGTAATCTCTGGAGCTACCAAACCGATTTCAAAAGTAATGGTATCAAAATGATGGTGTTAGTCCAAGTTAGAACATAGGCTATATTTTATGTCGGTACTACTACCCCAAAGGGGTGCAGGAGCAAAAAACGTTCTAAAAATGCGATTTATGCGCTACTGAAGGGCCTAGAAATATCACATTTGGAATATTAGTTACTTATAAGCTATAAATGATGTCTAAGAATAGTTCTTAAACAATTCGCAATTTAAAAGGGGTGAAAATGCACAAAAAGCGTTTAAAAAAAAAAAAAAAAAGTCCTAAATGGTAGTTTCTACATAATCTCAGGAAATACCGAACCGATTTAAAAAATATTGGTGTCAAAATGACGGTGATAACGCTTGCTCCAAGATAGGCTATATTTTATGTCTGTGACACTACACCCAAAGGGGGTGCAGGAGCAAAAAACGTTCTAAAAATGCGATTTATGTGTTACAGAAGGGCGTAGAAATGAGAAATTTGAAATATTAGATACTTATTAGATATAAATCATTTCTAAGAACAGTTCTTAAACAATTAGAAATTTAAAAGGGGTGAAAATGCGCGAAAAGCGTTCTAAAAAACGTTCTACATGATGGTTTCCACACAATCTCAGGAAATACCAAACCGATTAAAACAATTATGGCGTCAAAATGATGGTGAAAACCCTTGCTCCAACATAGGCTATGTTTCATATCGGTGCAGCTATCCCAAAGGGGGTGCAGCAGAAAAACGTTCTAAATTGCGGTTTTTACGTTACGGAAGCGCCTAGAATCGTGAAATTTAGAATTAGTCCAGGCAATAGGGAATTTTACCTAGCAAAATTAATGGTAGTACTGAAAATCGGCTTTCTAGATGTTTTTTGGGTCGCTGAATCCGAATTTGTAACTTCCCACCCAAATGTCCCCTGGCAAACTCCCTAAATTTTGGTAAAAACACCCCCCAAAAAGGTTTTTATTAAAAAAATATTTTTTTTTTTTATTGTTTTAGAGAAAAAGTATCTAGAAATTCAGAAAGTAGACAGAATTTGCAACAAATTATATACATGACATTATGACTTAGGATGAAGGGGAAGGGGTGATCTGCCTCGGAACATGTGCGCGGTGCTGCGTAAACTAAGTTGCGGAAGTCCACTTAACCACTCACACGTTTACATTCGCCCTCTCATCCCCCCTCCGAACTTTCTCTATAAGGTTTTCTTTAAGATTTTCGTGTGGCTGAATCCGAATTTTTAGCTTTCCCCCCCAAATCCCCCCCCGAACTCCCCCCCCCAATAGTTGTATTTAACTTAAAGTTCTTATTGTTTTAGGGGAAAAGTATTGCAAAATTCAGAAACTAGACAAAATTTGCAACAAATAGGATATATGACATTATGAATTAGGATGAACGGGGAGGGTGAGGGCTGCCTCGGGACATGCACTGCGGCGCTACGTGCACTAAATGATGAAGTCCAGGAAATAGGGGATTTTATCTGGCAAAATTAATGGTAGTACTGGAAATCGGCTTTTTAGATGTTTTTTGGGTCGCTGAATCCGAATTTGTAACTTCTCACCAAAATTTCACCCGGCAACTACCCAAAAAATTTGGTTTTTGAGAAAAGCGCGCGGGGTATGTTCTGAGGCAGCCCCCTCTCTCCCCGTTTATCCTACGTCATAATGTCATGTATCCTATTTGTTGCAAATTTTGTCTAGTTTCTGAATTTCATAATGTTTTCCCCCTAAAACAATAAGAAATTTAAGTAAAAAACAACTTTTTGGAGGGGTTTTCGGGGGGGGGGGGGGTAAGTTAAAAATTCGGATTCAGCGACCCCAAAAACTTAAAGTAAACCTTATAGAGAAAGTTCGGAGGGAAGATGGGAGGGATAATGTAAACGTGTGAATGGTTAAGTGGAATTGCGCAACTTAGTCCACGCAGCACTACGGCGCATGTTCCGAGGCAGATCCCCCCTTCCCCTTCATCCTAAGTCATAATGCTATGTATCTAATTTGTTGCAAATTTTGTCTACTTTCTGAATTTCTAGCTACTTTTCCCCTAAAATAATAAAAAAATAGAATTTTTTAATAAAAACCTTTTTTGGGGGGGCTTTTTACCAAAATTTGGGGGGGTTGCCGGGGGAAATTTTGGTGGGAAATTACATAATCGGATTCAGCGACCCAAAAAACTTCTAGAAAGCCGATTTCCAGTACTACCATTAATTTTGCTAGGTAGAGTCCCTATAGGGTCTCTGCCTGGACTAAATGGTAGTTAGTTATAAGGTATCAATGATCTCTAAGGACATTTCCTAAGAAACTCGAAATTTAAAAGGGGGTCAAAATGCGCAAAAAGCGTTGTAAAAAACGTTCTAAATTGCGATTAGTAGTCAATTTCAGGAAGTACTGAACCGATTTCAAATATAATGGTGTAAAAATGATGGTGACAGATCTTGCTCCAAGATAGGCTATATTTTATATCTGTTTCCACTACCTCCAGAAGATATGCAGGAGCAAAATGCGCGAATGCGTTCTAAAAACGTTCTAAATGTCGATTTGTCAGCAATATCTCAGGAAGAATCAAACTGATTTCAAAAGTAATGGTAGGAAATTGATGCTGTCAGTCTCTGCTCTAACATAGATGCTATTTTATGTCGGCATCACTATCACCTATACGTTGCAGGAGCAAAAAAGCGTCCTAAATTTCGATTTTTGTGATCGGTAGTGGCTAGCAACTTAAAATTAGGCAAGGTACATATTTATCACATATAAATGATCTTTAAGAACAGTTTCGAAAAAATTGGTAATTTAAAAAGTGGTGAAAATGCGTGATAAGCGTACTAAAAACGTTCTAAATTGCGATTTCTACTCAATCTCAGGAAATACCAAAGCTATTTCAAAAGTAATGGTTGCGAATCAACGGTGACAGCCCCTGCTATAACATAGGTTATGTTTTATGATTCTGTAACTACTACTGAGGGCTGCAAAAGCAAAATATGTTCTAATTTGCGTTTTTTGCAGAACTGAGGGTATAACACTTTTAAGTATGGCAAGGTATTTACGTACAAGATGCAACTGCTTTCTAAGAACAGGCAAAAGAAAATTCCAAATTTAAAAAGATGACGTGAGCGAAAAGCGTTATAAATTACAATTTTTATGCAATCTTATCAAATACCAAACCGATTAAAAAAATTATGATGACAAATTGTTGGTGATAGAACCTGCTCAAACATAATCTATATTTTATGCCTGTGCCACTACCACCAGAGAGTTCCAGGAGCTAAAAACTTTCTAAATTGCGATTTCTGTGATACTGAAAAGGCTAGAAACTTTAAATATGGCATGGTAGTTACTTATAAAATGTAAATGCCATCGAAGGACTGTCAAAAATAAATTCGAATTAAAAAGGGTTGAAGCGAAAGGAAGGTGCGAAAAACTTTCTAAAAAAGTCCTAAATTACGATTTCAATGCAATTTTAGGGAATATAAACCGATTATGAAAGTAATAGTTGCGAATTAATGGTAACAGTCTCTGATCCTACACAGGCTATATTTTATGCCGATGATTCTACCACATAGGGTTCACAGGAACAACAAACGTTCTAAAAAAGGCCTTTAAAAGCTTTCTAAATTACGTTCCTGTGTAATATTAGGAAATAACAAACCGATTTCAAAATTAATGATGGCAAATTAATGGTGACAGTTCCTATTTCAACATAGCCCTTTATGTTGAGCGAGGTGGTAGGACTTGGAATTTGACATGATAGTTAATTTTAAGATGTAAGAAGATGGTTTCTAAAAAATTCAAAACTTCAAATGAATACTGAAATGAGCGTATTAATTGAGCATAAAAGTTTCAAAATATTTTCTAAATTATAATTTATTTACTTTTATTTTGTTTTATTAATTTAAGTCTCATTTCTGCATAATGCAGTGTAATAAGGATGTTTAATCAAACTGTGTTTTAAATAGTAATTTTTGTACCTTTTAATAAAAAAAAAACCTTTTAATAAAATAAAGTATTACCTTTTAATGAAATAAAAATTTAGTTAGTACCTTTTAATAAAAATTAGACATTTAAATATCACTTGGATTATTTCAAATATTACGAGAGTAAAGCCGCGGGGTTTGCTACTTATATATACAAATTTATTTCTTTAATGATTTTAGGGTAACCCATAATTAAATGAAACATTTTTTATAAAATGTTAGTTTATGTTTTTTTTTTTTTTTTTTTTTTTTTTTTTGTAATGTGGCATTTTGTTGTTGGTTTCTGTGACTATCCCATCTATTTTTGTTCCACATTAACAATACATTATAGAAATTTGCTTGTAAATAATTTAACTGAAACCGATTTAATTCGTGGTACATAGAATACTTGAAATAACACATCTAATACCATTATTAATGATAAACTGTATAGTAAAACTGTACGGATACTTCGTTTTACGATAAACTCTACTAATGAAATTAAAAAATCAGATAAGGCACATTTTTTCTATATAATTGATCGGTCAATTGGGAAAATGATGATGATAGTTACAGAGAGTTACAAAAATAATAATCTTGGTATTTTTATTTTACTGTATGAACAAAATATTTTGTCGGAAATTAGTATTATGGTTCATTTAAAAAAAGTAAGATCAACCGGGGAAAATACGAGATACCTATAACCCTAGTGCTAATGTGAGGAATACAAAAAAGAACCAATTTTATAGAAACAAAATTAGCTGTGCGATTCCTTTATAATCTATACATCATTTTATTTATATTCATTACGAATACACTCAAAATTTATGGTAATACTTCCTCCAAAATATACATTATAAAGAACTTACTTTTTTTTTGGTAAAACTTTCCAGTCAGATTTCAAAATTTTTGATGTACAAGAGATAAGTAAAGTCTTAGTAAAATTATTCTAATTGGCATTTACTCAGCGTAGAATTGGCGAGTGTTTTTGGACTTTAAATATTGGAATATACATAACGTAGACTGAGTTATAAAACAACTATCCCAGTGCGCTAATGTGAGATAGTGACAATGTATGGATCTGTGCGATACTAGTGTATCATATAATTTAAAATATCCACCATAAATAAAATTACGAAGTGTTAATATCTTATTGTCTTTATCTTTAAATATACCAGATATATTTTCCGCATTTCTTTTAAGAATTAATGGTACATTCCTCTATGTTTTTAATCTATTTTCAATCGATTAATAAAAAAGGATAGCCAGTTTATTTAAATGCTTTGTTTCACATGGGAATGTGCTGTGAATGAACAGATTACCCATGCAGACATGAAGTCATTTTTAGATTTGTTCGTAATTATAAAAATACATTGCACCTATAACAGTCTTTCGGTCCGTCCGTGTATCTGCATATAACATCGCAAAAACTACCCAACCGAATGATTTGAAATTTAATATATAGTGTGGTTATAATTAAACTTCCCCTATAAACGGCATCCTACAGCGCAAACGGGTGAACTGAATGCAACGAAATTTGCTATATAGACTATACACGAAATGTGCTCACGGAATTTCGAAAAACGTTTTTGGTTCCGAAATGTATACTAAAGGGCACTTTTCCGGAAGAAAAAAAAAAAAAAAAAAAAAAAAAAAAAAAAAAAAAAAAAACATTAAATTTAACACAATAAACGACCAAAACGGAATATAGAAACAATATGAATAATCCAGAACAAGAATTATGATTAATAAAATGTAAAGCTGGCTGTTTTGGCCGTTTATTGTGTTATATTTAATGTTTTTCCGAAAAAGGCGCACTCTGGTGGGCATTTTGGAACTTTTTTTTTGTTCCGTGAGCGCATCTCGGGTATATTCTATATAGCAAATTTCATTGCATTCCGTTCTCCCGTTTGCGCTGTAGAATGCTACTGATAGGGGAAGTTTAATTATAACCACCCTGTATATAATCATTGCAGAATTTTGTCCGTTATTTCAAATTTTATGAAAATCAAGTCCAAACTTATAGATATATTAATAAAAGTTTTCTTCATTCTATTAAATCTTATTATGCCTAATTAATTTAATGATACCTCATGAGATGTGGTGTTCTAGGTTAACATGGCGATTACGCCATATTTAAGATAGACTCATATTATTTCCGTATTACTGAATTTAATATATATATAATTGTAATAAATTTCGTATTCGTGCATTTTTGCATTAGAGTGCAACAGCTATTACACCAAGATCTGAACATTTATAAAACTAGTTATAGTACGAACGCACCTCATTATCCCCTTTTGACGAAGAATTTCTGACTTGTTTTCTTTCTTATAATTTACATTTCATGTTAATTATAATATTAATAAATGTAAAAATACATTATTAAGATTTCGTGAAAAATATCTATTAAACTACCACAAGTACAGACTAAAATAGTCCTGCCTTTCCTTGAAACCACATTAACAATATAAGAAAATTACTTAAACTTTCCCTGCATTGTAAATATTAATTAGCAATGAACTAACTTTCAAGACCGTAGAATTCATCGAATGGTATAACAAGTGTTATAAGAGTACTAATTTTTTGTAAATTTACTTCCAAATAGTCATAAAAATGCAGTTTGCTGCAGATAATTTCCTTAGTTATTTTAATCATAATTTTTAAGTTACTATTTAATAAATTAGAACATCAGTATGGTGTAGTCGGCGTTTATAAGTATTATGGTAGATGCGTGGAAGGTTATCCGTAGTTCAGTCAAAGCGGAAGATTAAAAAAAAAAAAAAAAAAAAAAAAAAAAAAAAAAAAAAAAAAAACTAAATAATACGGATGAATTTAGAAAGATATATTCAGCTTTTAGAACCAATTAAGTAATGCAGTCTCACTTTAGTTCCCATCCTTCTCATATTATCCCCATTATGTGGGCCAAACAAGATACAGAGTTTTATTTTTGAACTTTATTTTTATTACAAACAATATTTGTTTTATTCATAATCATATAAAAAAAAGAAAAACCGAAATTATAGCATTTTTTGTTGGCCAGGAATCAACAGAAAACAAGTATCAGAAAAATATTAGAATTTTGTCTCATATTTCACCCGATTGACCCCAGATGTTACTTTTACTTTATATTTATTTTATTTTTTATCAATAAACCATTTCTTGAATTTTAAATAAAATTTTGTCCATTGATAATAATCTTACAATAGAATATTCAGATAACTTTTACTTGGATTTCTGACTCTAAACTTTTCTATATGCATGCTATTTCCTGAATATACGTGCTTTATCAAACAATGCATCCAGCATAGATGTTCAAAGCAGATAATGTATGACCAATAAACCCTATATTTAAAGCATTTTCAAAATAAATCTGTCAAAATTGTCGTTGCTCGAATAGTTTAATCATAAAATGTTGAATATGCAGTATTAAGCATTAGTTTTATTAAAGAGATAATGCATGTATAGCTTATTGAATGTATTTCTATCGTATTCAGCACTACTACAAAAGTAATAGCATTTAAATAATCAAAATTATAGTCAATCGCAAATTTTGCATTATTTGTTACAGAAATATCACACGTTCCTGCTTATTTTATTTCATTATTACAGGAATTGTACTTTATTTTACATTCTAATAACATTAAATGAAAATAAACGTTTTTAAGTTTAATATTTCCTGATAAAAAATAAATAAAAATTAAAGTGTTATGTCTGAATATCTTTTAAAACAATTTCGTCTGAAAATAATAAGAACAGAAATTTCTAAAAAATTATACTTCTACCATTTTCGATATAAAAATATATCTATATATATATATTTTTTATATTCTTTCTTCTCACATAAGGAATGTTGACGAATGTGAAAAAAAATATTCAGTTTTCTTTACCCATGAGCCCCGAAACAGCATGTGAAAAATAAGAGGTGTTGTTTGATATCAATTTTTCTTTAATATAATTGCTATGTAAAATGACTTTAGATCTTTTCGAATATAAACTTTAAATTCATTAACAAAGTGTGACGACTGGCCGGCAAATCTTACAATTCAAATGGAAATGAAATTAATGGAATCACTAATATGAAAAGTTCCAACTATGTGTTTTAATAACGTTCTGTACATTTTTATGTACCTATTAAGAAAATATTTCGTAAATTGTCAATATTTTTTTCACAATATTATTAGTTTAATCTTTTTTCACTTAATTTATATTTGATACATTGAAGAATTTGTTTAATTTATATTCCTAACTATTTCATAAATTCATAATTTTATTAATAGAAGGAGTTGGCAATAGCAGGTTCTAACTATCATTAACAAAAAATATATGTTTTACGAAAAAATTACGAAGTTCTTGTAAATGTTTTGTACAACGGTTAATCATGCAGATACAAACACTTTGACATTTACGTTTACGAATTGCCCCAAATTTACAGGGAAATATCTGCAACCAAAAAAAGAGAAAATGTACTGGCGGTTAAAAAGGGGGTGTTGAGGTGTCAATGTTTTTTTTTTCAGTCCAAAATAGGCAAAAAGCTTTCGCCTTATTTAGCAAGGATAATCAAAATTCTTCTCATTTCAACAGCACATACGTCTGAAACACACAAATAGGAAATCTAGTATAAGAGTTGTACTTTCAACAATCATTGCAAGTAATGTGTGGAATACTGAATTTCATTCATATTAAACTATCGTTAAAATACGAAAACATTTTAGATTTCTTAAAAATTTCAATAGAAAGCAACCCTAAAAGTTTCATTCGGAGAAAATAATAAATCAGACAAATAACATTACCTACATGAAATTTTAAATTATGTTTATTTTTATGAAAATAACTCTAATCAAAGTGGTTCACAAACTCTATCAGTAATTTTACATACTTATAAAATATTTTCTAATGCATACTTAGAAGAAATACTATTACTTAACAGCGGGAAATTTTACTCAAGTTTTATAAAAATCATTTTACACTAAAATATAAATTTAAATCGATTTAAAATTTTTATTTAACATATTTTTATTCAGTTTATACTTACCTTAATATATAAAGAAATTTCTGTTTCGAATCGACATCTATTAGTTTGGTAGGGTGAAAATGGACCCGTATCGAGGTTATAGCGTTAAATTTTTACTGTGAAGTCTGGTAAAATGTAAATTCATCTGAAATTTAAAAACAGAACATTTTGTATGAAATATCTAAACTTTTTAGGCTTTACCGTCGGAATTTGCATTTAAAAGTCTATAATTAAATCTGAATTGAAAAGATATAAAAACTATATATCTATCAAAATGTGCACTTCTAACATTTTTAAACATTTTACATTTAAAATAATATTTTGTAAATTCGTAGGACTATAGTATCCATTACAACAGAAAAAAATATGCGTAAGCGAATATAAAACAAGTATCTTACTTATGTTGTACCTTATCACAAAATATTACTTAGATGCATGTTAAGCAAACGTCTTTTAAAATACAAAATTCAAGTGGTTTACAGTGTTTAATTCAGTGGTTAACAGTGTAGTAATATGAAAGTTTCCAGGTAACATCAATAAAAGAATTTAAATAAATATTCTAAATATAAATACTTACACTGAAAAAAAAAAAAAAATGCATATTCTATTTTCTGTATGATAACAAAAAATAAGCTTAAAGTATGCACCTGAAATTACGATTAGATTTATAAATAACAAAAAATTAATAGTAGTTTTAAAGCAAATTCATGGAAAAAATATTTCATTTAACATACACCGAAAAGACATTTTAAAGAAATTAGACAATTGGAAAAAATAGACATTTAAAAACCGATTCGGAAGTATGAAAGTTAAAGAACAAAGGGAAAGTTAAATTAATATTTGTTTAACACGTTCACGCCTGCGCGGTGGGTCACACTCAACTCGCTCAGAGCTATCTAGTCTCCGGCTTTGTGGCTACCAGTATTTTAATGCAGAAAATGTTGTTTTATTTAATTAGGATTTAAAGGAACAACATTTTCTCTAAAATAATAGTGGTGTGTAAAAATCCGGAGACTTGACAACTCTGAGATAGTCGAGTGTGACCCACCGCGCCGGCGTGAACGTGTTAAATTAAAGAGTAAT
This sequence comes from Maratus speciosus, assembly GCA_963932465.1. Taxonomy (NCBI): domain Eukaryota; kingdom Metazoa; phylum Arthropoda; class Arachnida; order Araneae; family Salticidae; genus Maratus; species Maratus speciosus. The sequence continues at coordinate 276,061,129 of OZ010795.1, read as the reverse complement.
AGAAAGTTCTAGTTCAATCTATTACGCTAAGATGCAAAAATTATAGTTTCACAAAAATGAAAATTGTGCTTTCATTAAAATACTGCTTTACAAAATTTAAAATACCACGCAGTAACTAAAAATAAATTTAATAAAAAATAATTTATATTTAATTTCATAAATAAGAAGTCTAAAAAATTATACATAATATTTAAATGCATCAATTTTAACAAAAAAATATTACATGTGCTGCTTTATTAAGAAGCTTTTTGTAAAAAGCTAATCTAAATATTTTTTTTTTGTATGGTATGTGATTTTGTTTTAATTTGAGTCTTTTCCTATGAGTAGAATTTTATTCACTGGCAAAAATTAAAATAGGAGTTTGATAATAGAATAATGCTAACACAATTTAAGTTATGTACTCGAATAAACTTAACTGAATGATTTATGCTGTCACTTCTATTTAGAAGCATCAAATATTAACTATTTTTATTATGAGGAGGCATGTAACGATCAATAATATAGCTCCAAAAAAGGATAAACGTTTAAGGAAATATTTAAGTAGAAAATTCTTTAAGGGGACAGTGGAGTTTAGTTTGGAAAAAATCGACTAAAAATTGCTTTTTTTCTTTTTTCCTTTATAAATATACATCAATCTCAACTGCATCATTTTCAAAAAACCGCAAGTAATTGCAATAATTCCTAGTCAAGTTACAAGATTTTCAAAATTGTGCACCGTAATTCAGTTACACTAAAAATGAAACTTTAAATCGTGTTGTTGCAAAATGAGAATTTTCGTCGAGTTAGAAAATTCAAAATGTTCCATGCGTCTTATTTTTCATCCGGTTTTTATAAAATTAAGTACTAATATTTGCAACATGCTATATGTTAAAACTTATTACTAATGTGTATGCATTAGAGTACATAAAAGTAAAATTTGGTAGTTTTATAACTTTTTTCCGCTTACTTTCAAGAAAAAGTGTAAATATTGGAATTTTTTCAATATATTAGTATAATTTAAAAACCCATACCAACTTAAAATGGATATACTCGCCGTTCACTTTTTCAAATATTCACTACATAAATTAAGACATTTATCTGAACGTAGACGCAATTTGTTTAACCCAGATTGGTAGAAATCGTGTCCCTGCCCAATGAACAATTTCTCAGCAGCTGTTTGAACATCACCGTTTGAAGAAAATTCTGTTACAGATAAGTGTTTCGTTTAATTTCAAAATCAGAAAATAGTCACTATATTCTGAAACCTGGCTGTTATTTTTTATTTTATTTTATTGTGGAAGGGGTGGTTACAGGCCTCCCCCTGAACATTTGCATGAATTCTTGTGAGTTTGGTTAGAATTTTGGTGCTGGTAATGTAATGCAGTAGTATTACACCATCATATAATATACCAGGGTGTTTACATTGGATAGGTTCAAATAACCTTTTCAAAGTAGCATAAGCTAGACCGTTTTCTAAACGGTTTGCCACATAAATGGCTCTGATGCATCTCTAAGCCACACTACTAGCCCGCATAATCGCTAAAAGATAACTAACACCATCTGTCTCGACTCTTTGAAAAAACATTCACTCCACAATAATTATTTTTCAAATGCGGCTGATTGTAAAATTTTTATCCATCCTCGTAGATCGTGCAACTGCAGAATTTTATTATTTCTCTTGATAAAGGCTTCGGTGAAGCCGGATCATGAAGACAGCTTATTCATATATTTTAACTACTTTTATGGAATTTATTTAAAACAGTTTATATATTATTAAATTATATTTTATCTGAGTTTTTGGATTTTTAATGCAAAACATTTATTATTAAAATTTCTCAAAAACTGAAAAAATATCCTTTAGTTTTCATTTCACATTAAAACGGATTATTCCATTTAATTAAAACATATATCTTTATTTAATGAGAAATCTAATTTTTTTATTCTTTTTAATATGTCTATTGTTTCAGTTAGAATAACTTACTAAGGTTTTAAAAGAGACAGCTAATATTTTTCAGGTTAATATTATGTTTAATTTTTTGTAATATACTACTCTAAATAGCATTAAAATGTAGTGCATCATTAGTGGAATATATACATGTATATTATTAAAATTTTCTTCTACGAACACATTTTACAATTAGCTGATATATGTAGTAAATTTGTTTGGCTTATATATCTGAAAAAATTCTAAGTTTGTGGCAGAGTACCCTCTCGTTGTTTTATAAATATATTCAAGTGAACGAATAAGTTTTGAGGTTTTTCGTGCAAACGTGAATCATGAGTCCTAAAAATTTTGCGTGAATGTGACCTATTTTTTCTTTTCTTTATTTTTGCTAACTACATATGTATCTCCGTGAATCTGGTTCTCAATATTATTTTTGCAAGGATATGTTAATAGGTAAAATGTAGTTTTATCGTTAGGCTATATATATTCATTCCGGCCTTTTATAATTTGAGTTCTGCTGGGCGTAATTTTATGGTATTTACATTGTAAGATATTTTTTGGTAAATGTTCAGTACCTCCATTTAGTAATTTTTTTTGTGTGTGTTATTTTTTCTGAGGCGAAATCTTGACAAAGAATCTCATTACAAAATATCATATCATCATCCAGTATACATGTTCCACTATACACATTCGTAATTCATTCCGATTGCTTGTAACTGAGATTCTACATAGCAGATTTTTGTCTTTCTTCAATCATTTCTCGAAAATATCCTTAATGCATACGGTGTTAAATAACAAATTATTAGAATTAAATGTTTTACACATCTTACGTACTGATAAATATGTGAATTTAATACTTTTACATGCAAAAATCATTATTACGGAAGTTAACAAATCGACAAAAGTAACAGAATATAATGAAAATCGTTTTATTTTTTAACAATACATAAAATCATTTTATAACACTAGAAGTATAAATATTTTGACACCATGTTTTATTCCTCTATTTTCATCGTTTAGTCAAAATGTTTGTTTTAACCTGATAAATGACGCTATATTAGCCGCGTAAAATTAAAAATGATTTTATATCCAGTTTATATAAATACCATTAACACTTTAGTATAAAACAAGTTAAAGACATTAAATGTAGATTTCACTATTTTTTTTATTTATTATTATTATTTTTTTTTAAGAATACTTAATTACATTTTAAAGCGTTAGAAGTAGAATTTCTTTTCAGCATATAATATTAAGCGATTTTACTCCCTTAGGTTATATTGATTTTTGTTTTTTAAGTTTCACATTGCAAAGAATACTTTATCTTAAAAATAAATTAAACAACTTGAAGGAAGCAGAAAATATTACTTTAGGGCGAAGATGTAAATGCGATATTTACATTTATGCTGTCTCTTTTAACTAAAGAAGATACATAGTAAAGTAATTAATTTTAACACGTATTGGTAGCATTGTGTACATATACAGGGTAATACCAAATTTATTGTTCAAACATAAAGGGTTGGTACATGGCAACAGTAACAGCTATTTATTGCATAGCTATGGATTGGCTGAATGACGCGGTGAGTCTCAAAGTCAGGAAATAATGCATGAAAGGAAAGACCAAATTTTTATTGACAGAATTGTTGACAAGTGCAATGTATATAATAAATGTTTGAAATTGCGTCCATCAACAGTGAGATATGCACGCCAACTTCGGTAGATTTATTTGTGTACATCTCAAATGATACCAGGTACTTCATGCACACATGCAGCAGCTATGGATAATAGAGCAACGCGATCCGTCTGGAGTCGCAAAATTGTTAAATCCCATTCCGTTGCTCCTCAAAAGTGGCATTCAGGTGATTGCACACAACATATGTGAAATGGTCCCAACACCCCATCATGCTGAAACTTCAGGCGCTTAAGAATGGCTATCGGAACATCTTTAAGCAGTTCTGCTAAATACCCCTCCTGAAAAATAATACTTCCTGAAAACTGACTGCATTGGTGTGCTGAAGTAGTCCCTTGTCCATACCGATCTCCCGATTTATTGACCCTCGATTACTTCTTACGGAAACATCTGAAGAGTATTGCTTACGCGACTCCAGGTGACGCTGTTGACGATTTCGTTGCTTGAATTTCCGTTGCAGCTGCACGCCTACATGAAATTCCTAAAATCCTTGAATCTCTACGACAATCGCTTTATTGACACAGCCAGGCACGTACGACTGTTGGTTGTTAACATTTTGAACATTTATTGTAAACATAGTACTTGCCAATGACGCTCTCAGTAAACATTCAGTTCATGTGGCTTTCCTGTCTTTATGCCTCAACAAGTCGCAGTTTATATTTTTATTGAGTTGTAATTATTATGTATTATGTATTGATCGATAATGACCGTACATAGAAAATTCACGGCATTGCTTTTTTTCTGAATTACTTTATCCCGTATATGTTTCTTTACATGAGTACATGTGCTTTATCGAGAAATGCATTTGACATAAACATTTAAAGAAGAATATTTATTATAATAATAAATTCCGCTATTTAAGGCATTTTATATAAACAATCTACCAATCTTATTGTGTCATTAGCAGCTGGATAACGAAAGCTTTAATATTGAGAATGAGTAAAAAGTTCATTAATAAGATAGTACATGCACTGTTTACTGAGCTTTTTTATCTCATATTCAGAATTAAAACAAAGTGACAAAATTTTATAAATGAAAATTTAAAGCAATTTTATTTTTTTATATAATTCATAGCTAATAACTACTTACAAATTTATTCACTACTAATCCAATTATTAACGTCAATTTTTTAATCGCGTAAATCTACGATAAAATAAGGTGACTATTAGTATTTAGAAGTAGTGCCAAAAAATCGTAAGGTTTGTCAACTATGGTAGTTCCAGTCAAAGGTATCATGTTTATATGATTTTCGTAAGACTATGTTTAAAGAAAAATACTATAGTCTCTGTTAACTTTCATATTTCTAGATTAACATAGATATAATTATTTTGTACAAAAAATACGTAATTCACAAAAAATCTACTTTATATATGTCCAGAAACAAGTACCATATTTTGTTATAACTTTAGAATAACTGAACTTTGTATAATTTAATACATTGTTTATGTCGTAATAATATCAACAAATTTATACATTCATCTGTTTCACACGGCTAGAAAGCCGTCGCAGATTTTTTTAAGTTGTAATGATAAAAAATAATGTATTTGGGTCATTCCACGTAAAACAAGCAAAAATTTTAACAAAAAGTAGTGGATACATTGTAACCTATTTTAATAAAATTTGGTTCACACATTCAATTCATATTCAAATGGAGATCTGAAAAATATCTTCACAAAAAGCACATTATTTTGGCAGTTCTGGACAAAAAACTTGTGATAAAGAATGGCATGTTTGCAATCGCCCAAAAGTGTAAGTTTGAGGTTGCATATCTTAAAACTATATAACGGAAAATAGTATTTTTTATAATATTGTAAACTCTGAAAAATTGTCTTCATATTTATTTAGTAATAAGAAACTTGTAACACCATGATTAATCTTAAATTGTTTTTAAAAACGGAATATTTGTCAATTTTGAGGAAATTAAAAACGTTATAAAAATCAAAGGAATTCAAAACCATCTGTAAAATTGATGTCTCAAGTGGTATTACATACACAGATCGAATTCCCCAAATTTGAAAGCTGCAATTTACTTTCTTCATCCTCAAAATAGATTTAGAAACTTTTTTTTAAATTACAAAATCATATTTGTCCTCTTATGTATGCACAAAAATAGAAATAATTGAAAGGTGATATATTAAAAATATTGCACAAAACTAAAGATCAATGTGTCCATGATATTCTCAATAAAATTCAATATTGCCTTTAGATTCCTAACATAAAAAAAAATAATTCAAAAAGGTAATATTAGTTACATTCCATGGGCACGGCTATTTCTTTTTGAATTTGAGTGTGTTTTTTACAATATTGCACGATTTCAAAAAAAAAAAAAAGTGCTGAACGTCTATATTAATTTATGATTAATATGTAATGTTTTGTTCAATTGAATCATTTTATACTCTTATTTAAAATATTCTTGAGGCATAAATAAACTGAAAGCAAGAATGAGAGTTTCTGTATAAAATATACACTTTTATCTATAATATCAAATAATATAATTGTCTGTACACCCTGTTGCAAAAAATATATGCACCTAGAAAGAACTGAACCAGAACTACGAAACTGGGCGTGCTGATGTGATTTGATGAATTGTGTAAAGGATTACCAATTCAGCAACACTGACCAATGGGGGCGTGTACAATGCGCATATAAATTGCGCAGAAGGAATCATTTAAAGAGCCAGTACTAGAATTCATGGGTATTTTGAACAGGGCTGACAGAAGGCAGGGGCACAGGATTTGACAGAATGATACTTTTAAGACGTACTCAACAGCAGTAATAGTGGTTAGACTTCGAAAGGTGTTGAATTATAGGTCTCAGAAAAGCGAGTTGGTCCAATAGATGTATAAGCCAGCATTATCAGAGAAGGTACGGCCAGCCTCTGCAGTGGTTCAGGACGCCCCCGGATGCATGAGAGTATTAAGTAATCAGAAGAGCAGCCATTTCTACACAAACAATGTCACTATCATCTATTCGATGCCACATGCTAGTATATATGGATGCAGTGGTACCCTTAGATGGCAGACAGACTCTGGACTCAACTGTGGATGTGCATTTAAGCAGTTACTTATAATTCTTCAACATAGGCGGCGTTGTCTAGATTGTTGTCGATCTCTAGGAAACTAGGCAGTGTCTGATTGAAGAAAAATGATATTCGGATGAATCCTATTTTCCTCTCAGTGCTGGTGACTACCGTATGCGTGTGTAGGCAGAGAGGTGAGCCGTTCAATCCTGCATTTGCTATTGAGCGAGGGACGATCTGCTGGGACAAATGATCACTATTACTCCTGCTACAAGGTACTCTAACGGCTCACAGGTACGTATACGACATTTTGTTGCCAGTGGAACGGTCTGTGTCAGTAACTCGACTATGTGACATTTATCAACAAGTTAACGTTCAGCCATATACTGCATGACACTCGCAAAATGTCTGCAAGGATCTCATGTCCTTCCACGGTCTGCTAGTTCACCAGATCTTACTGCAATGAAGAATGTTTGGGGTATGTTTGGAAGGTGGCTTTAGCTGTCTCGGAATACCACCGAACGAGTATAAAAGTTTCTACACTTATGGCAGAATCTACCAAAGAGGTGCATCGGTAATTTAACAGACTCTATGCTAGACAGATTATCGGCTTTTATAGATTCCAAATGTCGCTTTACAACCTATTGCAATTTACATTTTTTTGTTCCTACTAGTCAATAAAAAGTTTCTTTTGTTGTTGTTGTTGTTCTGAATTTATAATATTTTGTTCATCTTAGCAAACACTATTTACGTAGCAAATTTCATGATCGTAGCTCATTTTTTTTTTTTTTTTTTTTTTTTTTTTGTGCACATATTGTTTTTGCAACAGAGTGTATTTATGATTAATGTTTGTTAATTTTATTTCAAGGTTACCTACAAATTAACATTATTTATTGAAGTTTTTAAATTTTTCCGTTACAGTTCCGTTTTCTTAGAACAGATATGTGATGGCTTATGTACTATGGATAGGATATACATTTTTACTGATTTATTTGGGAAAAAAATGAATTAAAATGTAATTCGCGATTTTAAATTTTTATTCTCAATATCCATATTGAGAAATATATTAAGTTGAATGAAAACCTTCTTAAATATCAAAACAAAAGATAAATAATATTTTTATTGACAATAAAATTTCTTTTTTGAAGACCCATAAACAAACCTTGCTTGATTATCAATTTTTTGCATTCCGCACGTGGTAAGACACATACGTAATCTTTTAGTGGAATTATGGAAATGACCACTAAAACAGCTTCTGAACAATTGTATATAGTAATGCAAATTTAACTTTTATGTATAATTTCTTGTTCATAAAAGCACTAACATTTACTCTGTCAGAAATTACTCAAAGACAGACCGACAAAATGGTAATTCTCTTGAACCAAACAGACATTACACATAAGCTTTTTTTTTTTTTTAGAATAAATGTCCTAAGTCCAGCATTAAATTTATCTTGTTAAATGAATTTTCTTATGAAATACATTTGGTAAAATGCAATGAAATGAATTGGAAAATGAGACATATAGATTCAAGACTGTTTAAATGAATTCAGAAATCACTTGACGTTTCAGACTTCACAATATATTAAAGAAATCAGTCGTAAATTAAAACGTTTGATGACTATTTTAAATATTGTTTTAATTATCGGTAAATATATTTCAAAATGTTAAACGTTTCTATATGAAGAGATGCTCCAAATTGTAATTGAATTACCCATAGGATCAAACACTTTACGGGGACAAGGTACCTTCAAACTATTTGTTTTATTTTGTTAAAATTACACGTTAAATACTATTCAAGGACAAAATATATGAATTATAGCATGTATTTCTCACACAATAAATGGAGAAAAGTAAGGAATTTTCATAAATATTTTAAGCGTTATCAAGGACTTTAAAAATGCCCCAACCTCACGCTACACCAATTAAAATCTCTAACATTTTTTATGCCAGTTTGGTTTACATATACAATTAAAACTGTGCATCAGATTTCATATACATAAATATAAAGGTAAGAAAAATAAATATTTTTTTACATATTATGAATTTTTCAGCATTTTTGCCTCATATTTCTGCACTTAACTAACTTTAACTTTTGCAATTATATTTAGTTTAACAAAAAATGTGTACAGTTTTATTTGTATGTGTAAACCAACTATCATAAAAAAAAATTGGGAATTTTAAATGATATGGAGTGAGTTTTAGACATTTTGAACGTTGATAATGCGTAAAATATTCATGAAAATTTCTTATTTTTCTCCTTTTTGTTTCTATTTCGTGTGCTATAAGTATATGCTTTAATTCATATACGTTGCCCTTGGATAATATTTAAGGTGCATTTAAAAAAATAATAAAAAAAAATGAACTTGAAGGACCTTGTCCCCTTAAATAGTAGATAATTAAGTTCATTTTTTAATCGTTTCATTGAAAAATATATACATATTACTATTTATATCTTTTGAATCCTTTTTCCTTTATGCAGCGATTCTATTCGCATTTTTATTTTGTATGTTTTTTTCCCATATAAAAGCATTAATTAAAAAAAAAAGATAATTTAATTTATTTTAAATTTCTTACCGATTGTTTTAATGTAAAGGAAAGTATTTTCTCTTACGTAGTAATTTCATACTGAAAACCTTTATTTGCTCTTTTCACCAAACATAGAAGATACATATTACATTATGTATGCAACCTTTGGACTGAAAAAATGTTCTAACTTTTTTAACATTATTTCATCGTAACATCTTAACTTGTATGAAACCGTCGTATTGATAAGACTCACTTTGCAATTCTAATGTAAAATTTACTTATTCCTGTCTTTCGCCACAGGTGTTATTCTTTCAAAATATTTCTTTTTTAAATGGAAGATGGAAATAGTTTTTTCTTAAAAACACAAATGTGATAAAATTTTTGAATTTATAATTTTCCATATTTTAAAATAAAAATGACAGTAGTTATTTAAAAATAAATTATTTAATTGTTTTAGAATTACAAACGTTTTTTTTTGTTTTGTTTTTTTAATTTTTATTTTATGAAATGTCTAAATACAATGTAATTAAAGAAGTTTTTACGTTGTATACAGTATAATTATTGTATATTTTACAATAGTAAAAAATAAATAAATAAAGACATTTGATAGTAGAAAAAGTAGATATCGTTTTTTACAATAAGTTTTTTTTTTATTATTTTCTAAATACGAAATTTTACTTAATTATCTGGATAACTAGGTTAAATTGCATTTGTGCCTGTAATTTTGACTTCATTAACTTTTCTTCTCATTCAATTTACAGAATTAAAAGCAGATAATTTTTGAACAGATAATTTTAATAACACGAAGAGTTAAATTCATGGCGTTTAAGCCTTAAAAAGTTATTTAAAAAACAATTTCAAATTAAAACTTTCAGAGACCATTTCAGTATTGTTATATGCACTCTTTGTATTGAACTTACATGTATAAATATTAAATGTTATTATATACAATATGCACTCTCGTAAAATCTCGTAACATACTTGAACTATCCACCTTATCAAACACATTAAATTTTACACAATTATGTTTTTTACGAGAAATTTTCTCTTAAAATTTGCTTTTCAGCGGAAATTTTATACATATTTCTCTTTTTTATTTCCTTTTATGGAGAGATCCTTGTAACATTTTTTTTAATTTTTTTTTTCATGTAAAAATATTAGTGAAGAATATATAGATAAATTTTCTTTAGTTGAAATTTGTTACCAAAGGCTTTTATGCCACTAAAATATTTTTTCCCATATCCATTTCAGACTGAAAACCTTTGTCTGCGCATTTCATCGAACTTTGAAAATGTATGTTACTCTATGCATGCACCTCTGAACTAAAATCTTTTGTTACTTTTTAATTTATTTTGTTGAAACAGCTGAACTTTCATGAAACTGTGGTAATGGAAAGACTCTGTTTACAATTATAATGAAAATGTACCTATTTTTATCTTCCGCCAAACATACTCTTGAAAAATATTTCTTTTTTCAGCGAAAGATGAAATTGGTATGCTTAAAAACATAAATTTGCTTAAAAGTTCCATTTAAATTTTCCATTTTTTAGAAGAAAAAAAAATATCAATTTTAGTAGTATAAACGATTTTTTATTTTACGAAATGAGAAACTATACTTAAAGTTTTAAGTTGTATACATTTTACCCAGGGGGCAGAGAAACTATTTTGTTATTGTAGAGAAATACTACAGCTACTTTTAGAAAAATTTAGTTAACTACATTTCCAACTACTTGCTCTGAAAAGTAGTGACTACAGAGTTCTTTCAAAAGTAATCACTACTTTGCTACTTTCAGAATTTGTCAAATGATTCAAAATACGCTCAAAACTGAAAATGTGTATTTTTTTTTATCATTCTTACAAATTTCTTAGCGAAATTCAGCGATACACACAATACAATGAATACTGTGGGTTCAAATAAATAAGAATAACATGTCATCTCATTCGATCGCTTCTGCTTAAATACAATTAAATCAGTGAGATACAACAGAGGGCATTAAAAAATTAACATACAAGAAAATGTTTTGTGTGTTTTTAAAATGTTAATGTATTCACACTTAGTGAAATTAAGAGAGATACATAAAACAATTAACATAAAAATGCAGCTGATTAAATTGGAATGACTCCAATAGACATTCGAAACACTTTACAGAATACAATGGGTTCAAATAAAAAGTAATATTACAATATATAAAAACTTCGATCCTAATTTTACAAAGTTGAGCTCTGTGAAGCTGTAAATGTAAGAAATTTTAAATATAAATGCACGCATTCGCACATACGCATGAAATATGCTAAAACAGATTCAGGGCTTTTAAAAATGTAAAAACATATCATTAGATTAAAAATCTCATTTTTGTTCTAATTACAATGTTCTCTTATATTTTATCTATAAGGAAAGTGTAAATGTGATTACTCTACAGACAGTTTCTTTTTTCCTGAGGTAAGAAAACAAAGCTATAATATATGTGCTAGAGATATGTATTTAACATATTTGTGCACAATCATATTTTTTTAAACTACTCTTATAATAATTATTTTATTTGAATATAAAATTACCGTCAACATGTGTGTACAAATAGACATTTTTACTTGACTAGCTAATACTTTCTTAGTATGTTAATTGTATTGTGTTCCGTTGAGATTTATTTATTTTGAGTTGTCTAATTTTATAATACAAAAAAAAAGAAAAAAAAAAGAGGAGAAAAATAACTATAAAAAGAAAAGAAAAAGAAATATGTAAATAAAACACTTCGAAGTAATAGGTAAGACAGAATTCGAACATGAACGCCTAGTAATGAGTAAGCAGAAAAATGTTTCCATGAAAAAAAACACATTTGTGGGTTTATTACTCGATTTTAGCAGCAAGTGTCAATGGGAAAATCGTTTGCGTCATGCGATGCTTTGCTATAGCACTGCCTCTGAGATGGTCAAACTGTTGATCAGTAAGATTTTTCACAAAAGATAGAAGTTAATGATACATGATATGTAGAACGGAATACATTTTAGTACCGTTAATAGTATCACCGTTTCTAGTTAGAAACCATTCTTTTTTTTTTTTTTCGTATCTCTGAATTAACTTGTTAAGAATGCAAACTGTTACATTACAGACTACTATAAAAAGCAGCAATTACTGTATTTTCGCTGCTTGTAGTGCGTTACTTCTGAAACCTGCTTGTACCTTGAAAACGGCTTTTTAAAATCAATTACTACATCAGATTTAATTTAATTTCTCAATCGAATCATCATCGGTCGCTAAATAAATTTAATTCTTCTACTTATGCATTCGTGTCAGCTGAAGAATATGTAGCATTTTTTTTAAAGAAAAGAAAAATTAATTATAGATTATGTTAATTTAGAATGAGACTGTAAATATGTATTATTGCAATTTAAAATAATATTACGTGTTTATTCTTATACATTAATATCCTAGATATTTCTAAAAATGTGAATTATTTAACTTCGTGTTTTAAAAAGATTAAAGATTTATTATGATTATTTTTTATTATTATTATTATTATTACTCAAAGTTTTTAAAAATAAAATAACGGAAACGAATAGCAAAACGTTTACGCAATTTTATCTTTAATATCAAGCAATATTTTTTATTAAAAGTCTTATACATTTTTATTACTTTTCATTTTGAAAAAATGACTTTCCTGCAATATATGAATTTGCTGTCCCATATTGTACGAAATAAGGTTTTCTTAAAATGTCAGAAATCGAAATTCTTCCCACCATCCAATATCCGAATCAAATTTCTGTCCTTTGGCCAAATCAAATTTTAACCTTTTTCTTCTATTTGTTGCCGTATATGGTAATTCGTACTAAAGGTAAATTTGATATTGAAAATAAAGTGAACCGAAAGCATAAAAGGAAATATAAAATATGATGTATTTTTTATGTTAAAGGAATCGTAGTGAAGTCAGTATTTTCTGACACAATATGCTCGGAATTTGTTCAGTGTGTCTTTCTATGGTATGTTCAAATGAATGTATCTAGGTTCCGGATGTAGCTTTAAAATTTTTGTTTAAATTACATTTCGTTTTTTATAAAATCTTGAGTTTTCTTTAATTAAAACGGTATTATTCCACGCATTAAATTTAATATGTAGAGCAACAATTTAAATATAGTAAATGAGGACGTGATATTCAAAACTTGCCTTATGCAATAAATCAAATTTCGGGAAATTGCCAAAAACCTGTAACTACGTCCATAGTGGTTTTTATTGTGTACCAAGATTTTCGAATGGCAGAAATACAGGATAAAACTTCTTTTTTGCACATCCTTGCGTTTTTTCAATGCATGTGAACCACTAGAATAGATTGATAGAGAAAACAAGATTTTTTTTTTAAATTTTGGATAATGAGAGTTTTGAAAGTAACGTCTTTAAATATCACGTCAACAAATCCAAAATTTATTTATGAAACACCTCATGAAATAAATGTAGCAGCATTGAAATAATATATATATATATATATATATATATATATATATATATATATATATATATAACATTAATAAATTATTCTTGCAATATTAACAGTCACCAACATATGTTATTCCAATTGAAACTGCAGCAGAAATATATACGTTTCATAAAAATATAACGATATTAAATTCATGAAATATGGAAGCACAGTGCTTAACGATGGATACGGTACATTCTACAAGCATTGAACATTATATATATATATATATTTCACAAAAAATATTGTTATCAATATTACGCAGTTTAAAAGAATGATGTAATTTAACAATCGATTTATTAATTTAAATATGATATATATCATGTCATATTTTAGTTAACCCATTTATGCCTGAATTTTTTTTTCACAAATTTGTTGTAAAAGCACTTTAAATTTTTGCAAAATGAACTGGAAAATACTAAAAAAAAAAAAAAAATGTATTTATTTGGAAAAATGTTTACGTACTAAATTTGGGAATATGCATAATATTTATAATGGTATAACATGCATAACCTATATTATAAGGACAAACATATCTGTGCGTAACGCATACGTCATTTTGCGAATGACAACACTTAGAAATATGAAATGAAATTTTGGTTTTCCAATTTTCTCTACTGCAAATTTTTAAAGTTCTAAACATCGACATTTAAAATTTTTACACCGTCATATGAGGAAATAAATGTACTTTTAAATGAAATTTGCTTAAAAGTTGTATCTCAATCTAATTTTAAGACATTAATATTTTTGTAATTTTATTACCTTTTTTGTAATCGTGCCATTGAAGTAAACCGTTTCTGTTGAAAGTAAAAGGAAAAAAGGAAAATAGTAGATAACTGTATCGTTTTCTCATAAAAAATGAAAAAAAAAATTAAATTTTGTGCGACGTCAAGAATATTGTTTGTTTTAAAACCCGGTGAGTTTTGGTTTTATTTCGTTTTTATTTATCAATTAATTTATTTTTAGTTTATTGCAACTTAACTCTACAAAGCATACAACACTTTCTCTTTACAAAAATGTATTTTAAAGAAAAATTGTGTGACTTATTTTCTCCTCATTTACTTAATTTGCATCAAAAATCTGAAAGAATGCAATTTTAGTAATCAGTGTGTCATAACATTTTCCGAGTTTTGAAAAAAATATAAATGAATGACTTCAGATAGAACATGGAGCTAATATAAATAAAAAAATTAAGTCAAAAAACGCGTACTTTAATTTTTAAAACTGAAATATGTTTTGTAGAAGTGCGTCATTTTCACCCCAGCTGCATTGAAAATCTTCACAAATAAAAATGCTTCATTTTTGCAAATAACGTCAGTCCAGGCAATATAGACCGTATAGTAGCTCTACCTAGCAAAATTCCTGGTAGTTCTGGAAAAATGCTTACTATATGCTTTTTTGGGTCGCTGAATCCGAATTTCTAACTTCCAACAAAAATTTCCCCCGGCAACCCCCCCAGCCCACCCAAATTTTGTTAAAATGCTCTCCCCAAAAAAGGTTTTTATTAAAAAAATCAACTTTTTTATTTCTTTAGGAAAAAAGTATCTAGAAATTCAGAAAGTAGACAAAATTTGCAACAAATTAGACATATGACATTATGACTTAGGATGAAGGGGAAGGGGGGATCTGCCTCGGAACATGCGGGCGTTGCTGCGTGGACTAAGTTGCGCAATTCCACTTAACCAGTCACACGTTTATATTCACCTCCCATCTTCCCTCCGAACTTTCGTTATAAGGTTTACTTTAAGTTTTTTGGGTCGCTGAATCTAAATTTTTAACTTCCCTCAAAAATCGCCCCGAACCCCCCTCCCCCCCAAATAGTTGTTTTTAACTTAAATATCTTATTGTTTTAAGGGAAAAGCATTACGAAATTCAGAAACTATACAGAATATGCAGCAAATAGGATATATGACATTATGACGTAGGATGAACGGAGAGGGGGAGGGCTGCCTCTGAATATGCACTGCGGCGCTACGTGCACTAAGTTATGAAGTCCAGGCAAAAATTAATACTAGTTCTGGATTTAGACTCACTTTATGTTTTTTGGGTCGCTGAATCCAAATTTGTAACTTCATACCAAAATTTCACCCGGCAACCCCCCCAAAAAATTGATTTTTTGAAAAAAATTAGTTTTTGAGAAAAGCGCTCGGGGAAAGTTCCGAGTCAGCCCCCTCTCTCCCCGTTTATCCTACATTATAATGTCATATATCCTATTTGTTGTAAATTTTGTCCAGTTTCTGAATTTTGTAACGCTTTTCCCCTAAAACAATAAGAAATTTAAGTTAATAACAACTATTTGGGGGGGGAGGGTTCGGGAGCGAAAATGTTGAGGGTAATTTAAAAATTCGGATTCAGCGACTCAAAAAACTTAAAGTAAACCTTATAACGAAAGTTCGGAGGGAAGATGGGAGGGCGAATATAAACGTGTGACTGGTTAAGTGGAATTGCGCAACTTAGTCCAACTTAGCAACGCCCGCATGTTCCGAAGCAGATGCCCCCTTCCCCTTCATCCTAAGTCATAATGTCATAGATCTAATTTGTTGCAAATTTTGTCTACTTTCTGAATTTCTAGACACTTTTCCTCTAAAGCAATAAAAAAGTTGATTTTTTTAATAAAAATCTTTTCTGGGGGCTTTTTATCAAAATTTGGGTTGGGGGTTGGGGGGGGGGTTGGGGGGGGCTGCCGGGGGAAATTTTGGTGGGAAGTTACAAATTCGGATTCAGCGATCCAAAAAACATAAAGTAAGCCAATTTCCAGAACTACCATTAATTTTGCTAGGTAAAATTCCCTATTGCCTGGACTATCCGTCGAAACCACACTGATAAAACGCAATGTTTTACGAACGTATATTTATGGAAGAACAGTAACACACAGTGTGATTGCACTTTGCCCAAAAAATAGCAATTTATATTACAGTACGTGATAGTTTCTCTCTTGGATAACTTCGCTTTCCCTAGTTAGACAAGCAAACAAAGAATACCTTGGTAATAATTCGAGGTTTAAAATAATATCATGTTTGCCAAGTTCTTATCCAAAATTCTCTCTACTCGTAAAATTTCATTGCTATTCTTTAAGACATGCTAATGTAATTTTATCAAAATAACCTAATTTGCTTAATTTAATTTTTCGTAAATGTATATAATCTATATATTTAAAACTCAAGACTGTTTTTTAATCATCTGCTCTGAGCTTTCTGCTGAACAAAACTTACTACTATTTTTTTTAATTGAAATCTGTTCATTTGTAGATGTGCCCACGCTAGCTGGTTTTTTTTTTTTTTTTAATAAATATCTCATTATCATAAATTAATTTTAAAAATATTCCAAGAAAAGTCTTCAAAAGGATGGTTATTAAATAGCGTTCCTTATTGCCGAGTAGAGAGAAATAATGAGGTTTATTTATCTTTATTCAGGCATTTTATCTGATAAAATTCAAAAAATTTGATAAAAATTGTTGCATAGGGTTTAGTGGCGCAAAATCCAATTTCGGTCATAATGTTTTGAACGGAAAATTACGTACTGTTTTTGAAAACACGCGTTTTCCTAAAAAAGTTTCCAGATTTTTTTTTCCTTCTGTATTTGTATTAATTTTCAGACACTAGCCGAAATGTTCCAGTAAGTGAAAATGACGTCATATTTTTAAAAATAAAGTATATTTTCTTTGATAACGCTAAACTTTTTAACACAAATGCGTCTAAAAAAAATAAATCACTGCAATTTTTACTCTCCGGTACTGAGATTAGAATCTCGAGTTAAGAGTGCGACTGTTCACATGCAATGATTTTGCTCACAATCGTGACTTCAAGTTTTGAGTTGAAATGATTTTAAAATGATAAAATTAAAATACCAGATTTCTTAAAAAGGGGCGAATGCGGATGTGAGAGATACGTATGTACACTTTGAGGAGATGAAAATGATGTCGGGTTTAGATTTCATTGGGAAAAAATTCTGTGATCGCGTCAAAGCGAAAAAAATTCGCTTTTTTTCATTCTGGAATACCAAGCATAAGAGCCTCAATTGATAACTTCATCATAATAACTGACTTTTATTAAATTTTACTGATTACGTATCGATATTATAAAGGACAAACGTATCAGTGCTTAACGCATAAGTCATTTGGCGAATGGCAACACCATACGATCAAAATTCAGTTTGAAATTTTCGCTACTGATATTTTTTATTCTTTTGACCATCGTACATTTTAAATTTCTAAAAAGTCGTAAAGGGAAAAAATGTACTTTCAAATGCAATTTGTTTATAAACTGTATCATAACTAACTGATTTATTATGTTTTTTAAAATAATTTTCAAGCATGATTTTTTGTAATTCATCTTACCACTTGTCTGCTACAGTATATAATAATAATAAACATTTTGCACATAAAGCAACAAAAAGTGTTCAGCATTTATTTCTGAGTAATTTTCCATAACGTAATTAATACTTTATTTATAAATAGATAAAAGAATAATATTAAAAAAAAGCGCAAATTTAACATATTTGTAATCAAACAATTTAAATTTTTTGTCAGACAAATAGGAAAAAAAATATTTCAATTAAAATTTGTTTTCAAAGTGCATCTTAGCTTTCTGATTGTCTATGGTTTTAAAAATAATTTTCAAGCATGATATATTTTTAATTTATCTCTATCGCGTGGAGCTCGATTAAAAAAGATTAATCCGTTTACCCTCAACACAACATAAAGTGTTCATCATTTCCTTATGATTAATATTCCATAAAAAAATCTTATAAATAAATTAATAAATATAATAATATAAATAAAACACAAATTTAACAGACATTTAGTTGAACTACGCGCTTAAAGCTGTGAAATTATCAGAAAATAAAAGGATGTCGTAGGCAGCAAAATCTTGGGTTAATAACTCTTCGCCTGCGGCACATACGGAAAAACTTTTGATAAATTTCAAAATTATGTCATTCATTGATAAATTTCAAAATTATTTCATTCCCTTTCTTTATTTCATTGTATAATTCATATTTTTCATATGAAAAATGCTTTTTTATTTTTAGTGGACAATCTAAAAAATATACTGCATGTAAAAAAAAAATAAATAAATAAATAAAAAATACTATTTAATTAAACAAATGGGTTTCACGTAGATTCTCTAATCCGGGAAGCCCGTGTAGGATCCTCTGTTTTTTTATAATAGTATAATATGCTTAATATTTATAACAGTATACTATGCAAAATTATACATGTTTTGTCTAATTTTATATAAAAAAGCTTTTAAATTTTACATAATATACTGTAATTAGTATTTATATGAAATATTAAAAAAATATATTTATTTCTTTCAAAGACAAATTCATTATATATTTTTATTACAAAACTAAGAATGATCGTATTTGAGGCTTAAAAATCACTTTCTTTACAATCATCCCGAAAAGGTTTTTTCATAAATAGTGCCTCTAAATGGCTAATAAAAATATGGACTCATTCGTGCCTAACGCACCATATTTTGAACGGTAAAAACATTTATAAAAAATAGGCTTGACTATATAATTTTTTAATTTAAAACAAATACGTACTTCAAAGATGCCTACAAGCTAAAATTATGACTTATTTATTTGGATCCTTGATATGAAAAACACAAATAAACTTCTCGGTAACAGATAAAGACATTTATAAATAATCATTTCATACAATTTTAAACTTATAAAGAAGAAGACATTTATACAAATTTATTAAAATTTGAAGCATCCAAAAATGGGATGCGAGGCATAAACGAGACGATAGGCAAAAACGGGTTAAAAATGAAGTATATTTACCTGTATTATGGTATTATTATTTACTGGTATCTTTGAATTGCTACATCTTTCGTTGAAATTTTTACATGCAGAAAGAATATTCTGAATTATTCTGATGTACACAAAGATGATTTTTATAATAAATCTGCTTCTTTACAGCCCAGTCTAAATTCCAATTTAGTATATGTTTTATTTATCATTAAAAATAAAAGAATTTCCATAAAATGGAAATTCTCTAAATTCCTCTACATAATTTAATAGATTTACACAAAATTAAGACTTTATTTCAAATAAAAATAAATTGAATTATTATACATTTTTTCACTAGTTTTATTATTATTATTATTATTATAAAGTATTTGCAATTTCTAAATAATTAATTTTTTTTTTCAAAAGTACAAAGTTATTTTCTAATAATTAATATCACATAGATATTTACATATCAAACATATCAAAATGAATTTTTAATGAAAGTTCTTTTTTAACTCTTTTTAAAGAATGACTATTAACAATATTTATTCATTAAATTTAAATCTTAATTTTCTTTAAATTTCTGTAATTATCATTATTTTTAAAACTATTTAATTTTCATTAAACCTTTGATCTTTTTCTTAAACTGATGGCGTACATACATTTTGTTAATCTGAAGCAGAATGTAAGAAGTTATTTCGTTTTTACTTTCTTCTATGTTTGCAAACATAACACATTGGATTTGTGAAAAAAATTCGACTTCATGTGTGACACGAATTGTGTGCATGGTGCATCTAAAGAAATAATGGATGAAATTAAATCAAACTTCAAATTCACTTCGATATTAACATAGACTGGTTGGTATTAAGCTTTGCTGTAAACCTCCAAAAGTCGAGGGCTCTATCCTGTATTTTCATTGATTTACACGATAGTTATATCACAAGAAACACACTGAATTTCAGATTCTGTTCGACCTTGACACAAATAGATGTTTACCATGTTTCGATATAAACCGCCAAACAGGTGTTGCTTCAACGATATGTTTGTCACTGTTTCCGCGATACGATACCTCAAAAACTAATGCACAGAATTTCGATAATCTTCATATTCTGTTAGACCTTAACGTAACTAGATCTTTATTCGTTTTGGCTGTATATCATACAATATGTATGTTTGCTAAGCTCTGTTTTACGGAGTCATTGCGATAGTTATCTGTAAAGAATAATGCCATTTAATTTTTGTTGCAAACGAGTTCATTTATAAAGAAGAAGGTTTTATGATGGCCACAACATTCTGGCTTGTATTTTTGAATAAATGTTTTTTTTCATGTACTGGAACTGTGCACTTTAATGAGCGCAAGCTTCTGGTCTTTTATTCTCCTTCCATTTTCAACAACATGTAGTTTTAATCGCATTTAATTACATCTTTCTATGTTTACACTATGCAGTTTATTTGTTTAATTTCTTAAGTCTTTGTTTTAATTATATTACATGTTTTAATAGAAATAAGTTACATCGAAGACATTAGAAGTTCATAATGATATTTACTTAATGATAACAAAAAAGAAAATTTGTATAACTGTTTTTTCAGTGTTATGCTATTTAAGTTCATTCTATTTAAAAAATATCTATATTTTTGTAAACTGTGTATATTGAAAATTATCTGTTCTATAATGTATTATATATGAATTGAACAAACATATAATTTATAATGTAAGTTAATCAAAATTTTAATGACGATGTAGAGTTGTCATACTTTCTAATTGAATAATGTTTGACTACACACTTCCATATCTTCAATGTTATCTGTTCCGTAAAATTAATTTGAAATTTAATTTGAACAGCGTTTCGAATACTGCTATAAATCTTGTAATCTGATAACTTCATTAAGCTTTCTCGATATTATTATCACAAAATTGTATCAATGAAATGATATGTAATAATTAACTTGTGCAGTTTGTTTAATCTGTTAACGATGATTGCATTTTGGCGATTTTGTGGATTAATCGTTTTGTATGATGAAACTAAATGCTTATCTCAAGTGTTTCTAAAAGTGAAATTGCTTTAAAGGTGGTTTGGTAAAATTCAATTTGAATAGAAAAGTGTATTTGATCGCACCTATTTAGAATAAATGCCACTTAACTTCTCTTTCGCTTATTTTCTATAATTATGTTAATATTATTTTAATCTTCACATTATTTTTATCCATCACCTTTATTTTCTTTCGAGTAAAAATTCTCCAAAACTTTATCAGTTTTTGAAGTTATTAAAACGACCAGAAGAATAATTTACATCGTATATTAAGTTTATCTTGAGTATATATTTATTTATATACCTTCTTATTATTTCTTTTTACTATTTCGTTCTTTACCATGTAATATTTTGAAACTATTAAGACATCTATGATGTTCTTATTACGTAGAGTGTATATTTTATTTTTCAGCCATTATATTCACATTAAATCATTAGTTTCATAAAGAAGTATTGCCTTTTTTAATGGTACAGCGGCTTCATTTGCGTAATTGCACTCGTCACTGATAAATTACTAAATAAATATATAATATAGTTGTTTTCGCTTCTTTGTATTTAACAAATACCATGTTGAAGCGTCGTTTTTTAAACATATTATTTTAGTGATTTGATTAATAAAATTATGCAACACATCCAAGATTAAAAAAAGGATTTATTTTTTTCTGTTGCAATTTTTGCCGTTGAAAAAAAAATATTTATTATATAATATTATATAAATATCGGTGACATACAAATATTATCTACAGAAATATTTTGCACATTTTTTCCGTAACTGCGTTGAAAATAAATGAAACGTATTTAAACAATTTTACTATCATTTATACATGAAAAATCAGTCACGTCAGTACCTACACAATAAGCTGTCTTTGACGAAAAAGATATGTTTCAATGTTTAGGATTTTCTTTTTTATATTTCTTTCAGACAATTAATTTTTTTATTTATGAGTATTAGTTTTGTTTAAAGTGATCATTGAAAGTAATGAAAACAAAATCTTAGAGAAATTTCATTTTACAGTTTCATTTCCATACACTTATAGGTATTTCACAATGTAGTTTTTGCGTCTTTACACTTCAATTAACTTTTAAATACAATGATGGTTTGTAATAACATACAAACACATGGGACGTATTGTATGCTCCAAGATTTTTTAAAGGCATTTTAAAGCTAAAATAAAAATAAAAACTTTTAATAATATCATTGTGTCATGCAATGGTCAGATATAGTAAAAGCGTAAAGAATACATAATTATTTCTTTTAAACGTTATTTACAATAAATATATTTGTACAGGTGTCAGATTAAAATATATATATTCTGATATATTTCCTGTAAAAGACACATTTCGGAAGTGTATAGCTATAAATGATATTAAACGTAAATAAGTTTAATGAAAAAATTATTTTGCAAAAGCTAGATCAAAATGTCATATTTTTTTCATTCATAACTTTCTAATAATAACCAGGGATACATTCGTTTTAAAGTCAAATATATGTATATATTAAACGAAAACATAATTTGAAGAACAAATTAAAAAAACAAAATTTATTTCCTATTAAGCCTGTTTAAGCCTGTTTAAGCCGGAGATGGGACAGATATTAAGATATTTCATTCAATTAGGTCTACATGTAATGTTCAATTTTTGTAACAAATTAATTAAACCAACTGAAGATTAAAAAATAAAAATAAAACTCATACAGTATGATACTTAAAACACCCTAAAAAATGAGATTCCGTTCAAATGAAATCGAAATAAATCTTAGACTTCTTCCATTTTTAATTGAAAATATTTGTATTGCAGATTTTGCGTTATGTTTATGGCAATTGTGCATAAAATGATGAGATGCATGCAAAATACAAAACTTAAAAAAATGTCTAAGATTTATTTCGATTTCATTTGATCGGAATATAATTTTTTAGGGTGTTTTAAGTATCATATTGTATGATTTTTTTTAATTTTTTAATATTCAATTGGCTTAATTAATTTGTTACAAAAATTTAACATTAAATGTAAAACTAATTGAATGAAATACCGTAATATCTGTCCCATCTCGGGCTTAAACAATGTAGGAAATAAATTTTGTTTTTTTAATTTGTTCTTCAAATTATGTTTTTGTTTAATATGTCAAGTTTTTTAATAACTACTGCACTCAGACGAACGCATTTCAAAATTAATGGAGAGTATCATCATCAGGCGTTGATGTATGCGGTATTGCATCACAATGTGGGATGCAGTTTACCAATGTGTAATTCAAAATCTTTCGCTACTGTAATAATGCAGGCTGCGGTAGTTTGGACAAAAACTTCTAATCTGAACGTAAAAAATCTATAATCAAAACATAAAAAATTAACTTAATTTAAATTTAGATACCCTATTTCTCACTCAGGAACGCTATGAATGTAAATGTAAATTATGTTGAATCCTTACTGCTAATATTTAACAATATTATAGCTGTGATACAGAAAAAAATAAAAAATAAATAAAAGTTTTACTTAAATTTTTAAACCCTATTCTCTCCCAAGGGGTGATGTAAACACATCAGAAAATTATTACCTAAGTTTAACTTGGAGTATAAATAGTTCTCATCTCGGAAAAAAAATACATTTTAAAATTTAAGTTATGTAATTCCCCACTATGTTCGCTACCTTGCGTAAAAATAGCTATCCAATAGAAACTTTTTACTAAACTATAAACTTGACCAAAGCAAAAACTTATTCTGAAAATATCCTTTTTATTTCCACTATGACGCCATATTCACCTTTCTAATTTTTGAAAAAAAAAAAACTAGCTCAATTTAATATTTCACGTGAAAATCTTTCAACTAAAAATAAATAAATTGTTATCACGGCTTTTGAAATTTTTTGCAACAATGAAGTAAAAATGTTACATTTTCTATGAAAAATTTCCGTTGATTTTCAATGAAAAAAGCGAAAATTGGAATTATTAAGAAAAATATTTGAATAATGTAAAAATAAATTGCCCCATGTTATTTATGAGTATTAGTTTTGTTTAAAGTGATCATTGAAAGTAATGAAAACAAAATCTTAGAGAAATTTCATTTTACAGTTTCATTTCCATATAGATATATTTTTTTTTAGTTATGCTCTGGGTTATAATTGACCCATATGCAAAGGCATTTTACCATTCGTTTTGACCCTGACGTCAGGCAATCGTTTTTATACTTTAAATTTATAATATCTTCTAAATTAGTAACGAATAAAAAATGAGTGGCATCAGGGACAAAAAGGTGGGAAGAAAAAATGAAAAAGTTATGATCTCCATAGGCTTTTCCATGTTAAATTAACATTGAGAAGTGACACTGGAAATAAATAAGTATTGCGCTGCCGCGCAATACTTCAATTACAAAATCATTTTAATAGTACATTGTTTAAATAAAACCAAATTAATTAATTAATCAATTAGCTAATAAAACGTGGGATAAACATAAAAATTTACTGCTTTGTTAAACGTTTTGACCTACTAATTTAATAGTTGACAAATTCATAAAAATTGTTTCAGTCTAAGGATTGTTTTATTGTCAACGGTATGTTAAATATACACATTTTCTCCGTTTTAAATAAACTTTCATGAAACATCGTGAAATTTATATGCTTATTTTTTTTTCTATGGTAATCAATTCCGGTAAAAATATCGTTGCATTAACAAGGTCACCTTTCATTTTCTTTAAATTAACAAATATCCTTGATATAAAAAATCTTTTTGTTTAAAATAGTTTAAAAAAATAACAGATCAATACCTCGAAAAAAAATAATATTGTTATGGTGAAAGATTTAAAAAAAAATAAATAAAACACAAAATATAAACGACAATCGTTACGCAATAAAGTATCCACTCATCATCTCTGCTATGCATAAAGTAATTGTGCAGACCCGCAAAAAGTATAGGGATATTTAAATTAACAGAATATTTTCTCTCTTTAAAAATTTTTTATTGCAATCGATCTGGAACTAACAAATAACTTCATTTAAATCTTATTACATGCTTTTTCTGTCATTTTGAAAAATTCAAAAATATTTTTTATTTACATCACATCATTTCCAAAATCGTCACTGCAAAATTTTTAAAGCGAATATTTTGCGGATTTGTTTAATTTCTTATTAAATGTTATGATCCACCAGATTTTCTGAAATTTAATCTTTTTATAAATAGTTTGTATAAAAAGCACGCACTGTACAAATTTTATGTACGTTACTCCATACATATGGTGGCAGCATGCTGCCACGAATGTTACGGAGAAATTTGACCCTTAAATGCCTGGTGTTGCTTTTCGGCAACATACCAAATTAAGGCTCTAAAACACTATTAGAATAATATTGAAGCTGTAATGCCTAATGTTGCCGATAAAATGCAGTCTGAAAATATTATTAAATCGATTTTCATATCTTAGATAGCAACACTTGTGCTGTTTAAGAATAAAGATAAAATTATTTTTTCAAATGTTTCTACTTGTTTTTTTTTTTGTTTTTTTGTTTTGTTTTTGTTTTTGTTTCGTTTGGAAGCTTGCGAAATACCCCATTTTGACCTGCAGTGAGCAAGTAAAATTTATTTCTTATTAAAGTTCCTAAAATTCTTGCGTGTTTAAAATTGTAGAATTTTATCAAGCGAAATTATTTTTTCAATTAAACATTAGTATTGCCGATCAGTAACAAACTGTTTTTTAGCCGTAAACTATACTTAAAACAAAATATGATTTTTTAAAGTATTTTTCCCACGATTTATTTAAAAAATGAAAGCCGAAAAACATTATTACAATGATTTTTGATTATTCATTATTACAATGGCATTTAAGAGTTAACTTATGTAATGGTGTAATTTAAACTGATAGAGATTGTGTAATAGTACATCGTACTAATGTGAAAATATTTCAGAAGTCACATTACTATGGAATAACGTAACAGCAGTGATATCGGTTAAATTACTTCATAAAATGGAGGAAGACAGCTGATACCAATCTTATGGAGAAAGTTATGGAGTAAGTTATGGGGTAGTGTTTAGGTTGCGTCAGATAAAATAAAACATTAATTTAAAATGTTAAAAAAATCGAATGAAAAAAGTAGTACGTTATAATTAAAAGAGAACTATTATGTACTTTAGTGTCTTTGTATATTCCAGAACTCACTAAAATAGTATATAGTTTAGGCAGTTTTGTGCGATCTAGTAATATCCATGTCTACGTCGTAATGAAGAGTATTTATACTCCGTGTAACACCGTAGCAATATCAGGCATAGCAGCAGTAATAATGTACAACGTATATTTAACAGTCGGAAATAAATATTTGGATTATACTTAAAAGTTAGAAATATCTAAAATACCTAATTATACACACCAGGCAGCCTTTAGCAATTAAATGAAAAAAAGTCAGGAAAATATATTCTGTATGTGGTGTCTGTAGTATGTCTTGCAAGCAAGTTCAAATCAATCAATCTGAAAATACACAACCGAATTCTCAATATCCAACATATTGGTTATAGGAAAAAGACGTGAATTGAAAAATTAAACTTGAAATAAACAAATATGTAGGTTGGAATTATAGATAAATTCAATAAATCAATGAAAAAGGAATTAATAAGATTTTGCAGTAGTTCACCAAAAACGGAACTTAGAGATAAATATTAATATCTTAATACAAGATTGTTAGTGATGATATGTAGTTTTTTTTTATGTGAGAAGAAATCTTTGTCAGATTTTACATATAGTTTTCATCATTTCTTTACTTAGATGTTTGTGTAAATGTCATTTAAAATAATTAACAAAGTAATGAATAAAAACTCATTAAAAGAAAATCTTGAAACATTTTCCAATACATTAGGAATATTGTAAGTAATCTTCACTGTTTAATAAGAAGATAAGTAAACAATTTAAAAATTCATGAAACATTTGAAAACTAATTTCAGCAATTACACGTCCATTTTCGAAAATATATTCTAACACTTTTATGTGGTCCTGTGTATAATAAAAACGTGTACACATAATACACACTTTAGTCCATTTAGAAAACGTATCACCATGTAGAACCGTTAATTTAAGCAGTTTTCGCCAATAGATATTAAGGTAGTTTATTTAATACTGAACAGATTTTTATACGCACCACATATATAAAGAAAATTAATTCCAAACGAAAAAAAGTGTATAATATAACTAAAAAAGTCATTCCGGCATGTTGGGAGGAACAGGTAGCTTTCACATTTCTTGGTTTAAAAAATTTGGAAATTTTACTCGAAGATTATTTTAGTCAAATTTTAAGAAGCTAAAACGAGACAAACTCGATAAGGAAATACTCGTCAATACTGAATTTCAATGAGAACTGTGCCAAATTAGTAAGCCATCGCCAAGTTGGCATCACTTTATGGTTACTTGTTTGTGGTCGCCAAATTTGGCGTTATTCTGCCAACTGTAGTCAATCTT
Source organism: Maratus speciosus (assembly GCA_963932465.1). Lineage (NCBI taxonomy): Eukaryota > Metazoa > Arthropoda > Arachnida > Araneae > Salticidae > Maratus > Maratus speciosus. The sequence goes on along the minus strand of OZ010795.1, from coordinate 276,033,316 downwards.
GGCTAGAATTTAAAGCTAACTGATATTAATAATACTGACGTATTGCACGGTAATTAAAAAAATAATTAACTGGCCGCCATTTTGAAATAAGGTGGGAGATGAAAGTGGCCAACAAACTCGTGGATACATTCATATGCACTATGCACATACTTAATCATATCCAAATCGGTTTATAACTACGAGAGTTGCAGCGTGACAAAAGTAAAATTATTATTTAATGTCAGCCACCCTAGAAATTCAAACTGCTATATCTCAGCATTTTTTTAAGATAAAGGCGAAACAAAACATGCTTATGAATCCTTGTATTTAGGTCAGACTCTTAAGGGAAAAAATATATATGAGCCAGATTTGAACGGAGGGTGGTTTTGAAGTCTAAGGTTCGTGATAAGTGAAAATATACCAAAATTTTTGGAAGTGCTTTCCTCCGGATGGCTGCAATAGGTAGTTTTTTACATTTTGTAATGAAAGCTACGTAAGAGCTATACCAGCAGCTACCATCCACATATGGTAATGAATCCAGCTCTTGGAGTAGCCTTGTAGATGAATTAAACTTTGGTCTACAAACATATTTTAGCATAGAATTGAGTTGGATAATGCATAAATGTTGACAGATGTTACGAAATGTAATCTCCAAATGAAGAAGATTAAATAAATCATACTCAATAAATTATTTTCATCTATCAACATGATTCGTAATAGCAATTAAGAAAGAACTTGATATTCTAAACAAGGAACTTTACGATTAAAAGTGAAACATTAATATAAACAATTCTTCGCATATCCAAGTTATTATGGCATTTGAACAATCAATAAATTAGACTATAATATAAATAATATAATATTAAGATTAATGATACTAACATACTGTTTCATATCAACAATGTATTATATATGTTTTTTCTACACTTACTTGTATTCCAGACTCTCAAAAGGAGGGACGCAGCGATAATATGCTGCAATTGTATCTAATTAAAATCTTTTCTTTTTTAAAGTGAAGAAATCACTGTATTTTTATAAAAGTGTTACATACAGAAATGATACTTAATCAAAAAACACGGATTTGTTTCACAGCCAACCTTAATAAATAAATCCCTTCCGTGATATAAATACCCGATGAAGGATTACAGATAAAGATGGATAAATAACATAAATACAAGGTAAGCCAATTTTAACTTACCTGTATTTTATTATTGAGATATAAATAAAAAACTGTGAGGATCAATGAATTTCGCGCAATCACTTTGTGGGATAAATTGAAATGCGTCCGGCAATTACAGAATTAAACACCATTATTAAACAATTTAACACCATAAACACGTATATAGTAATGCATTCGGATTCTTTTATTTACCGCTATATATGATCTAATGAATTTGAGCATACCGCGCAGTATTCAAAAATTTAGTTTAACTTAAAACGTAGATCACAATTGATAACGCACTTCTTGCAATTATATATCAAAAAACAACCGCGTTCTTTTCTCTGCCCCTGTAAATGAGTGACAAATGCTATCACATCATAATGTTTAGTGGTTATTTTTTACCCACCCTTAATGTTATTATTGAGTTTTAAAATGTTTGGGGGCAAGATCGCTACAAGCAATTTCCCCCAAAGACAAATATGTAATTAAATTCTTTTACCGGGCAGTGTAAATGAATTATAAACGATTTGCACTTCGTTTTCTACATAAATCATTTTTAGTGCTATTCATATATGCATATGATTTCATTACGTTTGAAATAACTTACCAACAACGAAATACTGCAAAAGTTTTTTCACAATAGATCATAACGCAGCGAATTTTCTTTTTGTAAACGAACTATAAATTCTTCGTTTTCAAAACGGACAATGCCATAGTAAATAGCAAATAACATTTATTAGTAATATAGCAATCGATATTACGAGAGATAGCGTGCTTACAGATGGGCAGCCAAGTTGAATTCAAAAACACTCTTCAACTATGTTAAAAAAGTATTAAAATCAATTTTCGTGGTAATTAATAAGTGTAATAATTTTATAAGTGTCGAATCACAAAAATGCATATGTAATCAGTTTCTGCCTCGATGGATTTATTTCCCATGGTAAAAAAAAGTAATTATTGAATTAAACTTTATTGAAATAAGACAAGAAACATATTTAATTCTAAAAAAAATAGTTTATGTATTAATATAACTATTATTCGTTATCGACAATAGCTCAATTAAACATATAATAGAATTTGTAAAAACTCTCATTAATATGTAGAAACTCTCATTAATAAAGATAATTAGTCTAATTTCCTTAAAAGCAATACAGCTTATGATATTATTATGCATTAAAGCCTCGAAGAAATTCATACTATCTTCTAAAACTCATATAAAAGGACCGGTAATTGCATCGTTTCTTATTATGGAATTAAAATCTCGTACATACGTTTTACATTTCTAAATAATGGAATGAATAGAATAAATCATTTTAATAAAAATGCCTTTAGGATGTACTTTAGGCTTTTATTTTGAAACAATATCCCACCTTTCTTATTGAATGGAATGATATTTTAACTCTCCACACTTTTAAAAGGTACATTTATAACACATTGTTTACATTCTAATACTAAGGGCATTTTACTCCATTAATATATTTTATATCTTTTTTTTAATCATTTCTAATATGATAGAAATTAATGCTGAACTATTTAAATGACACAGAAATGTACTTTGTTATGCTTGATGAAATTTGATTCACTTTTATAAAACATTATGTCACGAAGTTTATATAAGCTATATTTATATATATATATATATATATATGTAATATATATATATATATACTAGGGGACTCTACCCCCTGATAGTTACGCTCCCCAACCCCCCGTTCAGACTCGGCAGTCTTTACTAATAAACATACTAATGTACACTGTTTTAAAAGAATTACCCCATTGCAGATTAAAAAATATTGTCACGAACAGCGAATTTTTTCATTTCTCGGGTTGCATATTTTTCTGTTTGTCTGGGATTTTTTCGTTCCCCTGGCACTGTCGCGATAGCTGACAGCTGTTTTGGGGGATAAGTAAGTTCAATTACTTATTTGAAAAACAGCGACGCTGAATGACTTTTATAATGAAGTTAAGGACAATATTCTTCCTTTGCGTTCGATGGTAAGAAAATTCTTCTGCTTGGGAGTAACATTCGGAATTGCGGCATCGAAAATCAACTTTACCTTTCTTTAGACTTTGTCTTTTTTTTCAACTGGATATTTAGAAAACGTATGCTTATATTTTATTCTTACATTGAATTTTAGATATTTTCAGAAACAGGTATAGCTTATGCAGGGATTCTTTTCTCTATTTTAATGCAACTTCGTGCATAATCTCATGTTATTGTAAAATTGTAAATTATTTATTTTAATTAAATAAATACAAATTTGTTAATATGTAGTTATTGAATAATTATTCATACAAAAAAATTTTAAATTATTTTATGGATGCATTTAGCTGTATTTATGCTGCACCAAATGATGAAATATATAAACAAACTTAATAGCCGCGCTAAATTTACGTCATGCGATTCCAACTAGGACATCGCATGAATATTCTCCATAAGAAATCATTATAATATATGACGTAATTTTCACAATTAAATAAATTTTGTGTATAATAATTTAATTATTTTAAGGTGTTCTTTTGTTTTTAATATCCAAACATAAATACATTTTTTATGACGTAATTTTCTTCTTTTCTTGCTTCTTAGGTGCAATCATTTAATTTTTATTTTAAAATTACTTTTCTCTTTTTAATAGTCACGTGTAAATAAAATCGTCTAAGCCAACATCTACTGTGACGTTATGGATACAAAATGTCTCGAATTTGTTTTAAATTTTATTAACAATTCTACAATAACGGTAACAACCTTCCTATTACTGTTCAGGAGATATAGAAATAGGTAAATGATGACACTTCCGAATTAAAATTGAAAAGGAGCCCAGGAGATTTTTTCTTTAAACTTTTTTTGCATTCAGTTGATCAATTATTATTTCGTACTAGCTGAAATACCTGGCGTTGCCCGTGGTTTTAAACATGTTTTATTAGAAAAATCAATTTTTAAATTAAATACCACCATACATACTATGAATCTCGAGGAAATATGCTCCATCTTTTAATATATTAAGAGCCTTGAGAAATTTTGCTTTCATACCAGTTTTTTTTTAAATGTTCTTAAGCGTAAATAAATATGTCTTGATTCTTGAAAAAAAAATTAAAAAGAAATGTAAATTCATGAAAAGACCTCCATGATATCATTTTCACTTGTAAAAGCGAGGCATTAACCATGCATTCGTTTTAAATATGAGGTCATATGTGAATTAACCTATATTATTTACAACTAAAAAGAAGTGGCACATCTAGTATTTGTCGAGAATTAAGTAACAATCATGCACTTATCATTCACTTTTATATTTCAACAGAATAATAAGGCTACTATAATTTGTGACTCGTGCTATAGCCAGAATACGCGTCAGGACATTTAGCGATTATCATTATCTTTTTACGCGTGAAGGTTTCTTTATGGAATTAATAGTGATTTTGGAGAATTTTCCAAATTCAATATTTGAAAAAAAAGGCCTAATCATTAGATTTGAAATTTACATCATGAAAAATGCAATTTTTTACCTTTCTAACGCAGTTTGTCTAACAAATTTCTGACAAATGCTTTTCGAGCTACTAATTTTTTGAGTAACTTCAAATGTTTCATTTTCTGAGATTAATCTGCGGCCACGACTAGAGAAAAAGCCAGCCGTCAGCATAGCATAGCTTTTCATTAAAGAGTGTATTCGTTGTATATATTGATAGGTATGAACAATTACACATTCCATAAGAAATCATTAAAATTTATGACGTAATTTTTACCATTAAATGAATTTCACGTAAAATAATTAAATTATTTTAAGGTGTTCTTTCTTTTTTAATATCCACATGTAAATATAATTTATGAGATGTAATTCTCTTTTTTGGCTTTTTAGATGCGATCATTTAATTTTTGTTTTAAAGATTTTTTCCCTTTTTATTAGTCACGTGTAAATAAAATTTTCTATGTCAACACCTATTGTGATGTCATGGATCCAAAAGGTCTCCTTACAACTCATAAAAAGAAAGACTAATGATATTGAAAAAATAATAAAAAAAAATAGTGAGAATTATATAATAACGGTAACAATTTTTCGTTATTACTGTGGATGAGAGATATAAATAGGTAAATGATGACACTTTCTAATTAACATTGAGAAGAAACCAAGGACAAAATTTTTACCAATTTCATTCAGTTGGTCAATAATTATTATTTCGTATATTCGTTTCACATATCTGAATAAGTCGTTTCATATATCCGAATAAGTCGTTTCATAAAATCGTTTCATAAAGTCATTTCATAAATCCGTTTCATTAAGATTTTATATAGTTACAAGAGCGTTAAAGCACGTGGTCGTGCTTGTACCGAATGTAACGGATTTTAGGGTTACATTTTCGGCGTCACTCGCAGCACCATACTTCATCTCTATTATTCTCTTTAATCTATGGTTTTCAACTGTTCTCCTTAAAAAAAAATAAAAAATAAAAAAAAATAAAAAAAAGAATAATTTTGTTGCCATGAAAGATTGTCACTACAGAAATGTAAATAAAATTAGAAAAAAAAAATAATAATTTCCAAACTAATTCCAATTTTAAAATTGCATTACCAGTTTTGACATCTGTGGATGAATACGGTTAATTGATGTTAATTTCCCTACCGAAACTTTAATATTTTTGGAGAAATAGCCACGAAATTTAATCAGCCGTTTCATAAAACGTTTCATAAATTCGTTTCATTAGGATTTTATATATTTCGGGTATATATAAATATGTTTACATGGTTACATTAATACTAAGATTAATGGACACTTAACTGCGCATGTTCTCTGAGAAATGTTTTCCATTACATGTAACTTGTAATGTATTTTATTAAAAAGATATTTTTTATAACAGAATGTAATATCGCATTATATGGTTCATCATGTTTTTCGAAATTTCTAATTTTTAAAGTGGATAACTAAACAAAGAAAAAGTAACCTGAAGAAACGATCAGACTAGAAATATGACGTATACTAGCAAGGATTCAGCCACACTTTGGTATCAGCGATTTGATTAATGCAAAATCGACTAGTAGAAGACTAACGGAAAAAAAAATGCCCTTCTAGGAAAGTGTCAAAAAATATACATAAAATAATTGGGTAATTTCTCATATGATGTTATACCTAAATAAAAGGATTTTAAATTACGTATTAACAATACGAGTGTCGTGCATACATTACTGGGCTTTTCTCTGGTCCTTTTGGTTTCAAAGATCACGCAGTAGTATTTCTTTTTATTAAATGATGCATCAACACTTTATTCTTTTTCATTTTAAGTGGAATTTTATTAATAAAAATAAACTTTCCCAATTACTTATCTGCTTTGTTCCTATTATTAAAAAATATCCACATATATTATATATACGGTAATTTGAGCTCTTTAATTTCTGCTACAGTTTTACATTGTAATGTCTCTTATTATTGAAAGATTCTTTTCAAAGGTTTTTAATCAGATATGTCAAATTATTGAAGATGATGAAAGAGTATTCTGAGAACATACGAGCTGTAGCTATTTAATAACGAGACTAATGTTTCTGCAAAAGAACTGCGCATGCGCCCAATTCATACAACAGATTGTTGTGTACTTCAAAGACTCTTGCATGTATTTCCGCATCTAAATTGGCAGTATTCCAATTAGTCTGGCCGTGACCTTTATTTGTTCTGAACAGTGTTTTAGTGTTTTGCCTGAAAAATTTAGTGTGTTTTTAAAAGAGCAAGGAATTAATGTGAAATTTCCTTTTAAACTTAGAAATTAGCTACTGAGACTCATCATTTGTTAAAGGAACTATACGGCAATGAATGTTTATCACGTTTGTGGGTTCTTGAGTGGTTTAAGCGTTTCCCAGATGAGCGAGAAGATACACTGGTGTCCAAAATTAAGGGCCGGTCACAAAATGCTAATTTTTAAGTAAGCGAATATTCAAAAGGAAATAATATAATCCGAATAATTACTATCTCTACAGCACAGCTAGTCCATATAACATATCATTCATGTCACACATGATCACAAATGTCGCAGTCACTACGGTGAAACAAAAAAACAGGAAATTCCATACATCTCATTATGTGTCTTAAATGATCACTATGTGTGATCTACTGAGACATCACTGTGACTGCTGATTTGTGACGTGTCACCATGTGACTTTACAATGTAGTTACATTGTGACTCTCATGTGACTGTCATCTGCAGACTCAATTTCAAAGTCATCGTGAAAGCGGCATTGTGATAAGTTACCAAATAATATCACATTAAAGTTACTTGAAGACTTCCAGGTGACACAGAGACTACTGTTAAGTCACCATTGTGCTCTTTTGTAAAAAGTCACCATGTGACTATAATGTGATATTATTTGGTGACTTATCATAATGCAACGTTCATGATGACTTTGAAATTGAGTCTAAAAATGGCAGTCACATGAGAGTCACAATGTAACTACATTGTAAAGTCACCTGGCGTCTCGTCTCAAAGCAGCAATCACATTGACGTCTCGGTGGAGTCACATTTAGGGATCATTTGAGACTTATAATGAGACGTGTGGAATTTCCTATTTTTTTGCTTCACCGTAGGGACTGTGACACTTGTGACCATGTGTGATATGAATGAGATGCTATATGGACTAGCTGTGCTATAGGTATTGTAATTATTGTAATTATATTATTTCCTTTTGAGTATTCGCTTACTTAAAAATTAGCATTTTGTGACTGGTCCTTAATTTTGGACACCAGTGTATTTAAGATTATGTTTGCTCTGGTCGCCCTTCCACGTCAACAACGGGGAAATTTTTCGAAATTGATGGACTTGTGTACCTTCACTGAGTTCCTGTAGGTCACTCTAATTATCAACTTTACTACCTTGAGGTCGTTGCTCAACTCCGTGAAAGAATATGAAAAAAGACGCGAATTGTGGAAGAACAAGTCGTGGGTGCTTCATCATAACAACCCACTGGCTCACGTTGCATTGCTCGTCAAGAAGTTTCTAGCCAAGTACAAGATCCTAGTATTGGATTATCCGCATTAGTCGCCTGATCTGGCACTATGTGACTTTTATCTGTTCCTCAAGGTGTGATCTGTATTCAAGGGAACCTTATTTCAGACCTTTGAAGCTGTTCAAGGAAAAACGTCATGAAAGAGCTCACAGGAGAGGACTTCCAGCACTGCTTCAAAGAATGGAAAATCCGCATGGAGCGTTGTAGTGATAAATGATGGGTTATATTGAAAGGATAACAAATTAATATGTATAAATTTAAAATAAAATATTTTACAGCATTAGTCTTGTTATTTAATAGTCACACCTCGTATTAGTTTGCGCAATTTTTTTTCAGGTATCGGGTTTTGCAGATTTGGATTATTACTGAAAATACAAACGATATAATTGTCTGAGTGAAGCGGAGGCTGATGCACAGCGTAATATTACTTTCCAGTCGCATACAGCTACGATGGATATTAAAGCCATGGCCTACTAAAAGATTACCTAAAATGACATGCCTAATAAAAATCTTTCGTCAAGAATAACTTAAAAAAAATTGTCGGATATAGTTTCTGATTGCACCAGAAGGTACCTATGAAGGTAACCTACTGGATGCATCTACTATCAAAAATAAGTTCCAAACCCTTTAAAAATTATACTAATAAAACTGATAAAAAGCACAATTTTTCTACATACGTCACGGAAATTTAGTGTACGTCATTTTCACTGGGTGGATGTTATCGTAGAAAATGGGATACAGGACATGGAGCAAAGAAAATATGCACGGCCTAATATTAAAGTATAATAAAGCCTATTTAAACAGGAAAATAAATATGAATGGTATCAAAATGATTGAATTAGTCCACGTTCGAACATAGGCTATATCTTAAGTAAATACCACTGCGTCAAAGGGAGTACGCAAAATAACAAACCGATTTAAAAAATAATGGCGTCAAAATGATGGTGATAACCCTTGCTCCAAGATAGGCTATATTTTATGTCGGTGCAACTACCCCAAAGAGATGTAGGAGTAAAAAGTTCTAAAAATGCGATTCTTGTGTTACTGAAGGGCCTATAAATATGAAATTTGAAATATTAGTTATTTATTAGATATAAAACATTTCTAAGAACACTTCTTAAAAAAATTCGAAATTTAAAAGGGATGATAATGCGCATAGAGCGCTCTTAAAAACGTAGGCTCTATTATATGTTTGTTTCACTACGACCTGGGGCTTAGAGCAAAAAAACATTCTAAATTGCGGTTTTTGTGCTATTGAAGGTCCTAGAATCATGAAGTTGGGAATGGTAGTTACTTATAAGATATCAATGATATCTAAGAACATTTCCTAAAAAATCGAAATCAAAAACGGGTGAAAATGTGCGAAAAGCATTCTAAAAAACGTTCTAAATCGTGATTTCTACACAATTTTAGGAAGTATCAAATCGTTTTAAAAAGTAATGGTTGTAAATTGATGATGACAGCCCTTGCTCAAACATAGACTCTATTTTATGTTTGTGTCAATACCACCTGGGGGTTGCAGGATAAAAAAAACATTCTAAGTTGCGGTTTTTGTGTTATGATATGGCCTAGAATCATGAAATTTGGAATGGTAGTTAGTTATACTAATGATCTCTAAGAACATTTTCTAAAATATCGAAATTTAAAGAAGTGAAAATGTGCGTAAAGCGTACTAAAAAAAAGTCCTAAATTGTAATTTCTATGCAATCTCAGGACGTACTGAATCGATTTCAAACATAATGGTGTAAAAATGATGGTGATAGCTCTTACTCCAAGATAGGCTATATTTTGTCTGTTTTCACTACCCCAAAGGGGGTGCAGGAGCAAAAAACTTTTTAAAAATGCGAATTTTTGGTTATGGAAGGACCTACTATACTTATATACTTATTAGAGATAAATGATAACTAAGAACATTTGCGTAAAAAATTGAAATTTAAAAGTGGTGAAAATGCGCGGAAAGCTTTCTAAAAACGTTCTAAATGCCGATTTGTGAACAATCTGAGGAAGAATCAAACAAATTTCAAAAGTAATTGAAGGAAATTGATGCTGAAAGCCTCTGCTCTAACATAAATGCTATTTCACGTCGGTGTCAGTGCTACCTGGGAGTTGCAGAAGCAGAAATCGTTCTAAATTGCGATTTTTGTGATCGGTAGGGACAAATTGAAATTAGGCATGGTACGTATTTATTAGATATAAATGATCTTTAAGGACAGTTTAGAAAAAATCGAAAATTTACAAGGTGTGGAAATACGCGAAAAATGTTCTAAAAACATTCTAAATTGCGATTTCTACACAATCTCAGGAAGTATTAAACCGATTTCAAAAGTAATAGTTCCAAATTGATGGTGACAGTCGCTGTTCCAACATAGGTTATATTTTATGTCGCTCTCACGTTTTAAATGAAATGATTACGTTTTAAATGAAATGAATTCAATATTAATTTGGTATGTAAATTTATTTTGGCCATTTATAACCTGCGCTCGGCTAACATAAAAGTATCAATATTGCCATTGGGCCACATATGTCATATACGCACCACGTTGGTGCGATTTTTTAACGCAAATTTTGCGAAAACCTCGTTGCAAGGTATGGCAAAATTGGACACACACAAGAAAAAGTTATCGCAATGAAATTAACTTGGCTTTAAGCGACGCTTTACGGAACTTTCCTATAACATTCGAAGTATTCACGGTACTTTATTTTTAGTCTGGTTAAAATTCAGACAAGTGTATTTTTTTTTCGCCAAAAGCAACTTTTTTATTTTTCGCATGAGTAATTTAGAAACAAATCTTTGATGTTGAAAAAAAAATGTTTTGATCTATTATATCTTATTATTATTTTTACTTATATTTATTTTAAAAGAAATGAGTGAAAATCGTGTTTTAAAATGTGTTTAATTTATGTATTTCAAATGAATAGAACGAATGAATTACGAAACTTAACGATTTATCACCTCTATCCGGCTAAGTGCATTATTTCCATGTGTCTAATACCCTTCACGATACTTCGTTGTTATGCCTTAGCGCTTTTTTTAATAAAATTGACTCAAATAGGGTTTAAGAAAGTGAGATACTTTTGCCAAATGATATAAACGACTATGAAAATAAAACTGAAGAAGTAATAAACCGGCAGGACGGGCGGCTTGAAACGTAACACGAGATTGGGCGTGGGATGTCAGCACACCCCAAACGTATTAAATGACATAAATACGAAAAAAAATTTAGAATTCTATCTAAAATTCATGATAATTAAATTCTTTCTCGTGAAAATTGATAACTAAAAGGTGTAATTATAGTTAATTAAAAAAATAATAAAAAATAAACCTAAAAGCACCCACATTTATTTTCCTTATTCGAAAAACTTAATTTTTCTTTACAATTTTTATTATAATAAAATTATACGTTATTGTGGATAAAAATACTGAAATTTATAAATTTTCATAAAAATTAGGGTGTACATGGATCAAAAACTTTAGATTTTTTGCAGTTTTTACATATTGCTTTAATTTCTATAAGACTTTCTATAATTCTATAAGACTAAAAATGAGTCTGAATTCTCCATTTTCATACTCTACGCACGGCAGGTGCCTTGGAAACAGGTACTGATGGACCCGACCATTTCGGTGTATTGGGAGAGATAGCAGATGAATATTTTCGGGCGTGGGGTGTCAAAACACCCCGCTCCCGTCCTGCCGGGTTAAACTGGTTTATGCACGTATTTTAATAAAAACTTCTGCTAACACGTATTAAATAAATTATTTATGTTTTTATATAATAAAAGTTAAACAGCTCATTTTTCTACGTGTATGCTGATATTATAACTTTTGTGTGTTTGTGGAATGTAATCCCAGAAACTACCTAGCCGATTTAATAAATAATGGTTTGAAAATGTTGGTGGCCATCTCTGTACCAAAAAAGTCTATATTTTATGTCGGTAGAACAACCTCCATGGGTGTAGGAGCAGAAAAGATGTAAAATTGCGAATTCTGAGATACTGTTTAGGCTAGAAATTTGAAATTTTGTGCGGTGGTTACTTTTAAGATGTAAATACTCGTTATGATCTCTTTCCACAGGGTTCGAAAATTTAAAGTTAGAAATAAACGTAAAACTTTCTAGAAAGTTTCTAAATCACGATTTATTTGAAATTGTTAGAGAAATAAATTTTGAAATTTCACATGGCTATTACTTTCAAGTCGTTAATGCCGGTAGGTTAAAAAAAATTAAAAGAGGGCATCATAAAAAAAGATCTAATCTGCAATTTCTGTGATATTGTTGGGCCTAGAAACTTATAATTTGGCATGGTAGTAACTTATAAGATCTAAATGCTCGTTATATATAGAATTCAAACTGCAATGCACGCATTAGAATGAATACTAAAAATATCGAAATTATGAAGACTAAATAAAGCCGACAAAGTTCTAAAGTTGATCTAAATAACGAAGTACATTGAGTTATTAGGAACAGAAAGATGAAAATTTGCCTGAATGTTGCTATTAAAACGTAAATACTCGAAATAAAACAATTTCTAAATATTTCGCTATTTAAAATGATGCAGGAATGAAAAACTTGCGATTTTTTTCTGTGCCACTGCTGACCTAAAAACATTTGGACGGGATAGTTTTAAGATGTAAATGCTGTCTAAGAATGGCTTCTAAAAAATACGAAATAAATGATGAAATGAACGGAAAACGTTCAAAATTACCATTCATTTGCACTGTTAGGTACAGAAGCTTTAAATATTTAATAAAACTACCCCCCCCCCCAACATTCAACTTAAATGCAACAAAACGGGTAGCTACTTATCTAGCATTGAATAAGTTGTCCAAATATTCAAAAATATTGGTATGAAACCGCGAATAGTTTGCACAAAAGTACTTGTCAAAATGGTACTTCTCTGGATTTTTTCTCTCTCGACGAGGCCCCTAATAGAAGAAAGTGTCTGTTTAAATATTATATGCAAGTTTTTTTCCAGGTTCACTAAGCTAGAGATTTAATCATAAAGTCATTTTCTCAATTGTCATTTGGCGATTTTTTATATAGTAATTTATTCGGGTAAATTTTTTAATAGGGTTAATAGGGTTTGACGTATTTTAGCCTGCATGATTTTTTGGGAAAATATGTACGGATTTGTACATTACTCGAAATGACATTTTCATTGCTCGAAGATTATACAGACGAGATATACCAGATCTCGTGTCATAACTTACGCTGCAGTCAATGCTGATTTGTTTTATTTAATTATGCTAACACGTAATACAGCTCACCTTGTCGAGAATTGTGTTTTCAGAAATTAGTCTATACGATTTTCAAACTTGAGTAATTTTGATTCTGAGTCATTTTGACTATGTGACATACTCAGTTTTGAATATTTTTTGCTCAGTTTTGAATCGTTTTTAGAGTGTAATTACCTGTGATGAAACGGTAACCCATTTTTAACACCAAGTATGTCAAGTCACCCATTTATCCCCGTCGTTCCTCTCCGTACGATGACTGTAAACACAGACATTCAGAGTACATTCTAAAAATGATCCCTGTACGTCTCTTTAATATACGATGCTTTAGTGAAACGTTATCAATTAGGTATACATTAATTTTCCTTTTTGTGATCTCAATTTGTATTTAATTTCATTTATTAAAACAACATAATGAATTCTAACTATTTAAAAACTCATGTGCTTTCAAAAATGTAATTATCTTTCCATCACATGCAACAAATAGCATTGATGGAAATATAGAAATTAAAAGAAGAAATTTTAATTAATGCAATTACAAAAAAAAATAATTTATCCATTCTAAATAATAGAATTTGTATTCGAGAATGGTTTATTTAATTAAAACACACAATGAAGATGGCGGAAACTTATCCATTAATCTTCCATTGATAGAGTTAATTAGTCTATATCGCAAAGATGTGGAAGTTATGATATTAATATGCATTGAATTGGCAACGAAATACGTGCAGAATTTTTCAGTGAATATAAAAGGATAGCTAATTGCATTGTCTTGTATTGCATTATGAAATCTGTCATATTTACTACAATTATAAATTTCAAAAGAGGAGAACGATATATTTTAATAAAACGCTAGAAGTAAGCAGTCTTAAATATGTAAAAAAAATATTTTACCCAATCAATTGTATGTGATAAAATTTTAGAGCTGATAATTTTATATATGTTTATAACAAAATGTTCATGATATGTTTAAATATTATTTACTAAACTATTTAAAAGTATATAATATCGCGCTATATGATATAGAATTAGAAAAACAAAGAAATAAAATTATATCTCGGTTTTTAATTATTTTCAATACATAAATTCATAGACATATAAATATAAATTATTCTAGATAGAAATAAATAATAAGACATAGATATAGATTATTTTCACATCAATCGGGTTTTAAGTATTTTTATTACAGAAATCCATATACATATAAATATAAATATAGAATAAAAATATATATCTAGATTATAGAAAGTATTTTTGTATTAATAATTTATTAATCTAGAATATATATATATATATACTTGTCATCATGTCTGAATATAAAGAGATCCGAATATTCAGATTAAGATAGACGATGGTAGGTTTTAGTGCACCTAAGGCTATTTTTTTTTTCATTAAGATATTCATTAAAAACTAAAATTATAAGCGTTGCAAAATGACGGGCTGCTGAAATTGTCTAACAAAAAACGTAATTTCACAGATTCTTGAATCAAAGCATAAGGACGCGAGATTTTTTTTTTTTTTTCATATTTTGAAATTCAATACTATTCTTCATATGAAGTAAAAAGAAAATTTTATTCAGTGTAAGACATTTTTTTATCGATGAGAAATAATAATGAGAAATGTGAAAATACCGTGTGTGTCGAAGATTACTTTTTAATGAGTAACTAGTTTTAAATAGTTTTAACTATTTTTTATTATTATTAAAAGTGTATATTTAACTACCAAATATCATCCGCAATATCTTCATTAGCGATTGTAAAATGTTAACTCTTGCTCCCATATATGCATTAAAAAATAAAAATGATATATTTAAATATTACATTCTAAAATATTTAAAAGTATATAATATTATACTATATAATATAGAATTGAAAAAACAAACAAACAAAGAAATAAAATTATATCTTGGGTTTTAATTATTTTCATTACAAAAATTCATAGACATATATACATAAACTACTATATATAGACATAGATAATTAGACATATATATTAATTATTTTCACATCAATAGGGTTTTATCGATTTTCATAACAGAAATTCATATACTTATAGATATAAATCTAGAATAAAAACATATCTCTAGGTAACAGAAAATATTTTTTTAATTTATATTTATAAATCTAGAATATATATCAAAATAACTAGATATGGGGCATTCTCACAATCTTTTGATTTTCATGGCCCTGAATAATATTTTTTTATTTAATACACTTTTTTGTGGTTTTTTTTTTTTACTTCATATACTGGGGAACATCCCATTGCATGATTGCATAACGATATTAACGAGATAAATAAGTTTTGGACGATGTTGGGGGACCAAATACCACGAAAACTCATCTACCGTACCGTGTCCTTGATGCTGATTTTTAAGTTTGGAGCTGTCTGTATAAAATTGTTTCAATAAAAGTAACTCGATGTAATTTTTTTTTCAAAACTGGGGCAATTGTTTTATATAAATATGTAGCAAAAAATTAAACTGCACACATTTTTATGGTTGATATTATTTTTTGAACTCTGTCCCTGGGTTTTTCATCCTTACCGTTATCTTGCTAAACCTATACAGAAAATCACCTCAGATGCAGTCACAGAATTTTTTTCAAGTTTTTTCTCATGCAGAAGTATGCTAGAGAAAGAATGTCTAAAATTCTTTGACAGGAAATTTACTGCAGAATTTAAATCAGTATTTAAATATCAATTTCAAGATCGTGCCTTTATTGGTGGTCTTACCGTCACCAAGGATTATTCCTGCACTTAGCGAGGTAAATTAAAAAAAAAATAATAATTTAATCCAATGTTAATAACTGTTTCTAAAAATCAATGAACATTATGGCTATCACTTATTGTTAACATGATTTTCCTAAAAATATGTGGTAATTTTCCTCACCTTTCCATCCTTACCGTCCCTTTTTTTTTTTTTTTTACCATTTCGCCCCCTGTTTCGTATAACATTCCCTTTTTTTACTCTAACGTCCTTTCTTAACGCCCTTTTAAGACAATGATATACAAAAATTCTGTACTAAAAGTACTACATTTTTATTATTTCTTATTTGAATGTCCTGTTGGTACTATGCAAATTGATTATAAGTAAAAAATTAGAAGAAAATAAACAGTTATAGGGGTAAGACGGTAAGGAAAATTAAACTCGCAAATTTAACTTAAACCTCAGTTAAATAAAACAAATTTCGCTGCTGACCCTTTTTTCTTTATTTTAAATCATTAAGACATTCGTCTATCAGATTAAAATGTTATTTTAGTAAGTTTAATTTCACCAGATTTTTTTTTCCCAAAGGTCAAAAGATTGTGAGAATGCCCCATATATGTCATCATGACTGAATATAAAGAGGTCCGAATATTCGGATTAGTATAGACAAGGTAAATCCTAATGCACCTAAGGATTTTTTTTCTTTTTTTTAAAACATAGCCAATATATTCATTAAAATATAAAATTATAAGCTGTGCAAAATGAAGGGTTTGTCCAGTTTTCTCACACGAAACGTAATTTTCCAGATTCTTTTAGCAAAGTAGAAGGATGTGGATTTTTGCTCTTTACATTTTGAAATTAAATAATATATTTGTGCCCTCTATTCATTGTATGAAGTAAAAAGAAAATTTAATTTAATGTAAGAGATTTTCCAACGATGAGAAATAAAAATGGAAAATGTGATAATACCTTACGTGTTGAAAACTACTTTGTTTAATGAGAAGATACTTTTAACTATTTTTTTCTTATTATTAAAAGTGTATATTTAACTACCAAATATCATTCGCAATAACTTCATTAGCCATTGTGCAATGGTAACTCTTTTTCCCATATACGCATTAAAAAACAATCATGATATATTTAAATATTTCATAGTAAAATATTTAGAAGAGTATAATATTTTGCTATATAATATAGAATTAAAAAATAGAATTATATCTAGGGTATTAATTATTTTCATTACAAAAAATCATAGACATATAAATATAAAGTATTCTAGCTTAACATAGTTAATGAGATATGGGTATTAAATATTTTCTCATTAATATGATTTTAACTATTTTCATTACCGAAATTCTTAGACATATAAATACAAAATATTCCAGATAGACATAAACAGTAAGGCATATATATTAAATATTCTATTTACCCAATATTAAAATAATATAAATAATAAAAAAAAACCTCTTATGGCTTTTGAAAAATTGTACATTTAAAATATTTCCGTTTCTCTAATAAAAGTAAAAACGAATATTTTACAGTTATTTATCTCCAATTATTTAAAAAAAATCAAAGTATTTTGATAATTTTCAGCATATAGTTTTTCTCAAAACTACATTAAAAACTATTTATATTTTTAAAAGGAAATCTGAAAGAAATTAAACGTATGTAATATTTTACAATATACTCTAGAGATATGGTAAAGAAAAGTATTTGTGATGCGTAATAAAATAATGTAGATTTATATTTTTCTATTTCTTTGGAATCTGGTACATGCATAATGATTTTATTCGACAAATGCACTAGATATTCTAACTTATAGGATATTTGCCAAACAAAACATGCCACATAATCGTGGGATTTCGAAGAACGTCTTTTCCGGCTGTCGGTTTAACTGCTCTGTGCTACAAATCATCTGATGAAAACAGTTCATAATAGTTAATTGCTAACAAAACCGTAATTATGTCCTCTGCTCTTTTTTGAAGTAAAAAGAAGATCTTGTTCTTTATAAGAGATTTTTCATGGATAAAAATGGAAAATGTGAAATTACACATTTGAAAATTGTATTTTTAATGAGTAGATAGCTTTAACTATTTTTCTTAATCGAAGAATGTATATTCAACTAAAAAAAAAGGTTAGTAACTTCATTGTCCCTTGTGCAATGGTAACTTTTTCTCACCTATAGGAATTAAAAATCTATGATTTTTGTCAATACTTAATTGACATGTTATAAATCTATGGGTATCGCGATAATATATAATGCTATAATGCCTTTATATTTATGTATAGAAATTTCACATATTTTTCAAGAGATAAATTTGTGTCACTCTAGATTTTAATTTAAATGTAATTAAAATATGTTACATAATTCTTCAATTATTAGTTTTGTTTATAAATTAGATATCAAGCGAAAGAGATAAAATCATATTTTTGTTAATCTTGCAATTCACTAACAATTTACTATTCATTATTCAATTTTCATTACCTCGTTAAAAAACAGCAATAACTAATAGAAATACTTTAGAATTTTTTTAATTTCACCTGCTTACACTTTAATGGAAATAATATAATATTTAATTTAACTAACTGTTTAAATATTTGTTAATTATTTATATCAAGCTATCTCTATTTTATTATATAAATAATTTATTAACCATTTGGAAAACTGGTTATTGTCCTCGTCAGGGTAGGAAATCAAAAGCATATCTGAGGCATTTTATTGTTTGAATTCGCATTTTATTTGTTTTCTGATCGGTCTATACTGTCATCTGTATTTCCCTTTAATTTCAACAGAGATGAATACTTCTGTTGCCACTATGACAAAAAAGTAATAAAAACTACAAAAAAAAATAAATAAATCGTAAACAAACTAAGATACGGCTTTCAAACAAATTGCATCTAAAAGTACGTTTTTTTCTTTATACGACGGTGTAAAAAGTAATACTGTGGGATGTTTAGAAGTATAACAATGAAATTTCATTTAAAATGGGTCGTCAGATTTCTACGATGAAAAAGCCTTTTCCCGAACAGCCAATGAAATGCTTGAATAATACTTAAGTTTCAGGTGGGTAATACGTAAGTTTCAGGGAATCTGGCGATTTTTGTCGATTGCAAATTTTACATGTAATAACACTATTAATGTTTAATTCATGGCGTACGTAATGTATGATCAACTCCGTGCGATTTTTTATGTCTTAAATTTTAGTCTTTGAAAAAATCATTTTCCAAATAGTCGCTGTAATTTGTTAAATTGCATTTTTTTTTTGGTTTGTTTAATGTTTTTCTCAATGTGTTTAAAAATCATAAAAAAATAAATTTTATTTTAAAAATTAAGCATTAATATATATATATATATATGAGCACGAAAAAAATAATAACAACGTTTGAAAAAAAAAAAAAAAAAAAAAAAAAAAACTTTATTAATCATATTAGAGGACTAATCGTAAAAGAAAACATTTGAAATGAGAAAAAAAAAATCCAACTAATTTAATTGTGTGAAAACTTGCAGAACATTCCTAATTTTAGAAAATAAAATTTAATGCGTTTATTCCGAAAGTTGGTTGGAATAAATGAAAATATTTTTAATTCAATATTTAGCGAAACAAAAGTTTTAGATAATTAATTCCTTGAAAACGAACATAGTAACTTTGGAGCAATGATCATTAATTATACATGGTGTGTGCATGACAGGGAAAATTAATTATAGTTTGTAAAAGATCTTATCAGTTGAATATAAATTATGTTTAATTATATCCAATTTTCCTTCCAAATATACTGATGAATTAATTTTAAACGTATCGTTAAAAGAACCATTTATAAGTACACATAATTACTCTTAAATTAATTGTTATAAATTAAACTTTATTTTTTTTTAATGTATAGAAAAATGTGTTTCATTATATAACGCATGTGTTAGATGCTAAATAAGATTAAGGAGTTCAGAAAATGTCCAAAACTAGTTTTACAAAAAGTACTGTTAATTTGATTAAGAAAATTAAAAATACATATATAATAATCATAGGTGATTCTAAAGTAACTAAAAAGGTAAAAATTTAAAAATTCTAAAAACTTTAAAAGTAGTACCTTACGTTTTACGTGAAAAATAACAAAATAACCTTGAGATTAATGTACAATGAAAAATTCTATTTATACAGTAGCTGACTCGGTGGGCGATGTCTGAGCGCGAGATGCTTAAATGAATCACAAATTTGTACGATTTTTCATTTTTAACTGAATTTATCTGATTTTATATTTTTTAAAGAAGAAATATCGAAAAAGTATGGAATTGAAAATATATGCGATTTGGAATTTCATTTTCTGCCTAATTTGATATTCGGATGCTATGCATACCGAAAGTGAGCTAAAATCGATGAAAAAAAAATCAGATTTTTACTGATTTCATCTAAATTTTCACACATTTTGTAAAATATATATATACATATATATTTCTACCCATCCGAACGATTCAAAATTTTTGTATGTGATGTAAATCTTGTCTTTTGAGATGCTCTAAAATGATTGGGTAAAATAAGGGCGTTTAGATGCTTTGAGCGTAGAAAAATATCGTCTCCTTGAGGCGCGAAGTGACCTGAGTTGCCAGTTTATTTGAAGAGGTTGAAATTCATATTTTTTAACCCGATTACACCATCGATTAGAAGAGAGTTTAAGCTTTAAGATCATGATATTCGATTTGTCAATATCTTTAAAATTTCAACCTGGAGGGCCGTTGCAATAAGGGAGAAAAACATATCTTAAAACCAACCCATTTTGAAATTTGTTTTAAAAAGGGTTAACTGCGATAATTGTTTGATTTGATTGTTTCATTTGAGACGAAAGAGTAGGTTCATTCAGGATATGTCTTTACTAATCGGTTTGAAAGCTGTAACATAAAAATTAATTAGAAAATATCCCCGAAATTCCTTCTTTACGACCTTCATTTTTTGGGGATTCGTAAATAAGACTTCTGCGTGTTCGCCAGCGATTTCCCCCCTCTCGCCAAGACCGATATAAGTTTTTAGTGAGAGTGACTTGCGACTGTTAATTAATAACTCAGCTTATAATTAGAAATTTTAAAGTTCTAAATCTCAGGTGCATCTGGATAGATATTGGGCTACTCTCACAAAAACTTTGAGCTTTGTCGGTGCGGTGAATTTTGCTAGCCATCCCTGACACACACGCACAGAGCGAAACTTTCATTTAGTAGTATAGATGCAGATATCTTTTTAACCGACAATTAGCGCAGTAGTGTTATGAAAGCTGTTGTATGGCAGTATATAAATAAATAAGTTTCAAGAGCTACAGACAAAAGTATCTTAGCTGACTGCCATACAGACAGCCGTCCAATTGAAAACTTGAAATCCAAACTGGATCGTTATCTGTTCAAAGCAGATAATTAACACAAACGGTGCTACGCATGATCCGGTCTATTTTGATTTTTTATTTCAAACTAAAAACTGGCATAAACATAGCCCGTGATAATAGCCTTAGATAAACCTAAAATTAGTGCTGATTGATTCTATATTTCACAATGAAAGTATTTCGAATTAAAGATGGTATTGGGGTGCCCTTGCTGATGATTTGTTATTTTAAAACTAAGATAAACTAAAACAATCAAAACGGCTCTCATTATAGTCGTTACGATTTAATTTGTCACTTTTACATATATATCAGTTTCGGTACAGACTAAAAATTCGTGAATAAACATAAATATTATAAATCAGGATACTACACTCCCACTTTTAACACACAAAATGATCTATGTCTCTGATGAAATTGTACAGGTTTCCCAGCACATGCACAGAAAAAATTCACCTTTGAAATATCGTAAAGCAGGATTAAAACAGACGTCTTCAAAGTCAATGAGAGAGAGAGACAAAAGCCTTGAATTCCTAAAAAGTCTTCAAAAAAAAAAAAAAAAAAAAACGTATATATAGTAAATAACAAACAGTATTATTAATTTTTATTAGCCCAAAACATCTTTCAAACCGGTACACTACCAGGAAAACTATGTTATTTTTCTGGAGAAGATGGTGTATTTTGATATGAAAAGCAGATGAAGCTATTTAAAAATTCCAGAAAAAAAAAAAAAAAAAAAAAAAAAAAAAAACAGAAATTAAGCCTTTTTTTTTTTTTTTTTTTTTTTTTTTTTTTTTTTTTTTTTTTCAGGCGGTAACTATGAATTTTTTTTAAACAAATATATTGTTAGAAAGGTAGAGGTAATATAAAAGTGCATATTTTTCTTTTTCCGTATTTCAATCAAGATACCGGATATAGATGTAAATGTGCGGAAGAAAAAAAGGGCAAAAAATTGACATTTTGTTTTTTTTTGTTTCGGAAACGGTCAATATAAATATATATATATATATATATATTTATATATATATATATTGAGACGATATTGAATTTTTTTAATGTAAATTTTTAAATAAACCGTTTATGAAGTGTATTTTTTAAATATGTATAATTAATATTTCAGGAATAGAATACTTTAAATCCTATGTCTGTAAAATTATGTAATGAAAATAATTTAAACCGTACATATTATTTTTTTTTTCACTTTTGTTTCAATTTCATGGTATGTAATAAAACATTATAATTTTATTAATACTACTCTATTTAATAATCAGTTATTTAATACTATTTTAGTAAAAGGCTAAGACTTTTAGTAAATACTTTACTGTCTGCCCTCTCACTACAGACTGATATTAAAACGTTCACGTTTCGTTTGAACCAAATCAAAGTTAATTTTTACATCTAACAAGCACATTATTCGAGGTACGAGTCAAAATGTTACGTGCAAATCTAGAAAATGCAACGTATTTTGTGAACACAGAAAAATAATATTCGCTCAAAAAATTATTTTTCACATTTTTGAGAACAAATACGAAAATATCTTGGAATAAACTACACTGATGGGTTTTTAAATGCGACAAATTGCTTTTATTTTCTTTAGAGACAACGCATGATATTTATCTCAAAAGTGTGTTTTACATAAAATTCTGTACACACTGCAGATGAAATGATTAAGTATAGTCATGTTTTTTTGTAGTTAGAATTTTCAATAAATATGCACTTAAAAATTACTCACGGTTTAAAAATTATTATTCTGACTCTAAGTAAATTTAAAACTGTTGCAGGATTCGTGGCTACATTTTTATAATGCTACTGGTGTGTACGAGTATTTGTTTTGTGATTTTGAGTGTTACCTTGCTGTTCTGTATTTCTAATATTTGCGTGCGAATAAGAAAATATTTACTTTTTTCTTTAAGTTTCCCAATGTTTTAATAAAGCACTGGAATTGTTTTCAATGCTTTCATCTCATAGAATCTGAATTAGGTGTCTGTGGTTCTTTAATGGTTACATTTATGTATTATCTGAAATCATCGAAATTGTAGCGGATCTCACCAGTAAACTAGCTACAACACCTAGCGTTGGAAGTTTCCCGGGATTAAATTAGTATCGAAAAATAGATATTTTTCAAGACTTAGGTTTGGTAAGAAGTAGTAGTGTTTTCAACTACTAAGAATACACTCCATTTTAATCTTACGGTGTCTTCTTAGGTGTTCAACCTTAACCGAAGATTATATAGCTACGAAAAGAAAAATGTTTTTAAGAGACATAGCAAATTTTTACGATTTAAATTAATATTAATCGTGAATGATTTTTTAAAAAATTAATAGCAAACTTGATACTCCACTGCCCACTTTACTTTAAAAATGATTTAATAAACTTTTATATTACCAAACTGCCATCATGTCGTTTTTCAATATAATATGAATAAGAATTTATATATTATGAAGAATCATTTATTTATTTATTTTAAATTCATGTGTTCCCATATTTAAATATATGTATTTTCCCCTTTCAATTTTTGCCCCTTCTACTCTGTGTTCTTTTGTTTTGATTATACTCTTCAGTGATTGGCTTTTGTCTTCTACTTTCCTATTGGCTGTTGTTTTCTAATTTCCTATTGGCTGTTCCTTCATCTTGTTTCCTTTCCCATATCTCTCATTTTAGTCTTGCTGCTACTTTCATAGTAGAAGCACGTCTTCTTTGCACCTGACGAAGAAAGACTCAGATCTAGCACATTTAAAAAATTTTATGGTGTTTTAAGAAGGATTTTTGTTCTTATTCATTCACACCAGTTTTAACTTATTTTCTTTTATAACATGAATAATATAAATAGTTATCCCGAGAGGCGTGCTATAACATATTTAACTAATCCTAAATGTTGAAGTTTTATACTTGATTTTTATTCAAACATAGCGATAAATGGCGAGATCAGGACTTGAATATGGTTACCTTGGCTTGCCTTACCAATTTTCTACCTACTGAGCAACCTTGTTCGAGACTTCGCCTGCACATTTTTCACTCCTCCGTAATAAACCTCATTTCTTTTACTCCAACCTTGAAGATAATTTATCTAGTTGAAAATATTTCATTATCTTCATTATATTCAACTAGTAACATGCATAAATTTAAAAAAAATAATAATTATCTCAAATTTAATCTCAATATTGTAAATACAATTTTAGTAAAGGCATTGGAATAATTTGGTTTAAAAATTCTTAATTGAGATTAAACTATCGTTAAGTTCCAAGACTGCGCTTTTTTTTTTACTTATTCAAGCATACTTGTCAGCTAAGAGGTTATACAGTTTATTTTGATGCTTTTTTTATACGGTTATTTATTTATTTATTTATTCATTCATTATCATTATTATTATTATTATTTATTTTGCGACTATTTCACAACAGAAGTAAAAGTAATCCTGTTTTAATGTTTTAGCTCAATATATATAATGTTGTTGTATTTTCAAAAAAGTTTTTTCCGAATTCGTACAGCAATTATTTGGGATTTGTCGTGTTTTCTTTAGTCAATTTTTAGATTTTCGTGGTCATCCGCAGATCTTTTTTTGAAATTTACAAAAGAGGCCTCATTTAATATTTTAGCACAATAGAGTTTTTTCGGAATTCACCCAGAGATTTTTAAACCAATTTTGAAAGATTTTTCCTTGTTTCGTGAGATTCGTTTACTTGTCCAAGCATCTCCGGGCTTTCAGCTAGCATTATATATAAATACATACCTATACACATAAACACATGCATATACATGAACTTATATATATACTACGGGGTTCTACCTCCTACGAACTACGCCCGCCAATCCCAGCACACTTTAAAGATATGTTTTTTTAAATATTATTAGGTTACGCAAGTTTGGATGGTATTATAACGAACGACGACTATTTTGTGTAATCATGTTGCCATGCTTTTCCGTTTGAATAGGGCATTTTTTGATTACCATGGCCTCATCAACCGTTGTCGCGACAAATGATGATTAATTTTGGAACTAATAAATAAAATCAGTTCAAATTTTAAAAATCCGCTTTCATAAAATGGTTAGTTTTAAAATATCGCTGCCTTTCAGATTTTTATAACGATGCTATGGACAATATTCTTCCTTTGGGTTTGATGATAAAAAAAAAAGAAAACTTCGTCTGCTTGTGAATAATATTCAGGGATACGGAAGTGCACTGTGTTTTGAAATTTTACGCTTATATTTTATGTTTTGATCGACTTATAGATTTTTCAGCAACATTTTCTAATTATTACCTCTATGTTCAGGCCCTATCATGCATATTTTCATTTTATTTTTAAAATGTAAATTGTTTCGTTTATTTAATATGTTATGTACCCATTTTATAATATTAATTGTAGAAAAAAATTAAAAATATTTTGACAGGCATTTATCTCAATTTATTCTGCATCGAGTGATGAAATATTTAAACAAATTTGTTAACCGCGCTACTTTTGCAGCATGTGATTCCTAATGTCTCATCACAGGTATATTGTTCATTAAAAGTTCGCTTTAAATGTGTAGTTTTAAGATATGGCATAATTTTTACCTCAAATTTGTTTCGCCTGTACTAATTTAACCATTTTAAAGTTTTCCTCTCATTGAGATTTGCGTGTAAATGTATAATACAATAATATATCTGACATAATAATTTGTTTTTAATTTTAATAGAGTTTCTCTAATAGAGGCTACATTTTTTTCAGGTAAATAAAAATATAGCTTTGCAATTTTTGTTAATTTATTTTAATTCTGTACATTTTTAGTTTTCCTCTTCTAAATATTTACTCAATATTTTTCTATGGCGCACATTTTTTGCACTGTCTGCGAGAAGATCTGAGAGCTCAGATGATAAATTTGGTAATTGTTGCAATCATCATTTTTAGAAAATGAGCAGTAAAATTACAAATCTGTATTTCCACTGTCAGAAAAATTCGTCAATTTACACTAGGTTCTTCCTCATTTTTTTTTTTTAACAAATAATCTCCGTAATCTTAGAAAAACATATTTTGTCTGTGAATTCTTCCCAAAAGTACCAAATAAATCATTTTATTCCTACTATACACGCTATCTATTAATATTAAAATCCGAATTTATTTAAAAAATAAAAAAAAATAAAAAATTATGTACATTAGTAATTCTAATTTTTTTTTAAGTTTTCGAATTATAAAATGAATAACACTTTCAGTAATACTTTCTTCATATCACGGAAATTACCCTGGCAGCACTGCTACCAGGATTTTACCAATAACGGATGAATATCCGTTTATTTTTTCTCAGTTAAGAGAGGTAAAATATTGGTGAATTGAAGAAAGTGGGGTAAAAGAAAATGTTTCTGACCTGGAATGAAATTGCCAACTTAGCACTACGAGACGAGTACGTTACCCGTCGGACTACAATTGCACAGTAGTGAAGTACTTTGAAGTAAGTATGCTTGCTTCAGATAGGTATGGTCTTTAAAAACCTTTTAATTTTGAAAGCAATTTCGGAAAGATTTAGTATTTAAAGAGGATTGTGTCTGGGGTTTTATATTTTAGTATTTGTATATTATAGAAATATGAATTATAAATTTTTTTAGTAGACTGCTAGATGTAAAATATGAATATTGTATTTTTATTCAAGAAGAATTAATTTTTCTTTTTTGATTAAATCGATTTTTTTTTTACATTTAATATTTAAATTTAAATATCTGTTGAATTTCTTCATTTAAAACATATTTTAAATGCGAATATTTTTTATGAACAACTTTATAAATTCAACATTATTTAACTTTTTTCATTTATTCAACTTTTAAAAAATAAATGGGGCGTATGTTTGAATAAATGAGAAAATAATTGTTAATAAATATTTTTTAATACTAATACTAAAATATTAAAAACCCAGACTCAATCTCTTTAAAGACGAAATCTTCCCGAAATTATCGTCAAAATTTAAATCTAAAAAAAAAAAAAATAATAATCAAGCCATACACCATCTAACGCAAACATGCTTATTTCAAAGTTGTTTATTTCCGTGCTACTGTAGTCCAATGGTTAACGTACTCGTCTCGTAGTGCTAAGTTGGCTGGTTCGATTCCAGGTCGGAAACTTTTACTTTTACCCAACATTCATAAATTCGTGTATATTTTACCTACTGTAACGGAAAAGACATAAACGGATACTCGTCAATTAACGGAAAAACCCTGGACGCAGTGCTACCAGTATATTTTGCGTGATATTAGAATGTATTTCTGAGAGTTTGCGTTTATTGTCAAACGCAACATATCTGTGAGTATTGTATATTTTTTTCAAATAGTAATTTAACAGATGGTAGAGTACCATTGATTCACTTAAATCATATGATTAACTCTTTTTTTGTATTTTGTCAAGTACCACTTTTATCATATGAGCTCTTCATGTGCTACAATAATGTATATAGCCTTTTGAATCTATTAATGTAAAATAAAACACGTTTTATAACTTTTTGCTTAAATATACGTACACACATGAAATAGATTAAGAAAGGTTTCAATTAATTTATTTTTTCTTCGTAACAGTTACCATACTTCATTTTATTGCCAGTAAAGCTGTATTGCTTGGTTTATCTGTATTTTCAATGATTCTGCATTCCCAGCAATAATCGAAAATCATATAATCCACTATCTTTGCTAAAATAGTTATAGTGATATGTTTGTTTCTATTCTTTAACATAACATTTACAAAATATATTTTATATAGTCAGTAATAAAATGTGTCTAGTTTTTGGGTTTACATTTTAAGCAAAACATGTGGTCCAATCCATTAATGTCCAGTCAGTCAACTTATTTATCTTTCTGTAGAAAGCAAGAGTTTCATATCTATTCTGTACTTGTAAGCACAATAGTAGAAGAAATATTATATATTTTTTTGTTATTTGAGTCTAAAATTCAGCATATCACTTCGAATTCCAAAAATCTCTGACTTAACAGAATTTCTCAATTCATTATTGAGGAAAATATTTTTTTTTTTTTTTTTTTTTTTTTTTTTTTATTGTACTGCAAATTTTCAAGTATAGGAATTATCCGGCAAATTCAGATGATTCTTCAAGAAGATGAAACATTTCTAAGCAATGCCGAATAAGTGTTAAATGGGAAAAAAGAAAGCAATTACCTTTATGGAATATAAAACACCTTCATATCAAACCTCAATGCCTATTTTTACTTTTGTGCAACATTATCAATCCCTTAGTGGATCCCATTGTCATCGATCTCCACGTTTCACTATAAACTATGTGAGATAAATTTTGCTAATGGAAAATGCGAAAATAAATGTCGTTTTTTACAGAAAAATTATTTTTAAATATAGGAGAGACCGGGGCTAGTAGGCGCAGTTTTTAGTTATTGATTTTTATTAATTTTTTGTTTAATTTTTTTATGAAACTTTAACTGTACTTTTAAAGAATGGGCTATAAATATCCGGAGTTTTGAGTTTGTACCTTTTGTAGTTTTTGTTTGTATGTAGTAGTGTATGTATGTGTAGTGTTGTATGTAGTGTAGTGTTGTATGTAGTAGTGTGTAAGTTATGTTGCGGAAGACTAAATTAAAAGGAAAATTGTGCGCCAACCTACCCCGTCACGGGGTAAGTTGGCACACGCTTTATAAAAATTGAAAAGAAACTTAAATAAGCCACGCAGTTAAGAGAAATCAATTTCATTATTACCAGTAAGTTTAAACAAAGGCGTTATCTCCGTACAATGTAAATTCTAAATTATACAGACATAAAAATAATGAATAAAACATTAATATTGAGTAACGTCTATCCTACTCGATATCATCATCAGAGTTATAGTTGTCACAAATAAAAAATCTACTGTCTCCGTTTGGGCAAGCCTCGTGTGCCCAAAATCTTGCACTGCAACCACTTTTCTTGGTGTTTTTTTTTTTTTTTCAAGCTACCAGCACACACCAGACACCGAGCCAATTTGCCCCGTGTTCAATGCACCTACTAGCCCCATAATAAATTTCATCACAAAAGGGTCACGTAACCATCTAAGCATAAATAATCCAAGTAAATCACATATGGGGTAGGTACAGTTAATCATACACTAATAAAAACTGCACAAGTTAAATCGCAATTATTAAGATAAGTATTAGAAATTAGGAAAATAATGAAGCAACAAAAAATTACTTATCAGCGCAAAAAGCAGAAAAATCGTAATAAATGTCCACTGGGCGTAGATAACGCTCAAAACTACAATGAGGATAGTAAAAAGCAAGAAGAAAGTTACTCTGTGACTTGTTGCGCAATATATCCACAAACAGGCAATTTATGAGGACTGCGCCTACTTACCCCATTAGCCGACTAGCCCGCTCTGCCCTATCGGTAATTAACTTAAATTAAACATTGTAATTGCATCCAGCAGATTGTAACATCACTTACTCATCAGAAAATTCAGGTATGAACAGAAATGGTAACGCGATGTAAAAGTTTTATTGTGATTTTCAAATTCAGCATAAACGATTACCTTAAGAACCTCTAAAACTTTCAATTTTTAATACAATTTTTTTTTGGTAAATAAATCAAATCACTTGTAAATTTATAAGTAGGTGAAAATTCTCCGGACCATAATTCGAACCAGGGATGTCTTGGCTGAAGCCGCCAATGCTCTACCAACTGAGCTATCGCTGACGAACCTGGAGGACTAATTCACCCAAGAAACGTTTAACGATCACTGCGTCTGGTCGTACATCAGACCAGATTAAGCAACGATAACGCAGTTGCATGTTCTGAGAAAACAGAAAAAGACGATCAATTGAGATCCTAATCACATGCAGGCGGTTTCATTCGCAGACTCAGCCAGGTAGAGTAGCTTACGAATGACTGTGGCTCAACAAGCCTCACCCAGGTTTCTTTGGCAGAACATAAAGATACGAAATGCCGAAAACTGTTTTGTACGGAAAAGTTTCTGAATTAAGGAAAATATGCGGCAGAGAACGTCACTGGCGGAAGTAGAAAATTGGTAGGATTAAGTAATGCTTTTGGCGGGAAAAAACACCGCAGCACACCAGAAATAACAAAATACGCCTATTGATAAAATACAATGTTTTAAATCAAATATAATAAATATATATGCATGTATATATATATATATATATATCAGTGGCGTGGCGTCCGGTCATCACTGGATGCGGCGATGACCAAGCAATATTTTAAAACTCTTAATAAGCTTTTAAAACTCTACGATCCAGTTTTAGCAGAACATTTGGAGTTCATGTATAAGTGAAGGTAAGATTTAAAGTTTCTTTTTTGAACATTCAACTATTGAATTTTAGAGTTAATAATTTTTCACCACAAACTTAAATAATTGCGATGACCACTGAAAATTTTCACGCCACGCCACTGATATATATATATATATATATATATATATATATACTAGGGGGCTCGGCCTCCTACGAGCTACGCTCGCCAACCCCCGTCCAGACACCGTAGACTCTAAATGCACGCTAATTTGATCGGCTTTAAAAAGATTTCGAAAGATTGAATTATAATTTAAAAAACAGTGGCGATCTCTCTATAAACGGATTTCTATTCATTTCTCTTTGATTGGGGAATTTTAACGCCAAATCCATTGCGGTACTACTTGATTATCCCGTCGACCCATTTCGCCAAATTATATAAATCGCCAAACCACTCGCCAAATTATACAAATTGACATAATTTTTATTTTAAATAACGAAAAAACCAATAAATTAGTACAACATTAATAAAAATACAAATAAAACGTCGAAATAAAAATAACTTGATGACGTAGACACGTGTAACAACATTTCAAAATAAGCTAATATATAAGGAATTAAGTAAACAGAGTCTTTGTCTCCTGGTATTTTTTAACAAAGTGAAAAGAAAGTTCTTTTAAATGAGACATTTTAAATTAATCGTTTTTAATCTGACGTAATTTTGATCAAACTATTCTTTCTAGTTTTAATATTCAGGTGAAAATTCTTGTGTTAGAAATGAAATATTATTTGCGCTTTCCTAACAAAAATAGTTGAAAAGTATCCTCTTAAAGTATCAAATAAATGTCTAGCGCAATTTCTAAATTTAAACCGTTTTGCAATATTATTTTGTGTTCATTTTATGTAATAACTGTAATGTGACGTAAATATGACGTAATTTCTCCTATTTAAGACTTCTAACGCATGTTAATAAATTTATTGTTTTACAAATTCCTTTCTCTCTTAAAATTCACGTGTAATGATAGCATTTATGACGTAATTTTTAATAAGTTCCTGCTTTTTGTACATAATTATTTAATTCTAATTCCAAATGTTTTTTTCTGTTTATAATAGTCACGTGTAAATAAATTTTTAATTTATTTACACGCATAAATATTTTTAATTTGAAGCAAACATTATTGTTTCCGCTGTTTATACAGTTGGCAACAGTTTAAATTAATATCACTTTCTAAAATATGTTAAAAATACCTCCAGAAATGCTGAAAATCTGAATTTAAAATAGAAATAAAACATCAAAAAATTAGTCAAAATAAAAAAATTAATGCAATCTGCGCTCCGGCAAATTCTAACGCATAAAATGATCTAAAAATGGAGAAATTCCTATGAACAGTTTTTGCTCCTATAGAACTTTTTTAGTGGAACGATTTTGTCCAACTTTAGCATTAAATATCTCTTAAAATATTTCTTCGATTTGAAAACTGTCTGCATCAGCGAGTTTATCAAACATTTCTGTATAATACTACCGATTTTCATATTTTTGTATGCATTATTTTTCTTAATATTAACGAAGAAAGATCTCCGGTCACAAAAAATTCAAAACCGGCGGCGGCGGTGACAGCGGTAGTTACTTTTTTTTAGAATAGAGAGATAATTAAGTTTCGTGCCTATTATCATGATTTATTTCCATACTATAAATCTTATATTTAAGTAATTTGTTAATAACATATAACTGGCTAATATTTTGAAATCTTTATTCCCATAAGCATCTTTTCTAAACATTTTTGTTATTTAAAATACAGTATACAATTCGTAAATAATAACAGATTCTAAATACATTATATTTGTATACATGACTTTATAGTCATTAAAAAATATAAAATAAATTTTCCTTTAAATTTTTGAAATACGCTATTCATCAATTTCGTTAGTAAATGATTCGAATATTGATTAAGTATTTTTTTAAATCCTTAAGTATTTCCTACGATACCAAATATCTAAAACATTTATAGTGTGACAAACGTATGTTTAGATTTCGAAAGAATTCTCAAAAGCTTATGGCGACAAAGATAATTTCCACAAGAAAATAGATAGTGCATTTATTATTTTATATAGCAAATAAAAGCTAGCCAGACCAGATAACATATATTTAGCTCTATTTTCTTATCTCAGGAATCCCTTACAGGAAAAAGAATCTTGTAAACAGATACGGAGAATTAAGATTTGATAGATGTATTTGTATATAGCATTATTTGTCGGTCATTACTGTTCCATAAAAATGTTAAAGTTTTTGTCGGATGCATTACTTTTGACGAATCATTTTAAATACATACATATATGCATATATATAGTTGTTAATATGTATATATATATATATATTGAAAATTACAACATAGTCACTGTCTTATTTTTCCATTACGAGTGAAATATGGAGAACCCTACAGACTTACCATGTAGAGAAAGGCGAAGCCATGAGTGAAGAGGCGGCGAAAAATTTAGTCAAATTACAGAAAGAAAACAAAGTGCAATTTAATAAGAAAAGAAAACAGGCTGTAAAATACGAAGTAGGAGATATCGTCGCTATAAAGAAGGTGCAGGATTGCAACGTTGTTAAACTAAGAGAAAAATGTTTGGGGCCATATGAGATAACTGAAAATAAGAATCGCGATCGATATAAAGTAGAATAATATGAGATTTTGAAGGTCCATGAAAGTTGTCAACAGAAGTTGAATTTATGAAGTCGTGGCCTTTTGTTTAAACTTCTTCGTACGTCATCATAGATTAAGTATATGAGGCATTCTCACATATTTTTGACTTTTAAGTGTTTGAATAATAATTTTTATTTTAATACATATTCTTGTTTTTTCTTTTTATTTCTTATACTGCAAAACATCCCATTGCATGACTCCATAGCAATATTAACGAGATAAATAAGATTTGAACGATATTGGGGGTCCAAATATACCACGAAATTTCTCTACCGTACCGTGTCCCAGATGTTTATTTTTCATTAACTACGATGTATCCTGTTGAGCTTTATCCCATGGATAGGAGGTTTAATTACTAAAAGGTTGCATGGATAAATTGTATCCGCCGGATATGTCCAGGATAATTCAGTTGGTATAGAGTTGTAACCTTAAGCCAAGATCCTGTAGTTAAATGTTAGCCTCGACCCATTTTTAGTATTTTGGGAAATTATAAATCTTATGGTTTCTTGTTGAATTAGAATAATTGTGTTGAATTAATAAAGGGTTTTCTATAATATACCAAGTCTGTTTCTTTTTAAATAAGACTAGGGGGCTCGGCCCCCTACGAGCTACCATCGCCAACCCCCGTTCAGACACCACAGTCTCTAAAAGCACACTAATTTGATCGACTTTAAACAGATTTTGAAAGATTGAATTATAATTTAAAAAACAGTGGCGATCTCCCTATAAACGGGTTTCTATTCATTTATCTTCGATTGGGGAATTTTATGGAAAAATCAGCTGCAGTTAAAAGATACACTGGCTGTTTTCGTCTTTCATTAAATAAAATCAGTTAAACATTTCAAAATAAGCTAATATAATAAACAAAACTGCATCAAAATACAAATATATTTCACAAATACCAATGCCTTCTTTTAACGGAAACGACACAGAAGGATAACGAATCTTAACTAAACCATTTAAGCAATTTCTTTATTTTCTGCTTCACAGATTGTTCTCTTTCAAATCATATTTTTTGTCCATGACATTTCATTTTTTGCTTGTAATCTTCTTTTATTTTTATTAAATTACTAAATAGTCGCTCGAAAGCAGTCTAAACGCGTTCAATAAAATTAATATTAATCTTATTTATATAATCTCAAAATATCAAAATAATGTCTTGCGCAATTTTTAAATTTAAACTGTTTTGCAGTATTACTTTTTGTTCATTTTACGTAATAAGTGTAATATGACGTAAATGTGACGTAATTTCTCCTATTTAAGACTTCTAACGCTTGTTAATGAATTTATTATTTTACAATATCCTTTCTCTTTTAAAATTCACGTGTAAAGTATAGTTTTTATTAAGTATTTTCAATAAGTTCCTGCTTTTCATACGTAATTATTTAATCCTAATTTGAAAGTTTTTTTTTCTGTTAATAATAGTCACGTGTAAAATAAATTTTTAATTTGAACAAACATTATTATTTGCGCTGTTTAAACAGTTGGCAACAGTTAAAATTAATACCAATTTCTAAAATAAATAAAAAATATCTCTCGAAATGCTGAAAATTTGAATTTAAAATAGAAATAAAACCTCAAAAAATGAGTCAAATCAAAAAAGTGAATGCTGTCTGCACACTGAGAAATTCTAACGTATAAAATGATCTAAAAATGAATTAATTCCCATACATAGTTTTCGCTCCTATAACACTTTTTTAATGGGACGATTTTGTCCAACTTTAGCATTAAATATCTCTTAAAATAACTATTCAATTTAAAAACTGTCAGCACTAGCGTGTTTATCAAATATTTTTCTATAATACCACCGATTTTCATATTTTTGAATGCAGTATTTTTCTTAATATTAACGGAGAAAGACCTCCAGTCAAAAAAAAATTCAAAACCGGCGGCGGCGGTGACAGCGTAAGTTACTTATTTTAGAATAGAGAGATTACTAAATAATCACTTGAAAGCAGTCTAAACGCGTTCAATAAAATTAATATTAATCTTATTAATATAATCTCAAAATATCAAATTAATGTCTCGCGCAATTTTTAAATTTAAGCTCTTTTGCAATATTACTTTTTGTTCATTTTACGTAATGAGTGTAATGTGACGTAAATATGACGTAATTTCTCCTATTTAAGACTTCTAACGCATGTTAGTGAATTTATTATTTTACAATATCCTTATAAAATTCACGTGTAAATATAGTTTTTATGAAGTAATTTTCAATAAGTTCCTGCTTTTCACACGTAATTATTTAATTCTAATTTGAAAGTTTTTTTTTTCTTTTTTTTTTTTTTTTTTTTTTTTTTTTTTGTTAATAATAGTCACGTGTAAATATATTTTCAATTTGAAGCAAACATTATCATCTGCGCTGTTTATACAGTTGGCAACAGTTTACATTAATACCATTTCCTAAAATAAGTAAAAATTATATCTCGAAATGCTGAAAATATGAATGTAAAATAAAAAATAAAACCACAAAAAATGAGTCATATTAAAAAAGTGAATGCAGTCTGCACACCGGAAAATTCTAACGTATAAAATGATCTATAAAATAATTAATTCCCATGTATAGTCTTTGCTACTATAAAACTTTTTTAATGGAACGATTTTGTCCAACTTTAGCATTAAATATCTCTTAAAATAACTATTCGATTTGAAAACTGTCTGCATCAGCGTGTTTATCAAACATATCTCTATAATACCGCCGATTTTCATATTTTTGCGTGCAGTATTTTTCTTAATATTAACGGAGAAAGACCTCCGGTCACAAAAAATTCAAAATCGGCGGCGGCGGCGGCGGTGACAGCGTAAGTTACTTTATTTTAGAATAGATAGATTTTTCAAAAAAAAAAAAAAAATTACAAATGTGAATTAAATCATACATTTAAAAAAAATCTTTATAAATGTACATTAACATAAATTTCAATGATATCCCACGAATAGAATTTATGAATACCAAATGCATTTACAGTTTGTGAAAAAACTTCCTTATTCGATAAGAGAAAACACAAAATACAGGTTAATATAAACATATACTCTCGACTGCAGTAAACCAAACCTTAAATTAAGCTTAAACATATTTAGCAACTGATATTACGAAACCTTGTTATCTTTTATTAATATTACGCAAATGTTTACGCTTTATATGCGATCATCTGCTATATTGTATTATGGCATTCAAGTACTGTCGGATAACCGTCTCAACAGAATATCTATAGTTTTATCACTATGATATTCTCTCTGATGCATTAGATACGATATTAGAAACATTTATGTTCTAGTAATTAAAATAACAATAATAATAAAATAAGATAAAACCTTTTTAAGTGAAACACATTTGTGCTGAAAACAATATAATAGAAAGGAAATACAAATTATTCCTAATATGCAATTACTTTTATGACTTGTTAACACTAAAATTTATTTAGGATATAAATGTACGACGTTTAAAATATTTCATTTACTATTACACATATATTCACGTTTCTACGATATAATTAGATATGCAGAATTGCTATTTTGCATTAGAGCATCCAAATACTGATAAATAATTGTTTTAGTAGAATATACATTAATTTATTGTTATGAAAAATATTGTTATGCATTGTTATGCGTTAAAAATTGTATTATTGCATTAACATTTGTAATATTGTATTATATTGTTACGCATTTGGACATTGGAAATCAATATGACTAATACTTTCATAATGAAAAATTGAGTATTATTGATATCTGAAAGAGGTAAATGAGTTTAATAAAAATTTATACATTATTAAAAAAAGCGATAATAGAATTATAAACTTTATTCTATATACATATTATATAATACATTATAAACTTTATGGATTAGAATTTTTTCCGCAGCAATATAATAGTGAGTTGAACCATATACATAATACTTGTTTGTTACACTCTCAAAAACGTCTGTGAATTTACGCACTTTTTTCCGTTACTTTAGTTACTTTTTCACGATGTTTTCCGTTTTCGTTGCAATTTGTCATTTTTTCTCAAATCACAGAAAATTCCTATCGTGGTATGATAATTTAAGGAAATATTCCGTAAACCTTTTACTACCAATAAAATTAGCCTCCTCACGCATGCGTGCAAAGAAACGCGGGATACATTAGTCAGAATATTTACGAATGAGAACAACGTCGGTGGTGTTTTATAAATTTTGATCAAAATACAATAATTTAGGGGTAATAGTAGGTATACGTAGTAATACGGAGGTATAAGCCGTATACGTTATGGATTTTGTTAAAGAAACTCTGTATGCCTGTAATTGAGCCTTTTATGCATCAATCGATTAAATGGCCTCTAAGATAACTCACAGTAGCGATACGACAATTTCTGTTACAGCTAAAGGTGTAATTTCCTTCCCCCCTCTTATTAAGCTACAAAAGTAATCCTAACTTAATGGGAAATAATATATCGTCACACGACATATGCCCTTTGAGAGTATTGTCTAAAAGATCGTTTATTTTTAAGGACAAATGGAAATGCTATTCGATTTCGTATTTTAAGACTGAGGGAACCTGTTAATTTCGTGGACAAAAATAAACTCATGAAAATGTGTCAACAACAATTTTCAATGCGAATACTTCCTTCAAGCTAACAAGAAGTCCGTATAGTCTCCTATTTCATTAAAAGTTCTTAAGATATACTGTCCGTAGTAAATTTTAAAAATTCATCATTTATTTCGACAAATTTTTTAATCAACATGTATTTTACTCTTATTTGAAACTTACTATTTGCTATCTTTCCGAAACATGCTTACATGCTGCAGGTTTTAACTTAAAATTATTTAGGCATTAGTAAAATATTTTAAGATTTTTTTTTTCATTATTTTCTTGGTAAGTTGCTTTTTTTTTCTTTAATTTCTAAAATCAAAAACCAAACATTTGTTTCCCACCATTCTATCTAAAAGCAATCTCATTATCTAATTCTTATTCTGACTATTTATATTCACATAGCTGCGATAAGTGTCATACTGATATGCTGACTGTACAATTCACATTCTTACTATTCTAAAACTAACTTCATTTTCTCCCTTTTTTATTGTTCTTCTCGATTAATTGAGATTGGAAAAAAAAATTCTTCATTTTTTTTTTTTTTTTTTTTTTTTTTTTTTTATAGAGCATCCATTTATGTATACATGTATTTAAAATGAATACTTACAATATAAATCCAATTTCCTAAATACTAAATAATTTAATGTTATTTCATCTGCTTTGTTTTATATTCGTATTTTTAATACCATATTGTATAATTTGAAAATACTTTAGGCTTAAACAGAAAGGCTGGGTTTTTAAATATATAAAGGAAAGTAGGAGGCTTATAGTAGATCACTGCAATTGGTCATGTTTATCCGAATTCGACCCGACCAGTACGTCAGATTGACTTTTTTTTTCTTTCTTCGTTTGAGGCCGGATGACTTTAAATGTTTTAAATTCAGGTTAGGTTTTGACTAGGGTTATAGATGACCGAATTTTTCAAAAGTCCTCAATATTTTCAAATAAAAAATAATCATATATTTGATTATTATTAAGTGTAATTGAGTTCATTTTTTACAACAAATATAAAATTGATAATACAGAGTTAATTGTAAACTACTTTCCAGTATTACATTAAAATATGGAATAATTTTTTTACATCAGATTTCTTACAGAAATTAATCTACCTGATGATATAAATGAGAAAATAATTTCTTCTTTATCTCTTAAGACTTTTATAAAAAAAAAAAAAAAAAAAAAAAAAAAAAAAAAAAAATCGAAAAATGATCAGTTTTTGGCTTGCATAACTGTTTAAAATTTTGAATTTCTGAAGTTCTATCAGGTGTAGATAATTGTTTAATACCTCCTTTTAAAGAGAATTTCATGCGGTTGAAATTGATATTTATGTTGACTATGCTTGCTTAAAAAAATAATTTAAATTTAAAAATAAAATAAATAATATAGCGTTTTTAAAAATTTTGAAAAAAATCGTTTGTTATTTGTAATATTAAAAGTTTAAAATCCTGAATTTTTTAGAGTGAGATCTGAATGGTATTATTAAATAAAGCTGAAGATTACCATACAAATAAATAAATAAATAAATAACAGAATAAATGATAGTAAGGTTTTTGTTGTATGTTAATTTTCAGTTTTTATTTCATAACTCTTGATCCTATTTTGAAAATTTCAGTACACAAAACATACAATTTAAAAATATATATATATATATAAACAGTATCTGATTTTTTTTTCCGTTATTTCGCAAGAAAACTTAAAATCTCCGTTTCTAAAACGGAAATTTCTATTCCGGAGAATTCGGGAAATTGCGTGAAAATCTTCGTTTAAACACGGTTATTTCCTTTCCATGATGGATGCTATTCTCTAATTCACAGAGGTAAACCTGCAACTACGCTACAGGAATTTTCAGTTTTAGAGGATTTTTTTTTTGTTGTTGTTAGATGGTACTTAAAGAAATATTGTACTTTGTTTTTAAAGAAATGCATTTTACATCAAACAAGAAAAAAAGTTATATGTTGATTTGAATATGTTCCCTTTGATTCTAATAATTTTCAAAATTTAACAAATATCGATATTAGTAAAACTTTAAAAATATTCATTATTAAAGATTTATAATGTAAAGTGAATACATACATACATACATACATACATATTGTTTCATATGTAACTATCGTCATAACAACAGTAACACAGAAACTATAAATATGTCAGAAATGCATTCCATAACTTAATAATTCATGATATTTTTTTTTAATATTACACAAATGTTTACACATTATATCTATCAATGTCTGATTATACAGAATCATGACATCCAAATAGTAGCCTAATAATATTTTTAGCAGAACATGGACAGCTTTCTCTTTCTGGTACTGCATTAATACGTTAAACTCAATATTGTAGGCTTATATCTTCTAGAAATTAAAATAATACTGGCAATAAAATGCGTTAATTACATTTATTTCCAAATCCTTTATATAAAGAAAATCGTTGAACTAAACACATAGTTTATCTATGTTTAAGATTATCATCTCTCTCCCGTTAATGAACGCGTGTCTAATAAACATTACTATTAATTAACTTTATTTCTGCATTTATTATATATATATATATATATATATATATATCACTTTTACGTACATCAGTTAGGGAAGCAACTTTTCTTATCTTCGGAAATGGAATGAGTGTTATAATATTGCTATCTCTACTGTATAAAAAGTTCTATGTAAAAAAGAAAATTCTAGAACATTGTCGAAGGTGAATAACAATGGCTTGCAGAGAAGAAAGAAGGAGAAACATAGAGAATTTCTTGTAATGCCTGGTCAGTGAGAAAACGGGGAAGGAATAGCAGTCTGATTGTCTGGCATTTCAAGAGGAAAATCACCTTTGATTTTACAGTTGAGGACCCCATGTTTTCAGGAAAGCAAAAACTGAAGTGAGAATAGTCAGTATAGAGTGGAGAGGCTGGAGTATTGAGTAGCGTGTTACAGGTGAAAGTTTTTTTTAATTATTATTGCCATTTATGTTGAGTAGCGTATATGCAACAGTGCGGGAGATACCTGTGATTATCCCGTTGGATAAGTCTAACTGAGTACTCTAAATTGAGAATGGAGGAGCATAATTTGATAATATTGATGATAATTTGATTTGATAAATAAAATGCACGCGTTGTAGTATATGTTACAAAAATACATTTTAACCATATTAATAAAATTATGATTTTACGTTGAGAAATCAATTTATACATGTTTCTACGGTTTTATATATTAGTCATCACTATTTTAATATTATTTTATTTAAATCGAGATATTATATCTCGGAATTTGTAATAATTGTCTGCGACAAAAAAAAAAAAAAAAAAAAAAAAAAAATCAAATTAACTTTATTCAGCAACTAGTCTAGAATAATTAGAATTGTAAGTATATTTAGTTAATTTCGCATTTCCTAATCCTTAATCGAAAGTCAAATAAAAAGAAACTTTCTCGCCATTAACTGAAATAATGTTCTTATGCGTTTAATATATTAAAAATTAACCAATTTTTAAGCTGCTGCTAAAAAGTTCATTTGCCCCAAATTTATATTGTATATTTAGACTTCGTATTGCATGTTTATATGTATCATTGTTTTCTATGCAATGTTCTCTTCAAGTA
Organism: Maratus speciosus; assembly: GCA_963932465.1. Taxonomy (NCBI): domain Eukaryota; kingdom Metazoa; phylum Arthropoda; class Arachnida; order Araneae; family Salticidae; genus Maratus; species Maratus speciosus. Next base: position 275,991,848 of record OZ010795.1, on the reverse strand, counting down.
AATGCATATATTGTTTTTTCACTAAAACATTCATTCCCCTATACATAAACCTTACTAAAAAACACACCCTAGATAATAATAGGCATTTTCTGACATAAAATGCAAACATCTTTATGATGACATTTTTTTTAAACAAAAACACATTTTTAATATTTAATATAAATGTCCTATTTCAGAACTTATACTTCTAATGCAGAATACCTAATTATAGAAGCTATTAGATAATAGAACATTATTCTTCCATAGTATAAGAAATGTAAAGTAATGTTCATTAATTTATTGTTTTCAGAATTATTAACTATTTAGAAATAAATTTTGTTAATATTTAAATCAGTGGTGTCGAATATTCGGAGCGGGATACTATGAACCACTCTGAATTCCGTACAGAATTCAATGGAAGAGATTTTCCAGTTATTTAAGATGTAGATTACGTTTTAAAGTAGTGGTGACAGACGACTTTCAGGTGCAATATTGGACTACCACTCATCTAAATATATATAAAATTTAGAAGTAATGAAAAATGCTGTTTTTGTCAAGCTGTTGTCCGATTATAAATCTGTTTACAAAAATAATGAATTTCAATCATAGCCTAGATTATAATAGACAATTTCTGACATAAAATGCAAACATCTTTAGGATAACATTTTTTTTAAACACATTTTCATTATATAATATAAATGTCCTATTTCAGAAAGTAGACTTCTAATACAGAACACGTAATTATAGACACCATCACATAACAGAATATGATTATTCCATACTATAAGAAATCTGAAGCAAGGTTCAATAATTTGTTGTTTTCAGAATTATTAACCCATTTAGACAGAATCTTTGTTAACATTTAAATCAGGAGTGTCGAATATTCAGGGCGTGATACTTTGAGCCACTCTTAATTCCGTACAGAATTCAATGGAAGGGATTTTCGAATTATTTAAGAAGTAGATCGTAATTTAAAGTAGTGGTGACAAATGACGTTCGGGTCAAATATTCGACTACCACTGATTTAAATATATATAAAATTTGGAAGCAATGAGGAATGCTGTTTTTTTTTCAAGCTGTTCTCCAATAATAAATATATATATGGTCTATATATATATATATATATATATATACAGGGTGATTCATTAATATCGAAACGATAGGCTATCTGCAAAAATATTGCCCCTAGGCACATACTTCCAATTGCAAAGTTTCATAAAAAAAGGTGCAAAATTCGATGAGATAAGTTTCAACTCCATGGGTTGTCTATATGAGAAAATACAAAAATTAATTTTCATACGTCCCCCGTAAAGTAAAATTCCTAATTAGGAAATTTTTCCTTATCCATTCCTGAATGAAACACAAAAAAATTCATCTTGATATCTTCAAAATTCGCAGAGATATCAAAATCCGAAATTCGTCACTTACACCATTTATCCATGCCTCTGAGCGACAAGTTTTTGACTCATTTTGAGTGCAAGATAGGGATCATACGCATATTGTACATTATTAAAAGTCAATATAAGGCAGTGCATCTCCTTTGTACATGAAATCGGCAGCGTATAAATTTTACGTTAAACCTGTATTATGAAGTAATTATTATTATTGATTGTTCTAATGGGTGCTTATAATATTTCTAAAAAAAAAAGGTTCACTACTGTCTTTTGCATACTAGAAATGGATTCATTAGAATAAACGCGATCGTCCAGTTGCCTCGATTAATCATTTACGTATGCGCTGTGAATGTATACTAATAACCCGATCCTAGTAGGTGATCAATCTGAAAAAGGAAATAAAAATACAGTACCTCCACTCTTGCAATGAAAAAAAACCCAACTCTAATACTTGTTTCGAACAAGGAAGATTTTTATTCTTTCAAAGTATGCAATTAAAGGTGGGGTCCACTGCTCGGCATCCGATGATCAAGAAGCATCTGTGAGGCTATAAATCAGTCTTGATTTACACAAAGTATCTTCTTAATAATTCATGTGGATATACGGTAAAACTAGTTGAATAAAACACTAAGAAGAGGTCCTTAGGAAAGAAGACTTAGCCTCGTTATAAAAATATTCTCAAGCACAACTACGGCATTGACTTCCGACATTACCGGCACATTCGGAGCACGAGGCCCACGGAATGTGCGGCGAGCTAAATCGTTTTACTCTATACCAGTAACTGCACTAGACTGAACTGCCAGGAGAGAGAGAGAGAACGCTTATTTAAACTCGCGCGCGGCAGCTAAAGGGTTGCCGTAAAAAGGCGAGAGCGCGCCAAGAAAAGCCAGGGAGCGAGACGATATCGCTAAAACGGCGCAAAGAGGATCGCAAAGTGCGAGTTACTAAACATCGCGTGCTGAAATGAAAACAGTGCTTAAACTGAAAATGGGAAATGAAACCAGTAAATTTAAAACAGAAAAGGTTAGATTAAATAAATAAGAGATGTTTAAAAGTAAGATTAATTAAACTGCCTGGGGAAAGGAAACAAAATATATTGCTACACAATATATTACGACCCAACAAACGTTGAAAAAGAACTTTTAGTCCATAGCTATAAGAGCTGAAGCAAGGTCTGAAACTCCAGTGCTTTATTGCAGAAATAAAGTTGATTTCTTCACACTAAGAATTCCAAATAAGATGCAAAAACGAACAAAAAGACTAAAAGTGATTAATATTGAACTAAAGGAGACAAGCAATTAAATGGAAAAACAATTAAATGAAATGACTGAAAAAGAACTTACCCAAACAAGGTAAACAACAAACCCGGAAAGAAAAAATGAAGTTGAGAGAATACCGGAGGATCATCAGATGCCATCAGGACTACACGGGGAACAGACGTTACCCTACAGGTGGGTAGCTTTGAAAAACAATTAGTACATGTACACAAATGTTGAGAAAAATTACAGTTATACCTTATTAAACCTATATAAAAAAATACATTATCATAAGTTAAAAGAAAGAAAAGGGGGAGTGGTACCACAAAAAATAGGAAAGGTCAAAACATTATACACATAGTACTAATCACATGAAAAAGACTACTCACAACATGGGCAAAACTGCATAACCCTAAGAGCATACTTCCTATCAAAAAATTTTAAACACATACAAATATAAACACACTGCTATAGCAATACAATTTAACACCAAAAAGTGATAATCAAAAGTAAAAAGGTGTGTGTGAGCTCACAAATTGAAACAATATGTACGTACACTTATTAAGCCATGGTAAAAATTGATATACTAAAAAAATTTTGTAAACATGTATGTTTACATGAAAGTAAATATTCACATAGAATATTCTTACTTTGGTTTACATCTCTTTTGAGATTTTGCTAGCATGTTACTATTCTGAAAAAAATTTGTAAAATGTAAGTATATCTCTTTTTTTTTTTTTTTCTTTTTTTTAAACACAAATTTGAATATTTTCTTGTAGTACATTCTAGAGAAGAAACATAACATAACATGAGAAGAACATAGACACATAAAAGAAAAATTAAAACTTTTCCTTTTTTTTTTGAAAGAATACAAGAAAATTTTGAAAATTCAAAAAGGTTTTGAAAATTCACTAAAATTTTGTCAACAGACAAACACTGGTAAAAAATTCTAAAATATTATTACAATACTCAAAGCATTCTATTATGTCTATAAGTATCATTGACATGATACATAAAAAATGAGTCATTTGCAAGAATGATTGAGAAAAAAATGATACCCGTAAACTATTGTAAAATTTAAAAAAAAATGTAAAGAAAGTGGAAATGTGAAACAAACATGTTTCATGAAATATTAGTCTAACGACTACATTGTGACATGAAGTCACCACTGGAATGTTGCTAGAAATTGAATCTTAAAAATTGAAAATGATACCAAAAATGCATTAAAAAAATTTACAGCCTACTAAATAACTAACAATGTGACACGAAGTCACCACTAAAAAATTTATTGGAAAAATTAACTTTTGAAAAAAGTCAAAATGTAACGTACAAAAAAAATTTCATTTTATTCTTTTTCTTTTTGTACTTCAAAATGTGACACAAAGTCCCCACTAGTAATTGAAAAATGCGCAATCTTGAAAAAGAGTCAAAATTTTTAAAATGTGCCCCAAAAAATCGTATTTCACTACAATTTTTGGAAAACGGTGTGACCACTATAGTCACCACTGGAATATTGTAAAAAAATTTAAAAACAATTATTGCTAAGTTTAAAAATGCATTTGAATCTTATAACAATACACTATAGTTGAAATGTGACAAAGTCACCACTAAAACCTGTTGAAAAAACTGCATTAAAAACATAAAACAACAATGTATACATATATATTAAAAAAACTGAAAGAGTACAGAACATAAATTTAAAAGAAATACTGTGACAAAAATTCACCATCTGCCTGCAGATGTTGGATGTATTGAACAGCATCTTTAACTATGTCAAACATACGAAAAGCTGAAACAAAAAATATTTAAAAACTTTATAAGACAAATGTCCTAATCTTGTAGCTGTAAACATATGCTGGTATCAGAAAATAGTATCACTGCTTGAAAGAGTTCATGCTGTGAAGATAAATTAAACACTGGACGTAAAAGTCACAACAGTTTCACTCTATTAATATTGTTCTGTATTTTATTCACAACAATTTATAAAATACTTGAATTTTTCACAATTCTATGTCTTCTTTGAAATGCTAATTTTGAATGATGACTATGAACTGGCATGGAAGATACACTGTGACAACACTGGTGAGTAGAAAAAAAACACAAATTGATGAAAATACTTGAAGATACTGATGAAATTAGACACTGTAGAGTCAACTTGTAGCTTAAAAATTTTGGAATGCATAGTTTCGTAAAGAAAACTGGATACTGTTCCATATGACATGTATGCCTTTCACTTAACTGGTATTCTTGTTAGGTTTTCACAAACTATAAAAACTATTTAACTTTTATAAACATGAATAAAACATCCAAGTAATTAAATCTGTGTCATAATGGTTGTATAGACAAACCATATCTGTATAAAAAATACAGCTGTATGTGATAAATTACGTTTACTTGAATATTTGCATACATCCCGCAATAGCATGCAAACTAGAGTTCAGACTGCACTAATCCCTATCGTGAGACCTGAACCCCTCTAAATTCATACGTAAGGTCACATATATTTTAGAAATAAATTTCAACATTGACACAAAATATAAAAAACTTGAAATTATTTATACCATTCCTTAAAATAAAAATTGACTATTTAAAATTTTGCTATAAACATGGATATGTTTTGAAGAGAACAAACTGCATCGTATAATGGCTGACTACGCAGAGCACACAAATTCTGTATTAAAATACAACACTCTTATTTTCTATTGTAATGGAAGAATTCTTGCACGTACCCTCATAATGCAAGAAGAAATTTTTCATGCCGCACATAAGCACAAATAGTGCTAAACATGAAGAAAAAAGTTCCATATGAAATGGACACCTAATATATGTATGTGAATTTTGATGCAATCTTGAATTCTTCTACTTTTATATCTGCTTATACAAGCATTCTTAAAAAAATCTTGAGAAATAATTGTATTTAATATTTAAATTCATGAAAAATAAAACTTTGCACTGAATGCTGTGACAAGATCTGACTGCTCTCTGAAATAGCTTTAAAACACTTGAATTTTGTCAATCTTCCACATCACACAATACAAAACAACACTTAAAATTTTCTTTTTTAAAAACAAAATCTTCTTACTTGATGCAAAAAAAATTCTAGTACTTAAAATATAAAACTGATGTTAATATTCTTGACAGAGCACAACGTGCTAAAATAAGGCATAATCTTGTATTGCATTTCTATCTATTAATATCCATCATTTGAACTATTAAATCTTGAAAAAAGCATTATAAATGTCGTAAGAGACAATATATTTTCTCATATTCACTAAAATTTTCATTGTAAATTAAATATTTGAAAAGAAAAAAATGGACTTAGAACAAATACTACACGTGCACGATATTTCATCTTATTCAGCAATTTATCTTCATGTATTATTTATTTCTATATTTTCACAAAACTGCCACATTATTATTTTATTTATTCTTTTTACTTAAACTATTGTTCGAACATATTTTTTTTTTTTTTTGAAGAGGAAAAAAACAAACTGGAGCACGTGGTCGCCGAAAATAAAATGATGATGCAATCGCTATAAGACTTAAATCCGAATGCATCCAGTAAAATACACTTGTAAAAATGAAAATCAGTAAAAGAAAAAGCTGGAGTAAATACGATTAATCGGTAAAATTTGTTATATACATAAAAAGTCATTGAAAAACTTATGCTTCTGCTTGATCACTCAAATGCACTGTCTGTGCACCTGGCACTAGCACCATTTATTAAGAAGTAATTATTTGATTGTTCTAATGCAGGCATGTCAAACTCGTCTACCGCCGCGGGCCAAATTAAGTATTGCATACAAAGACGCGGGCCACATCAAACAAAGTAGATAGTGTTATTAGAATTGCACACAGCAATATTTGTAGGTACAGTCGTGGAAAAAAAGTACCCCCCCCCCCCCCCAACACACACACACTAACTCCTCAGCAAATTATCGTAGAAGAAAGTTACCGGTACCGAATGATTGGAAATAAAGTCTACTTTTAAATGATATAGATAAAATTTGCTTAGGAGGCCATCTACATATTAAAACGAACCATAACTTTGTTTTTTTTTCAATAGCAGTACACAATTCTGACAGCATAAATGAACTCTACACCCTTCAATTAGTCTAAAAACAAATTTTTACGCAATTCGTACCATAAGTTTCCGAGAAATTAATTATTTTAAAACGAGCGTATTTTAAGGGCTGTATCCAAATTGAAGTTCGGAAATCGATTATTAACCAAGAGAGCCCCCAATCTTGATCAAGGCACCTTAAGAAGTCAATGAAGCCTGCTAGATTACAATACAGCAGAAGAAATTTTAAAATATCTAGTCACTTCTATTATAGACGGCCCCTTAAACCATCATTTTGCCGTTTTTTAAGCATAATTTGAAAACTACTTGGAAGAAAAATGTGAAATTTTGGATTTACATAAAGCAGGACTTAATAAATCTAAATCCATCAAAAAAATTGCAGGTTGCAATTCATAATTTTTTCGAATATTAATTTTTTAATTCATATCATAAAACTATAAAAATTGCAAATTCAGCGTATTTATGTTTAGGTATATTAGTATTATTGCTACAAAAAAAATTAGCACATTAGGAGCATAATTTCTGGAGATATTAATAAAAATGTAACATTAGAAGCACTAAATTTTGAATATTTATAATTCAAAAACTTATCATTCTAATGACTTGAAATTCGGTGTCTAGGCATAATTTCAACCGAAGGTTTGAAATATCTTGTTAAAATTGGGTATTGTCATTGAAAAAAATGAAGTTTGGATTCGTTTTAATATGTAGATGGCCCCCTAAGCAAATTTCATATACATCATTTAAAAGTAGACTTTATTTCCAATTGTTCGGTACCAGTAACTTTCTTCTACGATAATTTATTGAGGAGTTAGTAGGGGGTGTTTACTTTTTTTTTTCCACGACTGTACAAAACATAGCCATATTAAACAAATAGTCAAGTAAAGTTCCAAAGTTATTATAATAATTCATAGTTTATTTTATCTTATTTTTCGAAAAAAATCTTGGCATTACTTTTTATCAACTATATCTACAAAGTTTAATCGGATTTTCTAAATTGTATTACCTTAAAAAAAATATTTTGCACAAGCTATGTTAATCTAGCAAAAGTATAACTTTTAATCTTCCGGATTTTTTTTTTTTTCAAGTAAAAGAAAAGCATATTTTGAAAAAAAAAATTATTTAATAAATTGTGTCTCGTATTAATGCGCTACGTATTTCATTTCATTTATGAAACACATTTTCTCGTTCAAATTATGTTGCTTTTACCAGAAAAATTTTGCTACCGAACATAGTTAATGAATGCCTAATTGCTCCACTTTGCCTCATTGCCAACTTTTTCACTCACTTGGAAAATTGCAACTCGTAACTGAAATAAACAAAGGTAAAATGCCAAAGGATTGGCGGGCCACAAAGAAGTTGTCGGCGCGTCAGTTGTGGCCCGCGGGCCGCGTGTTTGACATGCCTGTTCTAATGGGTGCTTATCATATTTCTAAAAAAAAGGTTCACTACTGTCTTTTGCATACTAGAAATGGATTCATTAGAATAAACGCGATCGTCCAGTTGCCTCGATTAATCATTTACGTATGCGCTGTGAATGTATACTAATAACCCGATCCTAGTAGGTGATCAAGCTGAAAAAGGAAATAAAAATACAGTACCTCCACTCTTGCAATGAAAAAAACCCAACTCTAATACTTGTTTCGAACAAGGAAGATTTTTATTCTTTCAAAGTATGCAATTAAAGGTGGGGTCCACTGCTCGGCATCCGATGAACATGAAGCATCTGTGAGGCTATAAATCAGTCTTGATTTTCACAAAGTATCTTCTTAATAATTCATGTGGATATACGGTAAAACTAGTTGAATAAAACACTAAGAAGTGGTCCTTAGGAAAGGAGACTTAGCCTCGTTATAAAAATATTCTCAAGCACAACTACGGCATTGACTTCCGACATTACCGGCACATCCGGAGCACGAGGCCCACGGAATGTGCGGCGAGCTAAATCGTTTTACTCTATACCAGTAACTGCACTAGACTGAACTGCCAGGAGAGAGAGAGAGAACGCTTATTTAAACTCGCTCGCGGCAGCTAAAGGGTTGCCATAAAAAGGCGAGAGCGCGCCAAGAAAAGCCAGGAGCGAGACGATATCGCTAAAACGGCGCAAAGAGGATCGCAAAATGCGATTTACTAAACATCGCGTGCTGAAATGAAAACAGTGCTTAAACTGAAAATAGGAAATGAAACCAGTAAATTTAAAACAGAAAAGGATAGATTAAATAAATAAGAGATGTTTAAAAGTAAGATTAATTAAACTGCCTGGGGAAAGGAAACAAAATATATTGCTACACAATATATTACACCCCAACAAACGTTGAAAAAGAACTTTTAGTCCATAGCTATAAGAGCTGAAGCAAGGTCTGAAACTCCAGTGCTTTATTGCAGAAATAAAGTTGATTTCTTCACACTAAGAATTCCAAATAAGATGCAAAAATGAACAAAAAGACTAAAAGTGATTGATATTGAACTAAAGGAGACAAGCAATTAAAGGAAAAACAATTAAATGAAATGACTGAAAAAGATCTTACCCAAACAAGGTAAAAAACAAACCCGGAAAGAAAAAATGAAGTTGAGAGAATACCGGAGGATCATTAGATGCCATCAGGACTACACGGGGAACAGACGTTACCCTACAGGTGGGTAGCTTTGAAAAACAATTAGTACATGTACACAAATCTTGAGAAAAATTACAGTTATACCTTATTAAACCTATATAAAAAATACATTATCATAAGTTAAAAGAAAGAAAACGGGGAGTGGCACCACAAAAAAATAGGAAAGGTCAAAACATTATACACATAGTACTAATCACATGAAAAAGACTACTCACAACATGGGCAAAACTGCATAACCCTAAGAGCATACTTCCTATCAAAAAATTTTAAACACATACAAATATAAACATACTGCTATAGCAATAAAATTTAACACCAAAAAGTGATAATCAAAAGTAAAAAGGTGTGTGTGAGCTCACAAATTGAAACAATATGTACGTACACTTATTAAGCCATGGTAAAAATTGATATACTAAAAAAATTTTGTAAACATGTATGTTTACATGAAAGTAAATATTCACATAGAATATTCTTACTTTTGTTTACATCTCTTTTGAGATTTTGCTAGCATGTTACTATTCTGAAAAAAAATTTTAAAATGTAGGTATATCTTTTTCTTTCCTTTTTTTTTTTTTTTTTTTTTTTTTTTTTTTTTAAACACAAATTTGAATATTTTCTTGTAGTACATTCTAGAGAAGAAACATAACATAACATGAGAAGAACATAGACACATAAAAGAAAAATTAAAACTTTTCCTTTTTGTTTTTTTGAAAGAATTCAAGAAAATTTTGAAAATTCAAAAAGGTTTTGAAAATTCACTAAAATTTTTTCAACAGACAAACACTGGTAAAACATTCTAAAATATTATTACAATACTCAAAGCATTCTATTATGTCTATAAGTATCATTGACATGATACATAAAAAATGAGTCATTCGCAAGAATGATTGAGAAAAAAATGATACCCGTAAACTATAGTAAAATTTAAAAAAAATGTAAAGAAAGTGGAAATGTGAAACAAACATGTTTCATGAAATATTAGTCTAACGACTACATTGTGACATGAAGTCACCACTGGAATGTTGCTAGAAATTGAATCTTAAAAATTGAGAATGATACCAAAAATGCATTAAAAAAATTTACAGCCTACTAAATAACTAACAATGTGACACGAAGTCACCACTAAAAAATTTATTGGAAAAATTAACTTTTGAAAAAAGTCAAAATGTAACGTACAAAAAAATTTTCATTTTATTCTTTTTCTTTTTGTACTTCAAAATGTGACACAAAGTCACCACTAGTAATTGAAAAATGCACAATCTTGAAAAAGAGTCAAAATTTTTAAAATGTGCCCAAAAAAATTGTATTTCACTACAATTTTTGGAAAACGGTGTGACCACTATAGTCACCACTGGAATATTGTAAAAAAAATTAAAAACAATTATTGCTAAGTTTAAAAATGCATTTGAATCTTATAACGCTACACTATAGTTGAAATGTGACAAAGTCACCACTAAAACCTGTTGAAAAAACTGCATTATAAACATAAAACAACAATGTATACATATATATTAAAAAAACTGAAAGAGTACAGAACATAAATTTAAAAGAAATACTATGACAAAAATTCACCATCTGCCTGCAGATGTTGGATGTATTGAACAGCATCTTTAACTATGTCAAACATAAGAAAAGCTGAAACAAAAAATATTTAAAAATTATAAGACAAATGTCCTAATCTTGTAGCTGTAAAAATATGCTGGTATCAGAAGATAGTATCACTGCTTGAAAGAGTTCATGCTGTGAAGATAAATTAAACACTGGACGTAAAAGTCACAACAGTTTCACTCTATTAATATTGTTCTGTATTTTATCACACAACAATTTATAAAATACTTGAATTTTTCACAATTCTATGTCTTCTTTGAAATGCTAATTTTGAATGATGACTATGAACTGGCATGGAAGATACACTGTGACAACACTGATGAGTAGAAAAAAAAAACACAAATTGATGAAAACACTTGAAGATACTGATGAAATTAGACACTGTAGAGTCAACTTGTAGCTTAAAAATTTTGGAATGCATAGTTTCGTAAAGAAAACTGGATACTGTTCCATATGATATGTATGCCTTTCACTTAACTGGTATTCTTGTTAGGTTTTCACAAACTATAAAAACTATTTAACTTTTATAAACATGAATAAAACATCCAAGTAATTAAATCTGTGTCATAATGGTTGTATAGACAAACCATATCTGTATAAAAAATACAGCTGTATGTGATAAATTACGTTTACTTGAATATTTGCATACATCTCGCAATAGCATGCAAACTAGAGTTCAGACTGCACTAATCCCTATCGTGAGACCTGAACCCCTATAAATTCATACGTAAGGTCACATATATTTTAGAAATAAATTTCAACATTGACACAAAATATAAAAAACTTGAAATTATTTATACCATTCCTTAAAATAAAAATTGACTATTTAAAATTTTGCTATAAACATGGATACGTTTTGAAGAGAACAAACTGCATCGTATAATGGCTGACTACGCAGAGCACACAAATTCTGTATTAAAATACAGCACTCTTATTTTCTATTGTAATGGAAGAATTCTTGCACGTATCCTCATAATGCAAGAAGAAATTTTTCATGCCGCACATAAGCACAAATAGTGCTAAACATGAAGAAAAAAGTTCCATATGAAATGGACACCTAATATATGTATGTGAATTTTGATGCAATCTTGAATTCTTCTACTTTTATATCTGCTTATACAAGCATTCTTAAAAAAATCTTGAGAAATAATTGTATTTAATATTTAAATTCATGAAAAATAAAACTTTGCACTGAATGCTGTGACAAGATCTGACTGCTCTCTGAAATAGCTTTAAAACACTTGAATTTTGTCAATCTTCCACATCACACAATACAAAACAACACTTAAAATTTTCTTTTTTAAAAACAAAATCTTCTTACTTGATGCAAAAAAAATTCTAGTACTTAAAATATAAAACTGATGTTACTATTCTTGACAGAGCACAACGTGCTAAAATAAGGCATAATCTTGTATTGCATTTCTATCTATTAACATCCATCATTTGAACTATTAAATCTTGAAAAAAGCATTATAAATGTCGTAAGAGACAATATATTTTCTCATATTCACTAAAATTTTCATTGCAAATTAAATATTTGAAAAGAAAAAAATGGACTTAGAACAAATACTACACGTGCACGATATTTCATCTTATTCAGCAATTTATCTTCATGTATTATTTATGTCTATATTTTCACAAAACTGCCACATTATTATTTTATTTATTCTTTTTACTTAAACTATTGTTCGAACATCTTTTTTTTTTTTTTTTTTTTTTGAAGAGGAAAAAAACAAACTGGAGCACGTGGTCGCCGAAAATAAAATGATGATGCAATCGCTATAAGACTTAAATCCGAATACATCCATTAAAATACAGTTGTAAAAATGAAAATCAGTAAAAGAAAAAGCTGGAGTAAATACGATTTATCAGTAAAATTTGTTATATACATAAAAAATCATTGAAAAACTTATGCTTCTGCTTGATCACTCAAATGCACTGTCTGTGCACCTGGCACTAGCACCATTTATTAAGAAGTAATTATTTGATTGTTCTAATGCAGGCATGTCAAACTCGTCTACCGCCGCGGGCCAAATTAAGTATTGCATACAAAGACGCGGGCCACATCAAACAAAGTAGATAGTGTTATTAGAATTGCACACAGCAATATTTGTAGGTACAGTCGTGGAAAAAAAGTACCCCCCCCCCCCACACACACTAACTCCTCAGAAAATTATCGTAGAAGAAAGTTACCGGTACCGAATGATTGGAAATAAAGTCTACATTTAAATGATATAGATAAAATTTGCTTAGGGGGGCATCTACATATTAAAACGAACCATAACTTTGTTTTTTTTTCAATAGCAGTACACAATTCTGACAGCATAAATGAACTCTACACCCTTCAATTAGTCTAAAAACAAATTTTTACGCAATTCGTACCATAAGTTTCCGAGAAATTAATTATTTTAAAACGAGCGTATTTTAAGGGCTGTATCCAAATTGAAGTTCGGAAATCGATTATTAACCAAGAGAGCCCCCAATCTTGATCAAGGCACCTTAAGAAGTCAATGAAGCCTGCTAGATTACAATACAGCAGAAGAAATTTTAAAATATCTAGTCACTTCTGTTATAGACGGCCCCTTAAACCATCATTTTGCCGTTTTTTAAGCATAATTTGAAAACTACTTGGAAGAAAAATGTGAAATTTTGGATTTACATAAAGCAGGACTTAATAAATCTAAATCCATCAAAAAAATTGCAGGTTGCAATTCATAATTTTTTCGAATATTAATTTCATAATTCATATCATAAAACTATAAAAATTGCAAATTCAGCGTATTTATGTTTAGGTATATTAGTATTATTGCTACAAAAATATTAGCACATTAGGAGCATAATTTCTGGAGATATTAATAAAAATATAAAAATGTAACATTAGAGGCACTAAATTTTGAATATTTATATTTCAAAAACTTATCATTCTAATGACTTGAAATTCGGTGTCTAGGCATAATTTCAACCGAAGATTTGAAATATCTTGTTAAAATTGGGTATTGTCATTGAAAAAAAATGAAGTTTGGATTCGTTTTAATATGTAGATGGCCCCCTAAGCAAATTTTATATACATCATTTAAAAGTAGACTTTATTTCCAATTGTTCGGTACCAGTAACTTTCTTCTACGATAATTTATTGAGGAGTTAGTAGGGGGTGTTTACTTTTTTTTTTCCACGACTGTACAAAACATAGCCATATTAAACAAATAGTCAAGTAAAGTTCCAAAGTTATTATAATAATTCATAGTTTATTTTATCTTATTTTTCGAAAAAAATCTTGGCATTACTTTTTATCAACTATATCTACAAAGTTTAATCGGATTTTCTAAATTGTATTACCTTAAAAAAAATTATTTTGCACAAGCTATGTTAATCTAGCAAAAGTATAACTTTTAATCTTCCGGATTTTTTTTTTTTTTTTTTTTTTTTTTTCAAGTAAGAGAAAAGCATATTTTGAAAAAAAAAAATTATTTAATAAATTGTGTCTCGTATTCATGCGCTACGTATTTCATTTCATTTATGAAACACATTTTCTCGTTCAAATTATGTTGCTTTTACCAGAAAAAGTTTGCTACCGAACATAGTTAATGAATGCCTAATTGCTCCACTTTGCCTCATTGCCAACTTTTTCACTCACTTGGAAAATTGCAACTCGTAACTGAAATAAACAAAGGTAAAATGCCAAAGGATTGGCGGGCCACAAAGAAGTTGTCGGCGGGCCAGTTGTGGCCCGCTGGCCGCGTGTTTGACATGCCTGTTCTAATGGGTGCTTATCATATTTCTAAAAAAAAAGGTTCACTACTGTCTTTTGCATACTAGAAATGGATTCATTAGAATAAACGCGATCGTCCTGTTGCCTCGATTAATCATTTACGTATGCGCTGTGAATGTATACTAATAACCCGATCCTAGTAGGTGATCAAGCTGAAAAAGGAAATAAAAATACAGTACCTCCACTCTTGCAATGAAAAAAAACCCAACTCTAATACTTCTTTCGAACAAGGAAGATTTTTATTCTTTCAAAGTATGCAATTAAAGGTGGGGTCCACTGCTCGGCATCCGATGATCATGAAGCATCTGTGAGGCTATAAATCAGTCTTGATTTTCACAAAGTATCTTCTTAATAATTCATGTGGATATACGGTAAAACTAGTTGAATAAAACACTAAGAAGAGTTCCTTGGGAAAGGAGACTTAGCCTCGTTATAAAAATATTCTCAAGCACAACTACGGCATTGACTTCCGACATTACCGGCACATCCGGAGCACGAGGCCCACGGAATGTGCGGCGAGTTAAATCGTTTTACTCTATACCAGTAATGCTGCGTTTACACTATGTGGCCTGTCAGGTCTTTTGGGTCTTTCAGGTCCAAGAATCGAAAAAATTGCGTCCACACTACGGCATAAGAACTTGGCTTGCGCATGCGTATATTTGCAGGCTGGGGGAAGGGAGGGACAGTCGTGTTTGTTTGTTTACGTTCGTATTCGTATCGAAATGAACGTCAGAATTGTTTGCGCCGTAATTTCTTTTGCACAGACATTAATTACGTGTAAATTAATTAAAATTACGCGTTTTTCTAAGCTCATTGCCCACAAGGGAAGCAAGAAAATGCAATTGCCCCTAATTTTCTTTTTCTCTGACTGTGAAAAAAACAAAATTTATTCTTTTCAAACAGTTTAAAGTAAGGAAACACAGAGAGAAAATGAATCTAACTTTTTTGTTGTTGTTGTCTGGGGAAGGGGTACGATCCCTCCTTTCCACAAAATAAAATTTACATTTATTTTTCCTTTTGATTTAAGGGAGCAGTTTACCTTAAAATTGGTCAAAAAATTGATTTTTCTTTTTTAATATTAAATGAAAGCCTGTTTAATTGTGAATATTTTGACACCTCATTTTTATCCATACTGTAAATATATCGCGAGGTATTGTAAATTTTGTTAAAACACTCAGCGCAATTACCACACAAATTAAAACTTTAAATGGCTTTTTCTCCATTTTCATATTTTCTTCACTTTCATGTTTTAAGGCTTTTTCTGTATTAGAGATTTTTAAGCTTTTTATTGTGCATGTTCTTTATTACATAGGGTAGATGTACCAGTTTTGGCCACATTTAGAGAAAATTTGAAATAGAAATTTTACATTTCTTGATCGATCGAAGCATATTAAATCAAAATAACATCATTCTTTAGTAAATTTAATTGTCTTTCTGTTAACTATAATGACTTTCTACAGAATATTTTAGGTTGTGAGTAATAACTCATCAAGTAATTTATTCCAATTTGTACCAGTTTTGGCCACCCCTACACCAGTTTTGGCCATCTCTATGCACCAGTTTTGGCCACTCCAATATCATGTAGTTTAACAAACATTTTAATTGATAATAAGTAAAAATAAAGCATTTATATGCAACATCTATTTTACCACACATATATTTGTTTGCTGTATTAAGAGAATTTTGCAAATTTCTTTATGAATTGATAAAAACATCAAATAAAATATACTTATGTTGATTTTAACTGAAAATTTCAATTAAAAAACAAAAAATATATTTAAATTTGATTAATAAAAGCGACAACAGTGCCTATAGGACATAAAAATTAACTATTTAATCAATTTTATAATTATTCATGGATTGTGGCTTGTTTAGAACTCTTGAATCTTCATCAAAGAGTTATATTTCTTGAAAGCATTTTCTGATTTTTGTTTGATTTTCATCAAAAAGTTATGAAATCATCTTTTGATTTATATTAGCTTGTGCCTTATTTAAATACCTTGCTTCTTTGCAAGTTATTTTAGGGTGTGATTTCAGAAGTAAATCATACCATTTCATACCTGGTCTTCCATCTTGAAATGGAGTTTCTATCTTGCCGGCTACAATTTTCTGGGCAGAATCTTAAAAGTTATTCCATTTTTATAGGAAATAGTATTCTGACAATATCTAAAATCCACTTTTCTAATTGATTTTTAACTTCAATTCCTAGTACCTAGATCTACTACTTAAGATTCAACATTATTAGAGAAAAGTGGTGTCCGTCCTGCAAACTTGTGATGTAAGGCAAGAACGGGTTACTCCAAAACTTTGTTAGCTTGTAGTGCTGGCATTACATTTTGAATGGCCTTAATTTTACTTCCTATCTTAGAGCAGTGTTCCCTCTAAGGCTATTTTTTAATAGCACATAATCTCTTTTAAACTTGGTAAAAGGAATCCTGTTTTTTTTTTTTTTTTTTAATAATGTGACATACATTCTTACTTGTATTTAGATATCTCTAGTAAAGATTTTCACAATATTTAGTATTTCTAAATCCGTGTGCCTGAAATATTGCAAAAAATATGGAACTTCATTTCTTTAGGAAAAATACAAGCAATTAAATCATGCTATAATTTTATTGAACTTTTTAATTTATAAGTTGTAAAATCTTTAAAAATTTATGTTTTAGTTTATTTATCATATCTAAACATTACATATCGCCTCCCCTTTTGTTTTATCAATACTAAACACAATACCATATTTTCTTTAGCAATATCATTCTTTAGTGACTAGCACAATGCCCTTCTTTCTAAAGTGAATTATCTATTGGACAGATAATAACAAAATCTCTTTTATAAGAACTGTCATTAGCCTTGCTTTTATTATTATTATTATTGAAGCCATTACTATATAAAACAAAATTAAATAGATTTTTCCAGATGTTCTTAAATTTTATAATGTCTAAAATTCCCTCTATAATGAATCATGTGGCCAAAAGTGGAACATAATGTTGTACCCTTTTTGGCCACCCCCATGGCCATAACTGGTACACATAGCAAATTTAATGCACCAGTTTTGGCCATCCCCCATTAAACTGTTAAAATAATTAAATCAAATGTAAAATTGCAGTAGAGAGAAAGCTTACCTCATAAAACATAATAGCAATTTGTTTCAGAAGAAATAGAACCCAATAAGTGCCTAATGTTGAAAGATTCTGAAAACTTGTCAGCTAAGCAAAAATCTTAATACATGTAAGCACACACTACAGTTTCACACATTTATTTTTTTTGCAAGTCATATTTTATCAAAAAATAAACAAATGATATTGTAAATGATAAAAAAGAGTTTGCTTAAAATGTAAGAATGCCTATTATTTGTTAGCATTAATTCACAGGCTAAATATTGGACAAATTGATCCAATGTGGCCAAAACTGGTGCATCTACCCTATGTGGTAAATCTGTGCATGGAATTAGCCTTTAGGTTTTTTGTTATTTAAAAAAAAAAGTATATGAAGATGTGTTAGATTTCATCGTTTTGCACTATATATATATATCAGTAAAAAAATCATAATAAATGTAATATTGGATATGTCTAAAAATCCATGTGCAAGTTTGTGTAGTACACATTTGAAAATCTAAAAAAAAAAAAAAAAAAAAAAAAAAAAAAAAAGGGCAAAAATATCAATTTTTTTTTTTTTAAGTAGTAGGGATTTAAAAAAATTCAAATTTTTATGAAATTTAATTAAATACACAGTTAATTTTTTTTTCAAAATGTACTTTTAGTTTAACATTGAAATTCAGTGAGTTCACCATTTGAATCATATTTAAAATTTAAAATAAAGAAAATTGTTGAAAAAGGAAACTGTGCCTTAAGTGTTCAGAAATTACCTTAAACAGGGGTCCAGGAGGGCAAGGACGATTTTTCTTTTTAATTTAAGTGTTCAAAAATTACTTTAAACAGGGGTCCAGGAGGGCAGGGACGACCCCCTGACAAAAGAGATAACTGCTTCAATTCGTCATTTAAAAAATGGCAGTAGGAGCTTACTTTTGTTTTCTTAATTGTTATATGTATGGTTTGGCTTTAATGTTGACATTATGTTGCTACAATGTGAAATGAATACCAACACTGATGGAAAACCTAATCGGAGACATCACCAGTAATCAGGTTATCACTCATTTCACATTGCAGCAGAGCGTATGATGTTGCTATGCCAACACCCCTCTCTGGTGCAACAGTTAACTGCCTGTCTCGTTATTTATATTATTATCATCTGTGACACTACCTTCTGAGCAATAAATCTTTAAAACGACAATGAGGAAAAAATTAATTACTTTGACACAATAATAGTAAATTCCCACTGTTTTATAAGGGAGAATACAGAATTTATTTGGCCCATGTAACAGAAAATATTTCATTTCCCTGATAATACTGGAAAAAAAGGAACTAAATGTAACATTTCGTGAAATTTTACTTTTGGACAGTTTGAAAATAAAGCTTTTACTTTATAGATAATGGGCATTAATTTCAGAAGAGCAAGTGTCCTCACCTGATGGTAAAACAGTATTTTTAAATGGAAACTTACATTATCGCTTGTGAAAATTAAATCTACAATCATTACATGAAAATGACGCCATTTTCTATATACTTTTAGTCGTGATATTACATTTAAATAAAGGTACTATGGTAACACTTATAGTAAAGGCTTAAAAATTTATACATGAAAAATGTGCATTATCTGTTCAAAATGATGCAATTTTGCATGTGAAAATACAGTGAGTCTGATTTTTAATTGATTTATAAAAATAATGCTCATACCCATTTTCTTTTTGTGGCAATATGAAAGAAAAAGTTGCATTAGAAAATTAAATAACATTTTTTAAAAATTATAAACTATAGCAGGTGGTTGAAAATAGGGCTGAGAAATCTGATAATTGTTTTAAATTTGCAATAATTTTACTCCCATTCTAAAACTATTGTATGGTGTTGTACATATATAATGTTATAAACATATATAATGTTATCAACATTTAGGTAATTTTAGTCCCCACCCCATCACTTACAATATCATATGTTATCATTCCTCGACCCCCCCCCCACACACACACACACCTTAATGAAATCATCATCAATGTTTAAAAATCCTTTTTATTTTTATATGTTTGCGTTTGCATAAAGATATGATTTTACATTTAAACAACTGTATATCAATTAACATCTAAAAGGGGCACTTACTATTTAAAAAGGTATAAGACTATTTTGATGTAAAGAAAAAAATAAAGCACTAAAACAAAAAATATCGTTTGGATTAAAAAAAAAAAACCTTTCCCCAAAAATATCTTATGACAATCAAACGTCAGATCCCCCCCCCCCCTTCCCACACACATTAAAATGATAATTTTATATATGCACAGCCCTTAATTTGTATAAACACTGCAGCAGCAAAAGAAGGTGACATTTCAAAATTCCTCCCACAGCATTTAAAAAACTAATAAGTTGTATTGAAAATACCTTATATTATAAAGAAGCTTTTCTATTAGGTTATTATTATTATTATTATTAGGGAAGGAAAACTTCTCATAAAATGGCAACACTACTTTACTTCTACTTTCTACTTGAACTAAGTGACAACACTATTTGAAAACAAATATGGCCGCCTGTTGTTTAGATGTGTAGTCGTACAATTTTGGCTGTTTGAAAAGTGTAGAAGAAATTTAAGATTTTTGTGTTTAAAATTCTACCAAACTTTCTATTTTAAAAGCAAAAACTAAAAGGTGTCATATTTTCTGAACAAGCATTTCAAGTTTGATGAGAAGAAAAATGCATTTTGTCAGATCTTTAATGAAGATAGAAAGTATTTGTGAGCAAAAAATTAAACGTGTAAATTAAAATCTGCAACTTAAAAGCGCGAAGTCGGAGCAGAGTTGGAGCCGGAGCCGGAGCCGGAGCTGGAGCCACGGTATTTTCTCTAGGAGCGGAGCTGGAGCATCAGAAATTGTTCGGCTCCGGGTCACTGATACTGGCTGCACCACTGGTATAAGGAATATACACAAATTATGAAAAATTAGGCATAGATTATGAAACACTCTCCAACAGTAGCTATTAAGAAATTTAATATTTTCATACAATGAAATGAAATATCTAAATGTGCCATTTAAAAACACGTAACTCAGTAAAAATGCATTTTCAGCACTTGTTGTCCCCATAACACTTTTTGATGCATAATATTTATTGAATTTCACATTTAAATAGCACCCTCTATAGCGAACATCATTAGCATTTAATAATTACAATGCAATCGCAGTATATTTAGAAGTGTGACAAACTGAATTCATAAATACTTTTCAACCATGTTGAAAGTGTTTTTCTCATTTTATATCTTAGCCATTTTTTTATAAAAAATAAATAGATAATTAAAAACAATTCTTAAATCAAGGTTTACATGATAGACAAAACAAGTAAATACCTCAAATACCATTTATAATAAAAATATATAGTCAAATAAAAGACAACAAATTTTTAATAAATTTCTTTTATTTGAAAGTACAAGTTACAGAAACAAAATAAAATTTATTTATATTATAAATATTGTTGAATATAATGATTACTACGTATAATAAATGAAACAATATTAATATGTATCATAATGGTCTATGATGATGACAATGTTTTGCAGATAACTTTATTGATCTGAAGAAAAAGGTATTTATATTTCAATCTGAAAGGAAGATAAAGCATTAGTAAAAATTGAGTAAAAATAAACTGTGTAACTAGCTAAATTGTGAACTATTAAGACAATTTTTTGGAAAGAAGCGAGATAATCATTTAATAACTTTCAGTTGGTATAATAATTAAGAAGTAATAAATAGTGCATCAAAACCAAAAAGCATGTTCTTGACATACCTAAAAAAAAGGAAAGAAAATTTCAGTCCATTAATTGAAATAAAGAATACATAAATTAGTAAATAATATTTAGTGAGGCAAAAAGAAATAAGTCTAATTCAAACTGCTAAGAATATCAGTAGATTGAAGACATACAAAATGCAAGTGATCCTATTAAAAGGGAAAACTTTATTGTTTACATATCAAAATTTCTAAAAATATTACAAGAATGTATATAGAGTATTGTATAGTATTGTATTGTATTGTACTTCTCATAAATAAGAGAAACTTATTGTGTGACTGACAGAACTGCTTTCAGGGAAGTCAAAACTCATACTAAATTTAAACAAGTTAGAAATTGTACGGCAAATGAGACATGCGTTCATACTATAACTAGTTTTATAAATATTCAGATCTTGGTGCAATAGCTGTTGCAGTTTTATGCAAAAATGCATGAATACAAAATTTATTATGATTCTATATATTAAATTCAGCAATATGGAAATAATAGGATTCCATCTTAAATATGACGTAATCAACATGGCAACCTAGAATCATTACATGTCATGGGATATCACTGAATTAATTATGTACGATAGTATTTAATAGAATGAAGAAAACTTTTATTAATATCTTTTTAAGTTTTGATTTGATTTTCTTAAAATTTGAAATGACTTGACAAAATTCTGCAACGATTATATATATATATTAAATTTCAAACCGTTTGGTTGGGTATTTTTTGCGCTGTTATATGCGGACAGATGGACAAACCACATGAAGACTATAGGTGCTTCGTATTTATATAGTTACAAACACATCTAAAAAGAGCTTAAAAAACACTATTTCTGTTTCCCTTTCATTCTGATAAAAATAACATTAAAATGACTTGAAATGGAATAAGTAATTTTTAAGGGAAAAAAAGTTGTTTTATTTTTTTCTGTATGAGAATAAATAAAATCGTTAATTTCAGAATGAATGAGTTCGGGCCCACCCGAGCTCGAAGGATGGTACAAAAATCGAGCCCAAGGCCATATCTCTCATCTCTAGTAGTAACACGAGAACACTGAAACTAAATGTTAAACCAATGGCAATGTTCTTTTCAAAATTCTTATTTGCATTTCAATACTTTGTTTTTTTTGGCCTGGGCAACCTGAACCTGATGTCTAACCAAATATGTTTACTTTTTATTTCTTTGGTTGCAGTTTTTTTTTTTTCTTCTGAGGACACTTAATTTTGAAACAAGTTCTGAAACTGAAATTTTCCTCTGAAAAACTGCACCTGAAATCAAGGGCAAAAAGATACCCAATTAGACATGTCCCACGCAAAACAGAAAAAAATTATTTAAAAATATTCAAAAGCAAACGATAAATTTGTAAAGTTACCATTGGTTTAATATTAGTTTGCAAGCATCTTTCCATGAGAGTTAACATAGTATAATTAATAAATAAACTTAAAATTTCGAACCCAGAATCAAAATAACATTAATTATTAACAACATTAAAACTCTTCATTTCACGATTTGCATAGTAATATAAAAAATAATTAAAAAATATGGTACTTTTCTGTTAGTCGGCACAGGCGATAAATCAACAAATATTTTTCCTTTGTCATCATTTGCATTTGCATCATTTGCATTCACTTAATTTTAAATATAAACCATTCACTCATTTCATTCTAATACATATGTCGCATTTAAATACATGCTTTTCACTCATTTCGATTCAATTGCAGAAAAAAATATATCATCAAAATATTGTTTCTAATTTTCATGTGTGTAAAAAAAAAAAAAAAAAAAAAGTGTTATTGGAAAGATTTGTACACGAGTGACATAAAAGTACCAAAAATACTCAGAACTTAAATATAAGTATTAAATAG
Source organism: Maratus speciosus (assembly GCA_963932465.1). Classification (NCBI taxonomy): domain Eukaryota; kingdom Metazoa; phylum Arthropoda; class Arachnida; order Araneae; family Salticidae; genus Maratus; species Maratus speciosus. Next base: position 275,968,411 of record OZ010795.1, on the reverse strand, counting down.
CTTAACCAGCATGAGTAATAGTCAGTGTAGAATAATTTAAATAGAAAAAATAAGAGAATATGCTTTCCACACGTAGAAGAATTCAATAAAACGCACTTATTTATATTACGCACTATACATAAAGGTTATTTTTCCAAAAAAAAAAACAGGGGGGGTGGGGGACAACCAAACGCAGCTAATGCACAATATGTTTTACTAATAAACATCATTACTTTCCATATGTTATATTTATAAACTGCATTAATTACAACTAAATAAAATAACCAAACCATACAAGTGATAAATTTTATACCTATGGTCATTTAAATTTCTCAAAACGCTTTTGAACTAAATTCTGATTCAGCAGCTATGAATATTATCATTAACATCTCAAAACTAATCTTTTGAGCTAAAAAAAAAACATTTAAAAAACTTTTACTTGCTATGCTCACAATTTCTTAGTTAATTCATATTTAAAATAAAGTATGAAGCTGCAGCTTACTTACAAAATATATTACAGGAAAAATGTAAATTTTGTGAGCGAAATCTAAAAGCGTAAAAATCATAAAAGCATGGCTTCATATATTTTTTTTTGTTTGTTTATTGAATTTTGACCCAAAAATTTAGAAGACTTATTTCAAATTATAGCATTTTATGGTACCGGATACGTATTAATTCCAATTTTGATTGTCATTGAATACTAAGGTCATTCCATGGTAACTTACGTTATAATTTAAAACAATTTACAGCGGTAATTTCAGTAATATAACACCAAAAAATTTTCAAATGTTAAGTTGACATGATTTGTTAATTAAACCTATCCAAAGGCCAATTTGGATAAAAATTACCTAGAAAATGAAAATTACATTTTTTATGGCAACTTACGTTACTTTTTCAGTAATGTCAGTTACCATAATAAATATAACTGGCAGAGTTCAAGAAAAAACACTAAAATTAGGCCATTATCATCTAAATTTATCTTTGAATAGGTTTAATTAACAAATCATGTCAACTTTGCATTGTTAATATTTTTTTTTTTTTTTGTCTTTTATTACTAAAATTACTGAAGTAAACTGTTCTAAATGTAACGCAAGTTACCATCGAATGACCCAGTGAATTATAAACATTGATTGGGCGAAACAAACAATATCACTTATTTTATTTTGAAGCTCAGAGCTTTATAAAAATTAATTACAATGTTTACACATTTTAATTAAATTCTAAAATACACCATATGCTCCCGATAATTTCAATAACTTATACTAATGAAATAGATAATTCATATCACTTCAAAGAATTGTAAATAAACAACTCAAATCACAATAACAACAACAAAAAAAAAAAAAAAAAAAAAACAACAACATTAATAATAATAGTAATACATTTTAGATTAGTTCAACATTAACAAATATTAAATCAAATACATTAGATTATTACATATGCAGTTTAATAATTATTAAACAAATAAAAACCATGATACTATCACAGATAATACATTTTATATTATTTCAATATTAAATAAAATATATGCAGTTTAATAATTATTAAGCTGATATTAAATTAAAATTATCCAGGTGTACCAAATGGAAGAAAAAGGAATTAGAAATGGAAGAGATATCATTTGATCATAGTTCACAGCTACGAAGCAATATACATAACCATATTCTCAAATATATACATTATTACTAATTAATTACTGTGCTTAAATTGCTTATTTAACACTGTGATCTTATTTTAGACAAATCTGATAAGTTATTCTAGCTTTCGTGTAATTTCTGAATTTTTTTAAGTCTGAGCGACACATTTTTTGCAATATCAAATCCTTCAAAAGTGTGTATAGAGAGGGAGGTAGAGGTTAACTGCTTCCCACTAACAGAATACTCATATACTCGATGTTTATATAAAACATAGTTTACATATTTACATAAACTACACTTTTTTAATTGATCATTTAACGCCATTTTATAAATTAAAAAAACTAATGCGAAGAAAACATTGATTAAAGAATAAAAGGAATTAAATAATAAATATTGTATTGAGAATAAAATTTTCTTAGATACAGATTGATTTTGTGAGAAAAATGACGTTATATATAAAAGATAAAACAATGATAAATAAAATACAGAACATGTACTTTTGAGAAAAATGACTTACTTACAATCATCATACACGAATATTATTGAAGATTCATATCTTCAAAAAAAGCATGCAAATCTCATGTAAAAGTTGGGTCAACAGGCAATCGGCAAACATTCACATAACTGTTGAAAATGTCCCATTGAAAACATCCTGCAATGTAAATGAATAGAAAAAAAAGACTATAATAAACTAATAAAAACAACAAAAACAATGTAGAATGCATTTCAAAATCCCTCGTTCTAAGCAACAGAAAATAAATATATAAAAAAACTACATACTTACAGTCAGTCATACAAGTTAGTAATGCTTTATTTATACTACAGTTCCTGATTGATGAAGTTTAAGTAGAAAACAACAAAACAGCACATAGTGCAAGAGCATCAGACAATCAACTTTCTTGCAGAAGATCACAAATGGTAGTCACTTATTATAGAAGACTACACACCTGCGATATCCTGAGAGCAAACTTGGTAAAATATGTATTTATCTTGGCACCAGCAGATTCTAATCTCTACTTCAAGTATAACTTTTATAGGTTTGAAAGTTTTTCAAACTCTTTCTGAAAAAAAAAAATAATAATTTACGAACTTTTCAATCGTAAATCATCTCTTGTGGGGAAGTGGAGAGAAAAAATTCATGTTCTAGATTTTACAGTTTTAATATACTACTACTGATTAATTATTAAAGAAAACTTCAGAAAGATAAACATATAAGATAAAATTTTAAAAAGAATAAGGGATGGGGTACAGATGTCATATTCGCCCCATATTGGCGCGATTTTTTTCGGTTGCCAATTTGGCGAAAACATCAACAGCATAAACATAATCCGGGTTACCACATCAAGCACTTTGGCGCAAGTTAAGTACCTGTTGCCTATATGATATTGGCGACAGAAAAAAATCGCGCCAATATGGGGCGAATATGACATCTGTTCCAGGGATGGTTTATAAATTATTAATAATAATTACAGGTAAAAACTTTATTTAAAAACAAGTTTGTTCAATTTAAAAAAAGTTAAATTTTATATGTCATTAGAATTTTTTTAGGGGGAGGATAAGAAGCTAAATACAATTCAAAGTCTTCATATTACTTTTTAGATAGTACCGTATCATTGTAAAAATTAACACATTTAAAACTGATTAATAATAATGTAAATCATGTATGCAGAGTTTGCTATGATCAGTCAATTATATAAAAATAATAGAGAAAACTTTGGAGTTAATTCAAAATTAAATCCATGGTTAAAAATTTGTTGCTAGTTTTAGGATAAATTAAAAAATTGTCAGTACTAAAAATGCATTGAAATAGAATATCAAATAAATTCCTGAAGGAAATGAAACTATTTATTCACAAAAAAGGCATTACCGTACATTATAATGGAATGACGACCGTGTTATATTAATTTGTATTCATATACTATCAAATTTGTTTTAAATTCATGCATATGAAACCAGGTTAATTTTAAAGAATTTGGAAATGAGGAACATAATTATCTATTAACAAATGCATAGGCAGCGTTGTATGTAAATACAGGAAGATGCAAATTAAAGAATTTACGATTACATCGTTTTATAAAATTTGGTAATATTAAAAAGTAACACAGTTAACAAATTAATTTTAGTAGCGTAGTATGTAAATACATGAAAATAGTAACTTACGATTGTATAGCTTTATAAAAAAAACTTCTACAGTTATGAAACAATGTAAAGAAATGTTAAAAAAAATCTGAAAAACCATTACGTACCTTTAATTTGTAAATCCCTTATTAATTTCAAATAATCTTTAAAATCATAAGCTGTCGTCTGCTTCTTCAATCTTTTAAAATGGCGGAATACAGAAAAATGAAGCACGCTGATTGGTTGGGTCTAGTATTTTAAAGCCAAGGCCTAGACCACAGAGACCAAGCCTCGCAGACCACGCAGACCCTCCTAAACCAGGCTAAACCCACGCCTGGCAGACCTCGCAGACCTTGTAGACCTGATAAGCCATAGTGTAAACGCAGCATAACTGCACTAGACTGAACTGCCAGGAGAGAGAGAGAGAACGTTTATTTAAACTCGCGCGCGGCAGCTAAAGAGATGCCGTAAAAAGGCGAGAGCGCGCCAAGAAAATCCAGGAGCGAGACGATATCGCTGAAACGGCGCAAAGAGGATAGCAAAATGTGATTTACTAAACATCGCGTGCTGAAATGAAAACAGTGCTTAAACTGAAAATGGGAAATGAAACCAGTAAATTTAAAACAGAAAAGGTTAGATTAAATAAATAAGAGATGTTTAAAAGTAAGATTAATTAAACTGCCTGAGGAAAGGAAACAAAATATATTGCTACACAATAACCTGTTTTCAAAGTATGCTGGTGATCTGCACTAGAGGTCTGCACAGGTCGAAATATCTAGGTCCGGTCCTGAACCGACCCATAGGATAAAAAGTTCGACCATGCCTGGAAAAAAGTTGAAATCGTAGCCTGGCCCGGCCTGACTCAATTCCTACATAGTTTTTTACATCGATATGGTTAAAAGTTGTTTCGTATGGAGGAGTTCTGACCAAAAATACTTATTATATCTGTCCTTTTTTCATGTTTATAATAATTATTTTTAAAGAAGCGCCAAAATCTGTAATTATTTGATTTATTACTGAATCTCTATGTATATGTAAATGATTCACGTCTCCTCTAATATCGTTAATCCATATTCCATGTGTTGGAATCAATGAAATATGCTATAAAGAAAATTTTTTAAGATGGAATCACATCGGAAAGAAAAAAAGCGTTATAGACAAGTTCCCTTCTTAGGACTTGTAAATGTAGTCTATATTTCTCAGGTATTATTATATTCATTTTCCATTGGACCAACAGATTTTTATGTTTACGAAAGGATTCCGTCATAGGCAGATTTTTTTTACTAATTTTACCATATTTTATTTTTTTTTGCCTTAAAATCTACTATCCTTTAAAAACATGAATTTTAAAGTTTTATTGTAAAATAATGGCCATTTAAAAATATATGCATTTCTTGTAAAACTTTTTTGGCTGAGCCAAATTTTAGTTATTTTTGCACGGATTAGATCAGACAGAGGTAATGATTTTAATACGGGTTGTCTGATTTTAATACGGGTTGTTTTAATACGAGGTGGAGCGGCAAAAGCTAAACTGAATGGTAGGTTTTTTTTTTTTAAATGCATTTAAACATTTTATTAGGAGCCAATCAATGTTTAAAACTTTAAATGCTTTCTTATGCATGATTTTTTTTTAACCATTTCTTGTTTTTAAATTATTATAAGTCAAGAATCATAACTAAAAAAGGTGCAAACTTGGTACATGTCTTTTTTGATTATTTTACATTAATTTTCTTTGACAAAACTGAAAAAAAATTTACTTTTCAAAATATGTTTTTTTTTTTTAAATAAGTTACATAATTTTTTAAATAAACATTTTTAATATTTTTAAAATAAATATTTAAAAAATTCCTGAAACAAAACTAAAATTATACTTTCCTCTTTAATTAAATGAAAAAAAATGAAATTCTATGAAGAATGTTTAGAGTTATAAAGATTCTAAATTAAATCCGCTTAAAAAATACTAATCATTTAAATTATATAAAAACTTCATGAGAAATATTAGGATGTGATTTTGTTTGCAAATTATATGGTTAGCCATCGCAAAAAAATAAAAAAAATAAAAATTCTAACTCAACAAATATATTTTTACATGTTTCCTAGAACTCTTAAAGTAACATTGTTTCTTGGATTGCACGGATTTCAATTGGTGTCTAATCCCTTAAAACGTGATGAATTATTTAAACGGATATAACTCTGCCAGTTTTTCAGATATAAAGATGAATTTTTTTGTGTTTAATTCAGGAATGGATAAGGAAAGTTTTCCTGATTGGATTTTTAATCTACGGGGGCCGTATAAAAATTTAATTTTCGTATTTTTTCAAATATACCCCCCATGGAGTTGCAACATATGCCATTAAATTTTGCACCTTTTTTTATGAAATTTTGCAATTGGAAGTATGGGTCTAGGGGCAATATTTAAGGAAATAGCCTATTGTTTCGATATTTATGAATCACCCTGTATATATATATATATATATATATATATTGGCTTATTTATTAAGAATTCTACATTGTACGTTGCACATTACACATTGTACGACATAAAATGTACATATTATATTTAATATATTATAATAGTCAATCATAATTGACGCTGATAATAGTATGGATTTTTCATACTATAAGAAATAAAATAAAATATTATTCCTCACTATTATCTTATCTGTGTTTTATGCGATGAAAAAGAAATATTAAAATCAAACAGAGATCAGTTTTTGAAATTAATAAACTATATATTTTTTGTTTAGATTTTTACCCCATAAAAATTCACATCGTTTTAAATAATCTTTTATTCCATATAAAAAAATTTTCCGTACAGTTTTTTGTAGAGAGAGTTATTTGTGATGTACAACAGTCGCTGTTGTGACAGTCACAAAAGCTGAGAACGTCGCACTATAAATAACTGAAGATGTATCTAAAATTTTGCATTTCGTGTAAAATTATCATATATATCATGCTTTAAAAGATGTATTAAAATGCATTTGATGAATTTTTTATTTGGTATTTTACATTAAAAGTTCTTATAAACAATAGATATTACTGTCATAAATTATCTTTTATATACATGTCTCTTAACTTCAGTTCTTTTTACAATTTTCATTTATAGTTACTGCATTAAGTAGATCAGCTAAAATTAATAATTTTAATGTTTAGAATGTCAATATAAGTAATATCTGCCAGGTGACTCAATGTAATATAAAATTCACGTTATAATTGTGTTTTTTGCAGGAAATTATTAAAAAAGTATTAATATTAAGAGTAACAAGAATGTTAGAAAAATATTGGTGCTAATATCAAAAGACAAGAAATCGTTTAAATATTTTTTTTCTTCATCGTGATTCATTAACTAAATTTTTATTTTAAAACTTCAAATATTGCATGATACCTTTTGTTTCGTATGACCCTTGATTTTCTCATATAATAGACGAATTATTTGTAAATTCCTTATAAAAAGATATCTTGATATTATCAAACGTAGTTAACTGTAAGCGGAAAAGAAAATGAATTATAAAAGTAACACTACAGAATGCGATTTCTTATATCCTAGAAATATATTCCGATCAAAGTTATATCAAATAAGAAAAGGAAGAATTTAGCGTATACAGATGCGGAAGTTAGCTTAGTATCTGTTCTTTGAACGTTGAGTTTAATATAATGTATCACTTTTCTTGCAGTTCTTTTTTAATGTTCTCAAATTGCGTTGAACAAATTTGATAACAATAAATTACTAACTTTAAGTACAATGAATAGAATCACGTGAAAAATTAAACCTAACATCTATGAGGATTATTTTGCAGTCTACACAAAATAATTCTGATTTATATTCTATTGATAAATACCTTATTTCTTTAAAGGTGTTGATTCTGATAAAGGTGATGATCCAGAGTGTTTTATCTTTACATGGGGGCTCAGACAGCATCTGTCCGGGAATACATGATAAAGACAGACATATGCTGCCCGAACCACCTTGGTAAGGTTTTAATTATTGATTACATCCTTGGCTCCAAAGTTTCATGCTAGCAGAATTTTTGTTTGTACACACGTCACGGTCTCTTATCACTTGGGCAGCATTTCAAAGATTTTTCCGTTGTTCCCAAAATGAAACAAAACAATGAAGGGTTGTATCCAAATACAGTAGTACGTGGAATACTGTGGATGCTAAATTGGCACTAATCAATGGATATATGGATACAACTCCTCATGTTTTTGCTTCATTTTGGGAACAATAGATTTTGAGCTTATTCTATAAACGATTATTATCAGACTTTTCAAAGTATGTTTTTGAGACTTTTACAAAAGTTGCGTTATACATTTAGCTAACACATTATGTATATTATATTTTGATTGCATTCGCGCATGCGCAGTGAAACATTTTTTAGTAAACCTGCTTATTTTTCATCCAATTTTTATTATTTTTTAATTCTGACTGCAGAGTATTGTGTACAATATTTTTTGTCATACATTCTGAAAAGAACTTTTTTTTATATATTAAGAACACTGCAAATTATAAGCAAAAAACTTGGCGAAATGTGGGACTGTTTTTATAAAGAACTTAATTTCTCTACGAGTATACATGTTATCCTCATAAAAATGAACACAATATATTACAATTAACCACTTATTAATAATCTCGAGTTTAAACGCTTTTGCTCCATTAGTTTTGACAGGGTTATCCAGAAGGGGTTATCCAAATTATTATCGTTCTTTTTCAATTTTTTGAGGGTCCCCTATGTGGTTTCGGGGAAAAAATATTTGCGGAATTATATGACTTATACTATTCTGTTTACACACCTGCAGTTTCAGGCTCATTCCTCATGTATTTTCCTGGATATTTTACAAAACGTAAAAAATGGCAAGTGACCTTTGGCCCTATAGTGCATATGTTGTTCAAATTTTTAATCGTTAATAAAATACTTATTATTCATCCAATCAAGCTCAAATATTTTTTTTAAAAACTTTTAGTGGATGACACTTCATGTTAATCCAGTTCTTTTCAAATATAAATTCATTAATTAAATTAAATTAATTAATTTTCAATAATCGACAGAGCCCTCTTCTTGATCAAGGCATTTTAAGCCCTACTCAACAGGAAAGAAGAATGGGAGAAAAAAATTCTCGTATTGACATAAGTAGGAATTGACTTAAAATATTTTTTTTTAATTGCTTGTTTATATGTTTATATTATTTACATATTTTTTTTTATTTACTTGTATTGATGACTTTTAAGTTGTGTTTAATTGTTAGTTCCTATCTATAAATACTGTTTTGATAAGGTAATAGATGTCTATGATGGTTAGAGTTGAAGTAAAGCTAGAGACCCACAATACATACACAACTTCTAGGTTGTATAATATTTTAATGGAGCTTCTGACTGTAAAATAGCCAATCAAACATCGTCTTCATTTTGAAAGGCCTATCCAATGATATGCCACTCAACAGGGTGCGTAATTTTTTTTTCGTCTCTACCGCCATTTTGTATTTTACGGCCGCCATTTTGAATTTATAAAAACAAAACCTAGCCTATACCCATCGGGCCGTTAAGACGAATAGATAGAGACCACATTCATTAAAATCCATCCAGCCGTTGGGATGTTCCGAGGGTATAAATAAATCAATTTACATACACAGATACGCGTGAAACACATAACCCTTCTTTTCAGTCGGGTAAAAAGACTTGCAGTTTTTTTCAACTAGCAATTTTTATTTGAAAATGTTGAATTTTTTATAGTAAAAACACATGATTGCACAAATTTCCTTAAGAATATTTTCAGTTAATAAATTTTGAAACTGTGAATTTTTCTATACGTGAAATTGGCATTATTGCCAAAGAAATATTAACCACTTCACCGGCGATGGGTATAGGGAAACAGTGCTTTTACCCCCGACTTATCTCGGGGCAGCCGTTGAAGTGGTTAAATAAAGAATAATATAAAAAAAAAGATAATACGAGTTGATATGAATTGGAGTCTATAAAAATCGCATGCTTCCGTAATTACGGTGAAGAACTTTTTAAAAACTATTATATTATTTTACAATATGTATGTGTGGCAGAAATTCAAACTAAAATTTAAATATTTGATTCTATTTTTTAATTATTAACAGACTAGCATATGCCCCCATCAAAAATGACGGGAAAGTGTTATTTTAAGTTTTCAACATTAAGTCAGACTCAATTAAACAGGTGATTGATATGCATGATTATTCAGATAGTGGGAAGTCATCAAAAGCGTTCAAAAAATTGTTTTTGCAAAAGTCAACCTTCAAAAGAAGAAAATATGAACCATCTCATGTGCGAAAAAAAGAACTTTTTCAAACAACCCTATAGCGACATTCTCGTTTTTTCCGCAGATCTTTGATGAAATTCGTGTTTTTTTTTCACAGCCTTTTGACGAAATGAGTGTTTATAATATTACGTCTCATTGAAACTTTTTTTTAAATTAAATATGTTTTTTCCTTTATTTGTGAGGTGTTTGCATTAATTTCTGACGGATATAGACATTTCAATGGTTTAGTCAACAAACTTTTGCCGAAATATAATCAATGGCAACACTTTCGTTAAAAATAAAAATAGAAAAAGAAATTTATTAACAAAAATCATAGTTATCCCTGTATATTTGACTCACAAACCACCGCGGGAATATTCTTTATCGAATGATATAATTTGTAAAAAAAATCCACATAGTAGTTTTTGAACACTCGAGTGGAACTTTTAGGGCTTACTGCTTTATAATATACTAGCAGGAACGACCGAGCTAAGCTCAGTCAAAATTAGCTTTATGTTTATATCGATATATTATTCACATTGAATCATTCTTGCTGTTTTAGATGCAATTAGCTTGACCCTGAGACATAGTGACCCAAAAAGACACACTAATCGAATTTTTTCGAACATGCGATCTAACACAATCTTCTTAGGAAGCCTGAAAACAATGGAATATAAAATTTCGTTAGTTGTTTTCTAGATAAAATAAGCTTGACCCACGTTGGTTCAAAAATGACCCACTAACCGAAATTTATCGAACATTTGACCTATTCCAATGGTCTTTTTGTACTGTGAAGCGGTATAATAAAAAATTGTCAAAATCGCTTGAAACTTTTTGAGATACAGTTAGCTTGACCCCGATCCAGTATCACCAAATTAACCCACTAATAGAATTTTCGTGAGCATGCGACTCAGCCCAGTGTTTTATCTTGTCCAGAAACGGTGTAATACAAAGTTTTGTCAAAAACTTTTGAGCCGTTTTTTAGGTACATTTAGCTTAATCCTGATCCAATAGGACCCAAAATGACCCATTGGTTGATTTTCTTGAAAATGCGACCCTGCCCAATGGTCTGATCATGTCCGGAAGCGATATTATGCAGAACGTTGTCAAAATGTTTTGAACCGCTTTTTAAATACGATTTGCTTGACCCTGACCCATTGTGACTCAAAATGACCCACTAATCCTTTTTTTTAACATGCGACCTAGCCCAATGGTCTTCTCGAGCCCGAAAACGATAGAACACAAAATTTAGTCTAAATCGTTTAAGCCATTTTTTAGATACGATTAGCTGGACCCTGAACCATTGTGACCCAAAATGACCCATTAATCGAATTTTCTCGAAGATGTGACTTAGCCCAATTTTCTTCTCATGCGCAGAAAATGTATAATATAAAATTTGGTCAAAATATTTTGAGCATGTTTTTAGATTCAATTAGCTTGACCCTGGACCATTGTGACTCAAAATGGACCACTAATAGAATTTTATCGAACACATGACGCATCCCAATGGTCTTTTCGTGCCCGAAAACGATAGATTACAGAATTCCGTCAAAATCGTAGAGCCGTTATCTAGATAAACTTAGATGGACCATGGTGACCCAAAAATGACCCGCTAATCGAATTTTCTTGAACACTTGACCCGTCCCAATGGTCTTTTCGTGCCCGAAAATGGTTAGATACAAAATTTAGTCAAAATCTATTGAGCCCTTCTCTAGCTATAATTAGCTTGACCCTGACCCATTATGACCCAAAATAATCCACTAATCGAATTTTATCGAACACGAGACCCATCCCAATGGTCTTTTCGTTCCCGAGAACAGTAGGGTGTAAAATTTTGTCAAAATCGTTAGAGCGCGGTTATCTAGATAAACTTAGCTTGAATCCCGGTGACCCAAAAATGACCCACTAATAGAATTTTCTCGAACATGTGATTTAGCTCAATGGTCTTCTCGTAATCTAAGACTATAGAATATAGAGTTTAGTGAAAATCGTTAGAGCCGTTTTTTAGATAAAAATAGCTTGACCCACAGTGACCCAAAAATGAACTACTAATCGAATTTTCTCGAACACGAGACCGATCCCAATGGTCTTGCTGTGCCCGAAAATGGTTAGATACAAAATTTAGTCAAAATCAATTGAGCAGTTCTTTAAATATATTTAGCTTAACCCTGACCCATTATGAACCAAAATGACCCACTAATCGAATTTTCTCGAACACGAGACCTATCCCAATGGTCTTTTCGTGTCCGAAAACAGTAGGGTGCAAAATTTCGATAAAATCGTTAGATCCGTTATCTAGATAAACTTAGCTTGATCCACGGTGACCCAAAATGACCCACTAATAGAATTTTCTCGAACATGTGACTTAGACCAATGGTCTTCTCGTAATCTAAAACTGTAGAATATAGAGTTTAGTGAAAATCGTTAGAGCCGTTTTTTAGATAAAATAGCTTGACCCACAGTGACCCAAAATGACCCACTAATCGAATTTTCTCGAACACGTGACCCATCCCAATGGTCTTTTCGTGCCCGAAAATGGTTAGATACAAAATTTAGTCAAAATCAATTGAGCCATTCTCTAGATATAATAAGCTTGACCCTGACCCATTATGTCCCAAAATGACCCATCGAATTTTCTCGAACGCCAGACACATCCCAATTTTTGCTCGCATTATAGTATAAGATATGATGATAGATATGTGTGTTTGTGTGTCAGCTTTGCTCTTTCTCTTCTTCATTTTTTTAAAAATTTATATCATACTCTTTCATTAACTTCAAGACTACTTTTTTTGTAAAAGTTTAATAGTTAGACTACTTTTGTAAACTTTATATTTCAATTGGCTTTTTTATTTACACATAATTTAAATATGTTTTCACATTTATAAACGTATTATGTAAATATGTGTAAAATACATATATGTACTAGTCGAATGTGGCAATCCCAAAATTTTCTTCTATTTCATACATGTTAGTACTTCCTGAAAATGCAGCATAGCAGCGCCAACGGTTAGATGATTTACACCAAAATTTAATAAGCAACGACTTTTGTCAACTTCTAACTAAATCTGAAGTTGCGTGAAAATCCGTGCATTAGTTTTTGAGTAGAGCTATGGAGGAAATCGTAAAACAATCTGTATAGCAGCATCACCTGTTGGGCGATGTATACCAAAACCTAATAAGCAGCAACTTAAGTCAACTTGGTAACTGAATCTGGAGTTTGATTAAAATCCGTCCATTATTTCTTGCTATAAAACTGTTGCGAGAATCGTGAAAAATGCAGCATAGCAGCGCCACCTGCTGGGCGATTTACACCAAAACGTAATAAACACCAAATCTTATCTAGCACTAACTAAATCTGAAGTTTCATAAATATTCGTGTATTAGAGTTGAGATAGAGCCATTGCGGAAATCGTAAAAAATGCAGCATAGCTGCGCCACCAGTTGAGCGATTTGCATCAAAAACTAATTTGTATCAGGGCCAATTTGCACCAATTTGTATCAAGGTCAATTTGCACGAATTTGTATCAGGGCCAATTTGCACGAATTTGTATCAGGGCCAATTTGCACCGATTTGTTTCAGGGGCTAACTGAATAAAATTTTTTATTAAAATCAGTGCATTAGTTCTCGAGATAGAGCGCCCACAAAATTTGTGTCACACACAGACACACAGACAGACATTTTGTAAAAACATGTTTTTCGGTATCTCTGACACCTAAAGCGATTAAAACCGCTGATATCCGGAATTCGAAAATTTTCACGAATCCAATACATTCCTCTCGAAAAGATAGAATAAAGTAATTTTTAAAATTGGCTTTTACATTTACACATGATTTAAATGTCTTTTCACATTTATAAATACGTATTAGATAGGATTAGAAACAGGGTGTTATAAAGAATCGACACTAATTTTCAAATTAACTAAATTTATATTTTGTTAAATACAATTTTCGTCTATGATCATACAAAATTTAACATAGAAAATTTAACTGGATCGATTGCCTATTTTGTTCTTAAATCGAAGCATTTCACAAAAATCAGGAGATAAAAAAAACACACACACTTTCAAAAGGCTTTTTTTACGGTTAGCCATAAAATAAAGAATAAATTTATACAATTTGATACTTCTAAAATGTTGAAGTGCATAGCCACTTTGCTTTCGACATACCCTCTTGGAAGATAGCGTTTAAAGTTCCCGGGAAATGCCAAGTACCACTTTTGACTTTGCGAAGATAAAAGTAAAAGGGCTAAAGGGGCATTGGATAATGTAACTCTTGAATCTTTTTTGCCTAAATCATATTTTATCCAATAAACATTGTTATAAAATTAACAGGCTATTTTTTGCCTTTATACAGAATAAATAGTTTAAAAACTATATAAATAATTGCATTAAAACTTTGTTAGAAGAAAATAATGCCAAAAAATTTGGCAGATTAATTAAAAAAAAACAAGTTAATCAATATTTTGTTTAAAAGCAATTAATAAAACTCACCTAAGAATTAATGTACAATTGTTTGAGAAAATAGTAAAGATATATTTTTTTTTTTTTACATTTTAGTTCCTTTTATTTTTTTCCTAACTCTGAAGATAGTTTTCATTTTTATACATAATAAATATCAAAAACATATTCATATTATTTAAGTTATAATATTCGTTATATTTATTTTTTAAATTTAGTTTTATTTTCTGTTTCCATTATATCCATAATATGACTTTTTATCAAAAAGTATTTCCATTTGAGTGTTTTTCGTTGTATGCTCATGTATGTTTATATAATAAGTATAATAAACATGAATATTCAAATAGAAGCTGATTCTATATTGCGTTTACATTACGTTCGGAAATATGTTCAAGACGAATAGAAATTAGATAACAGTGAATTTCGGGAATAAAGTAGTTATGCAATAAATGACATGCAATAAAACTATCATATAACGGTATAATTGTCGTCCTCCGTGTAGCCCGACTACGGAAGATTTCTGAGAAGTTAGCTGACACATAAAATGACCGCAGCACAAATTTAAGTAAATATCGTTATGTAAAATACATTAAAAATAGGGATTAAATATGGGAGGGTTTGATCACTTAGTACGTCAAAGAACGGCATTGCTTCGCTCTTACTTGTTTCCGTTTATGACCCTATATTTTTTAAGTAATTTCCTATCCCCAGAAATTTTGTAGACATGGTATCGAATCACCATGTTTATTGAAATATAATAAAGAATAATCATGGTAAATAAAACTTTTGATTAATACAAACATCTTTTTGGTAGATTTCGTAAGAAATACTACATATTACATTCTACCCTATCTTGAAAATTATGAAAACATTTTGCACATCCTCGCTGACCAGGACTCCTAGAACGCAAAACCACCCCTACTTCAAAATTTTATCTATCTATCTGCCTATCTATCTATCTATCTATTCATATATGTCACATTTTGACGGCAAGTAGTTGGTATTGTCGAAAAAAAATGAGGGTTTCCATTCCTACACTACACAGGTGGCAGCCGACTGGGTTTAAAATAATAAGGAAAAATGAAGAATTAACATAAGGCAGTCGCTTGGAACATTATTCACTTTATTTCCACACTCTCGATTAAATCTAGGGAAGATGCTCTCTCCCTCCATGGTAAAAAGAATAAAGTCTATTCTTCCTGTCACAATTAGTTTAAAAACACTCCATCTCTTGTCTGCGTTCTATTCTTTAATCAGTTAACATCTAACTTCTATCACCCATTACGATACCGTTGCTTCCTCATTCTACTCACATAATAAACAGTATTCATCCAACGTTTTACTACCTCCATCGAGCAATCACATTGAATATCCAGTTTGCTACGACTGCAATCCACCACGTTCACCTCTACATGCTAAAAACTAAAAAGCTTCTAAGCTCACAGCCCATATACCATATGCTATATGCTTTATGCTTCTCTCTGGTTCCCGCCATTCGTATCTATACTCTGCTGAAAAGATTGTTCTAGAAACTTCTTATATCCTCGCAACAGCTATCTAAAGCATAAACAAAGGTTAAAATCTGTAGTCGAGATTATGCAAAAATAACCCTTTTTTCCCTCTTCAGACGATAAAAGAAATGAATTTATGTCTGCAAAGTTTTAATCTTTGAAATATTTTAATTACACCTGGATATTTTAAATAAAAGAATAAATTGAAATAAGCAGGGTTTTTCTTTAAGACAGAATAATATTTTAGCAGTTAAATAAAGATTTAAGGGGAATATGATATACTGGGTTTTACTAGGAATTTAAATAATAAAAGTTTTATTAAAGAAATATAAATAACCGAGCCATTTTTAGATTTACGCAAATTGGAATAAATATGAATTAAGATCTTAGAGATTAATAGACTAGGGTTTTAATTTAATAAGCCGGTATAATATACGGAATATTACTGAAAAAGGAAAATTTACATAAAATACTTTAAACTTGGCGCAAAAATTTAAATTTTGTAATATATATATATATATATATATATATATCACTTTTTATGGACACGATAATCCTTCCATATTTCCATAATTCTGCACAAATATCTTCCAAATTGATACATAAAATCAAGGTTCAAACACCTCGGTCAAGTTCGTTAATGTTGAAAATCGGACAAAGAGGTTGGAAATAGGGAGGGATTTTGTGAAAAAAGAAAAAAAAACCAATAACTTCTTAATTATGCTAAATATCAAATCAGTTAAAAGTTATTATAACTTCTAGGAAAATAGTTAAAATTTTATGTGTCACAGATTTTTGATAAAATTAAAAATGGGCTTACGGGGCGAAATAAACAGGTTTTTAGGTAGAAAAAATATATATAACTTCGTCAATTCTCAAGATATAAAATACACATAAGCTTATTATAAATATTCTTAATACTATCTACAACTTTTAATATTAACATATTTTTGATAGAACCAGCACGTACAGTGAAAAAAGAATTAAAGAAAAATAGGGATTGAAGAAAAAATTATCGTATTAAGGGAGTACTCAAATCAAAACTGCTTTCTTTCTTTCTAACTGATGAAAATGCCCCACCCACACGGTTTGTCCCAGCTAAACGGGTTTGATACCTGGTACCGGGGCGGAAGACCACCTAATCGCCCCGTAGCGACAATAAATCTGACAATCACATTTTTCGTCTTCCTATCTGCAGTTCCTACTGTTCAGTTGTGATTTTTGTTATGCATGTTACTTAACGTTTAATATTTTGTTGATTGGCATCTGCACATTTCTACCCAACTTGGTCTCGTAATTTAGAACCTTGATCAGATGACGAGACCTTCACGTGGCAAGGCACCTCCAGAGGTATAATTCACAAATAGTCCAGTCAATCTACGATTCTGCCTGGAAAGTTTTGGAAAAGTATTTTCCTTTTCTTCCGTTATGCTTTGTAGGGTGCTGAACACTTTTTTAAAATTTGCCATCTCGTATCTGGACGGCGTAAAAAGTTATAAAGGAAAAACAATGAAAAAATCGTTTTTTTTTTCAGGTTTTCCATTGTCGCTAGAGGGTTAAAGGTTTTTTTTTTTTTTTTAAATGCTGCACCAAATTAAACTAGAGAAAATTTCCTACATTTTTCATATACAATGTTTTTTGACTCGTGTAAGTAATCGTAATGGTCTTTAACCGAGTTCAGTGTTATTATAGATGAAGTTCTTTTAAGAATACGTTTGTGATGACAGGAAACTCTATCGATATGGCTTCGAAATCCTGCATAACTGCTATCAATTAAACTGTTCAAGAAATTGAACGTACCTGCTCTACTGATCTAAAGCCGCTTTCCAAATTTCTAAATGAGTTTACCTGTGTTGTTCGTGGGAAGCTGCAATGTAAGGTAACTGATATTATTCTTAAAACCGTACAGTTATATGAAAAATGTAATGACTCAGGTCAAAAATCCTTGATTGAAAGGTTAAACCATTTGTGGCCTTTACTTACTGGAGCTCTCGACAGTACTGACCCGACAGCCCCAGAAAAAATCGTAGATCATTTAATAGGAAATTATAATTGTTCACTCATTTATATTGACCATATTTATCTTACTGCTACTCTAAACCAACTAATCCTCATGTCGGTCTAATTCCAAATGCTAAAACCTCTAAAAAAGTTGATTCTAACAATACTAAACTTAACGCTAAATCTTCTCCTAAAAGTTACTGATGAAATTGATGATTTCAATTAGAAATCTAGTAAAATTGCTAAACAATCCAAGGGTGCTGGCGCGGCTGAAATTAATGCTCAAACTACTCCCGATTGTGAAACTTCCTATAATATTCCGATCTCTAATAAATATGCTTCTATTGCTGACGAAAATCTAATGGACACATCTCAGAAAAACGCAGCTTCTAGTACTTTTAAGCAAAAATAACCTAAACCGGAACCTATAAATCTCAAACTGAAGACAAATTGGAGAGATATTGTCTGTAAGATCAATGAACTAGTTGGCAGTGACGTCAATAAAAAGGTTATCAATGATGACATAATGCGTTTCTTTCCTACTACCATTAATGATTACCGTATTATTCAAAATTACTTGGAAAAAACTAAACTTGAATTTTTCGGTTAACTCTTAAATCGCTCGCAAGGTTATCCTTAAAGGCGTCCCAAAATACACCCCCTTAGACGAAGTTAAAAATGAACTTGTAAAATTAGGCTATTCCGTTCACTCTGTTGGACAGTTAATGAACTTTAAAATCAAATTTCCTCTTCCTATTTATCTAATCAATCTCTTTCCTACCCAAAATTTTGCTACAATTTTTTATGTCACTTATTTCCTCGGTTACCTTATAACGGTTGAAACATACCGTTTTAAGGGAATAAAAGAATGTTATAATTGGCAAAGGTATAATCATTCATCTACCACGTGCCGCTTTAATTCTGCTTGTCATAAGTGTGCCGCCCCTCACAAAACAACAGATTGTAAAGTTACGGACCGTAAAGATATTAAATGTGATTAATTGTTCCTTGAATCATACGGTAAATTATAGTCAATGCCCTAAAAACCCAAGAAAAATTAAATCTAATACTATTCCTACGATAAAAAAACCCTCCACCAACTCACTTTCTTCTAAAATTAACTCTAAATCCACCTACGCATCGGTAGCGGAAGTGATAGTACGCATCCAAGCAAACAAATTTCATTAAATGATGTGTGATCGGAATTAAAACGCAAAGGTGGAAGAGGGCGCTGAAGGTAATGTTATTATACAAGGCATAAAACAAACAAAAAACGATTAAGTGGTAAAAGCAAGTTGGGAAACTGCTCTCCGTTAAATCGTTGAACCTCTGAACGTTTCCACTTGCAGTACTACAGTTAAAATGCATATCAGCCTTTTCCCTATTATTGAAACGCAACATCTTCCAATGCGTTCCTACGGCGATTGACAGCTGTAGATTGGGATCAGGGGTTTTTTATGTTTTAAACGAGGCAAAATTTTGAATATCCGTTCTTCTTCTGCATATCGCAATTGCTCGCTATTAGCGTCCTTCTTCTCTCGGTAACTCGCAAAAGGAGTGGAGCTTTAACGTTTGCATGGACAAAGTTTTCAAATGCGCAGCACCTTTGCGTGTTATTTAAGATCATGCATTTTTTTTTTTTATGAAACTTGTTTATTTGGATGTGTACTACCACTTCTTAAAGTTCTGCCCATCTTTTATGAAACACCCTATATATATATATATATATTTATATATATATAAAGTTACTAAAGTGTTTCTAGGAAACCGGGATTCCTAGAACTTTTTATGTAATGGTAATAACAAAAATTCATGTAATAGATAAACTTTGTACCGTAAATAAAACAAATTGTAAGGTTAAAAAGAATTTTTAAAGGTAACTGGGAAGCATAGAACCTTTTATGCACCTGTAACCCGCGTTACAGATAAAATTTTAGTAAGATTACTGTAAATTTAATAGATTCTTTTGTAAAGCTGCAGATTTCTGTAGCTTGACAATAACTAGTTTGGTAGATTTATTATTTTTTTTTATATAGGGTACAGATAAAATTTTAGTAAGCATACAGATTTCTGTAACTTTGCATCTATTGAATTGCATGTTTATATATATATATATATATATATATATTTATTTATTTATTTATTTTTTATTTTTTACAGTGTAGTATAACTCAGGGGTTACATTATTATTTTATTTCATTTGGCGCTTTCTATCGGCCTTTTGGTGAACTATTATGTATAGCTTACATCTGATAACATGCATTTAAGGTCGCAAAGTCTGTTTTTGTTCTGATTTGTTATCACGGGGAGATTATAATATAATTTGTTCATACTGCTTGCAATGTGGTAGACTAGAATTTTTTATCTATCTTTATAAGTTAGTAATTAATAATTCTGAAAAGTATTAAAATCATTATAAAAATTATTATATCGTTGAATAATTGTTATTGTGCAGTGTAAACACTTTAAGGCGTCTCAGGACTCTTAAAATTGGAAAAATCGAAAAAAAAAAGGACCATTTTCAACATAAAATATCTTAAAATGTAATTGATTTTAAGACAAAATTTTATATTGGGATGAAAGATATAAGTATGTTCTTTCATTTCATGTATTTGAAAAATTACAAGATGCAGATTTAGAATTTACAGTGGGCTCCAAAATGTCAGACATTTGACGAGCGGAAAATCGGCATAACAGATTATGCGCACGATTACAGAATAAATTTTGCAAGTAGAAGGAACATTTTGGGTCCTACTTGTGCTTCACATTGTAATAATTCTCTGAACCTAAATAAATTTGTATTTAAAGCATTTTTCTTTTTTTTTTATACAAAGTTGTATTTAGTTAATATAAAATTTAGAAATTTTCAACAGTATAATCACCTATAAAGAATATATTTCTGAACAATAAGAAGGAAATTTTAGGTTCAGTTTATACAGGCTAACATGAAATATATGTTTTGAAAATTTCATGAAAAAAATTCAGAAGTTTTTGGGATATCGTGCGCGTTATGCCCAAAAACGTCATTTGGAGAAAATTGACTTCAAAGTTTCTGAAACGCCGCTTCAGCTATTGAGCGTGTATATTTCTAAAAGCCATACCTTCTGTTCTAGTAGGAATTTCAAGGAAACATTTATACCAAAATGTTCAGAAAAGATAGTAGTTTAACATCTAAAAAAATTAAAATTTTGAAAATTTTAAAGCTTTAAGAGTCCCGAGACCCCTTAAAGTAAGTATAAAATTTAAAATAATATTTTGAGCAATTTTTGTTATGAAACTCATGAGTGACATTATGACAGTATATCTAACAGAAAAATAAATAATATTTTTCACTATTTTTCTAGCGGATAACAAAATTAGACTCGAATATATAATGTTTTCTGTACAAAAAAAAAAAAAAAAAAAAAACATACATTGAGAGTTAATAAGCAAAATGGAAAAAAAAGTAAATTTAATCTACAGTAATACAAATCTCAATTTTCAATTTCGTGAAATATATAATTTTTCCCAACATGATTTTTTTTTTAATTTATGTTAGATTACATTTGTGAAGTAATAATTATATTAAAAATGAAAGGCTAAAATATATCTAGTTTCTACAATAGATCACTGAATATTAATCTCCTCACAGTATGATATAAACTGAATTCTTGAGTATTTCGTTTTGTGCATTGTGTCTGAAAGGAAAAGATTTCAGTGATATAAGATAACGTTTTCTGTGATGACTTTTTTGATAATATATTTCCTTTCCTTTTCTTACAGCTAACGCTTTGAGTCAATGTTATTGCATTCTTTTCAAAGGTAGCAAAAGTAAACCCTATTGTGTGAAGCGAAAATATATTTATCATTGACTATTCTTGTTATACTTATTGTATGTGACATTAAGATACGCATTTAGGTAATGACATTCGACCTGGAAACCGAATTGCAATCAATATTTAATTTTATTAGATAATAACAACAATCATTTTCTTATTTTCTCATTTATTTTGTCAGTGGTAAAATAGAACATTTTCAATAAACTTACGTAATACAGCGATTTAAAGCGATAATATAGAAGAGTTTTTAATAAATGGGTTCAATAGGAATATTTATAATAATAATAATATAATAACAGCTTTTTTTTTTCTAAACATGTGTATGAGATAAATGTATAACCCTTATGACTAGGGTTAAAATAAATAAATTTGTTGTAAAATTGTAAATAAATTTTTTACAGTTACGGGGCTATTTTACGATACATAAATCCAAACAATACATTTTGTATTAAATATCTTCGATATGTGCAATGGATTTATACAATAAAGGTTTATATTTCCAATTATTTGCAATGGAAATAATGCATGTATATTTAAATATGCTTCCTTAAATGTATTATTTTTATCAACGATAAATTTATGCATTTGTTTTTCAAAGTCGTGTTACTCGAAATTTTATTTTAATCTGCGTGTTTTATTTTATGATAATTTAATAATGCAGATTAATTTTAATCTACATATTTAATTTTGTGATTATTTTAATACTGTGGATTAATTTTAATCTGTATATTTTATTATATTTTATTATTATTTAGTGAAAATATTATCGCATCCTTTGAAGGCATATCCATTTGAAATTCAATAAAATGTTATTCTGTTTGAAATTTCAATTTTAACATAATACAAACAAAAAAACGTCGATAACAGATAAATATTTTAAAACGCGGAATAAAATTTGAGAAACAGATCTGCTAATTTATGATGCATATAAATCACTGTGCACTCTCTTTTACTCAAAATCAATTCCCGTAGTATTTACATTATATACTAATATTAGTAATTTTTGTGGTAATTACAAAATTAAGAATTTAGCAATTTTGATTAAAAATTTTAAAAATAATAAGGTATCATGAAGGTTGCATTAGTGCAGTAAATGTAATAAAAGGATTAAATTTCGAGAACATCCTATGTGATATTTTATACATACATATATATATATAGAGAGAGAGAGAGAGGAAGTCCCAGAAGTAATGGGAGAAACCTTAATGAGAGGTAGGGGACATCACAAGGATTCAGATTTGCATAGCGACCCAGGGTCGGAAACGTTTTCCTGGCGCGGTAGTGACGACACAAAACACAAGAAAGACAGGATACGAATAAGTGGAGAAAACATGCTTATTATACTTAGTACATAAAAACTAAGAAGAAAGAACATTAAAGGGACAACGATCGTCATCCAAGTAGGTGTTCGAAATTAAGTCCCCGGGCCGTGATGCATGGAAGCGCAGCTCTGGCGTATGGAAGATCTAATGTTCTCGAAAATACTGGGAGTGCCCCGGACTTCCCCAGCAGCTGCCACGATGCGTGCAATAAGTTCCTCAACACTTTTCAGCATTGTCCCGGCATTTTTGCAGTACTAAAAATACTAAACATGTTTTCTTTCCCTTTTTGTGTCCTTTCTTTCTTGTGTTTTGTGACGTCACTACCGCGACAGGAAAGCGTTTCCGACCCTGGGTTGCTATGCAAATCTGAATCCTTGTGATCTCCCCTACCTCCCCTTAAAGTTTGCCCCATTACTTCTGGGGCACCCTGTGTATGTATGTATTACATCTGCAGATTGTTGTCCTTTGCTACAAGAACTGGAATTTAAATTACATTAAAAAAATAACAAATACTGCATTTGCAGAAGTTTTTTTTTTTTTTTTTTTTTTTTTTTTTTGTTATTCAATGTAACACTTGCACTTCCTTTACTAATCAAGACTTCTACAAATGCTTTTTATTCAGCAATTATAGATTTAATATATTATAATAATTGCAGGCTTCGGACCAGTAACTTTTTTCGTCATCCATAATTTAAAAAAAATATTTTATAGTAGATTATTACAAGAATTACAATAAAATGCTCACTACGGATGATGTGCCTGAAAAATTTCGGAAGTAAATATAAAACGAAGATTAACGTAATTAAATAGTGTTAGTAAAAGTTTTGATTTATTCCCTATACAAAGAGACCGCTCCAAGGCCAGTAATTGCAATAAATGTAACAAACATAGGTATATTAGTTTTGATTTAGTCCCTATACAAAGAGACCGCTCCAAGGCCAGTAATTGCAATAAATGTAATAAACATAGGTATATTTTGAGGGAAATACTAAATATCAGGTACATCAATTTCACGTTAATTTCAAAACTGCGAATTATCATAAATGTTGTTGCACTATTGTAAATATTTACATTATAATAGAAAGATTAAAATTCACACTGGTATATATGAATCCATGTTTTTTTTTTTTTTTTTTTTTTTTTTTTTTGCTTTTTTTCTTGTCATTCTTTGATTAGTCCAAAATTGGATTCAGTATCGAACCCCAGTTATACCAATAACTGACACTTCAGCAAAAATGTCCCTGAAAAAAGCATTTTTTCTTGTAAAATTCTGCAAATTAATGTCATTCAGTGATATTTTAGACTAATAATAAGCTCGGGGTTATTCCGCCGCGGCGAGCGGCTTCTTTTCGTCCGCACTCCTTTATTCTTCCACTTATTCCGACTCTTTTGCGGAAGCTACACTGTTAAAAATTTTTCAGCATTCTGGCAGGTCATTCGACCGTTTTATTTTATTTATTTTTTTTTAAACGGTTTCATAAACATAATTTAACTCTATTCTGACCATAATAGGGTCAGAATAGTGTTAAAATTACGGTTGTGTAACCGTTTTCGAAAAAAAAAAACGGTCAAATGACCTGCCAGAATGCTGCAAATTTTTAACAGTGTAGGTTCTTAGGTCCCCGGCCATGTCCCGAGTGAAAGACACTCTAGCGAAAGCCAGAATGAAAAAAAAAAGTCAAAAATTGAAACCGGACAAATTTAAAAGGGAAATTACACAAATTAAAGACACCGAAACCTGGGAAGGGAGGCCCCGGGGCGATGAAGCTACCAAACGACTCCTACTACTTCCAGCTTATTATTAGTCTCTATCGGGCTTTTTTTAGACTATTCACCACTAGCAGGCAGATAATATATTCAAAGAGGAAGAAACGTTTGGGAAAAAATGTTCATTTTCAGGCAATCATTTCATTTCTAAAATTAAGGTTGTGCTTTTATTTAATCTATTTGTAATGGAACCATGCTAAACTTTTTCTTAAAGTTATGCTTGTAGAAATTAGTTAAAAGAGGCATCTGATACATTAGGTCAAGGATTGCTAGTTTATTGTTATTTTATTTAGGTTAATGGGGAGTGTTAGTTATTGATTCATTTCACCAGTCTCTTACAGAGGTATTTATTATTGGTAACCTTAAAAAGGGGTTGAAATACATTATTTGAACTGTTTCGAAACATAATAATGAATTAATTTATGTTTTAGTCAACAAAATTAAAAATTAAGTCGTTTTATAAGAGGTCCACGTCTTTTATTCAGTTAGCAGTTAAAAAATGTCAGTTATTGGATGTCTGCATTTCCAATAATTTAAAACATTAAAAGAGGGACTCATGTATTCTAGTATGATATCATTTAAAAATAAAATTTAGATATTTCGTTTTAAAAGTAAAGATTAAAATACTTTTAAAGAATAAATTCCTTGAAATATAAGATAATATTTTTTTTTTTTTGAATAAATTGTCAGACACTGGTTTATTTGCGTCAGTTATTGGTTTTTCAAAATAGGGATGGTGGAGTTTTTCATCATGTTTATTTAAAAAAATAATTTTTAATAATACAAAGTACAAATTTTGAGAATTTTTTCAACGCTAACTTTCTCGTATCTTATCTGTACTATCTTTTAAAAAAAATGGATTTAAAATTCTGTAATAGTGATTTGAACAAGAAAGATTCCTTAAGGTTACGGGAGCTTTCGTCCTATATCACATTTTGAATTTCGCTATGTTATTGTTTTGATGTTGCCAAAGTTAAAGCGTTTCGTGAAAATCAACCAGATGTATCGGCTTTCTTTAGCATTTTGTGTATGGTAATAGACACAATGTGAGATTAACGCATTACTTTCCAGTCACTGATAAGCTGTTATAATATCTTTGTTAGAATATGTTTAGATAATTTTGTTTTTACATAAATGTATGCTGCATTTTTCGTTATTATTCAAAAGGACTCGCTCGTTCATAAAGAAACCACTTTTTTTATGGGTCCTTTTTTATGCTTTTGATTCTATATATCCATGGACAGTTTATTAATGACGGAAATATACCATTATCTTATTTTCTGTGGAATATTAGGTTTCGGAACATTGCATTTTATGAGACTTCAATAAATGTTACTAAGCCTCATTTTTCTATTTTGAGTCTCTCTTCTTTGCGCCAAACAATTCAATTTACTCAACAATATTAGCTTATATTTAGTGTTATATTTTCTTATTTTCTGATTTTCCATTTCTTTTTCTGGCTGTATAATTCAAAGTGCAAAGCAAATTCGTTTCCGATATTGCAAACAGGAAGTTTGATGAGGACCAAAGATTCTTGGAAAATCCCTGAAATTGAGAGGATAAGTAATGCGCTGTCAATTTCTAACATTATATGAATTCAATAGACAATACATCAATATTTTAAGATTTCGATTATGGAAATATTAGATAAATCCTTAAAAGGTTTGACAGAAATAAAATCAGAATAAGTGTCTGTGATAATTAAATGTTAAAAATCTTCATAGAAAAACAAATTTTCCAAAGTAATTTAAGCATATACTTTTATTTAAATAGCTCTTTTGTAGACGACTTCTGAGTTTACTTGCTAACTAGAAAATTGTCTATCATGCAAACTGCAGCTCTGGGCATTGCTAGACAAAAGAAGCATTAGAGAGCTCTCCTGAGACAATGTAATATTATTAAATATTTTAATGAAGATTATGATACTACGTGATACTGTGCATTTTGATTAGATAAAAATATTACGAAATTTAAGATTTTTTGTCATAAATTATTACACAAAAATCTGGGACTAAAATTTTCTTTTAAAGTATCGAGTTCGAGTGAAATATTTTAATACAAAGAAAAGTGAGTTTTGGACCGTAATTGAGAGACCTTGAAAGATTTCAAACTGGTGGTAGCAGTTTGGATTGGATTAAAAACAAAACCACAAAGCTTACAAGTTACTCTCCTGTAACAAATATTTTTTATAGTTATATTTGCTATGTAATACATTACATATGCTGTATCTCGTTTGTAAAAAATTTTAGAGTATACTTTCAAACTTCTAAAAAGATTTTTCGAAGTCTCCATGGAAATCAATCTCTCTATTTGTTAAAAACACATTTCAAATATTTCAACACAGAAAAAGTTTTAAACTAAAGTAATGGAGAAGACACAGCGGCAAAAATTTCCAAAAAAATAACTAAACAAAAACAATCTCATTATCATTGCATTTCACTTCTCTTCACTTCTCTTCTCTTCACTTCTCTTCACTTCACTTCATGTCATAAGTGGGCGATTCAAACGGTTAAATGTTTAATTCCAGATATGTCTTAGTTTTTCAGCCCCTTTTTTTCATTAACAGCAAAAAAAGAACGTCCTAACTAAACCATAATATTAACACATGTTTGCGCATATCTGGATTATATGGTACTGCGAACATGGTTATTTATCTTTTTTTTTCTTTAATTCTCTATCACACCAGTGCTTACACGTTTTAATTTTATTTTGCCCCATTAATTTATACAACCATGATAGTGAGATAGTCATGTGTTTTAAATTAAGACATCTATGATGTCTAAAATTCCACATTCAGAAAGTTTAGTGATAATTAACTTTTGCAGACACATTTTTATCTCTAATAAAATCATCTCTTTATTTGCAGTAAAGATTATGTACTATGTGCAACATTACTTATAAGAGTATGCTTGCAATAAAGCTGTATTTTTTCATATTATTATTATTATTATTATTATTATTATTATTATTATTATTATTATTTTCAGTTTTGTAGTAGAAATAGTAGTATTTTCAAAGTTATCAACAGTGCTTTACTAATCGCTTTGTTTTCTGTCGATTAGAAAAAGTCTCGTAGCCTTTATTATACGTCTACTTTATACGATCTCATTTTTACTAAATACTACCATGAAATTAAAACTAATTGAAATGCAACTTGTTTCATCAGCGAAACAAATGCACGTAATATTTTACCATTATCTTGTAGTATTGTTAATCAACAATTCTTCTTCAACCAAAGAATATTTAATTGAATCATTTACCACTAGAATAATAGAATTTCCCTCTTATGATTAAATAAGCTATTCTCCAAAATGTTATCGAAATATTATATCATTTACATCTTTCGAGAAAACTTCAATTAAAACAGGAATTTCATTAATTCAAGTGATAAATTATTCTGATAAAATTAAGAACAGACATAATGAAGTAAATTCTTCATTTTGCGTTAATTCTAATCCGGAAGTTATTCAAATGCTACTGATGCAATGTATTAATAAGAAAGTTTTTTTTTTATGATATAAAATTAATTTAATCACAGTTAGAAAATAAATTATTTTTGTTTTCTAAATTTTTCGAATATTGTAAATTAAAAATAATATATAAAACATTCAACGGCATTCAAATTTTATACAGCGTTTTTAATTTGTTCTTTTCACTTAAAAGGAGCAATACAGTTTTTCTGCAACTTATTTATATTTTGAAAAATGTTAAAATTAGGGGGAAATTAAAGACACTATACGTTTTCAATATTTCTTTTCTTTTTTATAAATATATTATTTACTATTTACCTAATAATTACAAATATTACAGTCTCATATCAAATTATATTTAATTTTCAACCAATTCAATGTAAATTTTATGCAACTATTTAAAGGAATTCTTGCTAGCTGTGTAATTGTAAATCTTGATTTCAAATATTTAATTTTCAATTTATTTATCAAAACTGACAATTTTTCTGTAATAAAACAAATTAGGAAACGTCATCCAAGAAGATATATATACAGAAATATGCAAAGTAATTGCAAATTATTGATAAATTTGTCAGACATGTACTCTACTTTCTAAAAAAAAATAGCGAGTTATTCTCCATGTTTGTTCATATAAAGGCAGTACTTGAAATCATACTTTTGTACTAGAAAGTCAGTGTTGTCTTGTATTTCAAAGAATAACAACAAATTAAAAAATAATAACAAATGAAATCACACTGCATAAAATGAAAATTTATCTGTAAATCTTACAAATAGATTTTACCAGATATGAGAAATATTCGTACCAATTTCCATAAGAATGGCAAGTATATTTATGACGGATTTATGTTTAAATAGATCCATTTTTGTCATTTTTAGATTGACTATTAATTAACATTTTTAGATTAACTAATAAATGACTATGTAAATGTATTTATAACAAATAAACTTAACTGAGCAAAAGTAAAAAAATAGCTTTTTCTGTTATAGATTTTTATCCATCAGTATAAAGCAATTTATCTAAATAAATTTCAAAATTATATAAATTTCAAAATTATATAATTTGGTCTGAATTTTGTGATTTTCTAGTGAGATGGATTTCCGTTAATTTCTTAAAAGAATTTTCTTGATAACAAATTTATCGTTTTATATGTAATTTCGTTCAAAACTAAAGCTTTGCATAAATTATCAAATTAAGTAAAATATTTGCATCTCCGAAGATATAGAGCACACCTGTTACTTATGAAATTAAAAGTTAATCCATTCTTTATTATGTGACAAAAATCTTATAACTACTCCATATATTGTTACAAATGTTTCATTAACCCAAGCATAATGAACATTTTACAACGAATTTAGAAATCCTTTATAACATTTATTTAACCCTTTCTATCACCGTGTTACAGATCTGCAACATACCCAAAACGTCATTGTTATTTCAACAGTAAATTTCAAAAGACGATTTTGTTGATTGTTATTATTCTATTACACTACAATTAAGATAATTATTACACTAAGTCCGCAAAAAATGTCGATACTGAATTTTTTGGGGGGCCAACGTTTGATTTATCACTTGATCAGCTACACGTGATTTTTGCTGAATTAAGCTTTGAAATACAGGAGTTAAACAAGTCTGCAGACGTCTACAAGTATATTGTTTTCAAAGGTGAGTTTAAATTCTTTATTTAAAGATCATTTTCGAGCTAGGAAATTTATAATATGCATAAGATAAACGTAAACTTTTGTTTGTTGCAGATATGCAAAAACGCGCCATATCTTCTTTTGTAATGGATTTTTTAAAAATTTCGAAAGAGCATCGAAAATATCTTCTAATGGTTATTTAAGTTACATTTCTTTCAGAAGAGCAAAATTATTAAAAAGGGGAAATATTAGTCAGTTTATATATTATTTAATTGCTATAGGATAAGTTAGGGCTCTCCCCCCCCCCCCCTCTGTAAAATTAACACCAAGTCCAAAGCTACCAGAAAAGGGAAAGGTTTCGTACAAAAATGAATTCAAGAGAAAAAGCATAGAACTCCTACTCAACAAATTTCACCAAAACAAGTGCGCCTAGACGAAATTGGGCACCGGCCATATTGGGCAGAAAAAAAGAATACGTTGTAAATAATCCGATTTTAAAAACCTTAATCAAGCTGTTTTTGAGAAATATGGTCTGGGACTTTGCTACAACAAAACTAACAATTGCTTCAAAAATTTTCGTGCAAATTAAAATTTTAAGTATTTTCAGTTTTTGTGCCATTTGGCAAGATGTTGCAGATATGCAACAAACCCATTTTTCTTAATAACATGTTATTTTTCTGTTCTGAATTTTTTTTATTATTTTTTCTATTCTTAAAATGATGCATTTTAATATCTGGGTAAGAATTTTTCAAATCGTGTTTGTTGAGTTACAAAGGGTTAACTGAGAAGATTTTCGTGGAGAATAAGATAAATTTGTCGTTTGGTTTTGCTGTTTAAAATTAATATAATATATTATATATATATATATATATATAATGTAACCATAGTAGATTCTTCATTATTTTACTTCATTGTATTATTTTACTAAGCATTCTTTATATTAAATTATTTATTTAGACAGATAATGTATTTTTAGCGTTTGCTTGAATAACCATACTGCTACACATTTTAGCTAAATTACAGCACTTTTTGAATAACCTGCTTTACTGTATTGTATAAAACAAAAAGACACTATTATTATGACAAAGAAATATTTATTTCTGATATGAAAATATACTTATTAAACATATAAAATTTACAAGTATAATTTATAAAATGATTTTTCTAAGATTTCATTATGTCTTTTCACATACGAAATTTTTGTATTTTTTAAGCTAAAAGGAATTAAGATGAATCTGAGTGTCACTAAAATTTTCAAACCATCTTTCTAATAGGGGCACATAATAGAATTTCAAATTTTAAGCTTTTCAATTCTTGAAAATATGAAATGAATAGTTCACATTACCTGGGATATATCTTTGCTTTCAAAATACTTATTCACAGACCATTGAAAAGTCAAGTACCACTTTCATCAAAAGAGAAGACTTTGTGAAGTAAAAGGAAAGAGAGGCTAAAGATGTATGTAATAATCGTTCTTTTGATTCATTTTCCTTAAAGCACTTTCTTTTCAGTACAAAGAATTGGAAAATATATATCATACTTACCTCTTTGTGGGAAGAAAATCTTGGATATATAGATTTCAAAATATATATAATAAAATTGCCTTTTATATAAAGACCTAACGTGTGTAAATATAGATTGGAAGGGAATATTATACCAAGTTTCGAAATAAACATTTTAATGTAAGAATATATTTTTCTATAATTAATATATTGTGGTCTTTTAAATTTTATAATTAAAAAAATTCTGTTGTGCGTACATAGTTACTGACAGTCCACAGTATCATTCAGTATTATCAAATAATTTTTCATTTTCTAACAAATACAATGATTTTGATACTGCTGCCTTTTTTCAGAAATTTTTATTATAAAACGTACTAAATATATAACTTTATATATTTTTTCATTTTCTGAAGGCTTTTTAGGAGGATGAAATCGCTACATAAATAAGGCAGAAAAAATAATAATTCTAACTCCTTTCGTTACTGCACTTAAAAAATAACAATCGATCTTATTTTTACATAAATAAATGAAAAAATCTCTTATGATTATCTCATATATAAATATTTTATTTTTGTCACAGATGTATTATCAGCAAGATTTTTAGAAATAACTCAAAATGCAGATATATTTTTAATAAACTAAATCTATATCAAAAATAGAAACAGACAGTCGATCATATATTTACATAAATAAATGAAAAAAATCTCTTATAATTATGTTATATAGAAATATTATATTTTTGTCACGTATGTATTATCAACAAGATTTTTTGAAATAACTCAAAATACAGATATATTTTGAATAAACTAATTATATATCAAGAATAGAAAGCAGGACTTTGTAGCATTTTGATATTTACATTTTGTAGAATATGGCGTCAATTATTTAAAGTATTTGATACGTATAAAATGACTTAAATTTTCTAACAGTTATATGTTTAAAAGTTCCATTTTATTCATTTATCATAATCTATGTACATTACTTTCTTCAAATAAGGTTATTTTGAAAAATACATAAGTCATATGAAAAACATAATGAAAATTTTGCAAAATATTAATCTAAATGTAACCGAAGATATGCGACTTTAAAAACATAATTTGTTATGTAGAATTAATTTAAATAACATTAGTATATTTAAGAAATATATTTTGTTCAATATGTTTTTTAATATACAGTAAAAAAAAAAAAAAAAAAAAAAAAAAAAAAAAAAAAAAAAAAAAAAAAAAAAGATGTAATTCTACAGATGCAAAGCTACAGAAATACATGGTGTGTTCACAAAGTTTCAAGACGTCTCATAATTCAAAATTTATTAAACATTTTTGTACCGCGAACTAAAATTCTTCGAAATATGACCCTTGGGCATCTACACACCGCTGCCAGCGTTTTTTACAATGTTTATAGGCCCCACAGAAGTCTTCGCACGAAAGGCTGTTAAGGGACCTCGTTGAACCTGCCTGGATAGCTGGAATCGTGTCGAATCGCTTCCCTTTCAGGTCTTTCTTAAGCCGGGAGAACAAAAAAAAAGTTGCTGGGAAAAAGGTCGGGCCTGTAAGGGATTTGCAGCAGTATTGCAACGTTAAATATAGCCAAAACTGACCTGACCCGTTCTGTCCGCCCAGACATCAGAAACAATTGGAATGCTCCTTACGAAAATGTGCCCTCTCACACGTCGCTCGCCGTCGCCAAACTTTTGGCTATCTTTAACATGGCAATACTGCCGCAAACCACCTACAGGTCCGACCTCGCTCCCAGGACTTTATTTTTGTTCCCCCGGATCAAAAAAGGCCTGAAAGGGAAGCGATTTGTCAGGATTCCAGCGATCCAGTCAGTTTCGACGAGGTCCCTTTACAGCCGTTCGTGCGAAGACTTCTATGGGGCCTATGAACAGTGGAAAAAACACTGGAAGCGGTTTGTTGATGCCCAAGGATCATATTTCGAAGAGTTTTAGTTAGCGGTACAAAAATGTTTAAGAGGACGAGGGAGGGAAGAGCTTAAGGGATTATATTAATTTTTTCTTTGATGGCCTAAGTAGGAATTGACTTTAAAAACAAAATTTTTATATTACTGTGTACACTTCCTAAAAGATGTCTCTTTTTTTCTTAGTTCTCAAAATATTTCTAAAGTATAGACTTAATTTTATAGGAAGTGTTAAAATCTTATTCACAGTTCGCCCGCTTTTAACACATAAAATATTAAATTCAGCATATATTTTAGAAATATTTTGGAAAGTAAGAAAAAATGAGACATCCTTTAAGAAGAGCACTCAGAAAAAAGATTTAAAAAATATGAATTTCCCGATAAGATATTTTAAATATACGAATGCGTCAAAAGTCCATAGACTTAACGTTACGGAAGAGAATTCCGAAGCTGAGTGACCAGCCCCCTTAAGGGGTACCTTTTAAACTACTTTTTCAATTTTGAATAATACTGTAAAATACTTAAATATAATGTCACTACAGATATTAGTTACTATAAAAGCAAGTTTAATTTCATATGATTTCAAATAAAAAATCTTGTAGAACAGCCTATTTAACTAAAATTTAAATTTTAAAAAAATAATAAAAAAATAAATTTAAAATCCCTACTACTTTTTTAAATATGAATATTTTTGCTTCAAAAATTTTTTCCATAATCTTAAAAACATACTACATAAAATTGTGCATGGATTTAACATTCAAGGTTATAGTTATTTTTTGTTTTAAATTTTCAATTATTTTTCCTTGACTTTTACTATACAAAAGAGAAAAAGATTGGTATTAAATGTAATATCCCATACATCTAAAAATCCATGCACAGTTTTGTGTAGTATAATCTAAGGAATATGGAAAATTTGAAGCAAAAATATTCATATTTACCAAAGTAGTAGGGATTTTAAATTAATTAATTTATTTATTTTTAATTTAAATTTTAGTTAAATAGGCTGCTCTACAATATTTTTTTAAAAATTATATGAAATTATATTTGCTTTATAGTACCTAATATCTGTAGTGACCATAGGCGTAACTTGGGCTCTAAGACTGGGGGGGGGGGGGGCAAACATTTTAAGATCATTTTTTTAAAATATTTATACCCTCCCTCCCTATTATCACACACATACACTTAAATTAAGACGTCTTTTTTTTTCCGCGCAAAAACACCCAGGTTTTTACTGATTTCGTAGATATTTTCATATATTTTAGCTTATAAAAATATTTATACTCGTCCGAACGTTTCGAAATTTTTGGAGGTGACTTAAATCTGGTCTATCCAAATGCTCTAAAAAGTTTCTATTAAAATACGCTCGTTTAGTTACTTTTAGCATAGAAAAACTATCGTCACCGTGAGGCGCGGTGTGACTTCCGTGCCGGTATATTTGAAAGGGTTAAAATTCTTATTTTTAAAAGCGGATTATAACATCGATTAGAAGAATGTTTCATCTTTAAGAACATATTTTTGGTTTGTCGGTACCTCTAAAATTGTGCCCTGAAGGGGCGAAACCGCGACGAAACACTCAGATTTTTTATTTCCATCGAATTTTTCACATATTTTATCTTGTAAAAAATATTTTATACCCGTCCGAACGTTTCAAAAATTTTGTAGGTTATGTAAATCTGGTCTATAGAGATGCTGCAAACAGAAAAAAAAAAGTATGGTGTGTAAAGTAAAAAGTAAAGTGTGTTAAAGTATGGACATTTTGTTACTTTTAGGGTTAAAAAAATATCGTCTCCATAAAACGCGAAGTGACCTGAGTTCGCCAGTGTATTTAAAAAAGTTAAAATTCACATTTTTTAAAACCATCGATTAGAAGGATTTAGCTTTGAGAGCACATTTTTAATTTGTCGGTACCTCTAAAATTGCGTCCTCGAGGGGCGCTGCAACAGGACAGAAAAACGCTTCACGGAAAAAACGAGCCTTTTTGGAAAAAAAAAATTCAAAGGATTAACTGTGATATTTTTTTCAATTGATTGCGGCATTTGAGACATAAGACTATGATCTTATAGAATATGTCATCCGTTTTTAACTTTACTAAGCAGTTTGACTGATGTAAGTTAATAAATAATGACAAAATACTCCCGAAATTCCTTCTTTTTGAATTTCATTTTCTCCCGATGCATAAAGAAGGCTTCTGCGCGTGCGCCATCACTTTTTCCCAAGGGACGAGATGAGTTATTAATGAGAGTGATTTGCGAATTTTAATTAATAACTCAACGAATTATTAGAATTTTGAAATTCTGAATCTGAGGTGCATCAGAAGAGACTTTGGGCTACTTTCATAAAAAATGTCAGCTTCGTACTTACGCTAGATTTTGCTAGCCATCGCATACACGCAGACAGACAGACACACACACACACACACACACACACAAAGCGAAACTTTTTTTTTACTAGTATAGATAGTCCTCAAATTGGGCGAGCTTTTTTGACATTTCCTCTTAATAATTCATTTGATAATAATTTCTTCTTTTTCATAAAGATACACATTTATTAAGGGGAAAAAAACAAAATTAGCATACAGGAGAAATTTGAAAGGGATTGATTGAAAAAGTAATTCGTATGCGACATCTTAATCATCAGTTAGATTTTAGAGCTGTTTAAATTTAGTAACATTAATAGTTCATTTTTTTTTTCAACTGGCGGTAAACTGTTATAGTCCACTAGTTTCCAGGGAAATTCCAGATAACTCCTTTTACCCACTCTTTTCGTTCTTGACTATCAAAGCTCTGAAACAACCTCAAATGTAGTGTGAAAAAAGTAATTAATTGGGGAGTTCAGAACCCGTTATCAGAGAAACATTCTGGAAGTCAACCGCCATTCTTAGCGAAAAACACTTTTGATACGATCCCACTCATTCTGGTTTAAGATGAATCCAGATAACTTAGCAATGCAAAAATTTAAATTAAACACTGATTTTAATGTTTATTTAATTCGAATGTTTTTAATTTTTCACATTTTCAAAGTGGGTTCCCCTTAAAGACCTAAATAAAAATATTCAGTATTTTTATATAATGTTTTTACTTTCAAAATATTAAATACAAAATTATATGTAATTTATAGTATTTTGATGGAAGAATGAAGAAAAAAATGTCAAGTTTTCTGCTTCGATTTATTTATTTCCTTTGTTACCATATTCTTCAATGGTCTCAAATCCAAAGGGTCAACTTTATGACACAAGTTTTCATTTATTTTTCTTCGGAAAAGCATGGAATAGGCAGGTGTTATTATTCAGAAACTATGTAATCGAAATAAGTTTTCCATTCTTTGGTAAACGTAAATATGATCTTTCAGAAAATACCATCAACTGGAGTTTTGAACCGAATTTCCGGACGTAAGGTGAAAACCAGCCAGAAAACCATAAAAAATCATCAATTGTGTATTATTTTATCCTAAAGAAAACAAGTGGGTAAGTGTGATATGCAGAGGATTTCGTTTAATATGTCTTTCAAAACACTTTATCCTTAAATTAACAAATCAAAATTCTTAATAGAAAATTAATAATTCCTTTCATAAATGGCAGCACTATTATATTTAGGAATGCGTCCCCCTGAAAATTATCCACTCCCATATTTCAATTTTTTATATATTATACAAAGTTTAAAATAAACGGATATTTCTATCAAGAATTATCGCGTTACGTATATACATACGTACATACAGAACATGCGGGCACATTAGCTATCAAGCTTTGATAGTCTGGGAGCTAACAAATAAACGGTAATAAAAGCTAAATGATAATGCATGTAATTAATAAATAGACGTAACCAAATGCGTTAAAAAATAAAGTCAGATTAGCCATTTTTTTCACGGAGCCCTTGTTTGCTCCCCCCCCCCACACACACACACACACACAAATTCAGCTCACCTTAAATTCATAAAATTCTTATTATGTGTTATGAACTATGTCAAAGTTTAAAATCGATCGGTTCTTTAGTTTTCCCAATTTTAACAAATTCTCGTCAATTGTATGTACGAAAAAGCATCCCTTTTATGCTTAAAAATCGATTTTTTCATAAACCGGAAAGTTGTGGTCCGATTTTTTTAAAATTTAGTTTTACGAATCAGCATACGAAATAACATCCGGATGCGAAAGAACCAAATTTGTAAAATCAATAGTTAAAAAAATCTGTACTGCGATTATGTACAAACATTATAAGTGTTAAAATAAATAGTGTTCTTACTGATTAATACTAAAAAATAAATAGAACTATATTCCAACTATAATATTAACCTAAATGAGTAAATAGCAAAAATTTATATTTTATGAAGAATTAAATAATAATGAATATGTAACATGGTTCATATACTCGAGAACAAATACTATTCCAGCACTGCACACCTTTTGATACGTGCATAAAAATGGCATAGAATAAACACATAAGGAAAATAGTGACCACATTGATTATCTATTTCACAGAAATCTTATCATATCTTTCATATATAATAAGAGATATATTAAGAGAACACAGCTTTATTTTTTTTCTTTAACTGAAAGAAAAAAAATAGATATTTCATTTAATGATAAGAATTTATCATTACAAGAGTAGGAGTCAGGAATAAACTGTTAAAATTTAGGAATTCTGTACATCCATCAGGCGTCCTTTTGACGAAATTTCACGTTTTCCGCGATCTTTTGACAGAAATTTGCGTTTTTTCGCGATCGTTTGACTAACTTTGTGTCCTTTCCTCGATCTTTTGACGGAATTCGTGTTTTTTTCCGCGATCCTGTGACAGAAATTTGCGTTATTTTTTGCGCACCCCTGGGACGAAATTCACGTTTTTCCCGAGATCTTTTGACGAAATGCGCGCTTTTACAGCGATCCTTTGGCAGAAATTTGCGTTTTTCGCAATCGTATGACGAAATTCCGCTTTTTTTTTGTAAACCTTTTAGAAAAATTGACGTTTTTTCGCGACTGTTTGACTAAATTTGCTTTTCTTTTTCACGATCGTTTGACTAAATTCGTGTTTTTTCCTCGATCC
Source organism: Maratus speciosus (assembly GCA_963932465.1). Lineage (NCBI taxonomy): Eukaryota > Metazoa > Arthropoda > Arachnida > Araneae > Salticidae > Maratus > Maratus speciosus. The sequence goes on along the minus strand of OZ010795.1, from coordinate 275,929,974 downwards.
TTTGACGGAATTCAAGCCTTTTCTGCAATTTTGTGACAGAAATTTGCTTTTTTCCCCGCGCCCATGGAACTAAATTCATGTTTTTTCTGGAATTTTTGGATAAAATTCAAGTTTAAACAGCGATCTTTTGGCAGAAATTTACGGTTTTTGGGATCTTTTAACGAAATTCCGCGTTTTTTTCCGCAATCCTTTGACATAAATTTGCGTTTTTTTGCGATCATTTGACATAAATTTGCTTTTTTTGCGATCGTTTGACTAAATTTGCATTTTCCCCATAATCGTTTGACTAAATTCAGGTTCTTTCCGCGATCCTTTGACTAAATTTGCGTTTTTCCGCGATCCTGTGACAGAAATTTGTATTTTTTCCACACCCCTGGGACGAAATTCACGTTTTTCCCGAGATCTTTTGACGAAATTCGCGCTTTTACAGCGATCCTTTGGCAGAAATTTGCGTTTTTCGCAATCGTATGACGAAATTCCGCTTTTTTCCGCAATCCTTTTAGAGAAATTTGCGTTTTTTCGCGATTGTTTGACTAAATTTGCTTTTCTTTTTGACGATCGTTTGACTAAATTCATGTTTTTTCCTCGATCCTTTGACGAAATTCAAACCTTTTCTGCGATTTTGTGACAGAAATTTGCTTTTTTCCCCGCGCCCATGGAACGAAATTCATGTTTTTTTCTGGAATTTTTGGATAAAATTCAAGTTTAAACAGCGATCTTTTGGCAGAAATTTACGGTTTTTGGGATCTTTTAACGAAATTCCGCGTTTTTTTCCGCAATCCTTTGACATAAATTTGCGTTTTTTTTACGATCATTTGACATAAATTTGCATTTTTTTTTGCGATCGTTTGACTAAGTTTGCATTTTCCCCACAATCGTTTGACTAAATTCAGGTTCTTTCCGCGATCCTTTGACTAAATTTGCGTTTTTCCGCGATCCTGTGACAGAAATTTGTATTTTTTCCACAACCCTAGTACGGAATTCATGTTTATGTCCAGGATCTTTTGACGAAATTTGAGTTTTTGCAGCGACCCTTTGGCTATAAATTACCGATTTTTTTGCGACCATTTGTCGAATTTACGATATTTTTTGTCAGAATTTTCTCACTTATTTTTTTATTTTTTTATTTTTTTTTTTTAAGGAAATGCTTTTTTTGGCAAATTTATCTGCAAGGTCCAAAATAAATCTGCGACACACATCACGCACTTTCTGCTGCCGGGTAAAAATGTAACTCTTTTTCTTTCCGTGTCACTTGACCTGCCTGGCAAAAAATGCAATTCTGGTTTTAATTACCAAAAAATTAATTATCTTCGCTTCTGATTGTCGAAATTAAAAAATAAAGACATATTCTGAAAGAGAATGAAATTTTACGTTGGAGGGCATGAAAATCATAGCTCGAAAATCGATATTTAAATTTGGTCTTTTATAAAAATTCTGGCAAGACCGCACCTGTTTTATATTCTCTGGTTATCGCCGAAAATTCAATTCATCAGACATCTGTCGCCTTCACAAATGAAGGAAAATAAAAGATTTTTTTCTCGATTTTTAACTAATTTCAAAGTTTTTATGGTACGATCGAGATAATTTTTAGAATTTCTGAAAGCTGATTTTTTCCCCCGTCTTGTGGTACAAATTTCGAATTTCTGGGATGAGTAGAAAAGAAATAAAAGCGCCTTAAAGCAATCGCTAGTCCTTATCTGCCGTTAAAATGACACCTGGTTTTAATCGATGGAAGAGATAGTTTTTATAATTCGATAAAAAATTTATGCTTTTGTTGAATCATGAATGCCTTTCAGATCTTGTAAATGGGGTTTTTTTTTAATTAACAACGTCCATTAATTACTACTTTTTCAAATTTTTACGATTTGCGTTTGGTGTGATGTGTTCAGCTATAAGTATGCAAACATTTCAAGTCTCCAACATATATAGTTATCGGCACTGTGACAGACGGACAGACAGACGAGTGAGACGAACGAATAGGGTTTCGTCAGATGAAGGAAACCCTAATGACAATAGTCAAAATCAAAAGATAGTAATCAAGAGATCTATCCCACATGTGCATTTAAATAGTTCTATGAAAACAAAAAAGGAAAAATGGCTTTTCTGAAAAATAGAGCAGAGGAAATATTCTTACTTGAGCTTTGACTACTGCATCAGAAATTACTTCTATGAACGTGAAGACGTTAATTCTGGTTATTTTGAATTGCCCAATGCTTATGCCAGTTCGTGCGCAAAATAGCATATAAATGGTTAAATGAAAAAAAAAATGAAATAGAAAGCTGGGCTTTAACTACAAAGCGATACAAAAACTGTAGGGGCAAAAGGTATTTGCCCTGTTCCTGAAAAACTAGGGGGTATGTGATCCCCACTTGCCTCACCAGAATACGCCCAAGGGTACAACCGGGTACAACGCGACATGTGCAAGACTCTAGTCCCTGATGTACGCGAGAGAACGGAATGTGTGTGCATCTGTATATCCAGACGCCATGAGAATTTCCTCAGCTCACTAGTACTGGACTGACGCTTCGAGTATATTCAAGGAGCGCCACTATAGTCGAGAGCCCTGAGGACCAGGAAGTTCTTGTTTTGTGCTTATATTATCTTACGAAAAAGGACAATGGTCAGAGTCAAGACACAGTAATCGTGATATCTATTCCCACCTCTTCCCACACGTGCGCCCCCCCCCCCCAAAAAAAAAAAAAAAATCCCTGGAAATGAAGAAGAAAATAAGTTTTGTACTTTGTACAAAAAGGAAAAAAATGGAGACGGAAAAAAATTCTCTCGAACTGTTATTATAGCAGAAGGTTTTGTCAAGACATAAGAAAAATTACTTATGTCAACGTGAAAACATTAATTCTGGCTGTTTTGATTTTGCTGTATCCAATTCTCGTTCAAATCCAAGATAGTAATATAAATTATTAAACTAAAGGGGTAAAAAAAAGCGAAAAAGGAAATACAGAAATTTGAAAACAAGACAAAAAACTGGAGGGGCAAAATACATCTTTTGCCCCTGCTCTTAAAAAACTGGGAGGGCATATGCCCCCCCTTGCCCCCGCCAGATTACGCCCATGGTAGTGACATTATATTTAACTATATTACCGTATTATTCAAAATAGGAAAAGTAGTTTAAAAGGTACTGTGTCCCCTTAAAATATGATCGATACCAGATAATTATTACCAGAAAGCCATTATAAGAGAACCAATTGAATTAATTGCTAATAAAGATACAGCTTGTAACGATGCACTATCATACGAGATATCCATGGAGTATGCAGATATTTGTTGCATAATAAATGTAAGCTCATTTTGTTGAAAATTTGAATAACTTTATCTGGCACTCCATCTGACGTGTAACCTTTAAATTACAATGATTTTCTTCAAGACAATTCTCGAATAAGCGCAAAAAAAAAAATAATAATGACAACTTTTAAATCCCACCGATGACGGTCTTGTAATGGCTGAAATCTTTCTGGGATTTTTCTAAAGTATTTTAAGATATTTTTTATGTATTAATTGCATATCTTATATCATACTTTATGCAACTTAAAGTAATTTCATACATTTATTTGTGGTTTTTATATGAATTTTAATTAAGATATACGTCGTTAATGCAGACTTTTTATTCATCAATCTGTTTTCGATATTGTCTTTTATGAGTGTTTACTTTAATTTATGTCTGCTTTAAGTAAATTATTTTTCACATTTATTTTTATGTGAGGGAAAAATTTATCTTGTAAAAATTTTCGTGATAAATATTTTAAAAGATGTCGTATCTTGAGAAAATTAGGAATGTTCTTAAAAATAATATGTCTGAAATGTTTCGTAAGTTGCGTTTTCTTTCGCTTACAACTTTGCAATGTACGCTATTATTCAATAATCATAAGTCAAATAACATTATCTTTTTTGATACTTTAAAAAGTATCATATCGTAGTGAATGAAACTTGTTATTTGTAATTCTATTTATAACAACTTATTTCCAGAATTTGTTCGCTATTCTCTAAAGTAATATTGATCTTGAATGAGCTTGCTACCAAGAAAATAAAAAAAATATATAATATGTCGTAAAAGACTTTTTATTTATCAGTTCGTTTTCCACAATGTATTTAATGGATATTTAGTGTATGTTATCTCTACTTACTATACATTACTATTCATTTTCATTTTTAAAGGAGTGCAAAGAATATTTTGTAATAATTCTCGTGAATTATTTATATAAATGTAATAATTCCCGTGAAATATTTTAAATGATATCGTTTCATGAGAAAATTAAAATCCTTTATGTCTATTTTCATCAGTGGTTCGGAAATAATTGTAATTACAGTGCCTTTCTTATAAAGAAGAGTTAAATGGAATAACTATCAGAAAGAATAATAAGTAAGACGAATAAAGTATACATATCCTTTTTCGAAGAAAAAATGTGGTTGGGAAATTTTATCCCAGCCCATGGGCTGACGGGTTAATCTGTCACAGCGTAAGACTAAATGATATTGCTCCTACGAATAATTGAAACTGTAATATAAAATGCATGTCGGGATTCCTTATTTGTCTATATAATTCTAAAAAAATATTTTTAGAACTTCTTTGCTATTTCGCAAAGTTCTATTTAATTCCTTTTCTACTGCGCTGGAAAATTCAATCACTTTTATGTTAGTCTCGAAATAGGATTCTGTTGACAAAAATGCGCGTAAATATGAGAAGAAATTAATGAGAAACAAGAACAAAAAATCATGCGTACAGCGTAGATTATAAAACGCTTTCCAATACATTCAAAATACTTTAACAAAACTTCACAGTGGTGATAAATGAGGGGTAATTAAGAATAAGTAATTAAAGATAGGTGAAGATGACGTCTAAATGAACAATTTGGAAAATACGTAACGCATTTTAAAACACGATTCCTGCTATTACCATGAGCAATCATTAAAATATACCGTCTTTTGCATTCTGTATATGATCTACAGATATGTATGCATGCCGCATAGTAAACTGGAAGTTAGATCAGTTAAACGCATAGCACAGTTGAAAGTTTCCACTCAGAAATTTCCGCCAATAAACGGATGTAGTTGGGAAGTTTTGTGCGACTCTGTATACGATCTTTAGAATTAATTTACACCAAATAATCTTTAAAAAATGGTTAAATTTAAAGACGCACACAATAACTGAAAACACACATCTAACAATTATTGTCCGTAGGCTTGAATAATTCAGTTATTGCTCATTTTCTTCTACAGTGAATTTTTGTGTGTCCCTGTAAATGAACGATAAGTTCTATGCACACCACATTCTACATTAACAATCTTGTATTTCCCCATCACTGATACATATCAATTCCAATATATTTAAATTACATAATATCATTTAAATACACTACGATATATAGACCGTAATGCAACAAATAGATCGCTCCCCATAGACCGTAACGCAACGGAATTCTTTTGAATGGCACTGTAAATGAACCACTTCATTTTCAATGCCAAACATGCCATAGTAAACCCCAATAACATACCTACATTTCATGGCGATCGGGCTATGTTTATGGAAGTTAGGGCATAACAGACGGTCAGACAAATCGAATTCATAAACACTTTTCGACTATGTTGGAAAGTGTTAAAAAAAATTAAAATAACATATATGGCGAAAAAAAAACAGACTTGTTATTTGTCAATCCGTTACCCGTAATGTATTTTGAGAACATTTACTGTAAGTTATTTGCAGTAAAGATCTTTACTATAAATCTTTACTGTGCGTATTTAGTAATATAGAGGAAAAGGTCCAAATACCGGCTACTACTTTTGTTTTCAATGTAGATCATATAATTTTCAAAATTAATAAAATAAAAAGTGACAGTAGGGTACCTTGACACGTCTTACACCTGTTTAGAGAAAAAAATCAGTTTAAAAGGCGTTTTCTGTTTATAAGAAGCAAAATTCCGAAAGTTTTCAAATTTTGTTTTATTTAAATGGGATCTAAATACCGGCTACCTATTTTTTTTTTTCCAAAAGGTCACACAAATAGAGCTAATGACAATTATTAAGCGATAAGAATATTAATTTAATAAATTGTATTGACCTTTCTTATGCACAGAAAAAATACGCAATTTTTAATAAACAAGAATTTTTGTCAAATTTCTAAAATTCTTTACGACTATCTCTCACAGTCTTCTTCCCATTATGTTTCTAATTTTGTTTTCTAACGTGTAAAAAAAAAAAAAAAAAAGCTTCCTGATTGAAATGAGAATTATTTTATCTGAAAAAATCAAAAGCATATTATCACTCTCTGCGTCGGTATAGTCCCTATCAACCCACATATCGCATTCTTAAGATTGAACCCAGAATTTCCTCCCCCATTCTTGTCCACAAAGAAAGAACCCATGCAGAAGACACAAATTTATCATCTTCCTCTGTTGGATATTTTCCTTTTCCACATTTTTAGCCCTCTCGCTGCGTCATTGTTTTATCAAAATAGCTTCAAAAATTGCGTATTTAACCCCTTCGCCCCCTTTTAAGAATTTTTATTCTTTTGTCACCGGTTTTTCAAAACAAAAGTTTTTATCTAATTTAACTGAGAAAATGCTCCGATTAAATAAGGCATAATTTACAATAAAAAAATAACTGGTGGGAATAATCAAGGAGGGTAAATTAGACGGAAAAAATGCATCCCCAAGGAAATTTCGGATTATGCAAATTTTGCTACTTTTACGATGCCCACGGAAATCTCGGGTTGCACAGCGAGAGGGTTAAAATCAAATTTCTGCCTCTTTCGTCTGGTTTACTCCGTCATTTTTTCTTTCTCTTCACATTTATTACAGACAATTTTGTAGTGTCCAACAGCTCTTTTTTGGAAAGTGATCCGGTAACCAGTGTCGGTCCTGAAGAATTACGGCCATGGCTGCTTTTTACATATTGCTAAATGGGGCAATGACTATTTCTGAACCATTTAAAGTAATTTATTAATTATGGAACTATTTAAATTAATTTATTTTCCTCCCCTTCAAGCAGAGCAACCGAGATAGGTCCAAATACCCGCTAGCCGGTATTTAGACCACTCTAGGTAGCCCATATTTAGACCACTCTAGGTAGCCGGTATTCGGACCACTGCTATGTTTAAGTTAAAGCCGATATTACTCATTCATATAATAAAATACCAATACTGTGCGCGTGGCAATTCAGAGCTAAATATGTCTAGAAAATAACTTAATCTACAATATACGATCAGTATATTTTTTAAAAAAAAATGAGAAACACGCATCTGAAAAACTTTTGATGTACCAGATTACGTAGATTCAACACTTTTTCATTTACTATTTGTTAATGACACGGACTTCAGCGACGTACATTTCGTAACTTTCTTCTCTCTATTAAAGTTATAAACTCTGCCTATCACCGCTAGGCTGCGCTGCGCTCAGTTCCCAGAACACCTAGTAGCCGGTGTTTGGACCCTAGCCGGTATTTGGTCCTTCACCTCTATATATATAATAAAGATCTTTACTATAAATCTTTACTCTACGAACTGTACGAATACTGTTCATAACGATATACTTTAATCTTTACTATAAATTATTATTTGTTTTCATTTCTATAAGACCGTAAAATACATCTTGTTATGATTCAAGTGTTAAATATTTTAAAAGATGTCGTTTAATGAAAAAACAAAAGAAGTTTTTTATATGCATTTCCGTCAAGGCTGCAGAAATAATTGCATTACAGGGACACTTTTTAAAAAAGAAACTCTGTATCCAGACGATTGATATATTGTTGATATTGATTTTTTATGCATATACATATATATATATAAATTTTCAGAACATTTTAATACTTTGAAGTCTAAGCCCGAGTGTCACTCGGATTGCCGATTTCAGTGAAGCGAACTTAGCCCGAGAGTCTCTCGGGGTCAACTTTTAAATGTCTATGCTATAAAAATACTTAATACCTATATACGATCACTGTCTTTTCATATATTATCTATCAAATACATAGCAGCACTAAACAGAAGTAAGCCTATAAACATATCTAGAATTGGAGCTTAGTTCAGACTTATTGTGAACCTTGTGGTGTTACTCTTTGTGAAAATCCGTGCTTTGAAATGTACAACACTAAAGCAAATTTTACTAAATAACATTTATATACAAATAAAACCTATTTTCAGATATTTATACAACATTTGGGTACGTTTTTATTCAAGTCTACGTAAAACTTTACGTTAAAAAACGATGTTTTATTATGCGGTACTTTTTAAAAAATATAAAAAAATGTTTCTTTTTTTCAGTAATTTCCAATTAAATAGTAATTTTTAGTACATTTAAATAGTTCCTTCATTATGAATAAAAATAGTTTGAAGTATATAATACTTTTTTTTTATTAAAATATATATATCCCATTTTTTTTTTTTTAATCATAAAAAGTACCGAATAAACTCAGTTCAGAACGAGATATGCGGTTTAAATACTTCGGAACTCAAAGTGCGAAAGAATATTATGAAATAAAAAAAAATAGCATACATTTTCAATTTTTGTAAGAACAGTATGTTTTTAAAATTCCGTAATTTGAATTTGCAACATACGCATAATTAAATAGTCACAGATCTAATAACACCATTTTTCATTCGATTTTGTAACTATGATTCTGTTGATAAACAAATCTGTCATAGCATAGATAGTATCATCTTGCTCCGATGAATAAATGAAACTGTAAAGCAAGATGTATGTCGTAAATAATAGGATTTGTTATTTGTCAATCTATTTCTAAAAAGGAATTTTTAGAACTTCTTTGAGTTCTATATAATTCTTTTTTTTACTGACTGGAGAATTCAACTTGTTATTTCAATGACTTTTAAGTTATTCTTGAAATAAGGTTCTCTTCAAAATAAATGTAATATGCGAAGAAAAGAAAGAAGAAAAAATGTTTAAAGTGAGATATATGACATAAATAACACATATATCATTTGTCAACCCGTTTACCCGCAATGTATTTAAAGAATGATTAGTGTAATGTATCTCTGCAACAAATGCCTATTACATTTTCGCCAAGAGGTATTAGATGCCAAGTTTGGCAACAACAATCTCAGCTTTCCATAAATTACAATTAAATTTCATTTTCACAGGATTGAAATTTCTGTCTCATAATAATTCCTCTGTTAAATATTAGAAATATGTACTTTTCTTGAGAAATTTAGAAACGTTTTTTATGTGTATTTTCATCAATGCTACATAAATAAATACTATCACAGACCCATTTTTATAAAGACAATCTAAATGCAGCACAAATCAGAAGACAAAGCTTTTTAAGGGATATTTTGTAAAAAAAAATAGCACACATTTTAAATTTTCGTAAGAATAATATACATGCAATTTCCTTAAGTTGGATGCTCTTCATCTTAAAACTTTCCAATATACACTTTCACTCAATAATCAAAAGTCTAACGGCATACGATAACGGCATTTGATACTTTAAATACAATTATCCAGACAAATAAATATACCAAAGAATAATCACAATCAGCTTATTTCTGTAAATAAATAAAAGTGTAAAATAAGATGTTTGTCGTAAACAAGAAATATGTTGTTTTTCACTCCATTTCTAAAAAAGTATTTTTTTCATCTTATAAGTACTATCCACTTATTTTTCTATGTTATATATTTTAAAGCATACATTTTCAAGAGAACAAAATATCGCTTTTAAAACATTAGTTATTTTTTCTTAAAATTCACTTTTATTAAAACCGATAAGCTCAATTATTGAAAATAATTTTTTTCACTAAACCTTTAAATAACTTCATGTGTCATTTGATAATTTAAGTAATCTTTTAAAATTACTTTTATTTTGTCTTTTCACGGTATTTCGCTTCCCTCCGAGCAGAAGCTTGGAGATTTCCTGCATTTTCATAAAAATGCGTATAAAAATAATCGTAATTAATTTTTTATTTCCCTGTTTGTTCCAAAAGCAAACTCCATGCCCATTTATTTGATATACATCTTAAAATAGAATTCTGTTTGAAATGTTTTTGTCTACAACAAATTAAAGTTGTTTTTTGGGAAACGGAAAATACGGGCAAACCACTTACAGTGTTATTAGAGTTTATTTCAATTAAAATCAAACTTTTAAACCTATTTATGTTTAAAAACAACGATATTTAATTTTAAGACCTTTTAAACTAAAAAGTACATAGAATACGTATTAAAAACAACAAAGTCCATGCTTCGGACGGAAATGCATCCCCCGTGAATACTATACAACGTAAAATCGCGAAAGATGGCATAAAATAACTTACAAACTAAAAACATGTTTCAAAACACTTAATTCTAATTTAAAGTTATAATAACACTGAGTTATTCAGGTAGGATTTGCCCATCTTTATTAATTGGATTATTGGCTAAATTCGTATACACTGAATTAAGAAATATACGTCTTTCGTGACTACTGCGGTTTAGTCTGATGATACTACTATTCGCAATATCAGGGGCGTGGTTAGTCATCACAGTATTTGCAACAACCATTTTTGAATTAAGATGCCTTGTTTTAAACGCTTTTCTATTCTCCTTAAGTCTGACTTCCTGGGTACTACTTGTTTTGCCGATGTATATTGAATGCCTTCTCAACACTCTGTTTTGTTGTAACTTTAATTTTAGAATTAACTATTGTGATGCATTTTGTCAGTTTTTATGCCATCTTTTGTGATTTTACATTGTGTGACACTGATGAGGTACAACTTTTCATCCAAAACGTTTAATTTACCGTTGTATTGTGTATTACGTGTAATTTTTAATTTAAAAAAAAATCTGAAATTTAAATATAGTTATATTTTAATATTGTAGTTAGACGTAATGCTGTCTTATCTTAAATATTTATATTTTCGATGTTTTAAAAATTGCCGATTTATTCGTTTCATACATGATTCAAAAATAATAGAAATTTCTTTAAAATATCATGCATAAAAATATTGTATTACGAGTAATATGCTAAAATATTATCCAAAATTCTTTCCTTCGATTGGTTTTTAAAAATTAATGTATAAGATTGGTTTTCTTATTATTCTTTTTTTAATAATGAAAATAACCAATCGTTAGTACTTTATTAAGTACAAATATGCATTATCCACAATTCTGATAAATTCATTAATAAAAAGATTTTTAGATTACACCAGTTTTCCTAAGAGTAAAACGCTAATGTGTAAATATAACGTTTAAGATATACAAAAATAAATATTGGAGACTCCAAATAGCTAGTTATAGGACGACACAAGCAGATCTTCATTCGAATACTAGTACTTAATATTTTTTTGTTTTAAAATGTCAGCTTAATTTCCATCATCATGAATTTATATTAACTCCATATATTTTAATACATCTACAGTAGAACCTCGATCCATCGTTTTTGAAGGTCTGCCTGAAAAAAAAAAAAAAAAAAAAAAAAAAAAAAAAAAAAAAAAAAAACGATGAATGCGGGAAAACGGTGAATGCGGATTAACGTCAAAACACGACCCCCCCCCCCCTGCCCCAATATTATCCATTACAAATACATGCAATATATGCAGTATACTAATAAATACCAATTTTTTACTTACCAAACTGTAAAAGAAATAAATCAAACTTGTGAAAAATTGATACTGATTTTTTAAAAATCTTTTTTTTTTTTTTTTTTTTTTTTTTTTTTTTTTTGGGGGGGGGGGGGTTGTTTATTTTTTAAATTAAACAACAAATTTTCAAGATGTACAATACTTTTCTATTCATTTTCTGTAATTGTATGTGCATCTATAAAATTTCGCACAGTTTCGAATGCTGTAATTGTATCACGCATAATTGTCACTGGTGTAGGTTCAGCTTCATAGGCATAAACTTTATCCTCTGCTTATTTGCCATTATTTTCATTTTTTCATCATAACACATTTCTTCTATGCTTAGGACACCACATGTCGCAACATCTTGATCAATGGAAATAGAATCGTTAAATTTCATACGAAATACATCCTATGCTACACGCAACCACCCTTCATCTGTATTATCGTCAGCATCATCATTATTTTCTTTCACTTCTATTGAGCATTTTTCATCAGTTTTTTGTACAAAACCGTGTTTCAAGAAACAATTCTGGATGGATAAAGACGTTGCTTCATGCCATGCTGAAAGTACAAAATTAATCTCCTGAAGAAGGTCTATTTTTGGAGTAGGTTTTTTTGCTTGTTCGATGAAACATAAATATCCTTTCACTAGCTTTCTCCTGTAAAATTGCTTAAAACAGTTGATTATCCCGGCACCAAGAGGTTGTACGACAGATGTACAATTAGCTGGGAAAAAACAGACTTTTATATTTTTCAATGACGTCGTATCTGAGTTATTTTAGGATAAAAGAAATAATTCCAGTTTGTATGACATATGGATCTGCCTGAACAGAAATTTCATTTAGATGAGGAGAAACATTTTACAACGATGAATGCAGGAAAACGACTTTTTGAAGAACAATGCATGTGGGTTTCGTTAACATTATTTAAATATAATTTGTGCAGGGACCATGAGAAATAAAACGATCAATGAGGGAAAACGATGGATGCGGAAACCATAGATCTGGGTTTTATTGTACAAGTATTATATAACAAGTACAACAATAACAATGCTAAACCAATCTCATTTAGTGAAAAATATACATCAGTTGGAGTAATTTTTCAATTACTGTGTTTTCCATATAGTTTCTTAAATTTTATTTTGTGTAAATATGATTGTGATCATTATTAATTGAATTAGCTGTTTAAAAACTTTTTAGTCTTGTAGATTTTGAGAGTATTATACAGCAATTAAGGAACCCGCACAAACAACTAGAGAACTACAAAAATGATTATTTCTTCTATGATATTTGCAACCTCTCTTTTATTTTAAGCTAAATTATATCCCTTTTTTAAAGAATAAAATCATTTGTTGAAGGTTTAAAACTGTTTTCGCTAAAAGATTCAACTATTTTACAGTGGGATGCAATTGCATTCAAGGTATCAGAGGAATGTGAATTACATTTCTTTGTTGAATCAAAATGTGAACTTCTGTAAAACAGTATCCGTGATTTTTGCTAAAGCCTTTCGAAAACTATATTTTACTTATAAATTGTGCATATTGAATACTTAAAATGACAGAAATACATTTACTTAAGTATAAAAATATAATAATTTACCTCTTACAAAAATTATATAATGTTTTTCGGTATCTTATAAACTTGAGGAAAAAAAAATCTTATATTTAGTAAATAAACATTTTCCCATAAATATTATAAAAATTCTGTATTATATCATGAAATTCTACCTAAACGATTTACATTGTTCATAACATTTCAAAAAATAATATTTAAATGGCCGTGTATAACTAACTAAATGAACGGAAAGGGAAAAAAACTAACAGATTAAATGTATTCGTAATGACACTAATGACCAAAATTATGTTACAAAAAGGGAGGATAAAATTCGCTCGGGCTTTGTTAAGAGAAGCTAATGTATTCAAGACATTATTTAAACCAAAAGGAAACTATTTGAATAAAACATTTGAACTCGTTTATAGGAGTATGGCACGAATAGCCGTACTTAATTGTTTGCTAGATTGAAAGTTGAAAATTATTTCGTATATTGAATATGTAGGAAATTTATAGCAGTTTGTATTTAGCGTAAAAAATCTATTTTTTTTTTTTTTTATAAAATTAGTAGTCTCGTTCAAGTTAAATTACATGTTTAACAATTCATATATTATTACATATTTTCTTGCGGACATCACATTTCTCAATCATTGATATTTCCACTATGTATCCACATTTTTGTTTGATTTACTATTTGCCATTTTTCATTTTATTTGAATAACCATATACAATGATATATATCGAAGCATTTGTTGAAATGTATTTCGCACATTGTGAACATCATTAAACACGACAATTTTATATGAATAATTATAAAGGTAAAGATGAATTTATTGTTTGTTATTATATGTAATGTATATATTGTTATAAGTAAAAATTTAAATATATAGTTATTTGCTACTAATTAGCAGACGTGAAAAGAAGGAATTCTCGAAAGCATGATTCAATAGGCGCGGGCACGCCTCATCTAGTGACAAACATATTATTCATTCGTCTGGAAACATTGAGCTATATTTGCTCACTATAGTAGGCGTTTGCCAGTTTGGCATCATTTTGATATTCAGATATACCGAATTCGTACCAGAAATATTGAATGAATATTTTTTTTCTTTAAGTAATCTTAAAATATCTGTCATTAAACAATGAAAAACATAACTATTTCAAATTTCTAGTATGAATTCAATTTTTCAAAATAAAAATGACCATTCTGGTAACACTCGTTGAGAGTAACGATATGGAGACATTTTCTTATATGCACAGACAACTTGCAATGTGAGTCATAAACTCCCTACTATGAAAAGCTTGACTGGAAAAATGAATCCAGAAAAAAAACATATTTATTAATAGTAATTTTGGAACTGCATTTTCCTGAGATTGAGACCCATAAAAATATTTTGTGAGAAAGAAGCAGAAACTTTAACGCATGGAACACTAATGATTTTAAACAAGCATTTTTTAAAGAGTAGTTTTATTTTAAAAGCACATGAATCATTCAAAAGGGAGCCATGAAAATCTCCAAAAAGTAAAACTCCAATTACGAAAGCACTGCTCTACAGTTTTAGTCTATTTACTGAAAATGAGTTTTACTCTATTATATAGTTCATATATTTTTTGTTTTTAAGTGTGTGTCAATAATCAAAGTCAGAAAGTAAAAATTTTTCTGTTGGGAGAACGTAGAACTTCAAATGGGATACAAAATGAATGCGCAAATATATAATAACATTAAGCATTTTTTTTTTTTTTTTTTTTTTTTTTTTTACATATTATTTAAAAAAATCGTTAATTCCAAAATAATAAGAAATTTCAATTTACAATTATAAAAAGTACACATGTAACAAAAGCTATTAAAATAACTAAATCATTAAAGTACCTATGTCGATATACCTCACTCCTAATATAAAGATTTTGGTTTTATTTTTAACAGTATATACTATTGAAAACATTGCAGTATAAATTTAAGTATGTAACATTGTCATGATGTTTTCAGTAAAATTGAAGAGGATTGTTCAAATTTCATTTTAAACTTATTACTAAAAATTAGACTTCATACCGAATAAATAAAAACCGTATTTTTTTCGTAACAGTATAGATAGTAGAAATATTGTAGTATAAGTTTTAATATGTAACATTTTAATGATATATGCAGCAAAAGTAAACAGGTTTGTTAAATTTTCATTTTAAACTTTAAAAAAAAATTAGAATTACATTAATTAATTATATATATATATATATATATATACATATATATTAAGAATTAGAGTTATATGATTTTCTCTTATACCAATAAGAACTGATGTTATGTAAACACTGTCCGCATATTGTTCTGAATTCCAATATCATATGGATATTTTTGTATTGTCTTCCTTTCTTACATTAACAGTCTTAAATAAATATTTTAAAAACTTTTTCTTTTAATAATTATTTTAGCAATAATATTTAATTTATTTTTACATATACACACTGGAAAAGAAACGACAATTTTACTGCACAAAGTACTGTTCATCTCGCGCACAAACTCGATCACAGTGAATGTGCTGTATCTTTCTTTGGTTTCTTGACTATATAAACATGAAATATACAGTAGTTGTGTAAAATTAACAGCACAATGTGCTGTTAATTTTGCGCAACTACCTTATTTTTCAAGTTTATATAGTCAGGAAACCAAAGAAAGATACAGCAAATTCATTGTGATCAAGTTTGTTCTGGCAAATTCACAGTGTTTTTTTTACAGCGCTCTGGTGGACAAAGCTTAAGGACCACTGTTATTTTAAAACGATTACAGTTATAAATAGATCCGCAGCAGCAAGTGTTAATTTGTATGAATGCGTGATGTACTCTGTTTTATGAAACTTATGAAAAGTTCGTACTTTCGCTTTTGTCGATCACGTGACAGCAAAGATAAGAGATTTTAGGCAATCAGCGGGTGCTGTGAGTTGTCATTTGATACAAAAATTGAAGAAGATGGAGTGAAACATAAAAATGGAAAGGAATTAGTTAGATGATATTACTCTTGGTAGAATAATCGGAAAGTTTGAAGAAGGACGCAAAATGAGAGATGTTGACCGTGAATTTAAAGTCGCACACAGTATTGTTTCTGGGCTTTGGGCGGCATTACAAAAGAGTGGAATATGTACTAGGCACGCTGTAGGAGGTCGTCCTAAAAGTACGATGTCCCAAGAAGATTGCTATATTGTTATTTCGGCAAAGAATTTACCTACGCAGCACAGCTGGCAAATAAACTTTGTGCTGCCACGGGAAATAAAATATCGCGCAAAATTGTTGCAAGACGTTTGAAAAAGGGTGGACTATACGTCCGATGACCTGTTGTATGTATCCCACTCTCGAGATGCCAACCTAGCGTCCGTTTACAGTGGTGCCATATGCATCGCAATTGCATTGATGACGACTGGTCTACCGTGCTCTTCTCAGATGAGAGTAGATTCATTCTATCGTCTTATTGTAGACGTAAACTGATATGTCGCGAGATTGGTAGTGGTTACTGTCGGGAATATATTGTGGAAAGAGATCGATATTCGACTCCAAGTATCATTGTGAAAGCAGGCATCATTACGGTCATCCATCCCGCTTGTGTAGAAGACATACTGTATCGCACCTTGTGCCATTGGATACTCTAAAATGTCATGTCCAAATGCCACTGATTCGGGACTTAGAAAATGCATAAACTGCTATTCAGATCAGAACTATTTACCACACTCTGACATGCCTTGACAGGCTCCACGTTTAGAAATCAAATAAGATACAGAAACGAATTCTCAAGAACTTTTATAGAACTACAAATCTCAAATATAACAAGAATATATTAAATGTGTTTAAGTGTGTATTCAGTATAATATATTTAAATGTTTTATCTGTTCCTTTGTAAATAATGTAGGTGTACGTCTATGAAATGTCAGTTTGTTAAAACTGTAATACATTGAATATTGGTAATTTTAATCTAGAAATGTTTTGAACTTTAATTTTTTAGTTTCGGTACATCTATTCATATTTTAAACTTTAAACTTTGATTTTATAATTTAAACTTTATCAACATATTTTTAACTATTCTTATTACATTTTCTCTTTTTCTTCCGACTCTCAGTATGGGATGTGAGTCAGATTTCAGAGAGTGAGAGGTGCCGGAACTAATGGATGTATATCTTGTAAACTGATTTCATTAAGTCACTCCTCTGTCGTAGCCAAAATCTAGAAAATTATTTAAAAAGTGATCCTATTTATCTTTAATATCTCAAACTTTAATCTCAAATACACTAATCATTTAAACATTTAAACTCAAACATTGTTCTTGTATGAAGGGGAAGATATAACCACATGATTTTGTTTGTCATATGTTGTTAGTCTGTAAAGTGCTTTTCTTATTAATTTTACTATATTTAATTCTCTTAAATGTCCCTAGCATTCTTAACTTGAATTTTATCTTTATTACTTATCCTTAATTCATGTGTGTTTAACAAATCTTATATAAACACCTGTAAATAGAGAACTTTAAACAATTGTTAAATAATATTGTATTTTTTCTTTATAAATTAGCAACGTGGGACCTGGAAGCCTATACCGGTTGTGGGTTATCCAGCGTTGCAGAAACTGTTCATGTTCGATGGCGGATGTTCAATCAACGGATCTCCATGTGCTTGACCAAGGGTACTTGACCGGTAGACGATACATTGAAGACGTCCTGCTTCCACATGTTCGACTTTTTTGAGGTGCTGTCGGCGAAAAGTTTCGTTTTATGGACGATAACGTACCTTGTCACCACACACAGTCTGTAAAATATTGTATTAAGGCGGAATGTATCCATCGCATAGACTGGCCAGCTCGTTTCTCTGACCTGAATCCATTGCAAATGCATGGGATGCCTTGGGGAGAAGTATTGATGCACGATAATTTCCTCCTACAAACAAGGAAATCCTCATCCGTGCAGTGGAGGAGTAATGGGGCAACTTGCCTCAACAGCTACTGAATCATGTTGTTCTGAGTATGCCATGCCGTGTTGAAAGGCGTCTCGCATTACACGGTAGCCACATCTCTTATTGATATGACAGTGACGATTGTTAATTGTGAGTATTTTTCTTTCTTTTTACAGTCATGTTTTCGGACAGTATTTATGTTTCAAAAAAAGAACCTATGGTAATACCCTGTATAAATCCGATCAATAAAATTTTTATATTGAATCCTGTGTCCTGTTAGTACAGTTGTTTACTCCTTCACACACAATCTCACGTAGATTCGCATTCAAGTGTACATTTCTTCATGGTCATTAAGTTTTGTCCACCAGTGTACAATGTAAAAGTGTATTGATATAGTTTTAATATAAAGTAATTATATCACATTTTGTTAATCACCTTGAAACATCTCTTGAAATAAAATTATATTTTAGTCAGCGGGGGCTACCTGAGGAACTGGATATTCTTGAAACAATTCATATGTGAACGTTTTGATCGAAAAAACGTTATTATAGATACACAAAGCAATATACCCATGAATGTATTTAGAAATGTATGCTGTGAAAAGATCAGAGTTTAAACAGATTACAAAAATGCACCATTTGGATGACTTTATTTCTGTGTTCGCCATAGGTGAACATCGCCATACAAAATATTTACAAAGTATGCCAAGACAGGCAAAGTAAATTATATTTTTTCAAATAAGAAATATTGAAAATAATATATCTAATTTCTTAGTCTCTTTAGCAATATAGATTTAAAAATTAAACAATAAAAAAATCGTTAATAAGTTAAACATAATTTTTTTTTCATGAGATTGACGAACAAATTTTTAAAGCTCATGATTTCATCCTCGAAAATATATTAACATAATTAGCTTGTAGTAATGCATTCTGAAATATTCATTTTTTAATCCTATAATGAAAATATGACTTGTGTTTAAAATCATTTTATGTATATGTTTTTCATCAGTAATTACAATAATGTTGAAAAATATCGATTTGCGTTTAACTAACAGAAAAGGGAACAGAAAAAAATATAGTGAACTTTAAAGCATTATTTAGACTGCGAAATTATATTAGTTAATGGTTGATATGTTTATTTCGAAACTGAGAATTTAACGTCCTAGTGAGATGGTTTTTTTAATAAAAAAAAACTGGATGTCATATTAAGAGCAGCGGCTCGTCAGATGGTTTATAATAACTTTTCTATCAGAATTTTGCTACACCAAATTGTGTTACTAAATTGTAAGATGTTCTACTTTTGAAAATGGAGAATTTTATTTTACTAATTTAATGGTAGTAAAGTTATTGTGAACCTGTCCCCTTTCTCGACAAACCATTAATTCACCTTTGTACAGATGTTTAAACGATATATCGGATAGGGTGAACATTTCTGAAGGGTAAATAGTACAGGTGGGAC
Organism: Maratus speciosus; assembly: GCA_963932465.1. Taxonomy (NCBI): domain Eukaryota; kingdom Metazoa; phylum Arthropoda; class Arachnida; order Araneae; family Salticidae; genus Maratus; species Maratus speciosus. The sequence goes on along the minus strand of OZ010795.1, from coordinate 275,910,487 downwards.
TTGCTTTATAATAAATAGCTTTCCTTTAATAAGGAAAGACTGAAATGAAGAAAATTATGTTTTCTGAATTCGTGTTCATTTAAAATTACTGAATATAGTAAACGCTTCATTTAAATAACTTTATATAGCTGACAATTGCACATACCTAACATTTCATTTACTGATATAATAAATGGTTGCAGTCTCTTTCACAAAATTTCATCAATTAGTATTTCTCATAAAGGCATTATAATCTTATATTATAATACTAGCAAAAATTGTGTGTGTGTGTGTGTGAATTTTATCTTGAAAACGGATCTAACGATTTTGAGTAAATTTTGCACCTTACCGTTTTCGGGCACAAAAAAGCCATTGGGCTGGGTCACATATTCGAGAAATCCGATTAGTGTGTCATTTTGGGTCATTATGGGTCAGAGCAAAATTAATTACATATAGAAAACGGCTCAATCGATTTTGACTAATTATTGTATCCAACCGCTTTCGGGTACGATAAAACTATTGGAATCGATCACTTGTTCAAGAAATTTCAATTAGTGGGTCATTTTTGGGTCACTGTGGGTCAAGCTAATTTTATCTAAAAAACGGCTCTAACGATTTTCACTAAAGTCTATATTGTACAGTTTTGGATTACGAGAAGACCATTGGGCTAAGTCACATGTTCGAGATAATTCCATTAATGGGTCATTTTTGGGGCAATGTGGGTCAAGCTATTTTTTATCTAGAAAACGGTTCAATCAGTTGTGACTAAATTTTGAATCCAACCGTTTTTTGGGTACCAGAAGACTATTGGGCGAGGTCACATGCTGGAGAAATTTTGATTGGTTGGTCATTTTTGGGTGACTGCGGGTAAAGCTATTTTTATATAAAAACGGCTCTAACGATTTTCACTAAACTCTATATTCTATAGTTTGGATTACGAGACGACAACAGGGCTAAGTCACGTGTTCGAGAATATTCGATGGGTCATTTTTGGGTCATTGTGGGTCAAGCTAATTTTATCTAGAAAACGGTTCCAACAATTTTGACTAAATTTTCTATTCTATCGTTTTCGGGCTCGAGAAGACCACTGGGCTAGGTCGCATGTTCAAGAAAATTCTATTAATGGGCCATAGTGTGTAACAATGGGTCAGTGTCAAGTTAATTGCATCTAAATTACTACTTAAAATATTTTGACAAAATTTTGTATTATACCATTTCTGAGCATACGACTATTGGGCTAGGTCACATGCTCGAGAAATTTCGATTAGTGGGTCATTATTTGGTCACCGCGGGTCAAGCTAATTTTATTCAAAACGGCTCTAACGACTTTCATTAATCTCTATATTCTGCAGTTTTGGATTACGAAAAGACCATTGGGCTAAGTCACATATTCGAGAAAATTCGACGGGTCATTTTTTGGTCACTGTGGGTCCAGCTCACTTTATCTAGAAAATGGTTCCAATGAATTTGACTATTTTTTTTCATTCTATCTTTTTCGGGCTTGAAAAGGCCACTGGGCTAGATCAGATGTTCAAGAAGATTCTATTAATGGGCCATATTGGGTCACAATTGGTCAGGGTCAAGTTAATTGTATCAATAAAATCTCAAAACGTTTTGACAAAATTTTGAATTATACCGTTTCCGGGTATAAAATCATTGGGCTAGGTCGCATGCTCAATAAAATTCAATGAGTGGGTCATTATGGGTCAATAGAATCAGGATCAAGTTAACAGTACCTAAAAAATTGCTCAAACGATTTTCACAAAACTTTGTATTGTACCGTTTGTGGGCACAAGAAAACCATTGGGCTAGGTCACATGCTCAAGAAAATTATAATAGTGGGTAATGTTTGGTCATAATGGGTGAGGGTCAAGCCAACTGTATCTCAAAAAGGCTCAAACTATTTTGACATTTTTTTTTATTATATCGTTTTCCAGTACGTGAAAAACATTGGAATAGTTCACATGTTGGATAAATTTCATTAATGGGTCATTTTTGAATCAACGATTGTCAAGCTAATTTCATCTAGAAAATGATTAATGGTTTTCACTAAATTTGATATTCCATCATTTTCAGCCTCGAGAAGAGCATTGGTCTAGATCGCATGTTCGAAAAAACCGATTAGTGAACCATTTCGGGTCACTATGGATCAAGGTCAAGCTAATTGTATCTAAAACAGCAAGAATGATTCAGTGGGAATAATTTAGCGAGATAAACACAAAGCTAGTTTTGAATGAGTTTAGCTCGGTCATTCCTGCTAGTCTATTTTATGTTTACCACATTAAGGTAATTATTTGCAATCTTGAGGTCAGACTTTGCAATTTATATTTTTAATTAAAAAATATAATTTTATCGCTACGAAATATAATATTTTTCGATTTCAGTGTATTTTTTTGTATTTATCGTATGAAACATTGTCATATGAATTCAAATTTCATTAGTGAGAAAATCATCTTTGAACACTGAAATGCTGAGTATTTTTATTTTCTTGTATAAAAAATTCAGTAACTTCAAAACAATTTTATTATACAGCAAATACCCGGTATTTAATATTAGTCTTTTCTAAATGTTTAATTTGTAGAGTTTAATTCTGAATTCTGTATATCGCATTTTGTCAATATATTGAAATTCACCCAAACACACTTACACATAGAAGTATATAAAAATTTACATTGTTTCATTTAATTGTTTGCTTTGAAACTGAATTTTTTTAAAATTATTTATTAATTTAAATTTTAAATAAAAAAAACTTTACATTAAATATTATAACGTTTTTTCTAACATTGTTTTAATCATTTAAGATGAATATAAAAAGTTAAACTATTTTCAAAACTGCTTTCAACTTTGTTTTTAAGTTGTAAAAGGAGAGCAGAATTTTAAACAGACGTTTCGCAAAAATTTATATTTCAATTGTTTTTTTATTCCGAAAGTTGCTTTTCTTAGTAATATTTTTTTGCGACAACGAATTCGAGTAAACGAACAAATTTTTAAGCTTTTTCAAATATTTTCAAAATACATTTTTCTTTTCCAAGAATGTGCTAATTATATATATATTTGGAAAAAATAAATCAATACTTTTTCGCTTTTCAGGAGGGTCCGTTAAAGTAGCACTGCTTAAATTATAATTTCTGTGTAAGTATGTGTAATAATATCTGATATATTAACAACATTTTGTGTTTTGATATTATTTCCCGCAATTGACAATTAAACAACTGCATCACATAATAAGTTATTCAATAATGTCGATTAATTTATTAGGGAGCTATAAAAGTGTCAAAAATAAAAATAAATGACAACCCTGATCGGAGCACATTTACTCCAAAAATTTTTATTTCGTTACTCTATTTATAATAAACTCTATTACTAAAAACTGTTTAAGTAAACATAATAATAAACTCTTATAATTACTTTAGAATGTTTTTATATAAAATTAAAATAAACAATACTCTAGTAAATAAAATCTATTACTCACTTATTTAAAGACTAATTTACAAAGTATATAACTTTTCACTCTTTTTCAATATTTCGCTGAATACACCCATGTAATTTCCATTGAAAGGTAATAATAAATACTCCAATAGGTAATGGGGTATATTGTCCTGTAAAATGACAACGATATTTTCCGGAACATATTAGTTACTGAATCATGTTTAGATATACTTTACGTTAACTGATTACTTACTCTGCAACGTATGGGATTTATTAATTTTTTAATCCTACAATCCCCTATAAGTTATACTTATTGGTATATTTTTGGGGGACACCCCTAAAATGATCATAATCTTTCACTTTTATACAAATAACCCATTAATGTACTGAAGCATTATTATTGTTTTTGTTTACATATTTCTCAATATTCTAAAAGATCAGAATTATACTTTTGATTGTATCAGATCATGTGAATGATTTGGATTTTTATCTATACTTTACTAAATGGGAGCACTTTTAAAAGTACCGAATTATGTATCAATATGTCTGCTTTTTGTATAATATAATATTTAATGAAAAAGAAATAACTACAAACCTTTTTATGTGTTGTCATTCATTCAAACAATTACAGCAATTTAAAATATATAAATATATATATATCAGTTTGTACTTCAAAAGTTATACAAGGTAATCATCAGTGTTTTCACAAAAACAGATCTGGTTATATTGTGGACAGTATGATAGTTTTATTCTTAAGTTTCAACTTCTGTATGCAATAAGAAAGTATTGATTTTCTCTCTATTATAACACTAAACAGTCGAAATTACCAATATTATATATCTATGTTATCGCCTTAAGTTTCAGCACAATCAAAAATTTTTTACATACATTTTTTCATAATTTTTGTGCAACAAATTTCCCAGAAAAAGGGATTTACTAGCACTTAAGTTGTGAACAGAGATATATAACTCGAAAAGATTTCAGTAGATTCTAAAATAAAAATTTCGCGGAAAAAAAAAGCTAAATAAATCCACAATATTGGCATGATGTGATAGAAAAACATATTTATTTTTTAGATCTTTGTTGTTTTTATCTATCTGTATTCATTAAAATATATATATATACAAGAAGTTGTAAACATCTGTATTTTGTAAAATTGTGCAAAAACGCAAAATATATCCCGTAATTTTAAAATAGATTTTTCTTGCAGATTGATTTTAGTTTATTGTAGCATAGTTTTCTGAATAAATAATGTGATAAAAATCAAGTCTCAACTTTTAATTCCAGGAATGTTTCATATATGAATAAATAACGGAACTTGTGAAAAGTTTCAAATCCGAAGATAATGAGAATAGAAAGTTGTAATGTTATCTTCACATTTTAAATATTTTCAAACTTAAACTCTTTAATCATATAATTAAACAATATAGATTTCTACATATATTTTTTGTTGCTTTTGAAATCGTCACTTTCTCATGTATTAACTTTTAGTAAACTCTACTGCTATCAGTGTTTGTGGAAATGCTTATATGCAGAAATTTTCATATTTAAGTACGGAATTCAAATGTAACTAATTATCGTTCGTTTAGAATACCGCCTTGGATTGAATTAGTTTTACTTATATTACAAAACATTTTTAGAAATTCTTTACTTAAATGTATTATAATTATTAGACGTTTTGTATATATGTTCATTACAAAATGCATGAAATATAATACCTATGTAAAAAACTAATGCACATATGTAATACCAATGTAAAATTACTAATCTGTTTTCAGTATACTGTAACGAAACTCAGTCAAATATTTTCTAGCAGTCATACAGGAATTAAAAAAGTTGCTTATTTAATTCAAATCTAACAATTTTATCGAATCTAAAATGGAAAATCTATTTTAATTAAAATCTATGTATCATAAATAAGGAATATTATAGGATTTGTTCTTCTATTAAATGTTGAAAAAATTACATTGTTACACAATATATATAATTATATTATCTAATTCAAATGAAAATCTTCGCATTTTAATGATTACATATTTTCAGTTGTTTCATTAAGCAGGTCAAAAAAATACATTGAAATTTTTCGTTTGTAAATCAACATAAATAAATCATATGTTGTTTTAATTATTTCACAAAATATATGAGACCATCAAAAGACAGTACATAAATCTTTTAAGCATTGTTGAACTTAGTTTGAGCAAAATTTTTATTCTTTAAAAAACAATTTAATTCGGGGCGTAAAAAAAGGAAAACAAAACTTGGTTCGATATGTGATCAAAAATTATCGCAAGTCTTCTTATAATTATTGTGACCTCTTTTTAAACCGTTTTACATTTAAATATCTCCGAATATTTTCTTATGATCTTTACGCATTGTTGAACTTAGTTTGAGCAAAATTTTTATTCTTTAAAAAACAATTTAATTCGGGGCGTAAAAAAAGGAAAACAAAACTTGGTTCGATATGTGATCAAAAATTATCGCAAGTCTTCTTATAATTATTGTGACCTCTTTTTAAACCGTTTTACATTTAAATATCTCCGAATATTTTCTTATGATCTTTACGCATTGTTGAACTTAGTTTGAGCAAAATTTTTATTCTTTAAAAAACAATTTAATTCGGGGCGTAAAAAAAGGAAAACAAAACTTGGTTCGATATGTGATCAAAAATTATCGCAAGTCTTCTTATAATTATTGTGACCTCTTATTAAACCGTTTTACATTTAAATATCTCCGAATATTTTCTTATGATCTTCTATAATTCTGAAATCTTGGTATACAATATATTCTGTTAATAATATTTCTTATATTTAATTGCAGTGATACAATTCTTTCTTCCAGTTATATTATGTTTTAAAATTTAATGTATGATAAATTTCTGAAAAAAAAAAATATATACTATTCTACATATTCAATCATATAGCAGTTTCTTAATTTTTATTTGTGTCATCACTTTAATGTTAAATAAAACAAACGTATAATTTTTCAAACATTCTTTCATTAATGATTTTAAGTATCCGTTATTTTAAAGTATATAAGTCATTTTCTTATAGAAAACTTTGAATGACATATTTAAACAAAAATTATTCTTTACTAACGAGAAATCAATATCCTAAGATTTTACGTAATGACTTAGTATAAAGAAAAAGCTTTTAAAAACCTGTGTACATAGGTGCGGTGGGGTGATTAAAAAGAATGTTTAAACATATGTCATCATTAAGTAATTAAGTTAATACACTTCAACGATTTCATAATGAATGTTTGAAATGGCAATGTAATCAACAAAATGGATTCATTTATTATTTAAATTATATAGACAAATGCTTTCAGTAACCGTTTTAATTTTGTGTTATGAAACTTTCATTTACTTGCGGCGGTTAATTAGTGTCTTTAAAAAGAGGAACTACTTTTTTGAAATGGTAGATTTCATTACGAGTAACTGAACTGAATTCGTATACCTTCCTTGTAAACCATCACCTTGAAAGGAATTTTTAAACCAAAGTTATTCAAATAAAACTCAATATGAAATGTATAAAACCGTTCGTCAACAAATTCAGAAAATTAGAATGATCTGTAAACACAATAATTACTGTATACCAATAAAAACTACTTTGTATTATTTATTTAAACATAAAAATACAATTTATAATTTCTAAAATTAATTTTTAAAATGCTGTCTTTTTTTGGAGTTGTATATTATACCTACTCTATCCATTTTTTATGTTTTATAGACATAATAATTGTGATTTTTTGTTACATATTTCTGAAGTTGTAAAATACCAAATTGACTTAGGGTTGAGGTATTCAATACTTTTTTAAATACAAAATATGGGTGTGAAAAGGCTTTGCGGTAAGTAGAATTGCTTATAGTTGTATATCTTAATCCTGAAAACTGTGATGTTTACGAAATATATATAAGTATCGTATACAATGTTAGCAAAACAAAATCTAGACATTCAAGCCACAATCTTAATGTTCAGGTGTTTTATTTTAATTTTATTATTCATTTTACCTGCTTTAACACTATTTCTACCAAGAAGTGTCAAAAGACACCTTTCAGATTTTAACTTAAAAATATTCTCCAAGTTTAATCAATTCTCCACAAGTATTTTTCTTTTTACTTTTCCTACAATAGTTCTTAAATTAATGCAGCTATATCATTTTGCTCCAACTAATGCTGGTTTTAAAAATATGCAGAGCGTATAGCTATTCCTACCATGAGGTGTCTCTTGACACCTTAAGTTTTTATAATTCCTAATTTCGGAGAATTTCATAATTTATAATTTTAAATCATTTTACATATAAATACCAACATCGTTTTACAGCGTCATATCAATTATAATAAGATTAGATAATCCTGATTAGAAGTTGTAACGGAAAATACAGCATAAATTTGAAAATCGCTTGTAATCCGCCATGGTGCATTTTAGTGGTAATTGCAGTGATTAGTTCTAAAAAAAGAATAGCGCGTTTCATTCTTCAATTCTGGTAGTTAGTTCAATACACATGAATTTTTCTTTCATTCGTGTAAAAACTGTGGTATCGAATAGGGAAAAATTTATTACACTGTTGTTTTTATCATTTATTGTTTTTGTTGTTAAAAAGATTTTTATACACGAGTTATATATTGTATCCAAAGTACCGTACATTAGCTATGATTGCTGGAAATGCATTTGTAATTATGATAAGCGCTTTTATGTTTCACTATATTTATACATAGTGTATGGTGTGTATAAACGCGACAATTCATATACAGGGCTACACAAAAGAATTTGTAAGGGTTACTGGGTATGAGCGCAATTTGCTTAAAGGTTGCTTTTAAATGAGTTTACGCATTTTTACGCTGAACTACTTTTATTTTACTGAGAAATGTTTGTAGAATATAGATAAAATGATATACAGGATCACAAAAAGAATTGGATGCATGGCCGTGTATAAATGATAATTTCTGGAAATGTGATTTAAGTAGTTTTAAGAGTGTTTTAGTTTGAATAAAAGTTTAACTATATAGTGGCGTATAAAAAGGGTTATACAAAAGTATTCAAGTTTGTTTCCATCTACTAGCATAAATTGTTGAAAGAGAAATTTAAACCTATTATGAGTTTTCTTGCTAAACTAAATTTTCCCATTATTTAGTACATACATCCACCTACAGATCAAATACAGGGCTGTTCAAAAGCATTGGAATGCATATTTGGCTATGGACTACAAATGATGAAATGAGTTTTTCAAATGTTTTATGAGTTTTCTAAAATGTTTAATTAGTTACCTTATTTACCTTATATTCCTACATAACTAAGTTTTGTTCAAGAATTCAGGAATTGTTCGAAAGTGTTTCATAATCTATGCTTAACTCATGATCTTTCTGTCTTGTTAAGTACTGAAGACGCTTTTATCGAAAGACTCAAATATTCTCCCGTGTATTGAATTTAGCGTAATTTAATGAAATTTCTACAACTTATTACAGGATTGTTAAATCGCGCAATCACGTATAATGATAAGAGAAATTAAAGAAGTGAAACGACGTGCAAATGCCGAATCATTAAGCTTCGATAACAGTCATTTACAATACAAACAATTCATTCTAATATTATAAAACCCATTTCTTCTGTAAGCTATAAAATATATTCTGCTGTTACTCTCAAAACAAATTCATAACAACATAGATAATGAATGGTGGTGAATCAACGAAAAAAAGAAACAAGACAAAATCGTCAATTTCTGTAGCAATCATAAACGTTTTGGATTTTCCACTTGCATATTGTTACATACTGTGACCCCAAAATATGTGAAAACACACCATATATTTTAATTACCAATTTGTTCCGAAAAAAACTGAAATAACTAAATTACTGGAATTATGTTTTCCTTCAATTTGCTTCAAAAATAAGCATACGTGTTTAACATAAAAGATTTATTGCAGAAAAACTGTCTTGAATAAACTTTTTTCGGAATACATGATGTTTATTGTACATTAGTAGTCGAATACACCAATTACGAAAGAGTAGCAATAACATTTTTTTTAATTACATAAAAAACTTTCATTTAACAAATTTTGTAATTAACGGACATGTTAATATTGGTATAGTGAAAATATGGTTTTAAGAATGAAGGTTTTTTTTCATTAAATATAATATTATTCCATGACATTTCTTTGTCATAGACAATCAATTTTTCAGCACTATTTTATCTCACAAATTTTAATTCCATTGCGAATAACAGTTCTTCCATAGCATATTCGTAATAAGTTTCATTCGAGATATCGAAATGATGTTTCATGCAATCGATATTTATTTATTTATTTTATCGTTTTCGAACCTGTACCTAATTCTTATTTTATTTACTTTGTATTAGATTGGACGGCGAGTGCAGAAAAATCTACGTTTTCGAACATTATCAGAATTCGAAAGTCAATGCTGTCTATGGAAAAAATTGGCCATGCAATATACCTGAAAGAAATCCCTCATATCACTATACCAGACTGACCGAAGTTTTGCTTGTGTTACATCTTCCACAGAGTGGAAACATTCTGAATTCATGGTGCTAATGAATGTTAAATACCATTACGGAGAACTTCGGAAACCTAAGATTAGCGATCGAATTTATTTTTAGCTTACCAGAATGCATGTTTTCGAATATCTGTTCTAGATATATGACTTTCCCGATCTCGAATTTCTATGCAAGTCTTATGTTATTAAAATCGTCACAAACATTTTCGATTTAATTTTATTTCTTCGGCATTTTTTATGAGAGATTTGTACTTACGTGCAAAAATAAATTTTGTCGAATTAGTGACTTACCTAGATCTTTCGTGTGTTCGATTTAATATAGAAGGAAAACTTTCCTGACTACCTTTACGTCGTGTTCGTCCGTAATTGTGTTACTGAACAATGAGTATGCAAAGTTCCCAAATACTTTTTTGCGTAAAATCAAAGAACAGAAAAAATATCTTTTTAATGTAGCGAACTAAAACTGCAACTACTTGATCGAAAATTTAATTTAAAAAACTAAATCTACTTTTAAAAGCATGAATTCACTAATAAAATAACAAAGAAAATTTATTTTTGTTATGTTCTCTTACAAATATAAACATTCATATATAGTTATGTAAATAATTGAATAAGGCTGTTCATGATTCCTAATATAAAATAAAAAGATTTTTTTATGCGAATATGATCAAGATTATAGAAAAAACTACAATTATAGATATATTTTGAAGCATGAGATTCTATAATTAGAACAAAAAAGTTTGTGCTAGAGGTGTAAATTTTCTAAAGAACATGGTTTGTAAAAATATCTTGTATTTTCTTTTACCTATAGTTATAAATTTATTCTTTATTGCCATATCTAAATGCATTTAACTTATTTAAATAAGATTCAGTTAACAAATAAATGTGACATGCGAAATAAAATATCAGCTTTCTCCAAGGAATAATTAAAATCCAATTTAAGATACATATCGTAAACAGCAGGATATGATGTGCTGTCTCACCGTTCTAAAGAATAGAAATTCTGAAATTCTCTTAAAATTAATATATTTTACAGCAGCAGTATGAGCCTTTTTCAATGAACAAATGAATTTATAAAGTAAGATGAATATCTTAGAGAAGAAAATTTTGTTATTTGCCAATAATTAACAGAAGAAAATCATAAAGTTCAATGTCAAACTATTCATCTTTCCTATTTGATAAAGGATTTAATTCGTATTTATTAGACATTATAAATTCCCGACTTTCATATATTCCCGTTTTAAATCTTGTTTCAAGTGTAAGCTTTCATATTAACATGACTTCAGTCTAAAATTATCCAAAAACATTTTCTTATTACTCACAATTTAAATAACAATAATTTTCTCTCATACGATGTTATAAATTGGATTCTTATAATATATATATATATATATATATAAGTGATATACAAAAACAAATGATGAGCTTTTTCATATTAATATGACATTTCAATAAATAAGGTCAAAATTTCAGTGCTAAATTTACTTTGATTAATAATTAACATTTATAGAAAAATAGAAATAAATGTATCATCATAACTTAAATGAGCGTTCAACAAAATAGAAACATATAAAATACATTAACGTCCTTTTAAAATCAAAACGTTTTCAACTTAACTTACTTGGTCAACATCAATGAAAAATAAAGTTGAGAAAATTTCCATTCAGAATAAAAGAACACGAAGCAGATCTCTGATTAAATTGACACCGTACTGAGTTAGCCAGATTAGCACAAACTCAACCCATAAAAGTAGATTTCAATAGATCCAAAATTATCTTCCATACAAGTAAATACCAAGAATCTATTGTAAGGGAATCTCTGGAAATAAAATCTAATAAAGTAATATCTTATAATGATATATTGTCATATGATATCCAAGCACTCTGAAAGGAACTATTACAAGATAGATGAAATCTGCGTTTGTTGAAATTTTGAATACTGTTACTATGCCACCTTATTTTATATACCACCCCTGAAGTAGAATGGTTTCTAGTGCACTGTTAAAAAAACGACATTTTTACTGTACAAAGTGCTGTTTATCTCGCGCACAAACTCCATCACAGTTGAATGTACTGTATCTTTCTTTGGTTTCCTGACTATTTAAACATGGAAAATACAGTAGTTGCGTAAAATTAACAGCACAATGTACTGGCAATTTGGACGTCAGTAGTTTGTGCTGTGATCAAAATGCGTACAAAATTGCCAGTACATTGTACTGTTAATTTTACGCAACTACTGAATTTTTCATGTTTAAATAGTCAGGAAACCAAAGAAAAATATAGTACATTCAACTGTGATCGAGTTGTGCTGGCAAATTTACAGTGGTTTTTTTACAGTGTGGAAGAATTTAGATGCGCAAAGAAAACATAATCCTTTAAATTTCACTGATAATGAGCGAGTAATTTTGGTTGAAAATGTTTTGATTTAAAAAGGACTTTAATGTATTTTAAGTGTATTTATATTGTGTTGCACACACCTTTCCGTAACAATGATATATGTATTGTTATTTTTCATACATATTAAAATGAAATTTCAATTTAAATGTGTAATTTAAGGAACAGAGTTTACAGTGCATAAATAAGTTTTCATTGATGGGTTGGTTGAATGGCGTTCAATTTCGCAAGTTCTCCTTAGGGATATGCTGTAGTATGTTTTCAAAAGAAACCTTTAAAAACTTTTCAATCAAATCAGAGGAAAGGGAGTATTAATGCATGTCTTGAAATTAAAATTATTATAAAATGTAATTTCAATGTTTTAATTAATAGGATATCAACAGAATAATTTCCTTTTATGTCAAATCCAGTGACATCCATTCTGTTTCTTTTAATACTTTAAGTAACATTCAACTGACAATAAAATATGATATGCGAGAAAAATAATAAGCTTTTTTACGAATAAATAAAATTATAAAATTTGATGCTGGTCGAAAAAGGATTTATTATTTGTCTTAAGTTATTGGAAATGTACTTTGAAAATTTTTACTGTCAAACTCTTCGTTTTCGCGATTACGTAAAGTACTATTTATTTTGTTCATAATTCTACGTTAAAAATCTATCTTGTATTAAATAGTATTTTCGCTAACATTATCAAAGAATATTTTATTGATTATAAATCTAACGAAATTCCTTTCTCTTCATTTGAAATTTCAAATAACATTTTGTTAAAAATAAATGTGTCAACATTTCAAACGAAAAGCAGTATAAGATTTCCCAAGAAATAAATGAGACTGCAAAATAAAATTTATATCGAAAAGAACAGGATTTGTTATCTGTCAAAGGGTTTTCGAAATGGGATTTTGAGAATGTTTACTGTCAAACTATTCATCTTTGTTATTCCTTACAGCATTGTTCATTGTGGTTTTTATTGAATTGGGAAATTTATCTTCTTAATTCCCGTGTTAAATATTTTAATGTGTGATGCAATATACATTGTTTTAAACTTGTGTAATTTCTTAAATAAAATATTCATTTCTGAAAACAAAATTTTCACTTGTTAAAAATTAAAACTCATGTTTGAAATAAATTCCTAAAACAAGAGTCATTTCATACTCTTCTAAAAATATATATTCTTTAAAGAAACATATGTTAAATTTCAAGTTTTTACTTTTATTTGTTTTGGAATTTCGAGACAATAACTTTTTTCTGATTAAGTATCTGGAGTTTCTATAAGTAAAAAACAAACTAATTGCACAAATCGATAATTACTTTTTTTTTCTACTTAAAAAAAAAAAAAAAAAAAAAAAAAAAAAAAAAAAAAAAAAAAAAAAAAAAATCTGAAAAATATATTAATAAATTTCGTTAAAAAGGTATCATTGGAGGTTTTATCTCAATTTTGATTATAAAAAAATGAAAACTTATTATGTTTTGTCTTTGGCATTAAGATCGAAGCCGCTTCGGTCGTCCGATGACTTTAGAGCACAGAGCTCAACACTTCCCGCTTTTCGATGTCTTTAATTTAATGAATTTCTCTTTTTAATTTATCCGGTTTCATTTTTTTCCTTTATTTCCTGTCTTCCGCTAGTGTCTCGGCATAATGATCGTTGGACGGACTGTCGGAAACACCGCTCTCCGCGAATTCTGCGGCCGTCGGGTGTATCTTTTAACCCTTACCGGCGCTGACTAATTATGTTTATTAACTGATGGAATAATGGACTGACACCGGAATTTATAAACGAATTTATTAGAAAATACGAACTTTCTTATTTTCACGTATATTATAATAGGAAAATTTTAATTAACTATTCTTGGTGCCGTTTTGTCAGTTTTGAAATTAAAATTAGGTGTCCTTTTTTTAGGACATGCCCCTTGAAAGGGTTAATGAAGGTGTCTTCAACCGGTAGCCCACATACCACCAATCTATTAGTATTGTAGTATGGGAAAAATTGCCTTATTTAGTAAAGATAAAATTTCAATACATAAGGGTGCGATATCGCTTGATATCAGAGATAGGCCACTGGTACTTACTTGCCTTACATAGTTAAAATTAATATTAATTATATAGGTAAATATACGCCGTTCTATTTCTTTTTGTATAGCTATGTGTCAAATTAATCTATCTCCATTTTACGTATTACTTTAATATTCCCAGATAATCCCTTCTACTCTTTTCTAAGAAAAGAAAATAATAAAAATAATATTATTCACAGGCATTTCATTCAAAAGATTCTTTTCGCGATGCATTTGCCTATGAAATTTCTCTTCGCTACTTTTTTCAATTAGAAGCTTTGCTAAAAGTTATTCAAAACTTTGGTTAAACCAGAGGTTATACAATACAGGGTGTTCCAAAAATAACGATCCATTTCTATGAATACGCCAATCTATTGATTTATTTCACGGGTGTTTGAAGAAATGCTCTCCTTGGAAGAAAGAATACCCATCGTTTCTGTAAACTCGGTGATAAAACATAAGAAGAGGTGCGTGAGCTGTACAATCGAAACAATCAGCCGACGACCAGAAGCATTTGGATTCCTTTCAACTGTTTAACGAATGTTCTTAACGGTATTTTCAGATGTTGATAGTCATCCAGGACGTTTTCCTCCCCCACGATACCGGTTCAGTTGAATTTGTTCACAAGTTGCCTGATATTGATCCTTGTTGGTGGCTGTTTTCCGTATTTTCGATGGTACAGCTGACGCACCACTTCATATGTTTTTATCACCTAGTTTACAGAAAAGGATAGCTATTTGTTTAATTCTAAATAGAGCATTTCTTCAAACACCTGTGAAAAAAATCAATATATTAGTGTTTTCATAGAAACGAATCGTATTTGGAACATTCTGTAACATCCAGATGTACTTTTAAACTTCTGTCACCTTTAATTTACCGCACCAGTTCCAATGATATTGGTAGCCTTAAATTTCTTTCTTGCTTTCTCACATACTATTGCTTCGCTAACTATCGTTCATTAGGCTTTTCATCTAAATTTAAACTGACCATGTATTCCAATGTGCACGGCATCCGATGGCAAAATCAGTGTCTTAGCCAATATTAACTATGGCCAAAAACTTTACTAATGCAAAATCTGAACTCTAACACTCTTAGCTCACTCTCCGTGATGTAAAAGCGGGCTCACATCCAAGACACCCTTGTGTCTTCTCAATTTTTCATTAAAATCTACCTTTAAGGTACTACTATTATTTTTAATCTTCTGATCCTGTGTTAATTTTTTCGTACGCCCATTTTTACTTTATTACGGAAATTTTCAGTTTTATGTTTTAAAAAATGCAAAAGATATTTCAATCTGCTTATGAGTATTTTATCCGAAGTTTAACACGTTCACGCCGGCGCGGTGGGTCACACTCGACTGTCTCAGAGCTGACAAGTCTTCGGCTCTTTGGATACCAGTATTTTAATACAGAAAATGTTGTTTTATTTAATTAGAACAATTAGGCGATTTAAAGGAACAAAATTTTCTCAAAAATAATAGTGGTGTGCAAAAAGCTACAGATTTGACAACTCTGAGACAGTCGAGTGTGACCCACCGCGCCGGCGTGAACGTGTTAAAGAAGAAAAACATTATAATAACGAAATGTCTATTATAAAATGGGCTGAATACTTTTTGGAAATAAAATATGAAAAGTTCTATATATTATATTCTAAACGTCACATTAACATTAAAAAACTCAAAATAAACAACGTGAATAAATAATTAACAATTCATTTATTACTGAAATATCTACTGATATAGTATGAAAGTTTTGAAATATTAAAACTGTCAACATTAGCTATCGTCAAGTGACTTAAAGTGAAAAAATACAGCATGTTTAACTGGCTAAGTAAGAAAGGGCGTTACCAAACCATTCGGAATGTCTGTTGTGCAACTCATTTCAAGAAAAAAGTTTGAAGGCCACTATTTTATATATATATATATATGATGTTCTTTAATGTTGTATTATTGTTAATCATATCAATGAATCAATAAGTAATAAATAACGAAATATTTCTGGAACATAGAGGCACATAAATGTATAAAACAAAGTACAAATGTTTTCTTTAATCTTACAAGCACAAAATATAATATAGATTGTTTTCAAACTTGCATATTTTAGGAATGGACAATTTTCTTTTTTGAAAGTACATTTGCAAAACCTTAAAAAAGTTTTTGCATTTACACAAATTGTATGACGCAAACATATTAAATCGCAACAAAATGAATTATTTGAAAACATTCAAGCACTACTTTATGAAAACGTGTTCGAAGACCTACACACTTTCTATATTTTAAACCAAACACGAAAGATGGAAACATCTTTGAAACAAATTTAAATTTTCATTTTTGCATTAGTAATATGACCTTTAAAAACGTTAACACATTTTTTGTTCCATTTCTTTTTACTCTTTTACTTTTAATGCACATTTTAAAAGTGCAGTTATACCTATATATATATAACATATATTAAGATTCATGTTACAACTTGCTATTGAAGAGTTTGTGTTATAAAAGTTATGCTTCATTTTTTTTTTTTTTTTTTTTTTTTTTTTGCTAATGAATAATGAAACTAATGGTTTTCTATCCCAATTAAAACACACTCATTAAATGCACTTGCAAAGGTACTTTTAGGAAACAATAGTAAATACTTCCCTTAAATAAATAGTAATAGCAGTTTCAGTAAGCTAAAAATTGTTCACGAAGCTATTTTAGCGCGTTTCAGTGTCAATGTTGCTTCCATTTTCTTCTCTAACATGATGTTACAAACTTTTACTTGGAAACATCATAAATTTTAAAGGGAAGGATGTCATTTTTCTTTCTTGTTTTAAATAGATCAACTGACAATATGTTACGCTAATAATAATAATAATAATCTTCAGTTTGTTTACTTTAAGAAGCACTTTTCAAAACGGTACATTTTTGAGTACCGCTGGGACTACGTTGTATAGGATTTTTACTTAGATTTGTATTTTTTTAATACATATGGTGCGTGATATATATATATTTATTTATTTACTAGGCATTCGAGTGAGCTAGACTGGTGGATGTTGATACAATCTAGGGGAAGATATTACATGATTTAGGTACTGCATTGATGAATTAATAAGGCAAAAGATATGTTATAATTATCTTTAGAAAAAGTATTGTAATTTTTATAAAACAAACTGGAAAAAAAGTTACAAAATAGAAAAAAATCTAAACATACCATTTAGCATTTTTATTAATACTTTTGTGTTTTCTACTACTAAAGTTATCAAAATTTCTTTCAGATGTCCTTTCCATTGAACTATAGCGTTACAAGGGTAGAATAATCTTCTTATGGCCAAATGCTCACTGATGATGCTATAACAACATCCTCATTTAGTCATATCTATATTATAAAGGACAAACATATCTGTGCGTAACGCATACGTCATTCTGCGAATGGCAACACTTTGAAATTTGAAATGAAATTTCGGTTTTATAATTTTCGCTGCTTCAAATTTTTAAACTTCTAAACATCGCACAGTTTCAGTTTTTACACCGTCGTATAGGGAAAAAATGTACTTTTAAATGCAATTTGTTTGAAAGCTCTATCTCAAATTATTCTTGAGATATAATTTTTTTTTTAGTTTTTAGTACCAATTTTGCAATTGTGGCAACTGAAGTACTCCATTTTTATTTAAAGTAAAGGGAAAATAGTCATGATTTATTTCTTTTTATTGATTTTATCCTTATTGATGCCATTTTCACATTACAAATAAAAGTAACTTTTTTTCTAATTTTTGAACAGAAAATGACGTCAGCCATTAAAAAAAAACACGCATTCTTCTTCGTAAATCAAAAGATTGAAGAAGATATTTCAATATTTTTACATTACGCTGATACTGAGTTTGAGGCGCTAAGCAAAATGATTCAGTGAGTAAAAATGATGTCATATTTAAAACAAAACAATCATTTTTTCTTTTTTTGACAAAACTAAATATTTGGCCAATACTAAATGGCCAAAACTATGGCTACTAAAGGCAAATTTCTGAATGGTAAATTTTCGCGGGTACTAAGATTAGAACATAAAGTTTGTGCGAATGTTCACATGAAAAGTTGTATCGGGCAAACGTGACTTTAAATTTGGAAATACATTCATTAATAAAATATTACGCGTTAAAATACTTTGAAATTATGAATGTGAGTGGTGCGTATGTAAATTTTGAGAATGTGAAAATAACGTACAGTTTAGATGTTATGGGGGAAAAATTTTATGATGCGACAAAGCGAAATACTTTTTACTGATTTTTCATCCCGTAAAAACAAACATAAGAGCCTCAATCGATAACTTCAACATAATTACTCATCTTGATTACGCATTCTAATACAGTTTAATTTTTCAATAATTTAAGCAGTTGAAGTTTGTGGAAATAATATTTTTGTAATTTTAGATTAAAAACGTTATTTGTTTTAAGAGTTACATAACCAATGTAAGATGAATTTTTAATTGTAATTATTTTTGTAGGTTTATTTTAAATTCGATCTAACAGTTCCATTCTAAACATTTTAATTCGTCGAATTTCGACGGGTTCCAACTCGTATACATAATAGACAAATATACACTAGATATATGAATAATAATTCTCATTAAAATAATAAGAAATTAAGAAATAATAATCATGCGTTAAGCATAGATTACGAAACACTTTCCAACACTTACTGAATCCTTTAAAAATTTTCGTTATTTAAGAAAATAAAGTAAATAAGATAACTATGTAACCATTTTAGAAAGACCATAAATCATTTAAAAAAATTATAGTTATGGCGGTTACCGTCCATAACTAAATATGTACCCCGATTCTTTTGAACAAACCTTTATTTGATCTGTAAGTTGATATATATACTATATAATGGGAAAATTTAATTTAGCAAGAAAACACATAACAGGCAGACATTTTTATACTAATAGAGGGAAACGTACTTGAATACTTTTGTAAAGCCCTTTGTTTACCTAGTACCTTTATTACACGCCATTATTTAGCTAAAGTTTAATTTAAACTAAAACATTCTTAAAACTATTGAAATCACACTTCCAGAAGTTATGATCCATAGACGGTTATGTATCCAAATCCTTAAGTGAACCTGTATATCATTTTATCTATATTCTACAAACATTTCTTTGTAAACTAAATGCAGTTCATCGTAAAAATGCCTAACATATTTAACCCCTTGAGGGGCAAGCAATTACGTTTGTGAAATGCTGAATTTCCACCAGAATTTTTGAAAAATTTTATTTTAAAATAAGTAGAAGCAATTTTACGGCTTTTTTCCACAAAAGTTAGAAAAGTAAAATGTAATAAATTTTTTCTGGTGTAAAACTTCATTAATCGTAGGTGGTATATAATATATACCGGTGCCCCTCACGGGGTTAAAAACCACCTTTACGCAATGTACTTTCATATTCTGCATCCCTCCCAAATTATTTTGTGTAGTTCAGTATATAAACTATAGCATTCATATACACATTATAATGTGCTTAAATATATTGAAACATAAAAGCGCATATCATAATTAAAAATGCATTTCCCGCAATCATCGCTTATGTACAGTACTTAGGACACAATATAGAATATGAAATATTTCGTGTGACCCTGTAAATGCTATGCACTTCGTATTATGCATGAAATAACTTATAGTAAACCCCAGCGTCGTATATCAATTTCTTTATATGTGAAATAATTTAACATAATTAAAATTGGCCGCAAACAATCTCCTTATGTAACGGAATTCTTTTATGTGTTCCTGTACATTAATAATAAGTAATGTTTGCACCTCATATTATTCAAAATGCTCTTTGAGTGCCTTCATAAATGCATATTCAATTTTATTATGCTTGAAAGCGTGTGAATCGTTAAATATCTTTTGGAACGATATTTCCCATTGACCGTAATGTAAAGGAATACTTTTGACTGTTCGTGTAAATGAACTAAACATGCTACAAACTTCATTTGAAATAGGGATCGTTATATGGTGAATCTTAATAACGTCCAAAAATTCCAAGGCAATCCGAATATATTTACGAGAGTTAGAGCGCAGACAGACGGACAGACGAATCGAAATCATAAACACTTTTCAACATAGCTTGAAAGTGTTAAAAAAATGGATAAGATTTTTTCCTAAGTCTGAATTTTTGTTCAATCGTTGTGACCGAAATGTACTTTTAAGTAGCAAATAAAGTAATTAGCCGTAATTAACACAAAATTGAAATGCTTTGTATTTAGTGTATATATCTTGGAATGTATCATAGTAATGCAAGGAAAACAAGTTTTGAGGAGATAGTTTCTTAAATTCTTTATTGGGGATATAAAGGGTTAACCAAATTAAATTATTTTTTTTCTCTTTAAACAACAAATAAATATAGTTCTGTTAATGTCTTAGAGCAGGGATGGCGAACCTTTTCACATGCGCGTGCCAAATATTTAAAAACAATATCTATCCTCAGCATTGCAACGTGCAAAACTTTTACACAAAGAAAATATTGCTACATATGCCGTTTATACGGAACACTGATTAATAGAATCAGTCACTTTCACGCATTAAATAAATAAAAGCAAAAATCAAAATGCGATTATTCTGTACATTGGATTTAGCCATTAATTTTATGAAAATTTGACTCAGAAAGGTACGTACAGAAGGACAGAACTTTTGATTTCAGTAATTTTTAATTTGTGATTAATGTAACATCAAACGTATAATAATTTTAGTTGCATTAAAAAGGTAGTAATAATTTATTAACCAGGTTTCTGCTGTTGCATGTTTGATAGGAAATGCTTTAAACCTAATTCCCGTGTTGTTATTTTAGTAATATATAAAGCAAAATTGGCTCCATTTGTCATTTTATTGCGGTGACTGTTTTATAAAATTCATTTGATGAAGTAAAGCTTTTTAAAAATTTTACAAAAAGGACAAGTAGTTACTTGTTGAAAACTCTACATAGAATCACAAAAAAGGAAAATTTTCTAATGTGTTATTTCATGAAAAATGATTATACTATATGTGTACTCTGTACACGTTAAGCAAAATTTTGTTTGTTATAACAAAAAAAAAAATAATTTTATCTAAAAAATAATTATGAAATTTAATATTTTCAGGTGCCAGGGAAATTGTCGTACGTGCCATCTCGGGCACGCGTGCCATAGGTTCGCCAACCTTGTCTTAGAGTGTCTTAAAACCGTGTTCGGAAAATAATGTTAATAATGAAAATAATGAAAATAATGAAAATAATGAAAATAATATTTATTTTCAATAAATAAATATTTTACAATATAATATTGTAATTATTTTTTATTATTTCATTGACTTGAACTTTTGCATAAGCGATTTATACATACACGAGATGCACAAGATAAATATTTAAATGGTCATGTGTAATTACGTAAATGAGTTAAAATGGAAAGAAAATAACAAATTAGTTATTCTTAAAACACTAATGACTAAACTTATCAAATTACGGAATAATAAAATTCTTTTATTCTGTATTAAAAGTAACATAACTACTCTGAAATTATATAAGCCGAACGGAAAGAATTTGAATAAAACATTATTCGGGAATTCTAATTGTATTGTGACACGAATATCCATAAAGTTACGTTACATATGAATTACAAAATGTATTTCATGTTTTTAAATATTGGAAATATCTTCATAACAACTTATCATTAAAAACATGAAAGAAAAATCATGCGTTAACCATAGATTATGAAACACTTTCCAACAATTCCTGAATGTTTCAACAGAATTTCTTTATTTACGGAAATAAAGTAAATAAGATAACTAAGTAAACACTTTAGAAAACGCATAAAACGTTTTAAACACTGATTTCAGAAGTTACCGTCCGTAGTCAAATACGTTTTCCAACTCTTTTGAACAGCCATGTATCTGATCTGTAAGTTCATATACATACTATATGGTAGGGAAATTTAATTTATCAAGAAAAGGCATAACAAATTGAAATTTCATTTTCGGCAATTAATACTAATAGATGGAAACATACTTGAATACTTTTGTACAGCCCATTGTTTACCTAGTACCTTTATTACACGCCAATATTTAGCTAAAATTTAATTTATATTAAAACACTCTTACAGGTACTGAAATCACACTTCCAAAAATTATCATTTATAGAAGGTCATGTATGCAATTCTTTGCGCGACCCTGTATAACATTTTATCTATATTCTGCAAACATTTCTCAGTAAACTAAATGCAGTTCAGATGTAAAAATGTAAAAATTTATAAAAAATGTATAGCTCATATAAATACCACCTTTAAGCAATTTTCGCTAATACCCAGTAACTCTCAATAATTATTTTATATAGCCCTGTATATGAACTATAGCACTTATACACACCATATAGTATGCATAAATATAGAGAAAGATAAAAGCGCATATCATAATTAAAAATGAATTTCCAGTAATCATCACTAATGTACAGTATTTCGCATAGAATGTTGTATCTGGAATCTTTTCCAATGTCGAAATTCATGTTGGTATTTGTTTGCTACACAAGCATTAAATGTTGTAACCCAGCAAGTAAAATAGCATAAACATTTACTGGTTCCACAAGAATTACCAGCAAATCATGGTGTTTATTCGCCCGCTTTACTGCTTGGCCAGCATACAGAATCCAGCTTGTCTTGCTTGAATATGTTGCTGGCAATCAAGAATACCACTTGCTTGTAATTTCTCATATTCTACAGTAATTCACAAGCAACAAATACATCTTTTACTGCTATTCTAGCATTACATTTCTACGTCAGTTACTTTTAATCTTTCTTTTTTAGCATCACTTGATTTTAAATTTTGCTAAGCTGGTGTTACTTTTCTAGCATCATTTACTCTTAAGTTTTGCTATTCTAGCATTACTTTTCAAGCATCACTTGCTTGAATTGTGTATAAACAGTGAAAAAAAGATGCTTGTGGCGCTATCTTTGTAGAAGTTCTTGAAGTATTACATTTTTTGTTAGTGCAAATATATGTCGACTTATTTTTCCTCAGAGGAGGACAGAACTCATTACCTGCGGTTCGGAAACTGAATGCTATACATACCTTGCTACTGCGTTGTGTTTGAAAATGATTTTAAGTGCGGGTAATGGGTGATGAAGCTGATTATGCTGTGTGTTGATATTTTTATAAGATAGAAGGTAAATTTAACGATGCTGTTATCCTCAAAGTTTTAATTAATTAGGTTAATTTAATATTAGGGGTTTTCTACTGTTAATGGATAATTAGAATGCGCTTGATTAATATAATTCATTATTGACATTTTCTTTGCTTAATGAATGGTTTGAATATGGTTTGAATTATTTGTTGCAGAGAAATAAAAAAAAATTGAAGTGTATTTAGGATAGAATTTATCAAATTCAAGTGGGGGTTAAGATTTTAAAAATTTAATGCTTATTGGAGGGGGGGGGGATCAATTGTACATATTTTCGGTTAGATTGTTATGCACATATTTCTTAAATGAAACAGTGCTCCTTGAATTTTGAAATTTAACTGACTAAATTCTCTTTTTGAAAAGCACAGATTTTTTTTTCTTTTTCTTTTTGTATAACTAAAATAATTAAACACTAAGGGAATGAACAGCTAAGAATTTTACGATTTAGGAGGAGGGGGCGCTTTTCCCAAAATCCTTCTTGGAAATTAATTTTCAGTTTTTTTTAGATTTATGTGTTGAAATGTTATCTAAAAGGGGTGGACGAAGGCAGTGTTGAAATTAAGTTGTAGTAGTTCGAAAAGAAAATCTACCGCTAATGGATTTTAAAATTTAATAAACCAATATTTTTTCTCTGATTTTAATAAACACAGTAAATTTAATATTTTGAGAAAGTACAGCTATGAATTTTCTTCCATTTAAAGGGGGGGGGGGGGAGCTTTTTTCACTTTAAAACTACCATGGAAATTATTTTTTTTTAAGTTTATGCGTTAAAAATTATCTTAAACGTGTTCAAGGGGAAGTGTTTAATTCAGGTGGCGTTGACACAGCTCTCTCCCCCTCCCAGCTTTTGAAATTTAATAAACAGAATTTTATTTTTCTCCCATTTTTAAAAATATTGAAAATTTATAATTTTCAAAAAAGTTAAAATAATTTAGCAGTAAGAGGAATATCACTTTAAATTTTTCCGTTGGGGAGGGGGGATGACAGTTAATCTTCTATATCCGCTATGTAAATTAACTTTTAGTTCTGTTTCTTTTTATGTTTAGGTGTTAAAAACTAATCTCAAATGGGTGGTTTAAGATAGTCTTGAATTCTGGTGGCAGCCAGCGCCATTTTGCGGATTCTAAATTTTAAAAAACAAAATTTTCTTTTTCTCCGTTTTTTAAAGACATACTGCATTTTATTTTTCGAGTAAGTTAAAATATTTAAATTCTAAGAAAAAGAACAAAAAAATCCCTTATAGGTGTGTGGGGGCTTCACTAGAATACTCTCATATAAGTTAAATCCCTCACATAATTTAACTTCACCCCCAAAATGTTAATTAAAAAAATAGAAGTTATATTTTACATCCTGCAAAATTGCAATATACAGTAAAACCTCCATAAGGCAAACTCCGGAGTATTTCGTTAAGGGAAGAGGGCTTAGGTGATCCGTTAAGCCTCCCTCGATTTTGAAATGTAACTTATTTTTTGCTCCGATTTTTAAAAAACAAATTGAAATTTAATAGTTTCTTTCAGCTTAAAATAAAAGAGGAAGTAAGAATTTTCTGTTACGGGGACGGAGGTGTAAAAGAGTTACTGTCTCTCCCCGGATTTGAAAATTTAATTTATAATTAAATTTTATTTCCTTCTATTTTCAAAAACATAGTCAAATTTATACTTTTTGAGTAACTAAAAAAATATATAAATAAACATTTGATGCTGACAAGCATTAACAAACGCACAATTGTTCATTTAGATACCTACATCACAATTACAGGAATAGACTTGTGTAGCAAATTAGCGCATCTTGGTTGCTTATAGTATGTTATGCTCTTTTCTACCTAAGCTGGCTGGATAGCATTTTATGCTGGCAAGCATAAGAAAGCGTATAATAGCATGTTAATGTACCTACCTCTCCATGCTTTTGCAGAAGCTTAACAGCAAATAAGCATAAAATGCTTGACTTTCTATTTCTCCATAAGCTGGCTGCATAGCATGTTATGCGGACAAGCATAAGAAAGCATATAATAGCACTTTAACGTCTCCATGCTTTGGAAAAAGCTTAAACAGCAAATAAGCATAATATGCTTATATATAGCATGTCATGTTTTTGCTGTGTAAGCTAGCTATACAGCATTTGATGCTGTCAAGCATTATAAAGCATATAATAGCATGAAAATCTAGCAGACAAAGTAATACATAGCAATAACAAGCATATTTTTGTTGCTGATACTAGCATGAATTTTGACCTGGGTTGTGTGTCCCTGTAAATGCTATGCACATCGTATGATACATGAAATAAGTTATAGTAACCCACAGCGACGTATATCAACTTCATTATATATGAAAAAGTTTAACATAATTAAAATAGCCCACAAAATAGTCCCTCCATCCCTATATCATTATGTAGCGAAATTCTTTTGTGTGGCCCTGTAAATGAATAATAACTATTATTCGCAGCGCACATTCTACAGAATGCATATTTTATGTGCACTTCATATATGCATAACAGTTTTATTATATTTGAAAGCGTGTAATATCATTAAAAACCATTTGAAACGATTTTTTCTCATTGGCCGTAATATAACGGAATATTTTTGACTGTTCCTGTAAATGAACTAAACTTGGTACAAGCTTCATTTGGAATAGGGTTCGTGCTAGTGTAGACGTCAACAACATCCAAGAACTTCAGAACAATCCAAATATATTTACAAGAGTTAGGGCGCGAACAGACGGACAGGCGGACAGACAATCCGAAGTCAATAACACTTTTCAACTTTGTTGGAAAGTGTTAAAAAAGACAAATGATAAATTCAGATCAGAGTTTCAGTCAGCTCAGTCGATTTTTTTCTTTTAAAATTCTTTTTAAGGCTGTTCTCAACGGCTCTGCTCAACAAGCACAAAACGTTTTGACACATTTACAAGTTCATGTTTTAACGGAAAGATATAAAATTGGAAAGTCTGACCATGGAAGCGATTTGCAATCGAACTGTGTTTTGCATTTTTTGTTCAATTAATTACCTGTTGAGTTATAAGCGATTTTGATTACGTGACAAACACGTTTTTCGCCCGTTCTTGAGTACTATTGTACTTTCGCGCGAAAATTCGGTTCAAAACGCCCATTTTGGCAATATTTTCTGAAAGAAAAAAAAACGAAGAAAAAAACGCTCGAGTACATAGTTTCTGAACAACAACAACTGTTAATTTCATGCATTTCCGAACAAAAATAAATTAAAACTTATGTCATATTGTTACCCTGTTGGATTTGAGAACAGCATTAACACTTTTCAACAGAGTTGAAAAGTGTTTATGCATTCGGTTTTTCTGTCCGTATGTCAGTCTGCCTAAACTGTAACTCCCGTAAATATACTCGGATTTTCATGCAACTGATAAAAGTTACTTAGGGTCACTAAAGCATGTTTGGTACTGTATATGAAGTCTGTAGGATTGATAGTTCACTTATAGGGGTACTCAAAATATTCCATTACATTAAGGTATATCATCAAATCACTTGTAGATATTTTAATGACATTATACTATTTCAAATGTTTTGAAACTGATATAAATCATTGATTTTCACTACGATCACGTTAGAACGGAGCATTCATATCATTTTTTATTCATTTACAGGGACACACAAAATAAATCGTTTACAATATTTTCTTTGAGTAAAAACTGCTGAAGATTACATTTTTAAATTCGGCATGAGCTTTTAAATTTACCTAATTTTTTTGCATGTTACTCGTTATATATAAATTCTATACCTCACATACAGGGCTGCACAAAATAATTCACGTATCATTCTCCTTAGAGAAATTACGGAAGGGAATTTTCACCTGAAGTATATGTATTTCTTAAGTTAACTAAAATATGGCATGCATGTAGTTAATAGATAGAAACCTATATATCATATACAGGGCTGATCAAAGTATTCAGATAATTTTCTGATTGCAGATGGGAACAGTTGAAATTGGGTTTTCAAATGTCTTATGCGTTTCCATAGGGTTTAATTAGGCATAATATTTTAACTTATAAAACGGTGCAGTTTTATTACTTTTTTCTGAATGTATTGGAAAGTGTTTAATAATCTATACTTAACGTATGATATTCCTTTCTTGTTTATTATTATTATTGTTTCACGTTTTAAAATTATATATCTTCCTGTGAACAGTATATATATATTTTTTTAATTGTTTTTCTCAATGTGTACTTCCCCTTTTATTTTAATTTATTTTAATTTCTAATGCTCAGTTTGATATAAAATTTCATTTCCATCAAATTATGACGATACAGTAACTGAAATGCATTATGACTGGTGCAATATCAAGAAACACATTATTAAAAATTTATGAAAATATTGATATACAAATGAAGGAAAATATATGAAAATTATTCATTATTCAAAGTAATGTTACATTCCAAAAATTTCATACATATACTGGATAAGAAACGGCTAATACAGAATTCGTTGGTTAGTCATTATAATATGTTATCTATGATAACTAAGTGAATTACAAAATATGATTTTAGTTCATGTATGGGATGGAAAAGTGAAAATTAGAGACATGTACATTTAAAGTTGTTTTAACTTTTTCTTCTGATTCAAATCTGATGTTAAAACGGTGTTGTAAACAGAGACTTTTAGGTGCATTCATTATGTTTCACCATGCGCAACAATTTTTAAATACATCCGAATTCATATGTTTCAAAAAATTAAATTAAATTAAAAAGAAAGTTTTTTACGATACGTAAACGAAAAAAAAAAGTCAGGGTTTATTTCTAAATCGTCGTATATTCGGCTTTAATATCTTTGTGTTTATTTATACAAGGTGGCTAAGTAGCGCGATCTAATTGCTAGAACAGAGGCAAATTTTCTTGGATGATTTTACATGACAGGGAAACGAACGATTCCACGAAAAAGAGATCGCACCAAATATCCCTAGCTGTGAATTTGGGAACTAATATATATATATATATATATATATATATATATATATATATATATATATATGTTATATTATTAAATCTTCCTTCGCCATATTTCCTTTTTCATGTTAAATTACCGGCATATTCACTATTATCCTATTCTTTAATAATACCTATTGTAAATCCTATTAAATTCTCTTTAAATTTATTATTATCTTGCTTAATTTACTTAAATATAAAGCGTTTAGTTTATCCCTATATTATATCATGATTTCTGATTATTTTTATTATTTTATGTGAATTCAAATGTTTTTAAAAGAGCAATTTCTTTTTTTATTATTATTCTAAGATTATTTTCGAGTGCTGGGGTATTTTTTACTATAAAATGCGTCCACTTCAATTTGCCAGGAGGATTTGTTTTATCACTCACATTCGTCGTGACGTAGGCTTTATGCGTATCCTTTATTCTCGCATTGGTCAGAGCGCGCTCTTCGTTATGATTTTGAGTTTCTCCGCGTTATAGCAAAAAGCAGATAGACGAGAGTTTTCGGCATAATTTGTTCGATCTTTCCTATTGTCAACAGCTCCCTGGCTGATCTTTCAAAGACATCATTCATTCTAATATTTTATTCTAATATTATTTTAAGATCATACAGTGATCTCATGCCAAATCATTTACATTCGAGACGGCAATGCCTTATAAAGAATGTGTCGAACTGCTTTGATGATTATTTTATTAATAAAACCATGGAGCTCTAATATGCCTCTTTTTTTTTCATCTTGGAGAAACGCCCAAAGATTTCATTTCGTGTCTTTTCTCAGCAACTCCACGAGGTGCACCAATATTTAATATGCTACAAATAAAAACCATCAAACGAACGATTTTACTACATTAATTCTGTGGCAAGATCAGTCTGGTTATATTTAAATATCCGGTAGGATAAATGGAACTATTCTTCAATCTTCTTTTTATAAGATAAAAACCTACCGTGGCCTACATTCTTCGTTTTTGTTACACTTAAAAGCCGGCAGGACTAATGCTGCTGACTTATGGTAATATTACCATAGTCTTCACATTTCACATTAATGTGAAGACAAAGGGAATTTTACCATTTCAAAAACTAGTGCCAATAGAAATCAGAGTTTTTAAACAGTAGCCATGAAAGAACATTAAACGACATAATTTTCCGGTATTAAAACGACATAATTTTCCGGTATTAAAACGACATAATTTTCCGGACTTAATATAATAAAAACACGACGACTATCAGTATATATTGTTTTTTGTTACGCATCAATATTTCAAATATAATTATATTTCATTATTATTAATTTTCAAGATTATATTCAAATTTAATTAATGAATTTGTTTTGAATGAAGGATAAACTTCTGTTTCGAAACCTAAATTTTTATTATTATTGTAACGCTCGAACAATACACACTCCATCATATTTTCTCTTCTTTTCTTTTTTCTTCTTTTCTTTCAAAAGAACTGACAAGCTGAGTAAATTAGACTTAACGAGATGAGAAGAATGTTTTAAAAGTTGTTGTCGACAAGGCACATGAGCTAAGCCGTTATTTTAAATTAACTGAGTTATTTTGTAAATAATAACATGTAAATACGTTTTAATATTAAACTTATTAGTTGATGAAAAGTTATCAAGTTTTATTTTGTAACTAAAATAGTTATCACCCCGGATTCTGGTTAACATGTTACAGAAGTGGCTCCGCAACGTCGGCACCGAATAGAAGCAAGATATGAATATAAGTATTATTTTTAAATTGTGTTAAACTGTTTTAATAAGAAAATTTAGATACTAAAGTACAAAAATTTATACAAAAGTACTTTTGATTCATCCGGAATCTGAGGATTTTTGAAAATTGTATTTCATTCGTCCAGAATCGAAATATTTTGGAATTGTTCTATTCGGCCTGAATGTAATTTTCCTAGAATTAACTAAATATTAAACTTAATAGTTGATGAAAAGTTATCAAGTATTATTTTGTAACTAAAATAGTTTCCACCCCGGATTCTGAATAATATGTTACATTATTATTACTAATATATATATATATATATATATATTTTACATTGGGGTTTGGGGGTTGTCCACCCACTGTGGGAGTAACAGAAAGTCTTTTGCCGGTGTAGTTTAAATTTGATAGGTTTGATTTTTCATAATTAATTGTTAAAACGTTTTTGATATACACGTCTTTTTTCTAAATTTATATTGTAATTGCATTTAAATATTTTGATGAAGTATATACATATATATTTGCCCGGAATCATTCCTCCCCTGTTTTCTGTAACCATCCTGCCAAATTTTCTTCCATTATCGCAATTAGTTTCGCTACAGAATACTGCTGAATACTTTTAATTTAATTATGGCGACTTGTACATTGAACTTACTTCAAAATTTAAAATAAATGTGTGGTTTTAGAAACTGTAAAGTTTAAAATTTATTTAGCTCTATTTTCCACACTGTTTATAATTGATTAAGAATTATACATTTACGCGTCCAATTACTTAAAAAAATAGAATGTATATTTATTTTAATATTTGACTGGAGTATTTTTTGTCTGATGTTATTAGTTTATGAAAGATTACATACTTTTTTAACATATAGGGGAGACTAGGGAGGGTTGACCCACTTTTTACAAAATGATTTTTTTTTTAAATATTGAACGTAGAAAAAAGTTTTATATATCATTTTATTCGTTATACAATCTGTTATCAAAATAAAATTGCTACATATGTGTAATGAATAAGAAATTTGAAAAATGATTGGTTTTAATCATGAGAAAATAATGGGTCAAGGCTCTCAAGATATGGGAGGGTTGACCCACTATATGGAAGGCTTGGCCCACTTAGTTTTTTATTGAAATATTTCTGAAGAGAAATAAAATCGGTTAAAAAAAAGCAAAATAACTTTATGCTACATGCTTTAATTATTATAAAAAAATATTTTTTGAAAATGTGATGCTTCAACAAACCTGTTTAGTCGTAATCGCATGTCAGAGGAGAATTTTTTTTTTGTTTTAAACAGTATTTTGTCTAAGCAGGTATAACTGTACAACAGGAAAATTAAATCTTCACATTTAAGACAGTATTCCGCTAGATACAGGTTCCGTTTCTATAGGGTTTCATGCATTATAATGTCCGAATTTTGTAGTCACTGTCCCGCTTCTTTTTTATCTTCTTGTCCTACTTTTTGTGACATTCAACGTGGCAACTCTAGTTGTTAGATAGTTTGGCTGAAATTTGTCTACATACCTTCCTAAAGTTTTTCGATCTATGTTCTTTTGCAGCCACATGAGTACATAACTTATCACTGACATATTTTAACCCTTTCAGAGGCAAAGGCAAATGCCTTTCAGACAAAAATGTTGAAAAAAAATGACTGGCACCGGAATATACGAACAAATTTATTTGGAAATATGAAAAAGGCTATATTTCACATACATATTAAATTGAAAAGATTTTAGCAAAATTCTGGTGCCATTGTGGAGTTTGGGAATTAAACTAAAGTGGTTTCACAAATATACCACAACCTCTGAAACGGTTAAGACTGCTGCTTTCGTATTTTGTAGTATTTTCCATTGTTTCAATTTACCTATTATAAGTAATATTTAAATGGAAAAAGTTCCTATCAACTTTCGCATTTATATGTCATTTTTTTTTTTCGTGCAGTGCAAATAGCAATTTTTTTACATCTTTCTTTAATCAGCTTTAAATGTTTTCTTTTCCATCACCCCATTTTACTGTACCTTTGCAGGTTAAATTTACTTTCATTTTTATATATAATCATTAATTTTTCATTATGCATAGTGTATAATAAAAATATTTCCAAAACCCCTTAATTAAGACATTGCCGATGGGCAATTTTTATCAAATCTAAATTTTAAAACACTAAAACCTCCTCCCTGTTCTGAAAGTCTTTAGTAAATTAATGTTCTAGATAGGTTTCAAAGTTTATGCATCGGTAAGTATCTTTAAATGAACGAATTTAATATAAAATGCCTTAAAATCTAAAAAAAAAAAAAATGGACAACATGATGTAAATTCATTTTCTGTAAGGCCCACGCTCTTAGTCAATGATATACTTTGAATGAAAACGAGAATTCTCGATTCCGGTCATGAATGTGTTAAGCAAGCCTTGAACGTCTGGTCAACCGTCCCTCACATTGACTTGGTCAAGCCTCCCCACATAGCCCTTTTCTAAAGAATAGCACGTAGTTATGTTAATTATGACTTACTGAATAATCTTTATGCCTGGAATTAAAGCTCGATATTTCTGCATTACTCAAAACCTACTTACTTAAATTTCTGTGATATATTTTATCTGAAAAAAGCTTACAAAATATTTCTAAAAAACACAGCTTTTAGTTGAAAATACCTCACAATTGATTTTTTCCACACCTATTTCGTTTATCTAAATGAAACAGAGATTGTTGATTGAGCCTTCCGGTAGCTTTGGTTGACACCTATTGATATAACTCTGAAATTATTTTAAATATGAAAACTGATGGGTGGGTTAAGCCTCCCGTATGGTCAACCCTCCCTAGTCTTCCCTACTACTGTACAAGTATAATTCTGATTTCCAATTTGTCATCTCTTTTTAAGTTTTTATGTAATAATGTAATTACAAAACAAAACTAAAGTAATGAAGAAAATTAGAGGTTTAACATGAATAGGTTTAACGAAAACCTGCCATTCTCAAACCATTCTCAAACATTGCATTTTTAAAATAAGTAGTCTGAGATTTGTTAATTTAGAATACATATGTGACAATTCCGCCTCTTTATATTACTTAAGAAATGAAACATATAACACTGATCTGAATTTCTCTAAACCTAAATCACAGTTTCCACGTAAAACTGTCATATTTTGAAAACTTGTTTCGCTTATTACACTGTTAAAAATCTTCAGCAAAATTTCCTGATATTCTGCGGTGTTTAAATATAACGCTTACTTGAGCGTGTTACGGAGCAATTTATGCATATTTTGGTCAAAATTATGGTTACAATAGAGATAAATACTGTTATGTAATTACCGTTATGTTTATCGTTTTTCGGTATTAATTTGTACTACTAGTAGTATTTGTATCTGTATTGATATATATTTTTATATATTCTTTAAAATATTTTGTTAATTTAGTTAATTTCATTTGTTATATAAATTGTATGATCTAGTGCTATAAGCTGGTTACTTCCATTAGCTAAACTGTTATTTATCAACACGTAAATGCTTATATTCTTCAAAATCTCACTCGCACGCAATTACACTTATATAAACATAAATTAATATTATATATATTACTGCTTTATATATCGGATTGTTTTATAAGAATATTTATGTAAACTACTAATTATAACCTGCATACATTTTTAATGATAATAATAAGGTTTTCTTCAAATTGTTTCATTTTTCACGCTTTCTTCAAAATGAAAAAAAAATTGCTAGTGTTCCACTGTTGTTTCAGTTAAATTGGTATTTGAATCCTTTTCCAGTAATTTTTTTTCTATTATTGAATTTTTTGTGACATAGAATTTTAGTAAAACGTAAACCGTTTTGAGATATTTGTAAATTCGAACAGAGATTTTTTTTTCTTCGACAAAAATATAGGTTTTTTGTTTTGTTTTTAAAGGAAAATGAAATACTTTTTTGTTGCTGTTTTTAAGGATTAAATAGATTTTTTTTTTCTTTTCAGAATTCCGTATTTAAAAGGTAAAAACTGAACCATTATATGATTACTTCTGTGTCTGTCTGTCACAGCCATTTTACTTGTAAAATATGGGAAGAGTAAAGTTTAAATTGGGAAAGAAATAAAGACTGTTGACGCACTTATTTACAGATTATTAAACATTTACAAATAAATTTAGTAAAAATGTAGAGGGGGTAATTGGTTTGCTTTCGGAAAAAAAAAAAATCTTTTCTTTGTATATCGTGTGGGTACAGAGTCCTGAACTCAAAAATACACTTCTTTTAATTTTAGATATTATATTTTCAGAAACATCGTCGAAAATATAGAGCAAAAATACGTCCCCCCCACCCCCCATCTATTTTCGAATCTACTGAAAGTAAAATTATGAAATATTAGAGGTAGAACACTTTAATTTAATACTTGCAAGAAAATTATTGCGATTACTCTGAAGGTACCTATCGTAGCAGAATTATAAAAGCATTGATGATAATGATTTTCGAAAAAAAATCGTCGGCAATTAGACAATATATCATACCTTAAAGACACGGACCGTTTGGATTTACATATTGACAGTTGCGGCGTACTATATGCATCATCGGCTTTTAAAGCCTATATACCAACTTTTAATGTTATGTTTGTGTAAAGCAATGTCCAGTAGCAGTATAAAAGCAATAAACGTCAAATTGTTAAAAACAGACTAATTTAATTAGAATTCATCACATAAATATTATGGGATTTGCGACTAGTTTGCATTGAGTTGATCTCTCAATACGCCTTCCGTGTCTTTAAAATTTAATTAAAAATCTATCTGGAAAAACGTGGCACGGATCAAGGCGGCGGGCGAAACAAACTTTGCGATCTCCTTTGAAAGCGCGCTTAGCACAGTGCGAAGTTTAATTAGCGTTTTGTTTTAGCTACACTATAAAAAGAAAAGATTATTGCTACGCTGAATTTATTTTTATGAAATGTGAAGTGAAGTTCAAATATGCACTATTTTACTGTCAGTACCGAATTAAATTCATCATAAACAGATTGAAATACGATTAAAAAGAGAGCTATGCATATTATCAAACTTTGATATTATTTAGGCTTCATATCTCTTTGAACTTTTATGGTATACCCATTTATTCTTTCTAGCATATACAGCTATATCCCACCCAACGTTTTGTAGTTTTTTTTTTTTACAAAGTCTTATTATTCTTTTAGCAACGGTTTTTTTTAATCATATAATTAATACTTCGTATATTTATTGTTCGGAACCCTCTGAGAGCGAGTAATACTCGCACTTGACCGTTTATTGTATTTTATGTGTCACATTTCCCGAAAGATCTGCTTTAATTACTGAATTGAGTTTTCCAATATTTTATATATGCTTTAAGATTATACAGAAAATATTTATATATTAAATTCAATAAATAGTAATTAATTTAAGATTTATTTGATGAAATAAAAATGAAAATAATCCTTCATTTAAAAATTATGAGGGACATTTGTCCTAAAATACATTTTTCGCCAATCTTAGTGAGACATACATTTTACATAATACTTTTTTGACATTTCATTTCAATGAAAAATTGTGTTGTACAAACGCAGAAATACAATGAAATATTTCATTCAAAGAGATTTTACAACCTATGATTTTGAGATTCTAATTGGTAAATTTTGGCCATACTGAATTGACTTTTTCATTAATTTATACATGATTTAACATTATACTGACAAATATTTATACATTAAGTTCAATAAATGGTAATTAATTTAAGTTTTACTTGATGAATAAAAATGAGGATAATCCTTCATTTAAAAATTATGAGGGACATTTGTCCTAAAATACATTTTTCGCCAATCTTAGTGAGACATGCATTCTACATGATAACATTTTGACATTTCATTTCAATGAAAAATTGTGTTGTACAAACGCAGAAATATAATGAAATATCTCATTCAAAGAGATCTTATAATCTGTGATTGTGAGATTCTAATTGGTAAATTCTGGCCATCTCTAATAAATATAAATATACATGTAATATATATATAATTTCAGTTGTGTGGAAACGAGACCAAATTTGTTGGAGGTAAAAGTGTTTATGAGATGAAATATTGCTTTACCCACAAATATATTTCTTAAAATAAAACAGAAAAATTAGGAAAGGAGAAACCGAATTGTTCATATAAAATAGGCAGTATGTATTTCCTTGAAATTATTAAGTGCAATTATAAGATATATTTGACATATAAATGATATTCAACAACATCTAAATGAGAAATATAATTTAAGGAGTGGAATTGTTCAAATGAAACATGATTCATTTAAATTTACGAAGTAACCAAGGAAACAATTTTATGATAAAAAACAAACAAACAACAAAAAAAAAAGTATACACAGCATGTATAAGCTGAAGCAAAAATATTAATTCTTTACGTGTATTTACAAAAGTATCTGAATGAATTAATAAAATTGTTAAAAATTGTTTCAAACTATATGAAAAATGACAAAACGAATGAAAAAAATTAAAATGAATTTTAAATACTACATTTTAAAGAAATAAGAAATCTATTCTTTCTTCATAACATTTTAAATAAATTTTTGAATAAATATAAAAGTCTTGGCAAATTTGAAATTGAAAGACACATAGAAAACCAATTTATAGTATTATTGAAGAACATGTCAAAAGAATATGTGTGACATAAGTATCTATCCTTAGAGGAAAAGATACGACACTACATGTCAATTTGTGTGATAAATAAATTTAGTTGAATTTTACCAAAACACACAGTGTGTCTATTTTAACGTTGTGAAAAAAAAAAAAAAACTACCGGGTGTCCCAAAAAGGACTGACTGATTTTAAAATTCAATAACTTGCAAACGGTGACAGATATTAAAAAAATTCTTGCAGGAGGGTTATGCATAAGGTCAAAGTTTTATTACAGTGATTTTCAATTTTAGTTCGATTTACAAACAATAGATGGCGTTGTGAGCAATAGTCGCTAAATGCAGGCTCGATTTTTGGTCCTTTATCTTGTTCTATGCAGAAAAAGGAGATGGAAATGTATTATCCGGGCCACGAAATACCAAAAATCGAGCCTGAATTTAGCGACTATTGCTTACAGCGCCATCTATTGTTTGTAAATCGAACTAAAATTGAAAATCACTGTAATAAAACTTTTGACCTTATGCTTAACCCTCCTGCAAGAATTTTTTTAATATCTGTCACCGTTTGCAAGTTATTGAATTTTAAAATCAGTCAGTCCTTTTTGGGACACCCGGTATATACATCTTGTGTAAGGCGATGCAACATTATAGATTGTGTACGTGTGGTTTCCAAATTATTTAGGCTTCTTTAACAAGCGTGTCTGAATGAATTAATAAAATGGCTTAATATAATTTTCCAGACCCATGATAAAAAAAAAAAAAAAAAAAAAAAAAACAACGAACGAAAATATGAAAATTAATTTTAAGTATTACATTGGAAATAAGAAATCTAAACTTTTTTTTGCATAAGGGTTTATATAAATTTATGGATAAATATAGAAGTTTTGGCAAATGTGAAATTCAAAGATAGATAGAACAGCTATTTATAATGTTACTGAAGCTCATGTCAAAAGAATGTGCGGTGACATAAATCTCTATCCATAAGAGGAAAGCGTACGACAATACATCTCAATTTGGATGATGAAAAACTTTATTGAATTTTACCAAAAACACTGCCTGATTATTTCTACAACCTTAAAAAAAAAAAAACTTAGCTTTATTTTTGTATACAGAGATGGAACTTGATAATCGATTTTTAAGTCGCTTCCATATTTTCTAGAATTAAACACATTGTGTACGCGGATGTATATCCGACGGCAATATAGAATTTTATTAATTTAAAAATTATAAAAAATATTATTAAAAAAGTAAATTATTAATTGAAATTAAGGAATTTTACTATTAACCGGACTCAGGTGATAAACCACATAATATTATTTACTATTTTTGTTTTATTTTCTTTCATCAGTATACCCGTAAATTGATTTATTTATGAATAATCCAAAGCGATATAAGTAAGCGTACAATGTCAATACTGGAATCTGGAGTATATTGACACAGCTGCGCCATCTGGTGGACGGAGTGAATAATGCAAATACGCGGGTTTTCAGTATGACGTCATGTATGACAGAATATCTACTATCTGCGCATCTCTTGCGCATATTTTCTGATTTTTTACTCACTTATAGAAGATTAATCTTGTTTCCCAGTTTTATTGCAAAATATTTTTATTAGAGTTTGTTTTGATAAAATTATGCACATAAAAAAAATAATCGCAATATCATTTTAATTTCGGGACAAAAGCACTAAAGCTGCGAAAGCATTACTGCCTTTAGCTCTTAAACTAAAATGACATTGCGACTTTTTTTAAAATACACATATTTTTATCAAAGCAAGCGGTAACAAAAATATTTTACAATATATCTGGCAAACAAGATTCATCTTCTGTGAGTAAGTAACAATCTGAAATTCGTAATAGAATTTTTAACAGGGATTCTCTAAATGGCTTTGTCTGCTGAAAGAAAAAAAATCTAATCTGGCGATTTTAGGAACATTTTTGCAGTTGTTGTCTGGACTCGCAAAATATTTAAACAAATACTAAATTAACAATACTTGCTCGTTTAATAGTACAACATTTAATTCATGCATTTTAAATTAAAGTGATTCTGAATATAAAACAAAATGAATTTCATATTAAATAAATGAACTATTTCTAATTTAAATAACATGAATACAATACGATCAAAAGAATATTGGAATAAGTTTTCGATGTATCGTCTGCGCTTGATAAACGAAGAAAAGGACTTAAAATTGAATATTTTATTTATTATTAAATTCTATACATAATCTAAACCTTGATAAACACTCTATTTTCATCTGGAACAGAACCGTGTATACCATTTTTTATAACTTTAGCACATCAAGAATTGAGTAAAAAATAAGACTACAAAATTCAATCTTTACACATTAACTACTTACTAATTTTTATGCGTCATTTTTCATTTCATTAAAAGAAAATAATTAAAATCGAGCGTATTTAAATCAACAACATTTTATAATATATATCAAATAATATTTTATTTTTATTTATTTATTTTTAATAAATTAAAGTTAAAATACGTAACTAACTTGTTTTGCTCTTTCTTTGGAAAAGGACATATGAATTCTATAAGAAAAAGAATTTTCTTACAATTTCGAAAACTAGAGTTATTCTATTGCCAACATTTTGCCATTTTAACAAATATTAGTTCTAAAAAAGAACTGTTTTTATTTAAATAATTAACTATAACAAATAAGTCAAAAAACACGAATAAAAATTAATAGAACATTCTATTACTGTCAGAATATAAATGCTACAAACAAATGAAAACACGATGTTGGCGCTTGCGCAGTTATTTCATAGATGTGCAATTAATAGATTATCCATAAAGAAGAAAACAGTTAGGCATCTTTCTGTTGTTCACTCCGTCCGCTACGTAGCGTGCGACCTTGATTGATGTGACCTCGCCTTTAATATTGCGGTTACCTCTTCCATTTAAGATAAGACGCTTACCTATATCGCTTTGGAATAATCTTTCCTAATGAGTATTTTCCGATATATGTATATCTATGTCTGTATAATAAGTGTAATAAAATGCATATTCAAATACAGGATGTGTTTATGTAAGTATCGTCTGCTGCATATTCCTTGGTTTCGTGTGCTCCGAATCCATGTAAGTTTCTTGTTCTTTTTTCCGCATGTGGCAACACTCTGTGTTTATTCTGTTTTGATTCTTGTTCTGGTGGAATGTGAAAAATGATAGAATGTAGTAAGCCGTTTGTGGTGACGATCTGCACCACACACAGGGTCACGTGACAATAAGAATGGTTAGTACACTTAGCAAACAATTATCCCGATCCGCGTTGTAGAAGATCATAGGGGATAACGTCAGTTAATAAATAAGGAGAGAAAAAAACTTTTGAATAATATAAAATTTTGTCAATAACACAAGGACGCCTTATTTAACGCTGATAAATGTAAATTTAGAACAGGTAGGTTGCATAAAAAAGGATCAAATTAATCGTTGCTGAAATTACTAATTCTTACAACAGTAAAATTATAAATATTATCTGAAACAAAAGAATAATGAAATGATTCAAAGAAAAGGACAGAAGAGTATACATATATAAACAAATTTTATTTCCAATTGTATAAAATTCATATTTCAATTATCATTTGTTTAGTTACGATATTAATTTCAGATTAATATTCAACTTGTTCATTTATTTAAAAGATATATTTCGATCCACATTAGAACAGTATTTTTTTTTTCTATTAACTTACTCACAGCATCGATTCAAAGATAAGAGGCTTCTGGCCAAAATATTAATCAAAATTTTAATGGAATTTTATTATTCCAATAATCATTAAAATATATAAAATAATTAATTAAAATATTTAATGAGATAATAATTCTGACTTCAATTAAAATTTAGACTATAAAACAAATTTTGTAAGCTTAATTATACACATCATATATATATCAAATAAACAATAGCCATAAAATAAATGGAGATAAATGTATGTAAATTTTCTCACCCAAGTAGACCTTGACCAGTACTTTATTCATCTAAGGCACACAATTTTTATAGAGTTTATTGGATTTATTGTGAAGCACAACTGAGTTCATCTATTTCACAAAATTCTTTTGTAGAGTTCATCAGATTCTATCAACACAATTTTCACTTGCATTGGGAGCTAGTAGATGACGCATAAAATTTTATAGAGTTCAATCCCCACAATTTTCACTCTCATTGGGAACTACTCGAGATGACGCATAAAATTTTATAGAGTTCGTTCATCACAATTTTCTCTTTCATTGGAAACTGCTATATGACGCATAGTCCAGGAGTTGGCTTTCATGTGCAATGTTAGCCGATAGTCCGGAATTTTCCGAAAATACGCTTCTTATCACATCAATTCAGTATGCTCAGGTGTATCATTGTACGATAGAAAACTCTACGTCAATTTTTTACACTGCTAAGCTTTGCACATTTTCAATTTTTATACCGTCGTATTTGGAAAAAAAAAATGTACTTTTAAATACAATTTGTCTGAAAACTATATCTTCATTTATATTTGAAATATTACTTTTTTGTAGTTTTTAGAGCCATTTGCTAAATATTGGCAACGGAAGTACTCCATTTCTGTAGACAATAAAGGAAAAATAGTTGTAAAATATTAATTATATATTTTTGAAGCCATTTTCTCATAACAATCGAAAGAAAATGTTATTACCGTACGTGTTATTTTTAAAAAATGTAAATGAATGATTTCTGTTAAAACCTGGAGCTATATTTAAACCATATTTAGTTTTAAGTAT
The DNA here is from genome assembly GCA_963932465.1 of Maratus speciosus. Lineage (NCBI taxonomy): Eukaryota > Metazoa > Arthropoda > Arachnida > Araneae > Salticidae > Maratus > Maratus speciosus. Next base: position 275,868,956 of record OZ010795.1, on the reverse strand, counting down.
CTATATTAATATTACAAACAAATGAAGCCCTATGTATCATTAGATAGCCGTTTTATTTGTCGAGTTTGTTTTATGACGGCATCTTTTTGCTGCATTTGTATATTATTTTGCGATTATAACGTCCTATGCATGCTTTACTGTAGAAGTTTAAGAGCGGATCGTAAATGTGGAATTCTTAAGCGGGTGCAAATGACGTCATTTTACATAAAATAAAAGCGTGTGCTTTAAGTCTTGAAATTGAAATATGTTTTGTACTATTTATACATGCATATATATTTTTTTTTCATAGGGGCGACACTAAATTCTGAAAAAGCAGAATTCATGCTTTCTAGCTTCTAATTTTTTCTGGAGACTAGAAAATGTTTCTAGAGATAAGATAATGTTATTCATGTGTGGATGGACATTTCAATGTATAGATTTTGAGTAATGGAAACACAAAGTGAAAAAAAAAAAGTGCTCTTCGATCTAGCAAGACTGTTTACGAAATAACCAAACCTCTTCCAAATATTCCACTGTAAAAAAAAAAAAAATAAAAAAAAAAAAAATAAAATAATGAACTCAAATAGATCGAATTTAATAGATTTTTGAAATAAGTAACTCCTAAATAAAAAAAAAATCCAGAAATAAAAAATTACTGTTGATAATTTTCGGAAATTTTATCGACTAGTTTTTTTACATTATGTTAATCAATTCTCTCAAATCTGGTTTTTTAGATTATATCAATTTTCAACTTTTATGTTAAATAAACAACCGCAACAGACAGAGATGTTCTGTTAACTACGTAAAATTATTATTATTATTTCTTTTTTTACTCTTCCACGTATCAATTCTATTCCACAGCGGTATATAATCACTTTAAAACTGACAACATCAGATATACCAATTATTTTTATTTATACTGGTTTACAAAAACTGATTCATGGAATCTTTCTGCAAATAGCAGGCCAGTTATGTAACTCAGTAGTGACATTATGACATTATAACCAACAGTAACAAACATAATGTTTTTCGCTGTTTTTATAATCAACAAAAATAGCCTCAAATATAATGATTTATGGACAAAATAAAAAAAATCATGTATCAATGGGATAACAAACAAAATGGGGAAAAAAATCTAATTCAAAAATTTTAATTACAATAAGACGAAACTCAATTTTCAATTTCATGCATTATGTAATTTTACCGACATCAAATTTTTAAAATTTACGTTGGATTCTATTAAATAATAATTATATTAAAATTGCAGGGTAAATTAAATCTAGCTTCTACAGTGGCTAACTGAGTATTAAACTCAGCACAGTATGATATAAATTGAATTCAGGAATATTTCACTTGGTGCATTCTATTTGAAAGGGAGAGATTTCGTTGATATAAGATAACGTTTTCTGTGATGACTTTTTTCATAATATATTTTCTTCCATATTTTTTCAGCTAACGCTTTCAGTCAGTATTATTGCATTCCTTTCAAAGGAAACTCACAAAAGTAAACCCTATTGTGTGAAGCGAAAATACATTTATCATGAACTATTATAGGTATACTTATTGTATATGACATTAAGAATCGCATTTAAGTACTGAAAGTCGACCTGAAACAGAATTGCATTCACTATTTAATTTTATTACATAAAAACAACATTAATTTTCTTATTTTCATAATTATTTTATCTTTGATATAGTAAGAACATTTTCAATGAACTTGTGCAATATGAAGATTTAAAGCCATAATATAACACTAGCATTTTAATATATAGCTGTAATAGAAATATCTATAATAATAATATAATAACGGCTTATTTTTATAAAGGTGTGTATGCGAAAAATGTATATGTTACTTATTACTGGAGTTTAAAAAAAAGTACACATTTCTTACAGATAAGCGAATATTTTGCGATACATAATTGCAAACAATTCATTTTGTGGTAAATATCTTCGAAATGTGCAATGGATTTATGCAATGAAGGTTTATATTTAGAAGTCTTTGGAATAAAAACATATATATATTACATGTATATTTAAATGTGTTACCTTAACATTACTATCTTTACCAACGATAAAAATTATGTGTTCACTGTTCAATATCGTGTTATTTGAATTTTCACTTTTAATCGGCGTATTTTATTTTATGAGCGTACTTTGAAAAAAAAAATAATAACGCATTGTTTGGAGACATATCCTTTTCAAATTTAATAAATTGTTATTGACTTTTAAATTTAAATTTTAATAAACGTTAAACAAAATTATATTCAGAATAGACAAAGAAAATTTTAAAATGAGGAATAACAATTGAAAAAAAAATTCACTTCAAATTTAAGATGTTTATAAATAACTGTAATGCAAATCCCGTTGCTTTTATTCAAAATTAGCAGATCTACCCGGCTTCGCTCGTGTCAATAATAATGGTTCACCGGGGTAAAATACATTAAAATGAAATAATACGGCAGTGACAATAACTGAGATTGGTCCATTACAGTCCACAAATCGTTAAAAGACCGATAAGAAATATAAATAAAATAGTTTTAATTAGGTCTACTATTAACTATACCATAATAATGTATATTACAAACAAATGTCATAACATATATTAAAGTACAATTATTTGCTTAAAAAGCGTCATTTAAATAATAAAAAACATTAAAAATATTAAAAATTTACATGTTTCGACTCTTTCATTGAGTCATCTTCAGAATATATATATATATATATATATATATATATATATATATATATATATATATATAAAACTACAAACACAATGCCAATTGTGACATTATACTTGATGATGGCAATGACCTAACCCATAAATTTTGCCTTTACTAAAAAATTTTAACTTATGATCATCATACAATTTCGTTTTTCACACTGTCGAATAGAAAAAGCTTCTGTCAAATGAAATTTATTTGAAAATTGTATCTCAATTTTTTCATGTGAATGGATTTTAAAGTAATTTTCAATCATGGATATTTTTGATTTGCATGCAGCCAGGGATAAGATTTCCGCATTTTTTCACACCAGTATTTTGTTAGAGTAAATGATATTTCATTTAATCGGGACACTCTCTTGATTTAAATAGAACAACATTTTCTTTAAGAATATACCGGTGTGCAAAAACGTGGAAATCTGATCCCTACATGCAGCCCAATTACGAAAGATATACCTGTTTGCTCTTAATTCAATATTATAAAGTAAAGACATTGATGAACTATGAGTATCTCTAGCATCATATTGTTGGTGGCAATAACCTAACCCAACCATAAATTTAACTTTTACTGCAATTTGACCTATAAACATCGCACATTTGATTATTCCAAAATCTAATAGAATACAAAAAGTAATTTTAGTAATTTTTTTTTTTTTTGAAAAGCTTATCTCAATTTACGGATTGTTTATCCATTTTAAATTAATTTTCAATCACGGATATATTTTAAAATATACCTGTAACCCAATTCAGAAAGATATATCCGTTTGCTATTAATGCAATATTATGAAGAAAAGACGTATCTATGAGTAACTCTTAGCACCATATTCTTGGTGGCAACAACCTAACCGTACCATAAATTACGCTTTTACTGCAATTTGATCTCTAAACATCATGCATCCCATTATTTCAACGTCTAACAAAAAAGTCTGTCAGTCATGAAATTTTGTTTAAAAAAGAAAAAAAAGCTTACCCTAAAAAATAGTAGCTATAATTTCTATTTAATGTAAATCGTACAAAAATCGTATTTTATGTAACCGTATTCGATACAAATCGTAGAATGTTATCACTGCATTTCAGGTATTAAAACATTTATCTAAATGATATAATTAAAGATTACAAAGGAATAGGGAATAAATTGTAGCATCCAGTTTTTAGAGCCAGTTTGAAATTATATTGATGACATTGACGTCATATCTAGCAAACGATTTTTTTTTTTTTTTTTTTTTTTTTTTTACTATTATCATTTTCCTTATTCGATTCTTGATATTGAAACGACTTCATTAAAATAGATTTTTTAACATTCAACTAAAGTACTTCTAAGGTCATTTTAAAACATGCTTAGTTAAAGTTTTTACATAAATATATGAAAAATGTGCATTTTCTGATTAGAATGACGTCGATTTCAAAAATGTAAAAATATAGCAGTCGAGTCTGAATTTTTATTGGCTAATAAAACAAAGTACTCGAGTTATCAATTTTTTTTTTTATTATTGAGCAGTTTTTTAGATGTGTGGCAACAGGAAAGAAGCTATTGAATTTGAAAATTTAAAATGAGATATTTCTATAATGTTAAATTATGAAAGATGATAGATAAAAGGGATAAATATTGGTCTGATGATTTTTTAAAGGTGACAGTGTTCTATTCCACGTTCTGAAGCCTATGTACAGCAAGTTTCGTGCAAATCGGTCAAAAATTAAAGATTTGTATAAAGGACATACACACAGAGAACGGCTTTTATATATACTAGTTGCGTAGCAACCCGTTGTGTTGCTTTTGAATTGCATGAGACAATCGATCTTTTTGCGAAAAATAAAATCTCAACTTTATTGTAAATTTAGTTAGCATTACAATATTAATTTTATTAAATACAATATTTCAAATAGTAAGTTATATTTACAATTTAAGTCAAAACTTTCCCAATAAAAATGCACATATACTATAACTTTATTTACCTAGAGCTTTTCGCTCTTCCAAGATTTTGCTTCGAATTTCGGAGTTGGTAGAAATGATGTCATTTGTATCAACTTATACAAAAATGGATTTGTTTGGACGAATTTATTGAGAAGCATTTTATATTTATGAATGAAAATAAATACTTAAGGAATAATTTTTTTTTCTCGCTAAAACATTTCATTTTTAATGTCCGCTTCTGAAATGCTTTATTAGCCATCTTAAGGCAATAGTTGAAAATCTACTTTACGACTTTAAATTAAATGAAAATAATATATTAATAAAATTGATATAATAATAAATGTATTTATTCAATATAAAATGATTTCAAACAGTGATACCTAATAATCCTTGTCATTTACCTTTTCTCTCTTTTATCCACAAAAATGGAGCAATTTTAATTTCCATCATTACAGAAATGTCATTAAAAATATTATATCTCGAAAATTAATCAAATTTTAAAATTCTACGACCATTTTTAACATCCTCGGACCCATGCGGATAACTGGCGTTAATTTGATCACTCAACATTCCATCTTCTAGGAGGAACAGCTGTGAAATACAAACGGACAGTCACTTTTTATTAAAACCGATTGATGAAGTTTTAATTTTGCTATAAAAAATTAGTCAGGGACAAATGCTAAATTATTTATATTATTTTAAGTGCAAATGGCTTATTTCGTAACGGAGCCTGTACGCAATGGATATAGATTAAAAAACATTATGCTTGAAAATTATTTAAAAAGACATAATAAATAAATCAATTAAGATAAAGTTTTCAAGCAAATTGCATTTGAAAGTAGATTTTTTACCCTATATAACGGGTGTAAAAATTGAAGATGCCCGATGTTTAGAAAGTCAAAAAACTGCAGTAGCAAAGATTGTAAAACCGACATTTAATCGTCAAGCGTTGCCATTCTCAAAATGACGCCAGCCTTACGCATGGATATATTTTTCCTTTATAATATAGATAGATTTTAAAACGTGAAGTTCCGTTTGTCAGCTAAAACTTTGGATGTGAAAATATATTCTTTTGGCTTGAAGGTCTAATTTCAGTACCGCGAAGTACAAATTCCAGAAACTGATGTCTTTTAGATGTATCCGTGTAAAAATATATAGTTTTATCAAAGAAAAGGATTGTTTTCTTTTAAATATGGCACTTACTGAAGCATTACGCCAAGTGTCTCAAATTCGGTATCAGCCGAATGAAAATATATTGTAACATTAGCTTTATGAGCTAAAATGTTTTTTAAATAGTGACGTCATTTTCTGTTAAGTTATTTTTAATTCTAATGAGTAAATGGTATCAATAAGGATAAATAAACCCCAATATTTCTTTTTTTCTGAAACAGTGGAAACAATATGATTGCTACCATTTTGATTAAATTTGAAAAAATCTTTTCAAATTAAATTTAAAAATATAAAAGCGAAAATATTTAGAAAAATAGCCAGTGCGAGGACATCTACAAATGAAAAGCTTTCATTTTAAAAAGAATTGTTAGCAAAATTGGTACAGTAGAAAGTTCAGGGAAGATGTCTAAATAAGCTATCTTGTGTTTTCAATATATAGATTATTTTTTCTCTTTTACTTTAACAGTTGCCTAGCAACTCTATTTCATACAAATTACATTTAAAAGCACATATTTTTACGAATTCAGCTCTAAAAATTTAAATTGTTCGATTGCATATATGTTAAATTCGTGCTTTTTTATATATTATTCTTTTATTTATTTACTGATGAAGCTTTAATTTCTTGTAGAAAATTAGCGGGAGAGAAATTCTGAACTTTTTTTTATGTGCAAATTGTTTATTAATATTTCGCAATGGAGCCTGCACGGCAAAATCATTTAATTGATAAATAAAAACGAAATAAAGCCAAAACTATACAAAACATTTTTATTTTTCAGCTACTCATATTTGGTATTATTGCGTCATCAGTCATCATCAAAGTCACTTGCATTTTGTTCATGCCTCTGTCACGCGATACGCCCTAAAAATTCACACCGTTAAGTGCGTATGTTTTATAATGCTACATATTATTTTTTGACAGATGCAATCTCTTTTCTTTTCAGAACGAAATTTGTGAGTTCACATTATTGTCAGTTATCACAATAACACTCTTATCTTATGCATTACGTGTTCAAAGCCGCACCCTCTTATTTTCCAGCATTGTTTATGTGTCAGAACATTTTTGGTTAAACCTTTAACGCATTTATACAAAGTGCAAATTTTTCTTCAGCGGTTCCCATGTCACAAGAATGTATTAACCTCCAAGTATACATCTACATATTCGAAAACGTACAGGATTTACCGCATGCGTTTGGCTAATCATTTTGCCATAAATGTTTTATCTTTCCTTGTGAATGGCACAAAAATACTTGTATTTTGGTGATATTGTGGCACGCCAAGCACGTGAAATTTAACTGCCAAGTTACGGCACTTCGCTCTTTGCTCGCCTACTTGTACTGTCTACTTTAAGAGGCGTAAGCCTTTGATTCCCTATTCTGTACCTCTCCCCAGTTTTCTTTAGGTCTGAATAAAGTCCTCTTTGTATTTTATATTGGAGTTTTTTTTCTTTTTTCTTTTTTTTTTTTTTTTTTTTTTGACATCTGTTCGACTCTGCGTGTTATTGCTTCTTTTAAGTTAACGATCTGGCCTCCATTTCTGGGGAATCTCCTTCACAAAGATTATCTCATTATCATCGCACTTCACTTCCCTTTCCTTCTTGTCATAAATGGGCAATTTAACGTTTAAAATGATGTTAGATATGTCATAGTTTTCACCCATATTTTTTTTTTAAAATAAGAGAAATAAAACATCCTTAATAACAATATAAAATTAAATATTTTTGCCATTGCTTGATTATACATTGAAAAGTTTTTTTTTTTTTTTTTTTTTTTTTTTTTTTTTACAAAACTCGTACGGATCTCGAAAATACAGATATTCAGCTATCAGTACACGCGGTTTTAAACAACGCGGACAAAGGTCCAGCTAGATTATCAAAACGGCCCACTGTGCGGTAGGCGTATTAAAAACAGCGGCTCGTGAGGTGGTTCATAATCACTTTTCTACCAGAATTTTTATCTTATTAAATTTCCAGATGAGCTACTCTATATTTTACTAAATTAATGGTAATAAAGTTATTGTGAACACCCCCCCCCCCTCCCCGATGAACCATTACTGCGCATTTGTCCTGATGGCTAAATAAATCACATATCTGAGAGTGTATAAATTTCTGCAAAAATAGTATTAGATTTATGTAGGATAAATAGTACAGGTGGGAGTTGCTTTATAATAAATATCTTTTCCTTAATAAGGAAAAACTGAAATCAACAACATTATGTTTTCTGAATTCGTGTTCATTTAAAATTGTTTAATAAAGTATATGCTTCTTTTAAATAGCTTTATTTAGCTGATCATTTCACATGCCTAATATGCCTAATATTCCATTTCTTAATATAAGGAATGTTTGCAGCCACTTTTATAAAATTTCATCAATTATATTTCTCATAAATCCATTATAATCTATTTTATGTTTACCACATTAATTTAATTATTTGCAATACCGAGGTCAGATATAATCTGTATTTACCTTGTATATGATTGTTATAACTAGAATTTATAAAAAAAAAAAAAAAAAAAAAAAAAAAAAAAAAAAAAAAAAGTAGAGGCAACTTGGGAATTGTACTGTTATTCTAAATTATGTTTCGTATAGTACAAAAATAAACGCTTTTTCAGCATCTAAAAGCTTTCAGAGGATAGTTTGTGCTAATTTGGAATTTATTGCGTTTATTTAAAAATAAAATAAAATTTGAAAGGTACGAAAGAATATATTTTTCGAGGTCAGTGTATTATTTTGTTTTTATTGCATGAAATAGTGTCATATGATTGTAAATTTCATTAGCTAATAAGATCATGTATGAACAGCGAAATACTTTTTTTTTTTTTTTTCGTATAAAAAGTTCTACAACTTCGAAACATTTTTATTTTACATCAATTACGCTGCGTTTAACATTAATCTTTACTAAACATTTAATTCGTTGACTTTAATTTTCAATTTTGCAAATCGTATTTTGTCAATATATTGAAAATCGCACATACACATTTACACATATAAGTATATAATTGCATTACATTATTTTATGTTATTTTGGCCTTTCAAGCTGAATTATTTTATTCAAGTATTTGGTATTTCAGATTATATATATAGAAACAAACTTTAGCTAAAAAAAATTAAAAAAAGTTTTTTTAACATTTCTTTTGCGTACTATTACTAAGATAAATATAAAAACTTAAACTTGTTTCAAAACTGCATTATACTTTGTTTTTTACTCAGGATGTAGAAAGCGTGCAAGTTTTCCTCAGATGTTTCGAATAAATTGGTATTTGAATTTTTTCCCAGTAACTCCTTTTTTTACTAATATTTCTTGCGACAAAGAATTCTAGTAAACAAACAAATTTTTTAAGCTCTTTGCAAATATTTTCGAAACACCTTTTCTCTTTTCCTTAAATGTGCAAAATGTAGGTTTTTTATGAAAAAATAAATGAATATTTTTTCGCTTTTCTGGAAGATTAGTTAAAATAACACAACTAAAAATCTAGTTTATGTGCAAGAATGTGTAATGAGATCTGATATATTAACAGTATTTTGTGTTTCGTTATTATTTCGGGTATATGAAAATTAAAAAATCTTCACCACTTAGTAAAATATTCATGCATTAATAATGTCAATTCCTTTAATAAGGAGCTACAAAAGTGGCAAAAATGTAAATAAATCACCACCTTGTTATTAACACTTTTACTAGAATACAATATATTATGGCTCGCATGACAATATATATTAACTCTATCATTTAAAACTCAATAATTAAATATAATTGTAATAAAATCTTAGAATTATCTTCGAATGCAGTTTATATAAATTTATAATATTCTCTACTCTACTAAAAATAAATTCTATTACTAATTATTTAAACTGTAATTTACAAAATTTATATTTACGATAATTTCCACTATTTTTAATAATACACTCTTGTAATTTGCATTGAAAACCAATAAAAAAATACTCCATTAGGTAAGGGGACATGTTGTCCTGTAAATTGACAACGATTATTTTCCAGTCCATAATAGTTGTCAAAGTATTAGATACAGTTTACGTTTACTTATTACTTACAAAAAATTAATAGAATTGAGTTTTGCAACGTATAGGAGATATTAAATTTTTAATCCCATAATCCACTATTAATTTTACTAATTGGTACATTTTTGGGGACCTTGCTAAAAATAAATCATAATCTTTGAGTTTTATTACAATAATTCATCAATGTACGTAAGCATTATGTTTGCATTTTATTATAACCTTTAGATATTGCTCAATAATCATAAAGATCAGAATTATACTCTTGATTCTTTCGGATCATGTGAAAGATTTGGATTTTTCTCTATACTTTATAAAATTTGAGCCATTTGAAAACTAATGAAATGTTTCTCAAAATGCTTGTTTTTGCAAAAGATAATACTTAATGGAAAAAAAAGTAACTACAAGCGCTTTTATGTGTTATTATTATTTCAAACAATCATAGCAATAAAAAAAAGGTTTTTTGTCAGTTTGTAACTAAAAAGATATACAAGGTATTCATAAGTGCTTTCGCGAAAACAGATCTCTTTATATTGTGGACAATGTGAAACTTTTTTTTTTAAGATGCAACTTCTTATGAAATATGCAGGTATGGATTTTTAAAAATAAGTCACCCATGAAATAAAAAAGCATTCACAAGTACCGTTATGTACATAAATTATCTGGTCTTATTAAAGCATATATGCCTGTCATACATTGCACTTTTCAGTTATATCTAACAGTTTTAAAGAAATATATATATTTTTAACAACATATGTTATTTCTTTTTTATAATATTAAAAACTCGAAATTAGCACAGTTTATTTCAATTATCACTCTATTGTTGATCGGTATCAAATATTTTCTTATAGATATTCTTTAGTAATTTTTGCGCAAAAAAAATTATCCAGAAAAAGGAATTTACCAATACTTAATTTCTGAACAGAGAGATATAACTCTAAAATATTTCAGTTGTTTCTAAAATACAAATATCGAGAAAAATAAAGATAGAACAATCAAATCAGAACAATGGTATGATCTGACAGAAAAACGTGTGTAGCTTTTAGATCGTTTTTTGTTTTTATCTAACTCTATTAATTAAAAAATGTATGCAAGAAGTTGTAAACATCTGAATTTTGTAAAAACATGCAAAAATGAACTGTTTATTCCCTAATTTTAAAATAGTATTTTTTTTTTCAGATGAATTTTAATTTGTTTTTCTATAGGATTTTATGTAAAAAATATGAGAACATTCAAAACTGAACTTTTAATTCTAAGAAAGTTTTGTATATGAATAAATAATGAAATTCATGAAAAATTCAAAGTCGAAAGATAATCAGAATAGAAAGTTATTATCTTATCTTCATATTTTAAATATTCTGAAACTTAAACTCTTTAATTATATTACTAAATGATATCATTTTCTTAATATAATGATATCATTTCTTAATAGTTTATGACTTTTGAAATCGTCACAACCTCATGAAGTAAATTTTAGTAAGTTCTTCTACTACCAGTGTTTGTAGAAGTGGATTGAATTATTTTTACTTATATTATAAAATACTTTCAGAAATCCTTTATATAAAAGTATTATAATTAATTTACAGATGTTTTATATATCTGTTCATTATAAAATCCATGCTATGTAGTACCTATATAAAAAATGCAAATTTTTACAAATTTGTATTCAGTATACTGTAACAAAAGTATGCCAAATATTTTCTAACAGTCATACAGAAATTAAACATGTTGATTATTTACTTCTAATATAATAAATTTATCGAATTAAAAAAAATCTATATTTAATATAATATCTATGTATCTTAAATAATGAAGAATATAGGATTTGTTCTTCCATTAAATGTTTAAAAATGACATTGTTACACACGAAATCGTTTTTAAATTATTTAATATTTTCAGTTGTTTCAGTAAGCAGATCAAAAAATACTTACAACGGGATTTTCGTTTGTGAATTTAACATAATTTTATCACAATTTTGTTGCTTTAATATTTTACAAAATATTTTATATGAGACATTAAAAAAAAAGTATATGAACCTTTTTACACATTTTTTAACCTAGTTCGAGTAATCTTTTGATTCTTTAAAATAAATTTAATTGCTGCCGTTAAAAAAACATTGGTTCAATATGAGATTAAAACATACCGCAAGTCTTATTATGAATATTATGATCTCTTATTAGACCATTTTGCATTTAAATATCTCCGAATATTTTTTTTTATGCAAATGTAAATAAGTGCGAGTAGTAAGTCAAAATTACATCCACTACTAACCATATCACAATATTAAAATATTTATTTGTTTAAAAGACGTTATAAAAACGTATTAAAAATAAATTAAAAATCTATATTTACATGTTTCAACTCTTTTACTAAGTCGCCATCAGAATGTATAACAGAAATTTAAAATGCCGGTTTGTAATTTTCTGTTATACACTTTGATGACGACTCAGTAAAAGAGTTGAAACATGTAAATATAGATCTAACAAAAACATAGCTGTCAAAAAAGGGAGCTAAGTTCTGTAAAGACAATGGCAAGAAAAGAAGTATATCTAAGTGGGTGACAAGTTCAAATAAAATTCACTCAAACATACCTACTGAAGTATTATAGAATTTTTTAAATTGTTTAGAAAAAAAAAATTATTGATAGCATATTAATAATAAATCTAGAACTTGGCAAGTTTTTACCTACGAGTCATTTATTTTTAATAATGACATTATTATATCAAATCTTGTTATTTCATGATTGGAAGCCTTAATTTGAGTGAGCTCCTTCCCCTTGAAGGGCGGTGGAATAAAATATATTCCACCTAATTTAACTGCAAAATGCCACACTGACACCAGAATTCAGTACCGAAAAGTTTAATTTTATTAAATACGTGAAAAGAAGCTTTTACCCATTTTGAAATAAATTTGTTTTTAAATTCCGGTGTGATTCAATCATTTCAGAATTTCACGAATAAAAGTTATTTGCCCCTGAAAGGGTTAAAGGGGTACAGTCGCTAGAGTGATGACGAAGAACAAGTGTAAGTATATCTGTCTCTTTGTCAGGCACCTTAGTCTGTTTGCATTGAGGTTTCTGGAGGGTGGGTGCTAGAGTGATAACCAAAGACGAGCGGGAGTGTATCTGTGTATTTATTGGTTTATCAAATCTTTAACATGAGTCATTTGTTTATAAAACTACATTTATTTTTGTAATGTCATTGAAATTAATATTTACATCACCATTTTATTAAGATATGAAATTGATTGGCATAACATTTATCAAAAACTTGCCATGTTCTAGATTTATTATTAATATGCTATCAATAATTTTTATTTCTAAACAATTTAAAAAATGCTATAATACTTCAGTAAGTAAGTTTGAGTGGATTTTATTTGAACTTGGCACCCACTTAGATATAACTTCTTTTCTTGCCATTGTCTTTACAGAACTTGGCTCACTTTTTTCACAGCTATGTTTTTGTTAGATATCATTACTTTTTGTAAAGTTACAATATATTTAGACACTTTACTTAATGCTTTTTAATGTGCTTACATGTGACTATTTTTTCCACCAAGCAACATTCAATTTTAATTTAAATTTCCTACAACAAACTATTTGGCTGTCAATTTGCGGAAGAAATCTATACTTTAAAACTGCTACATAGAATGCATGTTTTGAATCGAAATGTATTGATTCGAAATATTTATTGTTTCTGAAACAACAATTTCTATTAAATTCCTATATTAAATTTTCCTCTTAAATTTTCCAATTAAATATCCTATAGATAAAAATCGCCTGCTTTTTTGTACTGAAAGTGAAAAATAAAGTTATGTGCTGATGCCACACTTTGTATCATTCATCCATGGGTACCGGCAAAGAGACAGTGCAGAGGAAGGACATTGCCCCTCCCTGGATTTTCAAATTTAATTAACTAAATATCCTTTTCTCTGATGATTTTGAAAATAACAAGTGGGTAAGTGTGATCCCAGATCGCACAGAGGGTTTCGTTTAATATTCCTTTCAAAACACTTTATCATTTTGAAAAATCTGTTAGTTCCACATTTCGCAACCAGGGGTGCACTCTATTCTAAACAAACCTCTACCGAACGAAACTCCGTTTTACATACTATCCGTAGATATATTAGTCGAGGAGACTGAGCCCATAGCACCCGAGATGAGTAGACACCCCTGGCGGTAAAAAGTAGAACTAAAATATGTAAGGCTAAGTTGCATAATATGAAAGAATGATCAAAGGGGTGTCGGCAAAAGTTGGAAAAGTGCTCCCCGGGTTAAAAGGGCGGAGGTTAGAAAGATTGCTTAAAATACACAAGTTAGAGGCCTGAGGAGTAAATAATATAAGACTTTTTGAAAATTTTATGATTTGTCGTGTGGTCTGAGGTATTCAGCTATACGTATGCAAAAAGTCATGTCTCCAACTGAATTAGGGGCTCCCTTAGAAAGAATTGCTTAAAATACATATGTGGTAGCTCAAAGGGTTAAGCGTAAGACTTTTTCAAGATTTTATGATTTGCTGCCTGGTTTCAGGTGTTCTGCTATAAGTGTGCAAAATTTCAAATCTGAAATTTAATAATGGGATCAGTTAGAAAGAATTGCTTAAAATGCGCATGTGGAAGCGTAATGTACGACTTTTTCAAAATTTTATGACTTGCCGCATGATGGTGTTCAGCTATAAGTCTGCAAAACTTCACGCCTAAAACCAAAATAGGGTCTGACTTAGAAAGAATTGTTTAAAATACACATGGGAGAGCCCAAAGGGTTAAATGTACAACTTTTTCAAAATTTTATGGTTTCTAATTTGGTGTTAGGTGTTCAGCTATAAGTATGCAAAATTTCACGCCTCCAACCTAGTTAGGGCTCACTTAGAAAGAATTGTTTAAAACACACATGTCGGAGCGCAAAGGGTTAAATGTACGACTTTTTCAAAATTTTATGATTTGTCGTTTGATGGGAGGTGTTCAGCTATAAGTATGCAAAATTTCACTCCTCCAACCTAATTAGGGGCTCACTTAGTAAGAATTGTTTAAAATACACATGTGGGAGCCCAAAGGGTTAAATGTACGACTTTTTCAAAATTTTATAGATTGTCGTTTGATGTGAGGTGTTCAGCTATAAGTATGCAAAATTTCACGCCTCCAACCTAGTTAGAGGCTCACATAAAAATAATTGTTTAAAATATACATGTGGGAGCCCAAAGGGTTAAATGTACGACTTTTTCAAAATTTCTTGATTTGTCGTATGATGTATTGTGTTCAGGTATAAGTATGCAAAATTTCAAGTCTCCAACATGTATAGTTTCTGAGAACGGGCTCTGTGACGGACAGAATATCTCAATTTGTTGATTTTCTGTAAGCAAGTAAACCCAGATAAACCCCCCAGTAAGTAGGTAGGTTTACAATGGAAGTCTATGGGAATTTGACGAAATATTAGAGATATCGCCAAGGTGAAGTCACTTTTGGCGACTAATTTTGGCCGCCAAATTTGGCGATATATCGCCATGTTGGCGAGAAACTTGGCGGTATTTGGCGACAGCACAGCATCCCTTCTTAACGGCAAATTAAAATATCGTCTAATAGACGTAATGTTAAAGTAAAAATGGGCACCCCCAGGTGGGTAATTCATCGATTTTCACAATTTTTTTTTCCTTAGTTTTATAGTATAAACGAACTTCGCACCGAATTTGAAATCTGTAGCTGCAGTAGATATACAGTCAGTCAGTGGTAAAATTATCGATTATCAGACATTTTCAAATGTCATTATCTCGGAAACTAATTATGCGTTATTTATAAAATTTTGGAATTTAGATAATTAGGGTGGCCTTACTACACATTCTGTATAACAATTACGTAGGTCTCATAGATTTTAAGTTGTAGAGCATTGAAATTTGACGAAAACAGCTCGAAATGGTTCGTGTAAGTAACACACGGCTATGTCAGGAGAACTTGGCTGACACACTGCCGTGTGTCTAGATTTTTAATTTACTTTTAATGTGTTTTTATAACGTCTTTTTATGCAAATAAATATTTTAATATTGTGATATTTTTTTTATGATCTACTATAATTCTGAAAGCTTGCAGTACAAAATATTTTTTTAATAATATTTCTTATTTCTAATTGCAATCATATGATTTTTTCCTTAAATTACATTATTATTTAATTTTAAAATATCATAAATTTCTGAAAAAAAGTAATAAAAAAAATACTTTTTCATATATTCAATCATATATCAGTTTCTTGATTTTTATTTGTCTCATCACTTTAATGTTATGAAAAAAAAAAAAAAAGTATAATTGTTCAAACGTTCTTTGATTAATGATTTTAAGTATCAATTATTTTAAAGAATATTAGTCATTTTCTTATAAAAAACTTTGAATGACAAATTTAAAAGAAAATTATTCTTCAGTAACGAGAAATCAATATCCTAAGCTTTTACGTAATGACCTAGTAAAAAAAAGTGCTTAAAAACCTGTGTAAATAGGTGCTGTGGGATGATTAGAAAGAATGTTAAACATATGTCATCATTAAGTAATTAAGATACTACAGTTCAACGGTTATATAATGAATGTTTCAAATGGCAATGTAATCAACAAAATGGATTGTTTTATTATTTGAAATATGTAGACAAATACTTTCAGTAACCATTTTAATTTTGTGTTATGAAGCTTTCATTCACTTTCGCCAGTTAATTAGTGTCTTTAAAATGAAGGACTACTTTATTGGAATGGTAGATTTTTTTACGAATAACTTCAAATTTTTCGTACAATTTACTTGTGAACCATTTACTTCAAAAAAGTTTTAATCAAAGTTATTCAAATTAAACTCAATATGAAATGTATAAAACAGTTCGTCAACAAATATAGAAAATTAGAATGATCAGTAAAGAATGTTCAGTATTTGAGTAGTGACATTGTTATCTCCTTAATTAATACTTTATATGAGTAAAGAATAATTTGTATTATTCAGTCAAACATAAAAATTCAATTTATAGTTTCTAAAATTAATTTAATATATTCTGTCTTTTTTTTTAGGTTTTGGTATATGTCTATCTAATTATCTTACCTACTCTATCTATCTTTTAAATTTTATTGACTTAACATTTGAGATTTTTTGTTATATATTACTGCTGTTGCAAAATACCAAATTGGTTTAGTGTTGAGATTTTCAGTACTTTTTTCCATACAATATATGGGTGAGAGAAGGATTTCCGGGAGGTTGAAATGCTCACAGTTGCATCTCTTAATCACGAAAACTGTTCTGTTTACCATATATATAAGTATTGTAAACATGGTTGTTTACAGAAAACAACAAAGTTGGGTTGAAACAGTCGCACTGTAGTCAGAAGTATTTTTTAAGTTCTGAAGATGCTTTTATTGAAAGACTAATATATGCTCTCAACTATGGAATTTACCCTAATATAATGAAATTTTGACCACTTATTACACGTTTGTTAAATAATATCTCACAATCGTAATGGTGAGAAAAAATAATGAATTGAAGCGGTGTGCATATGCCGAATCATTAATCCTTGAATCTATATTTGCAATGCCCAATAAATCAAATTATAGAAAATCCATTTCTTCTGTAAGCTATATAATACTTCCTGCTGTTACTCTCAAAACTAATTCAAAACAACATAGATAATAAATGGAGGTGAATCAGAGACAGAAGGAAATAAGGCAAAATCACCGATTTCTGTAATACTGATAAATGCGTTGGATTTTCCACTTACATACTGTTATACACAACGGGTTCATTCGACACCCCAAAATTGGGAAAACCACCCACATGTTTTAAATACTAATTTTTTAACGGGAAAACGGAAATATCTATACTACTGGAATTATTTTTCTATCAATTTCTTTATAAAAAAAAAGTCTACGTGTTTGGTGTAAAAGTTTATTGAAGAAAAACTGTCTTGAATAAAACTTTTTCGCGAAGCAATATATGCTATTATACAACAACAGTCTAGGACCCCAATTACGAAAGAGTAGGAACAATATTTATTATAGGAATAAAAAACGCCCATTTAACAAATTTTTATTTAAAAAACAAGCTAATATTTGTATAGTGAGAACATGGTTTTCAGAAGCAATTTTTTTTTCATTAAATGGAATATTATTCCATGACATTACATGTCACCGACAACCAATTTATCAGCAATATTTCATCTCATAAATTTTAATTCCACTGTTAATGACAGTGCGTCAGTAGCATATACGTATGAAGTTTTTTAGATTTATCGAAATGACATTTCATGCAGTTGATATTTATTTAATAATTTTCTCGTTTTCGAAGGTGTACCTAATTCTTGTTTTGTGTAATTTGTATTAGATTGGACGTCAAGCGCAGAAAAATCTGCGTTTTCGAACATTAAGACAATTGGAAAGACAATGTTCCATATGGAAAAAATCCACCATGCAATCTGCCTGAAATCCATCTCTCATATGACTGTCGCAGACTGACCCGAAGTCTGACTTGTGTTACATCTTCCACATAGTAGAAATATTCAAAATTCATGATGCTGATGAATAGCAAATACTATTATCGAGAACTTCGGATATGATATTTTAAAAAGTTTTCATCAGAATTTTTAATGATGGTTTTGCTCTTACCTGCAACAAAAAATTTTGTCAAATTTGTGACCTAGCTGGACGTGTCTTGTGCTCGATTTAAAGTAGAAATAAACCTTTCCTGATTATCCTTACCCCGTGTTCGGTATCGGCAGTAATCGCGTTGGTGAACATTGAGTTTACAAAATTTACAAATATTTTCTTGCTTAAAACCAAAGAATAGATAAATTACTTTTTTAATGTAGCGAACTAAAATTGCAACTACTTGATCGAAAATTTAATTAAATATAACTATTCTTTTAAATGTAGGAATTCACGGATAAAAGAAGAATCAAAATTATTTTTTGTTATGCCTTCAGACAAATGTACATATATTTATGTAAATAGTTGAATAATGCTGTTAATCATTCTTAGCATAAATTAAAAAGTTTTTTTTTTTTTTTTTTTTTTTTTTTTTTTTTTTTTTAAATATGAATATAATCAAGATTACAGAAAAAACTACTATTATAGACATATATTTTTAATAATAATAGTTATCTTAAGAATAAAAAAGTTGACTCTAGATATGTAAATTTTCTAAAGAACTTGGTTTCCTAAAATATCTTATATTTTCTTTCACCTACAGTTACAAAAGTACAAATGTATTCTTTAATGACATATCTAAGTGCATTTAACTCATTCAAATAAGATTCTGTGACACATAAATGTGACATGCGAAATACAAAATCAGCTTTCTCCAAGGAAAAATTTGAAATGCAACATAAGGTTCGTAAACCGCAGGATATGATATGCTGTGTCACCGTTCTAAAGAATAGAATTTCTGAAATTCCCTTTAAATGAATTTTTTTTTCGACTACAAATTATCGAATGATATCATTATCAATTAATCCTATATTTAATAATATTCATTCTTTTTTATAGGATACTTTAAATAAAATTCCCTTGACGAATTTACGAATTGTACGAAAAGCAATATGAGATTTTTTCAATGAATAAATGAATTCGTAAAATAAGATGAAAGAAAATTTTGTTATTTCCATCTAATTAACAGAAAAAGTATAATCATCACTGACAAACTATTCATCTTTCCTGTTCGATAAAAGACTTAATATTTATTTATTAATAATCTTTTTATTAGACTTAAAAATCTTTCTTACATATATTCTCATGTAAAATAATATTGAACCATGTTTCAAGAGAAAAAAAAAGCAGTTTTACAATTTAGAACAATTCAGGGCAAGATTTTATATTAATATGTCTTAAAATATCCAAGTCCATATTAATATATGACATTTCAATAAAAATGTCACAATTTCAGTGCTAAATTCACTTTGATTAATAATTAAATTATAGAAAAAATAGAAATTAATGTATCATGAGAACTTAAAGGTGCGTTCAACACAATAAATTCCTTTTAAAATTAAAACGTTTTTAACTGAACTTACTTGGTCCACATCAAAGAAAACTAAAAGTTGAGAAAACTTCCATTCAGGATAGCAGAACATGAAGCAGATTTCAGATTAAATAGATCTTTACTGTGTTAGCGAGACTAGCACAAACTCAACCCATAAAAGTTTATTCCAATATATCCAAAATTAAATTCCATACAAGTAATTGCCAAGAAGGTATTATAAGGGAATCTCTGGAAATAAAAGTGTGATAACGAAATAACTTGTAATCATATGTTATCATACGACATCGAAGCAGTTTCGAAGGAAATATTACATAAAAGATAAAACTTGCGTTTGTTGAAATTGTTAATGCAGTTTCTATGCCACTTTATTTTCCACTTGAATTAGAATGGCCTCTCTTTGGCAAATCTAGAAGTCACAAAGAACATAAAAACTTTTAATTCTCACTGATGATAACCCAGTAAATTCGGCTGAAAAGTTTTTGATTTAAAAAAGACTTTAATGTATTTAAAGTGTATTTATATTATGTTGTACGCACTTTTATTTAGTCATGATATATTTATTGCTATTTTTCTTAAATTTTGATATGAAATTTCAATTTAAGATGCATAATGTCTGGAACAGGATTTCTTATACTTCAATAGGATTTCATTGAATGGTTGACTGAATGGCGTTTAATGGCGCAGGTTCTCTTTGCGATATGCGGCAATATGTTTTTCAAAAGAAATTTTGAAAAAACTTTCAAACAAATAAGAAGAAATACATTTTAAATGCATGACACGAAATTAAAATTATTGTAAAATGTAATCTCAGTGTTTTAATGAATAGGATTTCTGACGAATAATTTTCATTAAGGGGACAAGGGAACTTAATTTTTTTTTTTTTTTTTTTTTTTTTTTTTTTTTTTTTTTTTTTGTAAATTTTACCTTAATTATTATTCAAGGGTACATTATATGCATTATGACATGCATTTATCACAAAAAAAAAAAAAAAAAAAAAAATATTTTTCAGAAAAAAAAATGGAATTTTACGCGTCGTTCTAGAAATTTTCGAAATACCCCCCCGTGTTCTCCATATCAATGAAAATCCCCAAAATTTTTTATAAAAGTTTGGTTCATATATATAAATAAAATAGAGCATCGAATTTTATATATTTAAATTTAAAGGTTTTTTCGAAAAAAATTCCAAATTTTTTATTTTTATTTTTTTATTTTTTTGTAAATTTTATCTTAAATATTATTCAAGGGTACATTATATGCATTATGATATGCATTTATCACAAAGAAATATAAAAAAAAATAATTTTGAGAAAAAAATGGAATTTTACGCGTCCGTCTTAGAAATCATCGAAATGCCTCCTGCGCGTTCCATACCAATGAAAATTCCCAATATTTTTTGTATAAGTTTGGTTTATATATATAAATTAAAAAGAGCATCGAATTTTATATAATTGAATTTAAAGGTTAAAAAAAATAAATATTTTGAAAATTTTTCGAAATTTTTTTAAAATTTTTCAATTGTTTTTTTTTTTTTTTTTTTTTTTTTTTTTTTTGTAAATTTTATCTTAAATAATATTCATGGGTACATTATATGCATTATGGTATGCATTTATCACAAAAAAAATGTTTTTTTTTTTTTTTTTTTTTTTAATGAAAAAAATGGAATATTACGCGTTGTCTTAGAAATCTTCGAAATGCCCCCTGCGCGTTCCATATCAATGAAAGTTCCCAATATTTTTATATAAGTTTGGTTTACTTATATATAAATAAAATAGAGCATCGAATTTTATATAATTGAATTTAAAGGTTAAAAAAAATGAAAAATTTTGAAATTTTTTCGAAAAAAATTCAAAATTTTTAATTTTTTTTAAATTTTTAAATTCAAATAAATAAAATTTGATGCTCTATTTCTTTTATATATATAAACAAAACTTATATAAAAATATTGGGTATTATCATTGATATGGAGAACGCAGGCGGCATTTCGAAGATTTCTAAGACAACGCGTAAAATTCCATTTTTTTTTCTTAAAATGTTTTTTTTATTATTTTTTTTTTTTGTGATAAATGCATGCCATAATGCATATAATGTACCCTTGAATTATAATTAGGTGAAATTTACAAAAAATACAAAAAAAAATATTTTTAAGAATTTTAAGGTCCCTTGTCCCCTTAATGTCAAATCCAATGTCATTCATTCTCTTTCTTTTAGTACTTTAAGTGAGATTCAATTGACTATAAAATATAATATTCGAGAAAAAGAATAAGCTTATTCCTACTAAAAAAATAAAATTCTAAAATAAGTTGCAGGTTGAAAAAAAAGGATTTATTATTTGCCATTAAGTTATTGAAAATGTACATCGAGAAATTTTATTGTCAAACTTTTAATCTTCGCTATTACTTAAAGTACTATTCATCTTCGCTATTAAAGTACTCTTCATCTTCGCTATTACGTAAAGTACTCTTTATTTTGTATATAATTCAACATTAAAAATCTATCTTGTATTAAATAATATTTTGTCTAATATTATCAAAGAACAGTTTTATCTATTACTTATAAATCTGACGAAATTCATTTCTTTTCATTTGAAATTTCAAATAACATTTTGTTAAAAATAAATGTGTCAACATGCCAAACGAAAAGCAGTATAAGATTGCCCTAGAAATAAATGAGACTGTAAAATAAAATTTATATCGAAAAGAACAGGATTTGTTATCTGTCAAAGCGTTTTCGAAATGGAATTTTGAGGATGTTTACTGTCGAGCTATTCCTCTTCCTTGTTCCTTAAAGCAATGTTCATTTTTTTTTTTTTTTTTTTTTTTTTTTTTTTTTTTTTTAAACTGGAAAATTTATCTTATTAATCCCCGTGTTAAATATTTTAATGTATGATGCTATATATGCTGTTTTAAACTTGTGTAATATCTTAAATAAAATATTCGTTTGTGAAAACGAAACATTCTCTTGTTAAAAATTAAAATAATTTCCCAAAGCAAGAGTCATTTCATTTTCTTCTAAAAATATACAGGGTGTCCCAAAAAAATCTGTACAACTTCAGAATTTTATTTAAAAAAAATGAATAGGCCTACAGAAAAACTAGTTACAAAAAAATGATAGAATAACTCAAACGTGTTTTCTACTGTATGTTTCTGGCCATAGATATTGCTGCACAACACATAAACGATTATTAAATATATCAGGTTTCCAAAACAGCGAATCAACTGAGAAAGCTCAATGTACTGTTAAAAAGTTTTTACAGGCAAAGGCCGGCATCACAGATTCCAGTCGTACCCCGTGAAAAATTATCCATGCCCATCATTTTGTGTCAACGTATAGATCCTAGCGGAGGAACATGTATGGGGTTAAGCCGTATTTTTGCTAACAGATGGGCTAGAACAGCAAGAATATGTGGATTACCTTTCATTTTCTAAGTTTGTAAAAATATCCCTGTTAAATTACGGATAGATGCCGGCAGCAGAAATTCCAGTCATACCCCGTAAAAAAAGAAAAAAAAATCCATTCGCATCATTTTGTGCAGCCCGTTATTTTACGGGACAAAGGTATAATGCCCTTCAAAACACAATAACACTTTACTTACTGTTTCGTAGCATGTAGAACGTTAGATAATCATCACAGAATCACTTTTTGACAGGTTAAAAAATATATTACGTTAACGGTTAAGTGACATTATTTTTCGAAACATGATTAAATTAAGGGTTACACCCTAGTGGAGGAAAATGCATGGGACCTCACCGTATTGTTTTAGTGTGTCAGTCCATTTTACATCAAATAAGCATGTTATCCGTGAAAATTCAACAGCAAACGCTCTTGAATGTACAGTTTTTTCTGAGAGTGTGTGTCAAGTGGCTTATCGAAACAAAATCCGATACTAAACTTCAAAGAAATGATAGAACGATTGATGTTGATCGAATTCGAACGGCTGATGTCGATCGAAATCAAACGCTTCATGTGAGCAAGCTAAAATGATCGTAAATTTAATTCGAATATCGGCTTCATGCTCTTCGCGCTACGATAAGATTTCGTGTTGAAGTTTACTAAGATATCAAAAAACTTTTGTTCAGTTATTCTGTCTATCGTTGTAACTAGTTTTGTTGATGGCCTATTAATTTTTTTAAATAAAATTTTGAAGTTGTACATATATTTTTGGACTCATTGTATATTTTTCACAGAAACATATTTTAATTTTTAAAATTTTACTGCTATGTTTATTGGAATTTCAGGACAATCACCTTTCCAGATAAAGTGTTTAAAGTTTCTATAAATAAAAAATAAAATGTTTATACAAATCGATCATAACTTTTTTCATTTGAAAAAATCATAAAGATATATTAATAAATTTCGTTGAAAAAGTATGAATGACTTTTATATCTGAATTTTGATGAAAAAAAACAAAAAAAACCTATTATGTTTCGACTTTTGCATTACGTTTGAAGCTCCTTCGATCGTCCAATGGCTTCAGGCTATCGAGCTCAACACTTTTCGCCTTTCGATGTCTTTAATTTAATGAATTACACTTTTAAATTTGTCCGGTTTCAATTTTCAGCTTTTTTCCTTTTATTTACCGCCTTTAGTGCCTCGGCAAAAGAGACGTAGGACAGACGCTCGGAAACGCTGCTCTCCGCGAATTCTGCGACGGTCGGGCGTATGAATAATTAATGTAGGTCTTCATCATGTGGCCCGCCAAAATATTGGTACTGTAGCATGGAAAAAAATGCCTTATTTAATAAAAGAAAATTTTGAATATGTAAGGGGATCTATACATTTTGGAAATAACATATAACAAGAAAGAAAAATCATGCGTACGGCATAGATTATGAAACACTTTCCAACAGTCTCTGAAAGCTTTAACAAAACTTCGTTATTTAGGGAAATGAGGTAAATAAGATAACAATGTAAACGTTTAAAAAATTGATTTCAGCAGGTACCCTCCATAGACAAATATGTATCCCAGTTCTTTTGAACAGTCCTGTATTTGGTCTGTATGATGATATATATACTATATAATGGGAAAATTTAATTTAGCAAGAAATCACATAGCAAATTGAAATTCTTCTTTCAGCTATTTCTACTATTAAATAGAAATATATTTAAATACTTTTGTACAGCCCTGTAGTTTACTTAGTATCTTTATTACACGCCACTATTTAGCTAAAATTTAATTCAAACTAAAACACTCATAAAACTACAGAAATCTTATTTCCAGAAAAAATCATCCATATACGGTATCCAATACTTTGCGTGACCCTGTATATCATTTTATCTATATTCTAAAAACATTTCTTAATAAACTAAATGCAGTTGAGCGTAGAAATGCATAAGTCATTTAAAAAGCACCTTTAAACAACTTGCGCTCATACCCAGTAACTCTTAAGAATTCTCGTGTATAGCCCTGTACATAAATTATAGCATGTATACATACCATATAATATGCATAAATATGGTGAAACATAAAAGCACATATCATAATTGAAAATGCAGTTCCAGCAATCACCGCTAATGTTCAGTACTTCAGATACAATATGATCTG
The DNA here is from genome assembly GCA_963932465.1 of Maratus speciosus. Classification (NCBI taxonomy): domain Eukaryota; kingdom Metazoa; phylum Arthropoda; class Arachnida; order Araneae; family Salticidae; genus Maratus; species Maratus speciosus. The sequence continues at coordinate 275,843,643 of OZ010795.1, read as the reverse complement.
AAATATTTTGTGTGTCCCTGTAAATGCTCTGCACTTCGTATTATACATGGAATAGCTTATAGTTATCGTCAGCGACGCATATCAATTTCATTATTATTAAATATTAGATGTAAATTTCCAACTGGGCGAAAAATGTCAGGACCAGGATTCGAACCAGGAATCCCCTGGTTGAAGCCACTAGTGCCATCTGAGCTATCCCGGCCGAATCTGGTGGAACTTTTTCACCCAAATAAGCTTAATGATTATAGCATCTGGTCTGAAACCTGGTTCAGCTCAACACAATAAATCACAGGTAATGGAACTCCAGAAATCGCTGGATACGTAATTACACTAGATTAATTTTAACACAATTATTGTGTTAAAATTAATCTAATATATGAAACAGTTTAACATAATTAAAATACACCGCAAACAATCCCCCCCCCCCCCATATCATTATGTAACAGTATTCTTTTGTGTGGCCCTGTAAATGAATAATAACTATTCTTTGCACCGCATATTCTACAGAATGCATATTTTAATGCACTTCATAAATGTATATAAATTTTGTTGTGTTTGGATGCGTGTAACATCATTAAAAATCATTCGAAATGATTTTTTCCCATTGGCCGTAATGTGACGGAACACTTTTGACTGTCCCTGTAGATGAACTAAACATGTTACAAACTTCATTTGAAATAAGTTTCGTGCTATGGTAAACGTCAATAACATCCAAAAATTTCAAATCAATCCGAGTATATTTACGAGAGTTAGAGCACGTACAGACGGACAGATAAACCGTCTTCGAACACTTTCAACTTTGTTGGAATTGTTCATCAACTTTGTTCTATATATTAAGTTGAAAACGTCGCATTAACCTTAATATATCAAAATAAACAACCTGAACATAGGATTCACAATTCATTTATTACTAAAATAGGTACAGATATAATATAAAAGATTTAAAACCTTAAAAATATCAAGATTTTATTAGCATAGATGTCAAATTATGCCTAGCGTTTTCAGCTAAACATTAGTCATCAGCAGGTTTTAAAATCAATTAAAATGATTTAAAATAAAAACATACTGCAGCTTATATGTATATATATATGCACCGTTTAAATAGCAAGGGGAGTTACCAAATCTTTCGGAATGTCTTGTGTGTAACTTATTTCAAGGAAATATTTTGAAGGTCATTTTTGAAGGTTTTTCTACATAGATAAATGTTCTTTAATGTATTATTGCATAATCTATGATTCAGTAACTAATAAAAAACAAATATTTCTCGAACATAGCAACGTATAAATGTATAAAATAAAGTACAAATGTATTATGTAATCTTAAAAACACAAAATATGATATTGATATATTTTTACACAAAAATTTTCAAGCTTGCGTATTTTAGGAATGGACAATTTTATTTTTTGAAATACATTTGGAAAACCTTAAAAAGTTTTTGTATTTACGCAAATTTTAAGTCGCAAACATATTAAATAGCAGGAAAAGGAATTACTTGAAAACGTTCAAATACCGCTTTATGTAAAACATGTTCGTAACACCTGCACACATTTTACATTTTGAAGCAAACACGAAAGTTGGAAAAATTTTTGAAACAAATTTAAACTTCCATTTTTGTATTAGTAATATTACTTTTTAGGACGATAAAACATTTTTTGTGCGATTTCTTCCTACTCTTGTATTTTTCAATGCACATTTTCAAAGTGCAATTATACCTATAGATATAACATATATTTACATTCATGTAGTTTGTCGCATAAATGCTGCATTTTTTTAAATAATAAAACTAATGGTTTTTATATTATTTTTTTAATGTGTTTAAAATTAAATAAAGGTATAAAAGTAACCTATTATTTTATTTAAAATAAATATAAATTTATCTCCATTTTTCAAACATTTTTCTGAATGTGTGTTTTATGATATCTGATGTTATATCAAATATGTTATGCAATTTGTTTTAGGACTTGATTGAGGATGCACTAACATCATCCTAATTTAGTCATATATTCATCATAGAGAAATATACACTAGATACATGCATAATAATTCTCATTAAAATAATAAGAAAAAAATTGGAAATAGGTTTTTATTTTATTTTTTTTTTATTTTATTTTTTTTTTTATAAAAGCGTTGTGACGGAAATGTACTTTTAAGTACGACATCAAGTAATTAGCCGCAATTAACAAAAAAAGGGAAATATTTTATTTTTAGTGTATATATCTTCGAGTGTATCGTAGTAATGCAATAGGAAAAAGTTTCGAGGAGATAAGTTTCTTAAATTCATAATTTGGAATATAAATGGTTCAGAAAAAAATAATTTTTCCTTTCGAACAACTAACAAATATATTTCTATTAATATCTTACAGTATCTTAAAACCTTGTTTGAAAAAACATTAATATTATTTTTAATAAATAAATATTTTATAATATAATATTATAAATATTTTTATTATTTCATTCACTTGAACTTTCACATAAGCAATTTATACATACACGAGATGCACAAGATAAATATTTAAATGGTCATGTGTAATTACGCAAATGAGTTGAAATGGAAGGAAAATAACAAATTAGTTATTCTTTCGACACTAATGATTAAACTTATCAAATTACGGAAGAGCAAAAATTTTTTGGACTTTTTTAAAAGTAACATATCTACTCTGAAGTTATATAAGCCAAAAGGAAACTATTTGAATAAAACATTATTCGTGAATTCTAATTGTATTGTGACACGAATATCCATCAGTTTGTGTTGCATAAAAATTGCAAAATTTATTTCAGGTTTTTAAATATTGGAACTATCTTGTAATTAAGTATAACAACTTTTAATAAAAAAAGAAAAATTATAAATTCAGCTCAAAATTTAGTTGATTTTTTTCTTATTAAAATTACTATTTTTTCTTATTATTTCACGTTTTAAAATTATATATTTATTTCGCTGTGATCAGTATGATTTTATTTTGAATATTGCTTTTCTTAATATGGAATTCCATTTTTATTTTCTTTTAATTTATCATGCTCAGTTGGATATAAATTCCATTTCTATCCAATTATGACGATAAAATAACTGAAACGCATTATAACTTGGTGCAATATTAAGAAACATACACTTAAACGTTAATGAAAATATTGACATACAAATAGAGGGAAAAATATTAAAATTATTCAGCATTCAATGCAATGTTACGTTCCTAAAATTTCATAAATATTCTGAAAAAAAAAAAAAAAAAAAAAAGGTAATACATTATTTGTATGTTAGTCATTATATGTTATCTATGATAATTAAATAAATTCTAAAAATGATTTTAGATTATTTATAGTATGGAAAAGAATAAATGAGTGACAGGTATATTTACAATTGTTTTAACTTTTTCTACTGGTTGAAATCTGATGTTCAAAGATTTGTTGTAAAGACTGACTTTTTAGGTGCATTCATTATGTTTCGCTATGCACAATAATTTTTAAATACATCCGAATTAATACGTTTTCAAATAATAATAATAATAAAAATTAAATTTAAAAAATCAAAAAACCCGACGAACTAATTATTTCTCATCAATGTGAAACTATTCTTTACATTACTTACATATTTTTTTTTATTTACTTGTATTGATGACTTTTAAGTTGTGTTAATTGTTAGTTCCTATCTATAAGGACTGTATTGATGAGGCCTATAGATGTCTATGAAGGTTAGAGCTGCAAAAATGCTGGAGATCGTACCCGCACAACTTCCAGGTTGTGTAATATTTAAACAGAGCTTCTGACTGTAAAATAGTCAATGGAACATTGTCTTCATTTTGAAAGACCTATCCAATGATATGCCACTCAATATGTTGCGTAAAAAGGTTTTTTCGTCTCTTCCGCCATTTTGTATTTTACGGCCACCATGTTGAATTTATAAAAACAAAACCTAGCCTATAAACATCGGACAGTTAAGAAGTTTCGATTGAGACCTTATTCTTTAAAATCCATCCAGCATTTGGAATGTTTCGAGGGTATAAAAAAATCCACATACCCAGATACGCGTGAAACACATAACCCTTCTCGACAGTCGGGTAAAAAGAAAGTATTTTGCCAATTATTAAACGAAAAACAAAACCTTGTCATAGTTTTTTTCTAAGTGATGTCGTATATATAAGTATTCGAATTTAATATCGTTGTATATGTCATACCCTAATTGATAAATACGGCCTTTTACAAAGAGCCGGGCTAATTGGAGAGTCATCTCCAGTTTTTCCAATCATCGCGATATTTTTCAGGCTCATTGCAAAGAGCCTAAAGAACGTTAGGCTAATTGGAATAAGACAATTTATATCTCAAACAAATTTGGTTACACTTGTGGTTCCATTTTCGCAATTAGGTTGTGCTACAGAACGCTGCTAAATACTGTCAATTTTATTTTGGCCACCTTGTACATTGAAGTTACTTCAAAATTTAAAATAAATGTGGGATTTTAGAAACTGTAATGTTTAAAAGTTATTTTGCTCTGTTTCCCACTGCCTTTATACATGGTAGTGTAAGACCTAGACGTTTACGCTCGAATCACTTCCGAAAAATAGAATGTATAGTTGTTTTAATATATGACTGGAGTATTTTTTGTCTGATAGTATTAGTTTATGAACAATTACATATTTTTTTAACATATACTACTGTCTCTTTATAATTCAGATTTCCAATTGGTCATATTTTTTTAAGTTCTATGTAATGACTAGAAAGATAGCCCGTCAAAAATGACGGAATATGAAACATAAAGATATATACAACACATGTGCAAGAGTATGAGTTTTCCTTGCTTGTTTCGCAGCGATAGATGAAAATAACAACTTTAAAAAACGATACTCATTTATGAAAAACTGTAATACAGTAGAAGACCGCTAATCCGCACAGCTTGCTTCCAAGTGTTGTGCGAATTTGATGCTTTTTGCGGATTATATAGATCATGTCTATATTATAAAATTACATATATGGCTTCTTTATGCTAAATAAATTGTATAAATATTGAAAAAAGAATGCGTGTGCATATGAAACAGAGAACATCTTATCAGATAATATGTTTCCAAATTTCCTTCTTCGACCAGGCCTCTAAAGTGGAAAAGTACGGAGAATTTAACCTTTGTATCCGACTATACTGCGGATTATACTCACTGACTCACGGTGACTCACGACTGATATCTCTTAATCTGTCACCACTACTGTTTACAGAAAACCTACTTCTACTGGTCAATATACTAATTTCAATTCTATATGCCCTCTCAGCCATAAAATAACCGTTATTAGGACTGTAGCCTTCAGAGCCATAAAGTACTGCAGTTCCAGTAATGATTTTGAAATAGAGAAATGTAAAATTTATCGCGATTTGGTTAATAATAGCTATCCTATTGGTCTTGTTAAAAAAAATCTTTAAAAATACTTTAAATTTTGTAAATTCTACCCCCCCCCCCCCCCTTTCAACGTAGTGAACCAAGCTCCTTTATCTGTATGCCTTATTATAAGAACATTTCTGAAAAAAATTCTGGCATTCTGAAATCATTCAATATTGGGGTTTCTTTTAAACCTATTAATAAATTGAGTTCCTTTTTCAATAAGCATAAATTTCAATATGATAAGTCTAAATTACCCGGTGTTGTTTATATTATTCCTTGTAAAGATCGCAAAATTGTTTAAATTGGTGAAACTGGTAGATCATTGGAAATTCGCCTAAAAGAACATACTGGTGCTTTAAAAAGGGGTAATTTGAATTCAAAAATTGTCCAGCATTCATTTCAAACGAATCACATTCCGCTCATTGCGAACGCCAGTATTTTGAAATCGGGTTGCAACAACTACCATGGTAGAAATGCTCCTTGAGGCTTGGTTCACTGAATCGCGATCGCAGACTTTGAATGATGCTCGTTCTGTCCCTAGTGAATATTGTTTGTTTTTAAAATAACTAACTTTAACTGTTCTTGATTTGTTCTGTCGTTTGAAATGCAATGAAAATTTTTTGTACTGATGATGCCTTGCGTGTCGCTTGGCGAAACGTTTACATGTTGTATTTTTAATTGTTTTTAAGTATATTCTCTATAAATTTTATTTTTTAACTGTGCTCAAGTCTGTCTTAGTTTATTTCATTTGGTGTTTTAATGGTTTTTAAATTCAGACGTTAAATGTATATGTACTGTAAATAAAACCTGTCATATTCTCAAACATTGCATTTAAAAAATAAGTAGCCTCAAATTTATTAATTTAAAATACATACCTGGCAATTCCGCCTCTTTATCTTACTTAAGAAATGAAATATTTAAAACTGATCTCAATTTCTCCAAATCTAAATCGCAATTTCCTCGTGAAAATTGTTTTTTACATAATTAAAAAAAAAAAAAAAACTAGTTTAGCTTGTTACGCTGTTAAAAATCTTCAGCAAAATGCTCTTTTTAAAGAAAACGATTACTTGATGGTGTTACGGCACATATTTATGCATATTTTTTTTTTCGAAATTACTGTCATAATAGAGATAAATACGGTTATATAATTACCGTTATGTTTATTTTTTTCGTTATTAATTTGTACTACCAGTAGCAGTTATGTCAGTACTGATATATATTTTTATATAGTCTTTAAAAGAGTTATTTAGTTAGATTTAATTTGTTATATAAATTAAATGATCTAGTGTTTTTTGGTTATTTCCATTAGCTAACCTATTATTTATCAACACATATATACTTATATTCTTTAAAATCACACTCACACACATTTACACATATATAAACATAAATTAATAGTATGTATATTACTGCTTTATGTACCGTATTGTTTAATAAGACTATTTACGTTAGCTAATCATTATAATCTTTCTACATTTTTATAGATAATAATACTGATATAAAAATAAGATTTTCTTCAAAATATTTCATCTTTCACCCTTTCTTCTAAATGTAGAAAAAGTGCTCTACTATTGTTTCACTAAAATTGGTATTTGAATCTTTTCCATTAATTTTTTTTCCTACTGTTTAGTATTTTTGGGACATAGAATTATATTAAAGCTTAAAACCGATCTGAGGTAATTGGAAATTCTGACAGAGATTTTTTTTTCTTTGAGAAAAATATGTAGGTTTTTTTACTTTTTTAAAGAAAGAAGTATTGTTTCTTTTTTTCTTCTTGAGGATTAAATATATATTTTTTTTTATATATAATTTTGGTTGTCACATTTCCGGAAAGTTCCGGTTTTGTTACAGAATTAAATTTTTCATTATTTTGTTTGTAATTTAACTCAAGGTTATTTATATACTAATCTTAATAAATAGCAATTAATTCCAAATTCACTTGATAAAATAAAGGGGATAACCCTTCATTTCAAAATTATTAGAGAGATTTATCACAAAATACACTTTTGTTCAATCTTAGTTAGACATCCATTAACAATTTTTTGACACAATTTTGGGGGGATTATATTTCATCTGCTCATCAATAAGATTAACCAAATTGTAACTGAAATTATATATTTTATTTTATTATTATCCACATTGCTTTGTTCCTATCACTTTTTTGACACCGCAGTATTCGTCTTGTTTGATGGTCATTAAATAAGACAGTATTAATGAGGAAATATTCTATTTCAAAAAAAGTTGTTATAAAGAAGCAATATATAAAAATAAAAATTGCCTCACTGACATCTGTCATACTGACATTCGATAAATATGATTTAATATAGTAATTAAAAATGGTGTTGTAAAGACGTATAAATATAATGAAATTTCTCATCAAAAGAACTTCTCTAACCTGTGTTTGTGAGATTTCATTTGGTAAATATTTGCCATTTCTAATAAATATAAACATGAATTTAAAATATACATAATTTCAATTCTTTGGAAATGAGACCAAAGTTGTTGGGGGGGGGGGGGAATCTTCTATGAGCTGAAACATTGCTTTACCCCAAAATACTTTTCTTAAAATAAATTGCAAAATTCGGGAAAAAGAAACCGAATTATTAATATGAACAAAACAGTATCTATATTCCTTAAATTATTAAAATCAGCTATAAGATAAATTTGGCATATAAATTATATTCAACAAAACCTAAATAAGAAATATAATTTATGAGAATATGTTCGAATGAAACATATGAATCTTCATATGAATCTACGCAATATCCAAGAGAACAATCTTATGATTTAAAAAAAGAAACAAAAAACAGTATATACATCTTGTGTAAAGTGACTCAAAAATATGCATTGTTTACGTGTGGTTTCAAAATTTTTAAGTTAGATTAACAAATGAATCTGAATAAATTAATGAAATATTTTTAAATTGTTTTCCAGTCATATGATAAATGACAAGACAAAAATAAAGTGTTAAAATTAATTTTATGTACTACATTTAGAAAATATGCAATAGATTTTTTAAATAAGATTTTAAATAAATTAATGAATAAATATCCAAAGTCTTGGCATATTTGAAATTCAATGATAAATAGAATTGACGAGAAAACGAGAAAGAGAATTTGTCGAGATTGAAAGAGAATGTTACTGTAGTTCATGTCAGAAGAATGTGTGGTGATATAAATCTATATCAATAATAGTAAAAGATACGACAGTTCACGTGAATATTGGCAATAAACATTTTTTATTGATTTTTACCAAAAAACACTATTTGACTATTTTAACCTTATTATAAGAAGGGATTATATACAGCTTGTATAAGATGACAAAAAAAATATATATACATTGCCAAATCGGTCTCTACAAAACATAAAAACGGGCTGTAAACATTGAAAAAAGTAAAAAACTGAAGAACACAAAGATTATTTATTATTTAAAAATTTAATAATAGTTTAATTTTCATTATACTTTGAGAAAAAAAAAACTTAGAAATCCTGAATCGATTGTTTACATTTAAATATTTTCTTAACTCATGTCATATTTTAAAAAGTAACAGAGTACAATTTTTTTAAATATAATAATGAGTTAACTACTTGCGCATTCTATCAAGCATAAAACAAATGGGCAAATTTTCAATAATAGGGACTCCGCAACATAACTTCTTATAAATTATTCAGATATAAATAAATATTTTTTAATTTATTCACAGAATTTCATTTTATTGAATTAAGTATTTTAAAAAATTAACTCTATCAACAAAATGAAAAAAAAAATCAGAATATAAGCCGCAATAATTTATTTTTAAGTTTTGATGACGCTATATCCGAAATTGAAATAAATTTTACATTGTCAGGTTTACAATGGTTAAACAATTACACGGTTTAGAATACAATCTTAAAATGTTTCTGGGAAAGTTAAAAATTTGCTATGATATCGAGTTCATTGGTAAATGAATTTTTCTAAAATGAATGTATCTTAATTTGCGTAACTAGAAGAAGCGCAGGACAATTTTGGAACTTACAAAATTTGTAATGGAATACAACATACAATCGAGTTCGTCAATCTCATTACATGCACTGTCAGAATGCATTAAAAAATTATTTTTATTCAGGAAAATTGAATGTGAGAATGAAAGATTTTATAGTGTTCCACGTAGCGACTTATAATTTAAAGTATTTTTTCAGCTATGAGATAGAGGGCTCTTTATTGTGTTATCCTGTGCAGGTGGTCCTATACTTTTAAGATATATATATGTTTTAATAACTTGCCTAAAAATATGCAAGAATTTTAAAGTTATATATAAAAAAAAAATGCAACGACATACAGAAATTTCGACTGCATTTTCTATTTCAAAATTAGTAATAGTTTGTAAAATACTAACTTATCTCTGCCGAAATTAGAATAGAGCATTATGACTAAAAATCGTATTATGCTTGAGATAATTGAAGAATAACTCTTTAAATTAAAAAAGCATTTATATCAACTGTTATTTTAAGATATATAAAATTAAATAAAAAAATATTTTTATACATAATTTATATTAATAAGAATGGTTATAAAACTAATAATTAAGTAATGCATGTTTCATGCAATATTTTTAAAGCACAAAGATAAAGTAATTTGTTACAATAAACAATAACCTAAATATCTATAAATTTAAAGTAATGTACGCATATAAGAACAAAATATAGTTCAATGTATGTTCTATGAAAATACAAGTTTTCATGCTAATTATTGCAATTACTTGTAATATAGTATTTGTAACTAATGAAATTTAATTAAATGCAGCTGTTTTATATTTTATTATTTATCGCCCATTATCTATCGCCAAATATGACTATTATAAAATATACTTTAATCATTATTTGCAGTGACGCAGTTTTTAGTATATCTCTTTAAGTTAAGCTATCATTAAAAACTGAAAGCATATTGCGCTTTAGAAATAATTAAATTTAAAGTTATACCATAGCATATTTTATTACGCATATTGTTTCATTAATTAGTAATTTTAGAATTTTGTTTTTTATATATGAATTTAATTATACATTGTTCCTAAGCGTATGTTTGTTTTCTTATGTAGAAGCATTTAATTATCTAAAAAATATGTATCTTTCAGTAATGATAAATCAATAAATTGAGCTGTTTTGTAATGACATAAAAAAGTTTTTAAAAACGTGTGCAATTAGGTGTTAACTGTTTTTTGCGAAATATTTTAAAAGGATGTTGAAACATATGTCACTAATAAGCAATAACTCTAATGTACTTCAGCGTTAATGAATATTTCATATGGCTATGTGGTCAACAAAATGGAATGTTTTATTTTATTTTTTTAATTTATTAAGACGTATCCAGTAAATGTATCCAGTAAAAATTTGAATTGTGAAGCTTTCATTTGACTTGTGACATCCGATGAGCTATTTTTAAATGATGAATTTAAATACTGTTTATGGAGTTACATATTAAGAGATTAGATTAATAATGTGTAAGACTTCCTTGCGATCAGTTAACTATATACTTGTTTTTAGTTAAAATTATTCACATAAAGTTTTTGGAATTTCGTACTCAATACAGAATGAATGTTTTTCATTAAGATATGTAAGGATTCAGAATGATAAAACCAATTGTTCAGCAACTTGTGCCCCCGGAAATATAATTCCCTTTAGGGTTTTTTGTATAGTATGAAATTTGAAACATCGGTGGTGATACAAATTATTCCCATTAAAATTGTAATATGTTGAATAAGTCCCCTTTAAATTATCATATGTATGAAAAGTTCATGCCATATGTTGTTTTCGGTCCTAAAATTCATGAGTTTTCAGAGGATCATATAACTAAAGGTAGGGGAGATGGGGGCACATGTGAACACGGGGCACATGTGAACATCGCAGTTTTTCGATAGTTACTATAAGCTTTTTTATATGAAAAAAATTACTAAAGATGATAGCATCTGTAGACATATGGTAAAAATTTTTTGAAGCTCTATGACATTTTGTTTGTCTTCTGTAGCCAAAACACTGTTTTTAGATCTCAAAAGTAAAATCATTGCTCCAAGTTCATAAGCGAATAATTTTATTTATTTATTCATTTATTTGAATTTGAGTGTTTTACCATATACTATGAATACTAATAAACATTTTTGATAAAATTCTTTTTCTTCTAAAATTGAGAAATGTTAATTATTCATCAATTTAACAGAAGCAGCAATGTGGGGCACTTGTGAACGGGCTAGTTGGGGCAGATATGAACACTTCATAAGTACCCCAATAATCATTCTGTGATTCTGTTTCTTTCAGTTAACTTAATGAGAGATAATGTCAGTTCCATTATCTACAATTTTCCTGAAATTGAAGATATTTTCCTCTCACAAAGTTGATTTTGTATTGAAACTTCCACAAACACATCTTTCAGCAAATACATAAAGAACAACAGGCTCGTCTACGTTCAATTGTACTTAAAATAAATTTAATGTTTTCTAAAATGCAATAAGTGTTATATATTATTTTACTAAACGGTTTACAACAATATTTTTTATGCATTGTTAATACAAAAGTATTACTTTGAACAACTTTGCAAATTTTTCTTTTACACTTGTTCTAACCTTGCAATGATGGCTTACTTCCATCTCTAAAACATTTATGTATATGATGCTTTGAATGAAGATAGATACCAGTAATATTTTAAGAAAGTACAATTTTTAAACTGATAACTACAGTAAAATCCCGATTGTACCCCCCTCCCCTCTTTCAAAAGCAAAAGAAGTTGGAGGGGGGGGGGGGGGCTTATAGTCGAGATTTTTTTAATCATTAAAAAACCCTTCTTTATCTATAATTTACAAGAAAATAAGGCAAATACAGGAGTGAGAATCTTTTGTATTTCATCAGATTTCCGATAAATAGTATGTAAATGCCCCTCCCTAAAATTTCCCCCAAACAAAAACCCTTAAACAAAATTTAAAAGTTTTAATTTCTTTTTTTAAATTGCTTCTTTATTTTTTTATTTTATTGCAACAATACTTAATGAATCATCTAAGACTCTCCCCACCAAATCTACTTATTTTCATTTTATAATCTTTTGCTTAAACATATCACGCAGAAACTAGAGAAATATACATATATATTTTTCTTTATGGTGAATTTAAAAGGTAATATAACTAATGATTACTATGACAAATGAATAAAGGAATAAAAAGCACATTAAAGGATATTTTTTCCTTGTGTTCACATGTGCCCCACGTGTGTTCACAACTACCCCGCTGATGGGGCACATGTGAACAATTTTTTGATTTTATAAAACTATTAAAAAATGTAAGAAGAACTATACAGGTGATTTTGAAAAATATACCATGTGCAAAAGAAAGTTCTGTTTACTATATTAAGTAGTTTTTGTTTATCGAAATTAATCCAGTTATGAGAAAAAGCTATATTTATGCGAACTGTTCACATGTGCCCCCATCTCCCCTACATATAATTTTCAAACTTATAATATATTATTAAAATATGCACTTTACTAAAATGTCTGTTGTTATAAACTGTGCTAATTAAATGTTGAATTAATATTTGTAGAATTTCGAACGTTTGATTCATTATTGTTGCTGGGATGTTATCTGTATAAGTGACAGTGGACAATGGCAGTCCTTCTTGAATTCGCTAACATTAAATAAAATGCAACATTATTATCCTAATAACTTATTTTCATTCATGATCCGAATATGCTTAACAATAAAATGTATATCTAAATACATATTACATGTATGTATGTATACAAAAATATCCCACATATTATTCTTACTGTTTTAAATTGTCATTATGTACTTAATGTTATCTATTTCTTTTGAATTGCATTATCCTTTCATATTTTAAACAGTTATATCCGTTTCTTTATTGCCTAGAGTCATTTACATGTGACAGTCTAAATTTTCAGACGTATATGTTCTTTTTGATAAAATTTGTTTTTTTATTACTCTTTTTCAGTAACAAAATTCGATGCAATACATGAATTTAAGAAAGATGTGTATAAGTTTACACAAGGGTGTTCAATGTTCGAAAGTTCAATGTTATTACAGTATAATGAAAGTGAAATCCTAAGATACGATAAAAAATGTGTACTTAAATATAATAAAATAAAATGGTCATCAATTATTCATACATTAACTAATTCATATTATTAATATATGAAAATTATATATAATGCAGCGTATAATAATAAATAATGCAAAGCATACTTATTTGTAATTTAGTCTCACCTAAAATACGGTTTGCTTAGAAAGTTACCTTTGGGAAATCACAATATATGGAAATTATAACGCAGTACGTCACCATCCCGTAAATTTCTATATAAAGATCGGTTTACTAAATTGTATTAAAATTAATTATATAACTAAATTCATTCATTAAATCGCATTCACATAAATCATTTTTTATGTGTCTTCTATTTAACGCTTCTGGAAGTAGCAAATAAAAATATCAGAAGTACAAAATAAGATAAATAATTTGCCAAAAAAATAATAATTATTCTTTTGAAAAGGCACCTTTATTAATTTTTATGTGGAATTTAAATTTTTCATGCCCTTGGTTACATATGTGAATTTTAATTTTTATGATCATAATTACTATAACATTATCAGTACTTCTAATATGTTGAACCATAAAGTTTTTACTTCTCTTGTTGGGGGATTCTGTAGTGAATAAGTTATTATCAGATTTTTTGTTATTTTTATTATCGACAGTGAATATATTTATAAAAAAAAAAAAAAAAAAAAAAAAAAAAAAACTTCAGCACATGTTGCCAAGCGCGTGAAGAGGCTAAAAACGCGCACTGAAAATAAGTAAGCGATTATAATTGGCAGTCACAAATAACTAATATATTCTTAAGTCATAGCAGATGAATGCTATATGTGTAGTTTCAAGTAGTAAAGTTGCGACTTGAATATTAAATATTATATTTAATTGTAATTTATTTTCATAATAAAAGTTATCTTAGGAATTCAAAAATTTAACAAATTTCCAAAGACAAACTCAACTTAAAAAAATCATAATATTATAGATTTATGTTTTTAAAATATGTATTTATTAACCAAAGAAATAATATTATTAATAACGCATGCATGTATATAGATATAGATATATAAATAAATTATTATAATATAAAATAAAGCAGTATAGTGTAAATGTCATTCAATAGTTTATTGCAAAGATTTCGAAAACGATATAATATATCCTTTATCTAACTGTGTGAAATCCCTCTTCCAATTTTTCTCAAACATAGCTTTAAAACAGAAATCTATTTACAAATCAAATAACAATTTATTATATTGTTCCAACTTCTGTCAAACAATGTGGATGTAGATAAATCTGTAGCCGTTACAGGAATGGACATGACAGTAAATGTCATTCTATGTTATAAATAAAATTTTGTCAATTCTTTCAAAACATCAAACCTCTATCGAAACGTAAAGTGTAATATATTTGAAATATTTACTTTGGAAGGTTGTCTTAATGTTTTTTCATGAAAGTGCTGTAGTAAATTCATTAAATTTAACAACAACAAATTTACGCGAATAGACAAAATAATCAAATGTGTTATTATATAATAAATAATTTAGTTTATTTAACCATGACATTAAGCTGTTTGGATTTAATAAAAAATTATGATGTCATTCTAAGAGAATTTTAATACTAATTACAGTACTTTTACAACATTATTTAAAATCGAAATTTTAATAAATTTATAATATTTTTAATACAAAATCCGATTATCTTTTAAACTTATGCTAAGGAGCTTCAATAAGATACATTATGATTATTTATACATTTATTTATCCATGACGCTGTGAAATATAATAGTACATAATGGAAGACTATTGTTGCGTAAAGAAATCAAACATTATTCGAACAAATGCCTGGCAGAATCGGAGAAGGGTATAATCAATGATAACATTGATGAATGATTTTTGCTCTGTAATTATAGATTAACATCTGTTGGATGCGTCAGTCTGTGGTTGAATGATTTCATATATGAAAATCGAATTACTAATATCATAATTTTAATAGGCTTAATATAAATTATCTTATTTTAATGCATACTAGGATTGGTAGTAATTATTATAATTATAAATATAATATTAATCAAATTATAATTAAAATGTATGTAAAATGAGGAGTTTTTTATAAGGAAAGCAGAATTATTTAATATTTTACGTTAATATTGGGGCATTAGAACTGGATTTCATTACGTAATAAATGTCAAAAACAAGAAGTATTAAACAGGAGGTTTTTTCCTAAAAATGTATTCGAGTAATGTATCGTGTTTACATTTATTCTTATTATATTTAGATAGTAGAATCACAAATTTAAGATATAGTCAGAAATAAAGGCTCTTTGAAAATATTAAACAAGAAAGCTTTCAAAAAGCAAGATATCCGTACGAAGCGTTCCAAAAGTGCTGTATCGATTTACATATAAAATCATACACTGACACTTGTCAACGCATGTTTAGGATAATAAAGCATTGTTTGTTGTTTTACTGAAGAATTATTTACTCAATAGTCGTTCGCACAAAAGGAAGATTTTAATTTAATTGCCATTTAATTGTACGAAGTACACTATCTTAGCTAAGCTATCACTGTATTTGTTTAATGCAATAAAATATAAGAACATTTTAATTTAAATCGTCAAATTTGCAGTTCATAATCCTCTTTTTTTTTAGAATTCATCTTTATTCCACGTAACTGTACAGAATGTGGAAAAACCTCCCCGAAAATCAGTGTGCCATTAGATTTTTGGTTATTTCAAGATAAACACACAGAAAGTTATACTAAAAAATATCCCAGATGCACAAAAGAGATTTGCTTCAAAATAAAACACGAAAAAAATCATGCGTCAAGATAAGATTTTGAAACACCTCCAGAACACTTAAACAAAATTTCCTAGTTTAATTAGACACAGAAGATACGCAAGGAAAAAATAAAAAATAATAATAACACGTAAGTAAACAAGATTTTAAAAAATCACCGCCCATACCCGGAAAGGGTCTCCAATTGTTTTGTGCAGCTCTGTATACGATCGATAGATTAGTAGAGGTTCCACTTAGTGTGCTAACATTTTGCTTGGTAATAGTTGCTTATCAGTTCTGTTAGTAGTGAAACTTAGTTATTAAATTTAGATAAGTAGTAAATGTTTAGCTCAGTTGAGAATTCACGTTTAGCAATTTCTACCAATAGAGGGAAATGTACTTCAATACTTTAGTAAAGCCTGTATATTACATACATATTTTTATACCCGCCACATATTAAGTTGAAATTTAAATCATACAAAAACACGTTTTAAACAACTGCAGGCTCACTTCTAGAATTTACTATTAATATTTCATACACCCAGTATTTTTAATAGCCCTTTATATTAGTTTATCATATGCTACAAGTATCTCTTAGCATGCAAACTGTACTTGATCTTGAAAATGACTAACTCAAATAAAATAAAAAAAACACCTTTAAACGATACACGACCATTTTCAGGAATGCTTACGAATTCATTTGTGTACCTCTGTTATGGTCGAGAAATTTATTCACATCACGTTTAAAAAAACAAAAAAAAAACAATGTTAAACTTAAAATTGCATACCATAACTGAAAGCGCACTTTCAGCAATTACCCATAACAGACAGCAATTCGGATACAGTATGGTATCCTAACTCAAATAAAATAAAAAACACCTTTAAACTATACACGCTCATTTTCAGTAATGCTTACGAATTCTTTTGCGTACCCCTGTTATGGTCCAAAAATTTATGCACCCCACATTGTATTAAAAAAAAAACCTAAAAATGGTATCCCATAATTGAAAACACTGTCAGTAATCATCCCTAATAGACAACACTTCGAATACACTATTGTATCCAAAATCGTTTACGTTTCCTTGTAAATGAAGAGTAAATGCAGTGTACATCATATTCAATTGCAAGCATCTTGTAGTAAACCTCAGTAATGTGTATCAATTTCATTATGTTGGAAATAGTGCAACATCATTGAAATACGCAGCGAGGTTTTCCCAGTAGATTATTATATAACCAAACACTTTTGAGTAACCCTGTAATTGAATGACAAATGCTTTCCATCCATATTATACAGAAAACATATATTAGTGCAACTCAGAAATTAATATCAATTTAATTATGTTTGTAAAAACGTAACATCTATAGAATGCGCCGCAAAAATATTTTCCTTCATATACCATAACGTAACGAAATATTTTTTAGTATATTTTCTGCTCGTACTGTAAGTGCTACATATAATATATTCTATAGTAACCATCCTCTAGTGCCCCTCAATAACGTATATAAATTTCATTATGTTTAAAATAATATAATACTGTTAAAATACATTGTAATTGATTATTCCCCAAGGAACCATAATGTAATGCAGTATTTTCGAGTGCGCTTGTAAAAGAACTTTGAATGGAACACAATTCATTTTTAAATTCGAACATGCTGTTGTGAATAACGATAACGTACAAAAATTACATTGCAATCCGAGTATATTTACGCGAGTGAATATGAAATAAGCGCACTGAAAGAATGATGACCTGACAGGGCGCACAGACTGGTGGGCAGACAAAACTATTTCATAATCACTTTTCAAATACTTTGGAAAGTTTTAAAAACGCAATTTGAATACAGCAAATAACAAAACATATGCCGCTGTTCTTCAGAATTGTCTCACAATCAGAAAATTCTATAAATAATTTTTATTTATTATTTCTTAAAAAGTATTGTGTGTAGTTTTGCTGTACATTAATATTAATTACAGCAGTTAAAAAACAATATTTAACTATAGATTTTAGTAACACAAACTTAATAATTTGGACTTGGCATTGTAATAACAAAACTAAAATAGCGGAAATGTTTGAAAATTTTATATTTTCTTTTCTTTTTATTTTTCCAGCTTAATAGTCTAATAATCCTTCAAAGTCTATATGTCTTTTATACTCTTTAAAATAGTGTTACTTTAAATCGCTGTTTTGGAAATAATTACAAACATTTTCTATTTCAAAACGTAAAATAATATTTTAACATTGTAATTATCAAGGTATAAATTGAAATCAACATCATACAGATTTTATGCAACTCTTCTTTGACCTATTCACAGTTTCGAAGTTCTTTCATTTTTCCCTCTTTTTTTAGAACAAAATTTTCAAAATAGGTGGACACTCTACCTCCGCCAATTTTTAATCAATAAATTTCTATCTTATATAAAAAGAATTTTCACATATTTTTCTAGTGAAAGAAACATTTAAGGATTTTTTTTTAAACTGTCATATTTAATTTTCCTGGGTAACTGTAAGTAACAAAATTGATTGTTGAAAACTTGCAATTTATTTTGAAACCGTGTCATTTCGTTAGCGGTAATATTTTAATGCGTTCCATTATGGTAATATATATGATGGTATTAGCGGTAATATTGCTTAGATACAGTGTTATTTCTCATTATTGACGAATTTTCAATGATAGGATGTCGTCTTATGGCTGACCTTGAGCAATGATGTCGCGAAGGTAAAATAGATAGCATTTAGCTTTTTAGAGGCTTATTTGTTTAAATCCTTGGACGTATTAGGTAGTTACATCGCGTAAAAGACATCCCTCTATATAAGAGACATTCTTTAAAAGTCATTTTGATTCCTCGCGGACAAAAATGCTTAGAGCATTTAAAAAAAATGTTTTACATTAACAAATTCGTTAAGACAAAACGACGATCAGCAGACACAGTTCCGAAAGACTCTGAACTCATTTTGCGTGAGTCAAGTTTTTGACTACCTCTCACCCCTTATGCAAAAATGCAAAGATATACTGCTTTCGGCTAACTTGAATGATTTGACGGTGCCATATCTCTTTTTTTCAAAACCAAGTAAGCTAAATCATATAATTATAATCAAGAAGCACTTTTTAAATCAAAGCGTGGCCCAATTAACAAGAGTTTTAGAAGATCACAATGATTAAATAGCAAGATGGAATGAAGATGATCACGCGTGTGGACTTCAGTCTAGACTTTTCTCCGCAGCAGGATGCAGGGTTATGCATTATGCTGCATACCAATATCTAAATGGAGTGAGAATTGGTAAACGTAAGTGCGATAAAAGATATTGCCTATGGCCCACGTTTTCAACCTCGAGGCTTGCCACAGGCCATAATAGTTCATTTTATTGAGTATCATAAGCCATTTCTAACTATTTTTTTTTTTTTTTATCAAACCCATTTGTAAATATTGGAAAGAAGAAAAAGCTTCATTCTCACGAAGTTAGTTACCTTTAACTGTTGCATGCCTTGCCACCATACATAGATCCTCGAGTTTAACATTGTCAAAAACTGCTGTGGATATCCATCTAAAGGTGTCACATAAAACAACTTATGTCATTTTTACAGTAGTTTGTCATTTAGAGAAAATTCTATTGGAAGCAGTTTTCGCTAAGGACAGGCTTTACCCAAATTAGAAGTATGGGAGCACTTGCTGACATATTAGACTTTGTGCATTACCCGAGGCAATTGACGACTGAGTTAAACACTTTAAAATGAAGTATCGACGATTGTTATATCAAACTTACTTTTATGATATTAAACAGCAATCTAGAAAATAAAACATTTTTTAAAATAATATCTTTTAAGTTTACGAGCCTCTATGCTCCGACATTTCGGTCTGACGGATACTAGTTATTTACCTTTTAGGTTTAAAACACTTTTATGTTTATATAAAAGTCATTTAGCAGGCATAGTTTAAAACACACTCCCAGTGGATTTTATAGAGAATTTTTTTTTTTTTTTTTATGGAATAAAAGTGTATGTTTGAAGGTTTAAAACTGTTAATTTTAAAGTTTAATAATGCTATTTTGAGACCGAAAGTAATAAATTCTTAGGAACTGTCATAGAATATATATATATTTTTTTACTAATAATGTTCCATGATCGGATGATGGACTTTCAGAAACCAAGCTATTCAACGAAATGGATGTCTTCTGTTTTCCAACGATTAAACAAATGTTGTACATTATTTTTAGAATTTTGAAATATTCTCAGACTTATAAGGCACATTTTGTTTTTCAGTTTCCCAATCATTTAATGAGTTACCCATAAAAATGATGATTTATGTCACTGTCATGATTTTAAATTCGTATGTGAAAAAAAAAAATCCATATTAAAAAACTTCATTGCAAGCGTTTTATATTTAACTACTATAACCCTGTCAAAAATGATGAAATGCTAATCTGCGTTTCATTTTTATAAGACTTCGTAGAAACGAAAATAATGAAGATTTTTTTATTGAAAGGTTTATATATTGTACTAAAGTACATTTAAAAATGGCAAATGATGTGGATATGGGGCATTCTCACAATCTTATGACTTTCATGTACCTGAATAATAATTTTCATTTTAATACACTTTTTTTGTATTTTTTTTTATTTCATATACTGGGAAACATCCCATTGCATGGTTGCACAACAATATTAACGAGATAAATAAGTTTTGGACGATGTTGGGGGTCCAAACACCTGGAAAACGCCTATAACGTCCCGTGTCCCTGATGCTGATTTTTAAGTTTGGAGCTGTCTGGATAAACTTGTTTCGATAAAAATAATGCGATGTAATTTTTTTATGAAACTGGAACTATTGTTTTATATAAAAATGTAGCTAAAAATTAACCTGCACACATTTTTAGGGTTGTTATTATTTTTTAAACTCTGTCCCTGGGTTTTAGATTCCTTACCATCCCTCTTCTAAAATTATGCAGAAAATTGACTAAAGCTGAAATTGACTAAGTTTTAGTTAATTTGACTGATTTAGTCAATTGAATCTATCAATTGGCTAAAGCTGAAAACTTCTTTTATCCATGCTAAAAGTAAAGATATGAATGTGAAATATTTCTTAAGGATGTTCATAAATTACACGTCTTAATTCTGTAAATCCCCTTAATTAATTAAGGGGGCTTTATTTAGAAGCTGTGAAATCGAATCGCGTCTTCCATTTTTGCATAAAAGTGAATAATTTCTCAGAAATTGGTGTCAAAGGTGCATTTTGAACAGATTTTTTACACATGCGACAGCTCAAAAAGGATCTCCATAAGCAGTAATCTGTTATAACTCAATATGTAGTACACGCATTTATTAAAAATTGATAAACACTATTCGATTTCAAATATTTTCAGTCGTCAAATCAGCTAGTTTCAGGAATTTATACTTAAAAATTATTTCTCTGAAATTGTCAGAAAGTACTGTGTTGTTGATCTAGAAAAGGTCTTTTTAGAACAGTTTTCAAGTGTGACATAATTTGTTTGTTCATTTCTTAACCAAAGCAAGAAAACGGAATAATTCTTATTTCAATTCTAAATTTTTAAAATAGCAATTTTAGTTTTATACTAATGTTTATAAGAAAACTGAACACAAACACACACACATATATTTACTTTATACAAGGTTTATGAATGCAGAAAGCGTATCTAAATATTTCTTCTTTAATACAATATGAATGCAATGATTGAACTGGTTATGCATGCTAAGGGAATATGGTACATGTATGTTAATAATAAATATAAATTAAATATGTATATAAAATAATGTATATGATATGTATATCACATCATTACTTTTAATGTTATATAGATGATTACCATCAATTAAGTCACATAAAATTTTGTGGGTTTTTAATCCTCCCCTTTCCCTACGTTACAAGTTGTCATACTCACGTGATACCCTCTTCTTAGACGGCACATTTTTAAAACTGCCAGTATAAAACATTTTATGTTAAACAGCAACAAAATAGTTTTATACGATGTATTTAATTCGCTCGTTTACACCTTAAAGTGTTGCAATTCAAAGATTAAAGGAAAAAACCCCGAATTAAACAGAATACTACATATATAATATAATAAAACAGAATCTATACATGCGGCATTCTCACAACCTTTTGACTTTTATGTCCCTGAATAATAATTTTTAATTTAGTTGTTCTTGGGTATTCATATTCTTGTATTTCTTTTATTTCATATACTGGGGAACATCCCATTGCATGATTGCATAACAATATTAACGAGATAAATAAGTTTGTGACGATGTTGGGGGCCCAAATAACAGGAAAACTCCTATGCCGTCCCGTGTCCTTGATCTTGATTTTTAAGTTTGGAGCTGTCTGTATAAAATTGTTTCAATTAAAATGATCCGATGTACTTTTTTCCGAAAGTGGAATTATTGTTTTATGTAAATATGTAGCAAAAAATTAACCTACACACATTTTTAGGGTTGTTATTATTTTTTAAACTCTCTCTTTGGGTTTTAGATTCTTTACCGTCCCTCTTCTAAAATTATACAGAAAATCACTTCAGCCGTAGCCACAGAATTTTGTTCAAGTTTTTTCTCATGCAGATGTATGCTAGAGAAATAATGTCTAAAATTTTTTGCAGGAAATTTACTGTAGAATTTAAATCAGCATTTAAATATCAATTTCAAGCTACGTGGCTTTATTGGTAGTCTCACCGTCCTCAAGCTTTATTCATGCACTTTTCGAGGTAAATTAAAAAAAAATAATAATTTAATCCAATGTTAACAACTGTTTCTAAAAATTAGTGAACATTGTGGCTATCAATTAGTTTTAAAATGATTTTCCTAAAAATAGGTGGTAATTTTCCTTAGCGTTCCATCCTTACAGTCCTTTTTTTTACCATTTCGTCCCTTTTTTCCAATACCATCCCCCTTTTTTACCTTCCCGTCCCTTCTTTAACACCCTTTTTAGACAATGTTATATAAAAATTCTGTATTAAAAGTACTACATTGTTATTATTTCTTATTTGAATGTCCTGTGGGTACTATGCAAATTCATTATAAGTAAAAATTTAGAAGAAAATAAAAAGTTATAGGGGTAAAATGGTAAGGAAATTTAAACTCGTAAGTTTAACTTAAACCTCCCCAGAAAACACAGAGCTATCGGGAAACAGTCGGCCGACAGCGGCTTTGCCGTTACCGACGGTATCGACGCGATACCGGCTGTCGTACCGGTTCCGTATCTTTTTCGACACACCGGGCGAGTGACGCCCGACAGATAGGCGCACAACCGGTCCAGTAACGGCAAAACACTATGCCGACTGCACGTCGATAGCTATCCATACGAATGCCGACACCAGCATCAATTGAAAAAAAAAATCTGTTTTGATGGCGCCATCTATGAGCCATCGCGAAATGCATATTTGAAAAGAACGTGTTTCGGCGATGAATGAGGTTGGGTTTGATCCAACGAACCCAAGGACAGGAAGTAGACGCCTTAACCATTCGGCCACTCAGACTTGATCAGCGGAGGATTGTATGAGGTAAGAAAGGGAAGTCTTATCGATACGTAATGGTTTGTCATTAAAGGTAAATGGTAGATGGGAAAATTAGAATTTTGAAGTGTTTTTATTTTATTTTTTATTTAATTATTTATAATTGTCGGCTTAGATGCTTTATATTTCCTCAGCCGTTGTTTTGATTTGTTTGGCGATTTTTTGTTGGCGTGTTGACGGTATTTATGGATATGGCAACCTCGATATGTTGAATCCCGTGTGACGTGTGTGTTGTGGCGTGTCGTTCTGGCAACCCCTGAGAAGCTCATTTTATCTTGGAATATTGTGAATATATTTTGATATCGTGTTGTATAGTTCTGTCTATTTATTTTTTTGTGAAATTTATTGAATGTATTTAATTGACTATGGTTTCTGCAGTCCGTTTAAACGCTATTGCTGAAGTAAATAGGAAATATGAGGAAATTTTGACAATAAAAGAATGTTTGTTTATAGTGTGTGAATACGTATTCAGAAGCCTAGTTTGGAAAATGTCGGTGATGATATTTCGAGCTGGAGCTTTCAAGAAAGCAGATGTCTGTTAAGGTATGTTGATAATTTTATGTCTATTTTACTGGTTTAAGAGTTTTTTACATTTTGAGATTGCTAGAAAGCGAGAACTGCTGAATTTTGAGAATGCTACACCTCGAGAAGTGCTGAACGCAGTGATGTTTTTTTTTTTTTCGGTTAATGTGCGCGAAGCTCACATAACCGATTACTGATTGCCATTTTAGCGAATTTTGTTTAATATTTACATTTTATTTTCGTTAAGCCAAACATGCATATAAACCGGTGCTTGGCGACATTTACTACTTGGCGGAAAAGGGGTTTTCACGCGAAGAAAAATTCCAAGATGGCGGCCGGGGGAACTTATAACATATGTTCCATAATTGTCTCACGCGCGTTTATTTAAAAGTTAATTTATATTTAAATGAATCAAATAATTATCTTAGCGAATTCGTTAAAGCAAAGGAATTGAAGAATAATTTTAAGTTTAATTAAGGTATAGATATAATTAAGCATAATTAAGAATAGATAATTTTAATAGATTTAAGAGTAATTAAGTATTAAAAATATATTTTTAGAGGTCTTGTTCAGTTAATCAAATTTTCTTATTAGGATTATAATGTAATTACATGCGTTGAGTTAATTTGTAAAAATATATATTTTTAACATGGAAAATTTTATTTTAATAAATAAACATTTAATAATTATTAAATTTTATTTAGAATAAGAATTCATTTTATGTCGTTTTGATGATTTAAAGTAGAACATATATTTATTGAATATGTTGTAATATTAATTTGTTTCTTATCAATATTTTTAATTTAAAAATAATATAAAATATTAATTTGTATTTTTTTTCTTTGGAAGATAATTTTTAAATGGGGGATATTTCTTAATCTTTCTTATAAATTTAAGAATGCTTATTAAGTAAAATAAGTGACTTTCAGAGGTTTTTCTCTTAATAAAATTTTCTCTTTAGGAATTATAATGTAATTAAATGCGTTAATTCAAGTAATATATATTTGTAATATAGAAAAGCTAATTTTAATAAAAAAAGAGTCTGGTAATTAATCACTTTTAATTAGAATAAGAGTTAATTTTTTTATCATTTGATGATTTAATGTACAGTCGTGGCCAAAATTTAGGACCACCGTGCAGAAACTAGCGTTTTTAAAATTGAAACCACTGATAACGTCATAAATCAAATCGATTTTCGTCAGATGTTCGTCATTCCTTTTTACAGTGGAGTTACTGTATTTGCTTTTCTTTTGAACTTCGAGTAATAAATGTCGCAGATGCAATTTATTGTCTGGATCTTAAATTTCAGTGGTGGTCCTAAACTTATGGCCACGACTGTAGAATATATTTTTAGTGATTAAGTAGCAAAAATGATTCTTTTACTTATCAACATTTTCTAATCATCAAATAAAATAGAAGTATTATTATTATTATTATTGTTACTTTGGTAAACAATTTTTTAGAAGTGGGAGATTTCTGAATCTTTCTTTTAAATTTTAATGCTAAAAAGTTGCGTAGTTTTTTTTTAAATATTTTTATAGCTTGTAAAATAATTTTAAGTACTTTTTTTTAATAATTTGATTGTTAAATAAAATAAGTAACATAACTATTGCTTTTAAAATGAATATATAGTTGGAAAATAATTAATTTATGAAGTTTTTTTTTTCTACGATTAAGTTTATAACGTATAATAATTTTAAAGGGCGATTTAAAAAACTCTTTTGATGATTCAAATAATTGTAAGCTTTTTTTAAAATGAATTTAATAACAGCTTTAAATAATATATATATATATATATATATATATGTAAGCGATTTTTGATTTTTTTTTTTTTTTTGTTTATCACTGTTACAATTTCATATGAAATACATGCAATATGCATATCTTATGAAAACTCAAATTCAAACAAAATTAAGAAAAAGAGAAAAAATGTCGGCTAAGACTAAAAATTCCAAATTCGAACGGATGTTGGCAAATCTAATCGGCCCACTATCAGAAATCACATATCCGTCCTGCGTTACTTGCCGGTGTAAGTCGCTTGCCGATATATAACCATAAGGGGACCGATTACGGTAACCGGCAGTCGAAAAATCAGATTCTTATTGCTTCAGTTTCCGACATGCTGCCGACAATTCACCGAAATCACAGTGTCCATGCCGACACTTAACCGACACTTCCGGCTGCGTTTCGATCGTGTGCCAAAAGGAATATGTTTGCTGGGTCAGTTAAATAAAAAATTTCGCTGCTGACCGTTTTTTTCTTTATTTTGAATCAGTAAGGCATTCATCTATCAGATTAAAATGATATTTTAGCAAGTTTAATTTTGTCAGAATTTTTTTTCCCAAAAGTCAAAAAATTGTGAGAATGCCCCATATATATAAGAAAAAAAATGGTGTATGTGAATGTTTTTCCATACATTATACACTAAAAACATTAAAAAAAAAACATAAAAAATAAAAATGGGTTGAGGTCGGGAATGCTAAAAAAAGTTTAAAACCTTATATGTTTTTATGTGTGTGAGCGTGTATAAGTGTATGTTTATATGCTTATATATTGTATGGACATATAATTAAAAAATATATGGGGTATCATGCATTTAACATAATAACATTTTACATATTGCATCATCATTTACAGATATATTTTACTATCTCAATATTCCTCATTGCTTTTTAAATTTTCACATTTATTTACATAATACAAGGCTAAATTTTACTACCTCAAATATTCCTCATCTTTTTAAATGTTATTTATATTCTCATTTTTTTATATTATAATTTTTTGTCTTTAAAACATTAATTCAATAAATTGCACTTTTATTTATTTTTATTTATTTTTATATAATTCTTTATTTCCTTATTTCTTTATTTGTATTAATTTATTCCTTTTCTTTATTTTATTTTGTATTCACTCAGTACGTATTAAGTTTATTCCTATTTTTTCATTCTAGTTTAACTAAAAGTTAATCTAAGTATTTTCTTGATTTCTTCAATCATTTTCATTCCTTTTATTTTATTTTATTGTATTTTATTTTTTTTTGGACTTAAGATGGCAACTCTACACATTGTTGTTATTAATCCAGTTCCAATTTATTAATCCAGATCCAATCTATTTTCTGTAATGTTTGCGTTATAAGGAGCTAAATTTTGTCATTTTTGTCATGATTCTGTGAGTCATTCATAGTTTCTTATTTTACATACTGGTTTCATATGTTCATTTCTAAATCATCTTTAGAACTTTATCAATTTCTTCATATATTCGTGATTTCAAATTTGTTATATATATATATATATATATATATATATATATGACACAATATTCAATTTCTGAAATAGTTCAACGATCAGTAAAGCCTCCTATTCTAATCTTTAAAATTAAGGAATGAAAAATCCGGTGAAATTACACCATGTTGACTTAATATAACATTTTTAGCTTGAAATGTATTTTACATTAATAAAACTAAGTATAAAGTATAAACCGGCACGAACTTTTCTAACATACTTTATGTACATACTTTTATGTATAACTACAATATATTCAAATATAAATATATCTAAATGTAATGAAAAAACTAAGTCATTATGCATAAAAATAAAATATTCTCATGAAACAATATTCTCGTGATGTCCGATTAAGTTTGAATTTTTATTCGCTCATAAAGGTAAACTAATCTACACGTGCACAAATTTTTTCGCCGAAAATAACTTGCAAATAAAAAATACAAAAGCCACGTGTCTGAATATATTTCATTATTTCTCTTTTACCTGAAATAATTGAAGTAATACAATTGCCACTATTTTGAAAAAAATTTCATAAAAAACAGTAAAAATTGAAATAAAGTATAAAAATTGAATATTTTTAAAAATAGCAAGTGCGGGCACATCTACAAATGAACAGCTTTCGTAAAAAATGATTAGCAAAATCGGTTCAGTAGAAAGATCCAGGCAGATGAATGAAAAAGCCTAGCGTTTTAAATACACTATATAGATGGCACGAGTCGCCCCGGAATGCTTAGCTACATTTTCTTAAACTTGGATTTTATATATAAGTAAATGAAAGTTCAATAATGAGTTAATGATTTTTCAGATAAGCGATAAAATTCTTTTGAATAAAATATTAAAATAATTTCAAAAATATTCTTGGACCGGTTCTTGTTTCTTTGAAAATATAGTTATTTTCAACTGCGTGTTGTCCGCAGGAGATTAAAAATACTACTTTTAGATGGAATGAGGATTTGTTTAATTATTAATAACAAAAGTTTTAAGATTAAAAATTTGATTGTAATTCTGAATATTGGTATTTATGGAGTATCAAAACGAACGAGGGATAACTGAAAATGAAAATGTAATTGCAGTTCTTTTAAATGCGTCTTAGATAGTTTCACTGCCCCAAATTTTATTAACTTCAAGATTATTTTGTTCGCTTTAGCTAACGACAAAGACCTTGATGTCCTCAGATAATTACGCGTATTATTTTATGTCCTTTTATTACACTTTTAGGTTAGTAAATAGTGAAAACCCATTTATACAGATGGAAACAAGATTTTTATGATTTACATGGTTAGACAGATGTTCGTACTATTTCAGAAGAAAAAAAAATATATTTACATTTTATATATTTATTTTCTTAAATTCCATTACATAAAACTGGATGTATATATACATATACAGATGCTTTATGGAAGGTTAAAAACATTTTACACATACATAAATGCAATTTTTTAGTACTTAAAATACTACTTTTATACATAATAAGTAAATAAGCTTGTGTGTGCGCGCGTGTATCTTAGACGATGTTGTGAAGAGACTAATGCACGTGGAATTACAAAATGTGTTATGTAGATCACTATATATGTAGTTTTGCACCTCAAAGAAATGATTTTTTTAATTAGATTTTTTAAAATTATTTTCACGCCCATAGTACAGCGTCTAGAATACTTAATGTGAAAATATGCGATCCAAACAACGCTAAAAATTTGTATCCATTATATGTGCGACGATAATGCTAAAATTCCAAGTGTCGATCGCAGCGACATCTGAGGGACTTTCGTATTAGATTGTATAGACTAGCAATATCTTGCAGTTGTATAAAATACCCTGCAGATGTCGCTGCGATTTGGATATTTCAGCAGCATCGTTGCACATTTAAGGGATACAATATTTTAGCAATTTTTTAAGCATTACAAGGATAGCCGATTTCCACACTATATATTCTAGGCGCTATACACATAGTCAATGATGTTTAGTTAAATAAGCAACATAATTGTCTTTCTCTATCGCCAATGTGTTAAATATCTTAAAAATATTATAAAAATGTTAATAAAAAGTACTAAAGAAATATGGTCGTAATAAGAATTCGAACCGTAGAATATACAAGAAAATACATTTCATCTTTAGGATGCGTGACAATAAATTTCCGTGTTAAAATTGTCAGTTAGAAATATATCGTTCATTTTTTCATTCACTCTATTGACGATAAATACACTACAATAAAAATCGAGAAAACATTTTTAGAAGCATAGAGGAACATTTTAATTAAATATCGATTTTTTTTTAAATATCGAAAAATTTTAGGAAATTGAATTGTTGTTAATTTTTATCAGAATTGTTTCCATGGGAAAACTGGAAATTTCCAGAAAACATTTTTTGTCAAAAATTAAGTAGATTTATATTATTATTTATAAATTGCAACTTTTAACATTTCAAAATTTTAATAATAGATACATTTTTAGAGAATATGAGTATGTAGCTTACACTAACTAAATTTATACTAAAAATTCTTGAATTTGTACTTAACAAGTAACTTAATTGAAAAGAAATTAATAATTCTCTACATAATAAGTAACATTTTGAACATTGAATATCTCAAAACCAAAAGCGTTGTCTCATTTACTGATGCCCAATGAACTAAATCAGTAAACCGCTTTTATCTTCTCCATGTATGATGCTGGTTTATGATTGAAATTCTAGGAACTTTCAGTGATATTGGCTAATGACGATTTTTATTCAGCTAGATAATAAATCTGAAATTCAAGATGGAATGAATCTGATTACTTTGATAAAGTGAAATTTCTCTGATATCTGAAAATATGAAATTCTACTCTTTTCTGTCTTTATCAAATTGAATGTCTTTGAACACATTTAGATTGCAATGGTTAGTGATATTTTGATGATTTTAAATGCTATTAAAATGATAAAAATATATTTTTTTAATCTTATGAATTTTTGTTTTATTAAAATCCTATTAGATATTGATTAAAAAATATAGTTTCAAATTTTAAATTAAAAATGGAAAAAAAAAATAGAACGAAATATTCCTTGCTAACATAATTTGACATTTTATTGATAATTGTATGTAGTTTTAATGTAGAATATGATAAGTCATAAAGTTCTTATAGTAATGCAATATGATTAGGTTCTCTATAGACATCTTTTACAATTATTGACAAATTTATTTTGCTGTGTCGTTTAGAACGTAAAATTTTAAGAGCAGTGTTGCATAAACAAATTTATGACAGAATGAAAGAAGGGGATAATCAAATACGAAACTCTTGAATCTGGTTGTCGCTGTTTAAGCATAAAGTAACATATGTTGGAAAACGTCAAAAAGTTGTCGGAGTATTAAATATATTAAAATCCAAATATGGAAATCACTTTTTATAGAAAACTAAATTTTTCTACGAAATCTGAGAAACATGCCAACACTGTTTTTCTTATAATAATGGTGATGTAGTGCCGATAGCAAAATACACATATAGATGTAATTAAAAGCATAAAAACTCGGAAATTATACATCAAACGTGTAAAATGAGATGTGTTCGTACTATAACTAGTACGATAAAATAATAATAATATTATTTTATAAATATTCAGATCTTGTTGCAATAGCTGTTGGACTGTTATGTAAAAATGCATGAATACAAAATTTATTACGATTATATATATTAAATTCAGTAATACAGAAATAATATGACTTCATCGTAAATTTTACGTAATCATCATAGGATATCATTGAATATTTACGTATTATAGGAATTAACTGAATGAAAAAAAAAAAAAAAAAAAACTTTTATTGTTGAATATTTTTAAGTTTGGATTCGATTCCCATAAAATTTTAAATGACTATATAAAAGCCTGCATCGATTATATACATTAAATTTTAAACCATTCGACTGTAGGTGCTACGTATTTACGTACACTTTTCCAATTGTGTACTTGATGGAAACTTTCTTTAAATAACTGGTGTCACCGAATAAAATTTGTGTAAGAGACGCCCGGGTCGAAAAGGTTATGATAATTATTTAACCCCTTAACGGTTGCATCAAATTAAGTTTTAAAAACCCAAATCGCTTATTAGCACCACTTTTTTGAAAAATAAATATTCACTTTATTTAATGACAGGTAATGATACCATAATAAAGCCAATTACACTATTTTATAAAACTGGCGGGAATCAAACGATCTGAATAAAAGACACAGCCCCTGAATATCACGAGACCGTGAATTAAGGGGTTAAAATTTTTTATAGACAAAATAAACTTTTTGTACATTTTATTTAAAAAAAGAGGTTTGAATAATCATATTTTAAACCAGAAATGAATTTATGCGTTTAAGAAACTGCATTACATAAGGTGTAGTATCCGAAATAAAATATTAGCATTTTACAGAAAGTTAAATATATTTTATGGAGAAGATTGTGCTTATTGCTTTTTTTGTTTCAACATAAAGATATGCTCTCTTATTTTTGAAATTTTTTTGTGACCATGCAAAATGCTATCATTCTATTTGAACATTGAACATTGGACTTGAAAATTTCAGAATGTTCTTTTCTGCTTAACAAAATAGATTTTAAACATCGAATGTGTTTTTGTAGACATTTAGAAGAGGACTTAGAAATATTTCCTTTTTCTTTTAATAATTAAAAAGAGTTTAAATTTAAAAAAGATAAAAAAAAAAGTTAATAAAAAAAGTTTTTGCTTTGTTCTCGATAAACTTATCAACAAAAATTTAGTCTAGATATTTGAAAAGAATAACTTTTTTGAGAAATACAAGATAATAAGAGAATGTAATTTAAGGAAAACTTTATTTAACTCAAGTAGCTGAAGATAATTCTTTAAAATTAGTTTGAAATTCTTTATTAAGGGATGCAGAGAGTTCTGAATTTTTTCTTATTTTTTTAATAATTTATAGAATATATTATATGTATATTATAAGCATTTCCATCAGTACTTTCATTAATATTATGGGTCTTTTTTTAAGAAAAAGAAACAGTTTTATTACACATGGATGTTCTTGATCTTGTAGCAAATTATTTTCAAAAGTTTCTTCTTACGTATACTGTGATTATTAGTATTATTAATGCAATGTTGAATTTGCATGGCTTTCTAACATGCATAGTGTAACTCAGGAGTTAAGTTATCTTTTTTTGGCATCTGGCGCTTTTTATTGGTCTTATGGTGAACCATTATGTGTTACTTACGTGTGATAACATGTATTTAATGTCGTGAAGTCTGTTTTTATTATGATTTGGTATCGCGGGAGGATATAACATTTTTTGTTGATATTGCTTGCAGTGTGTTGGACTGTCGTTTTTTCTCTATCTTTATAAAAGAGTATCAATTAATTATACAAACTATTACAAACATTAAAAAAAAAAACCGTATCGTTGAACAGTTGTTATTGTACAGTTTAAAGATTTTAAAGTGAGTATATATTTAAAAATTATATTTTTTTGAGTAATTCTTGTTTTGTGCAGTGATTTTATGATAATATACCCAATAGAAATATAAATATTTCGTTCACTATTTTTCTAGTGGATAATTAACAAAAATAGACTAAAATATAATTATTTTCGAACTAAAAAAAATCATCCATTAAGATCAAATGTTATTGCATATGAGTAGAAGGGAAAAAAATGCGTCTGACTTTTAGAGCTATATTAATAAAGTGTGTAATTTTACTTGACTTTAATTAACTAATTCTTTGTAAATAAAATTTTTTATTAATATACCTTATGTCTGAACCATTGTTTTATGTTGTTTTTCTATAGTATAATATAATTAAAATTAAGAGATTTGTATAGTTTTCATTATTACTTTCGCAGTTTCAATGAAAATACATGATCTGTGTCTACCTGTAATAGCATAAAATAATCTTAAATGATACAAAATATTAGAAAACGACAAATTCAACAGCAGGTTTTTAATAATTACCAGAAACAAATGTATTAATATAAACAGCTCACATTTCACCATTTTTACGGTTTGTGTTTGTTGTTGTAATTTCTTCTTTGTGTGTTTATTTTTATAATAGAAATATTAATGCAGTTTTCTTTAATTATATTGTTAAACAGGAATCTAAATATTGCAGAAAAAAAATATTTAAATTTTTACTCACATATTCAAAAAATAAAATAAAATGTACTAAATTATTTTCTATGTATATTTTTTTGAATTTGTGTTTATTTAAAAAAATTAAATTTACATAGCAGAGAAGAAATTCCTACCGTATTAAAATTTTCTGATAATCAATATTTGAAAATTCAAGTTTTCTAGACAAGAATTCAAGAGTAATTTTAGCATTTCACGAAAATACTTTTAACATTTACTGTTTTAATTTGACATATTTAGGAAGTTTTAACTTTTTTTTAATGCATTTGAATATATCTAACAAGTAAACGCTTTGTGTTAATAAAACTTTTGTGCATTCTTCATTAACACATTAAATTATTATTTTTTTAAGTATTTTTCTAGAAAATTTTACGATTTAACCGTTTTAGATTTTTCTATATAAATCATGAAGTACCAAGTGCAGCTATGGATTTTCCTCCAATTAGCGGGGGGGGGGGGGCTTTTTTCACTTTAAATCTACCATGGAAATTATTTGTTAATTTTTTTAACAAAATAAAATTTAAAAATTATTTCAAACGTGTTCAAGGGGCAGTGTTTAGTTCAGGTGGCGGTGATACAGCTCTCCCCCCTCCAGCTTTTGAAATTTAATAAACAAAATTTTATTTTTCTATCATTTTTAATGATATAGAAAAGTTATGATTTATAGGCAACCTAAAATAATTTAACAATAAGAGAAAGATCAGTTTAAAATTTTCCGTTGGGTGGGGGGTTACTCTTCTATATCCGCTTTGTAAATTATTAGTTCTGTTTCTTTTGATATTTAGATGTTAAAAACTAATCTCAAATGGGTGATTTAAGGCAGTATTGAATTCAGAAGAGGGCCAGCCAGGATGAATTGAGAAGAGGGCCAGCCCGGATTTTAGATTTTAATGAATAAAATTTTCTTTTTCTCCGTTTTTTGAAGACATACTGAATTTATTTCCGAGTAGGGGAGAACGGGGCTAGTAGGCGAAGTTTTTAGTTGTGGATTTTTATTAGTTTTTTATGAAACTTTAACTGTACTTTTAAAGAAAATGTATTGGGCTATAAATACTCCGAGTTTTGAGTTTGTAGCTGTTCTAGTTTATGTTTAGTAGAAGCCTAAAGTAAAAGGAAAATTGTGCGCCAACCTACCCCATCATGGGACAAGTTGCGTATATCTATCGGGTAAGTTTGCGCACTCTTTATAAAAATTTAAATGAAACTCAAATAAGACCTGCAGTTAAGATAAATCAAGTTCATTATTACTAGTAAGATTAAACAAAGCCGTTATCGCCGTATAGTGTAAATTCTAAATTATACAGACATAAAAATAATAAATAAAACATTAACATTGAGTAAATTCTGTCCTGCTCGATATCATCATAAGAGTTACAGTTGTCACAAATACAAAATCGAGTGTTTCCGTTTGGGCAAGCCTCGTGTGCCCAAACTCTTGCATTGCAACCAATTTTCTCGGTGTTTGCTGTTTTTTAAGCTACCAGCACACACCAGACACCGAGGCAACTTGCCCCGTGTTCAATAAGCCTACTAGCCCCATAATAAATTTCTTCACAAAAGAGACACGTAACCATCTAAGCATAAATAATCCATGTAAATCACATATGAGGTAGTTACAGTGAATCATACACTAAGAAAAACTGCACAGGTTAAACCGCAATTATTAATATAAATATTAGAAATTAGAAAAAGAATGAAGCAACAAAAAATTACTTAGGAGTGCAAAAAGCAGAAAAATCGTATTAAATATCCACTACACGTAGGTAAGACTGCAAAACTACAATGAGGATTGTAAAAAGCAAGAAGATAGGTACCCTGTAACTGGTTGCGCAATCTATCCAGAAAGAGGCGATTTATGAAGACTGCGCCTACTTACCCCTGTAGCAAACTAGCCCCGGTCTCCCCTAAGTTAGAATATTTAAATTCAGAAACAGAAGGAAAAAAGTTCCTTTATAGGCGGCGGAGGGGGGAGGGGAGGGCTCCCCTAAAAGATTCTCATAGAAGTTAAATCCCTCACAGAATTTAACACACCCGCATAGAAGTTAATTAAGAAAAATAGAAGTTATATTTTACATCTTACATCATATAACACAAAATTGCAGTGTACAGTGAAACCTCCATAATGCAAACTCCTGAATATTCTGTTAAGGGAAGGTGGCTTAGGCGATACATTAAGCCTCCCTCGAGTTGTAAATTTAACTATTTTTTTCTCCGATTTTGAAAAACAAATTGAAATTTAATCTTTTCTCTATTAGCTTAAAATTAAAGAGAAAGTAAGAATTTTCTGTTGGGAGGAGCGGACGGAGGTGGAAGTGAGCTATTGTTTCTCTGTGATTTGAAAAATTAATTTAATTTATAATTAAAATTTCCTTTTCTTCTATTTTCAAAAAACATTGTCAAATATATATTTTTCGAGTAACTAAAAAAATAAAATAAAATAAGTAAACATTTGATGCTGCCAAACAAGCGCACAATGCTTCATTTAAGTACCTACCTCATCATTACTGGGAAGAGACTTGTGTAGCAAATTAGCATATGTTACTGGCACATAGTACGTCATGTTGTTTTCTATTAAAGCTGGTTGCATAGCATATTAAGCTGGCAAGCATAAAAAAGCATATAATAGCATGTAAAAGTACCTACCTCTCCATGCTTTGACAGGACCTTAAAGAGAAAATAAGCACATGAAATGCTTGTACATTGCTTGTCATGCTATTTCTTTCTGAGCTGGCTGCATAGCATATTAAGCGGGTAAGCATAAAAAAACATATAATAGTACGTTAAGGTACCTACCTTTCCATGCTTTGAAAGAACCATAAACAGCAAATAGGCATAACATGCTGCTACATAGCTTGTCATGCTATTTCTCAATAATCTGGCTGCATAGAATAATATATTTCCAAACATGAGAAAGCATATAATAGCAATTTAAGGTACCTACCTCTCCATGCTTTGGATGAAGCTTGAACAGCAAATAAGCATAACATGCTTGTACATAGCTTGTCATGCTATTTCTCAATAATCTGGCAACATAGCATAATATATTGCCAAGCATGAGAAAGCATATAATAGCACGTTAGGGTACTTACCTCTCCATGCTTTGGAAGAAGCTTAAACAACAAACAGGCATAAAATGCTTGTACATAACTTGCCATGTTATTTCTTTCTAAGCTGGCTGCATAGCACATTATTCTGGTAAGCATAAAAAAGCATATAATAGCAGTTCAAGGTACCTACCTCTCCATGCATTCGAAGAAGCTTAAACAGGAAGCAAGCATAAAATGCTTGTATATAGCTTGCCATGCTATTGCTATGCAAGCTAGCTGTATAACATGTGATGCTGGCTAGTATTATAAAGCATATACTATCATGAAAATCTAGCAAACAAAGCAATACATAGCAATAACTAGCATATTTTTTGCTGGTATTAGAAATAATTTTTACCTGGGTAATATTTTCTACAACATTTATATTGACAAGTTTTTGATAGGCCCAATTCTAACAGCAAAAACAAATTAAAAATACATAGCGGTTGAAGAAAAAAATAATCGTATTAAAGGTGTATTCAAATCCAAACTGCTTTTTTCTGACTCATTTTTAAATTCATTTTTGTGCTCAAACGCATTCAATTAGTATATTCTCTTATTCAGAAACTATATAATGTACCGTAATGATCGCTTTTTTGACAGAGGCAGAATTTAATTCAAATAATTATGTCAAATTGGGCATTTTGAACAGAATTTCCCGAAGCGATTATGCTAGAAACGAAAAATATTGCCGTACTGAGAAAATAATTGTTTATAAATCAAGTTTTAATTAATTGAACAAAAAATAAAAACAGAGGTCGCTTATAAATTTCTTCAAAAATCACGTCAGCACATTTCATATTTTTCTATTAAAAATTAATCAGAAAATGTGCTAGAAAATTTCGAGTAGTTGAGCATGGAGAAAGCAGTTTTTTTTTTTTTTTTTTTAATACCGCTTTAACACGATTCTGATAAAAACAGCTGTTATTTCCAAACGAAATAAAAACTGGTCAAAAGCTGCCAGATAAAATTGTTAAAGTGGGTTTATCTCTAATCATGATTTAGTTTTTGTTGGTGAAATTAGTGTAATTAACTTCGAAATCTAGTTCCGCCTGTAGGCCGGGCTTTCAGGGATTTTCTATACTTCAAACCAACCCCCAAAGAGTTATCAACATTCTAGAAATATTTATAGAAACGA
This sequence comes from Maratus speciosus, assembly GCA_963932465.1. Lineage (NCBI taxonomy): Eukaryota > Metazoa > Arthropoda > Arachnida > Araneae > Salticidae > Maratus > Maratus speciosus. The sequence goes on along the minus strand of OZ010795.1, from coordinate 275,805,806 downwards.
ATGTTTTCAAAGCCATTTACTTTCGGATACCATTTCTACTGTTTAAAGATATTTAGTGCATAATTTTCATCTAACAAAATGTCTCATTTATAGATATTTTTCAAAAAACTTCAAATGTTTTGTTTAATAAGGATTGAAATATTTAAATAAATAAATAAATAAATAAATAAATAAATAAATATATATATATATATATATATAAACTATTTTATATGTTTTTGTACAGATTTTACTAAAAAAAAGCAATTATTAAATTTATAAATCTGTTTCCTTCACGATTAATTTCTGAAATTCCTATTATTATTACTTAATTTTCTAAATTACCTTTAGAGACTAGAGAGGAATTTATTGGGTAATATATTACTTTGCAAAAAGGTTAATTTAGTATTCCGTATATACTTTCATGCAGCAAGGAAACAATTTAAAAAAAAATGGTTCTCAGTTATTGATAGCTGGTATAATATAATAAAAATATAAATTCTTGCATATTTTGTCATATTTAAAAAAAAAAAAAAAAAAAAAAAAAACAGTTTATTTGAATAAATTGTGGTACTACGACTTTTGATCCAACAATTTTAACTTTTTAAAATAAAAATATATATTTTTAAGTAGACTGTATTTTTAAAAATAAAATTCGGTTCTGAAATATTTGTTTTGAGAACAAAAAATCTTTTAATATATATTACAGTTTTTTCTACTACACATTAATTAAAAAATTAAATGCAAATAATTTCTTGAGATTGATTAATTTAATCTATCAAAAAATGACTATTTATTACATTACAATACAGTGTTCTAGAATTATCTAAGGATTAAAATAAAAAAATAATTATTTCACGAGATATAAAGAAAAAGTTCTCTGTCTCTCTTTCACTACTTCACAAGCTCCTTAAAATAAACGTACCATAAAATGATAAACGCTTTACTTTATAAATGGTATCCATTTTTTATTAATATTAATGTATAAATCATCCTGAAATGTGCTAAAAAGTTTTCGTGAAACCCTTCTAATAGTTATTTGTCATTTTCTCACATAAAAGCATTTACGATATGGTTTTCTTAATGCCTCTCAAGGACTTTTATTAGTTCGGAGATATTAGTGGAATTGCCTTTTAAAAACTGAGCGAAAATAATGAAAAATTAAGAAAGCATTTCGGGAGGAGTTGAAGTATAAATTATGTCTTTCAAAAACACATTTTAATCTATATGTGTTATATATTAATGCGCTTTATACATTATAAGTATAATTTAAAATCTGAATTTTAATAAATTTAAAGCTTACAATTATTATTTTTCAATAATTTTTCATTACCGATTGATTTCTGAAAATAATTTTATTATTACTTAATTTTCAAATCTGTCTTTAGATATTAGAGAGGAATTTATTGGGGGAGGGGATATTTTGTTTCCGTAATGTTTAATTCGGTATTTAGTATGTAATCTATACAGCAATGAAACAATTACCAACTATGTTTATCTTAGTTATTGACATTTGTTACAATATAGTAAAAATAATAAAAAATGTAAATTATTTTATTAGTTATCAAATTTTATTTTAAAGATTAGTCTATTTAAATAACTCGTGATACTACGACTTTTGTTATAATAATAGACTGTATTGTTTAATAGAAAATAACAATTCGAGTCTAATATATTTATTTTAACAGCAAAATATCTTTTAATATGTTTTACAGCTTTCTCTACTGCTCTTTCATTAAAAAAAGAGTAATTCTTCAAATAAATTTTTAAGCTTCTTATCGCCATCAAAAAAGGTATTTTTATTATATTACAATACAGTGTTATAAAATTAACTAAGAATAAAACTAAATTTGAATAAATTAAAAAAAATATATTTTTTTACCAGATATAGAAGAAGCTCTCTGTCTCTCTTTTATTACTTCACAAAATCCTTAAAATAAAAGTATCTTAAAACGATAAACGCTTTACTTTATAAATGGTATCCATTTTTTATTAACGTATAAATCATACTGAAAAATGCTTAAAAGTTTTCGTAAAACCCTTCTAATATTTATTTGTCATTTTCTCACATAAAAGCATTAACGATATGTTTTTCTTAATGCCTCTCAAGAACTTTTATTAGTTCGGAGATATTATAGGAATTGACTTTAAATACACAGCGGAAAAAAAAAATGAAAAATTAAGAAAGCATAGCTGGAGAAGTTGAAGTAAAAATTATGTGTTTAAAAAAAAAAAAAAAAAAAAAAAAAAAAAAAAAAAAAAAAAAAAAAAAAATTAATCTATATGTTTAATTTATTAATGCACTTCATACATAATAATTTACAAGCTTACAATTATATTTTATATTAAAAATATTTAATATGAAAATAATAATTGATTTTTCAATGAAAATAACATTAATTTATGTTAAAACACTCTCACAGTCTAGCAAGTAAATGCATCAATGATTTATGCAGCTTATTATATGCATAACATACTTATAAAGCTACAATGTATGTTTCTTCTTTTCTTCATATATGCAATATAATTAAAATTTCTAAAGTTTTTCCATTTATTTCAAACTTAAAATACGATTACTTTACGTTTTCTATCTCAAATGTTCGCTATTTTCACGCCTGGGTCTTTTATTTTCTGTATAATAATTTCACTGCGTTTTAGTACATTCTTGTCTCAAATACATAAGCTTACCGTTTCTTTTACAGGTCGCTTTCCAATATTTTTCGAGCCAAATTTAACACTTTATTGCATCTGTTTCTTTTTTTTTAAATCGCTGTTAAATAGTTAAGTCATACCTAAATATTGACTTTTGCCCTCTGCCGTATCATAACTATTACAGGAGTAAGAAAAGCGTATGAAATTTTGGTTATTGTTTTGAACTATTTGTATGATTATGCTTATGAATTTACACATAAGTCGTTTATCATACACAACAGTTTTACATGCTTAGATATAACTTATCGAAATGTAATTGAACATTTTTTTTAGATATAATAACAGATATTGGATTTCTGAGCATAAAAAAGAAATTATCTAATTTGAATATCTATTTTAATATCATTTTCCAAATTAAAGTATATATATATATATATATATATATATACACAGGGAGACAGTAATTAAGGACTAAGAAGAAATGTACACTTAAATGAGAATTTGCGTGATATTGCGGGTCAAGAAGCATACAATAGTGTTAACAGAATGCTACACAGGATAAAAATTTTGTTGAAAGGATGTATACAGGTTATTACCAGAGGTACTTTTTCTGAAACCTGAATATTGTCCGAAAACATGACTGTAAAACGAAAGCAAAATACGCACAATTAACAATCGTCAGTGCTATATCAATAAGGGATGTGGCCACCGTGTAATGCGAGACAACATTCCACACGGGGTGGCAAACTCAGAGCAACATTATTCAGTAGCTGTTGACGCAAGTTGCCCTATTCCTCCTTCACAGCACATATAACTTTCCTTGTTGAGGGAGGAATTTGTCGAGCAGCAATACGTCTACCCAAGGCATCTGATATATTTTCAATGGGATTCAGGTTAGAGGAACATGCTGGCCAGTCTATGCGATGCGTATCTTCAGCCTCAAGCCAATCTTGTACAGACTGTGTGTGATGGCAAGGTGCGTTATCGTCAATAAAACGAACCTTTTCGCCGACAGCACCTCAAAAAGTCGAACATCTGGAAACAGGACGTCTTCAATGCAACGTCTGGCGATCATGGACCCTTGGTTGAGAACATAGAGATCCGTGCGGCCATTGAACTTGATGCCTGCACACACAATGATACTTGGCGAATATCGATCTATTTCTACAATAGTTTCGCAAGAGTAAGCACTACCAACATCGCGCCATATCCGTTTACGTCTACAATCACACGATGAACTGAATCTACTCTCATCTGACAAGATCTCGTAGACCAGACGTTATCAGTCCAATTGCGATGCATACGGCACCACTGTAAAAAGGCGCTACGTTGGCGTCTTTAGAGCAGGACACACACAACGTGTCTTCGGACGTATAGACCACATTTTTTAAACGTCTTGCAACAGTTTTCTGCGATATTTTAGTAGCTGGGGGAGCACAAAGTTCATTTGCTGATTACCAGTTGTGCTGCATCAGTTCCTTTTTGCCAAAAATAACAACATAGCGATCTTCTTGGGACGTCGTACTGCTAGGACGACTTCCTACCTTGCACCTAGTTGATATTCCACTCTTTTGAAATACCTTCATAGCCCAGAAACAATACTGTGCGTGATGTTAAATTCACAGGTAACATCTCTCATTTGGCGTCTAAATGCATATACGTATCTAAATGACGCCTCGAAGACATATTTAAAATTTCAATGCTCAAGCTACACTCCATCTCTTTCAATTTTTACACCTAATGACTACTCACAGCACCCGCCGATTACCTAAAATCTCTTATCTCTGCTGTCACATGATCGGCAAAAGCGGAAGTATAAAATTTGCATAAGTTTCACAAAACAGAGTACACCCCGCATACATGCAAATTTACATGTGCTGCTGCGGATCTTTTGCTAATTGTAATCCTTGAAAATAACAGTGGTGCTGAAGATTTGTCTACCAGGTATATAGGGAAACTCTAGGATAGATGGCCATAGTTTTTAAAGATGGAAATAAAAATTCTTACAATTCAAATACAAGAAATATTGATGCATATTTAAAATTTTTATACATATACTCATAATATTTTATGGAAAAAATAATTAAACATTGAAAACAAAAAGTGTTAAATAAAATTTAAATTTAAATGGCAGATGGCCATCTCTCCTTAAAGCCGAGGAGAGATGGTCATCCAATACAAGAAAGAAAAAGTTAATTTAAATAGCAAAAAAAAAATAACACAATTCATGTAGTTAATCATGAAAAACATATATCAATTTATAAAGATGCGGTTATATGATGGAAAATGAATGAAGAAAACTCGAATAAACAAAATTTGAAGTATAATTTCAATACTTCGCTTTTCGTAAAATCTTACCACATGCTTGGCAAAGGTCTTGGTTATGTGTACACATTTTATAGAACCACTTCAGGTACCTTATGCATTGTATCCAGACATTCTTTTTGGATGTGATACTATATTGTTTTGCACAACCAACACAGTGATCCTCATCCAATTCTATTTACTCGGAATCTGTAGAATCTGATAATTTAAGTGATTTTGTGTTCTTTGCTACAGGAATTGTCATTTTTTTCATCGCGTTAATTGTAGGTTTATTACGTTAATTTAGTTTATTTATAAAATTTATCAGTTTCTATTATGAAAGTTTCCGACGTTTTTCAGTATTTTCTGAAACAAATAAATCGTTAGGCCTTATTATATTATCATTATTATTATTAAAATATTCATATTAGTTAAACTTTAAATAATCATATCAATTAATATATTTATAAACGTAAACGTTATATATTTATTTTAAATTTAATTATATTTACTTGAAATCATCACTAAGTATAATTTTGAAATATTGATTAAAGTTGGCCATCTCTCCTCGATTTCATGTGGCTATCTCTCCTGAAATTGAAGGACTGATGGTCGCGTAATTTAAAGCATCAATAGCCATTGTACGTCTTTGTTTTAGTCTTAGAAGTAAATATTACATTATATACGTGCCTTAAAAGTCCATATAGCAAATATATATATATAACGTACGTACTGCAAAACATTCAGATACCCAAGTCAAAAAAACTATTCAAACACCTATTTAATTGACATTAAAATTACACTTAATTTTTAAAATCGAAAAACACAACTGCACATCGCAATAAATAAACCATTGAACTATTTCATACGAACAATGTTTATATTGCAATCTATAATCAGGTTTTGGAGATATTTAAACAGGCCATCTCTCTTCTATGTTCATCTATCCTAGAGTTACCTTATATATTTCAACAAAATTATATATTTATTGTGCTTACTAATTAATAAATATATATACATACACACACATATACCGGGTGTCCCAAAAAGGACTGACGGATTTTAAAATTCAATAACTTCCAAACGGTGACAGATATTAAAAAAATTCGTGCAGGAGGGTTATGCATAAAGTCAAAAGTTTTATTACAGTGATTTTCGATTTTAGTTCGAATTACAAACAATAGATGGCGCTGTAAGCAATAGTCGCTAAATACAGGCTCGATTTTTGGTCCTTTCTGTTGTTCCATGCAGAAAAAAGAGATGGAAATGTATTATCCTGGCCACGAAGTACCAAAAATCGAGCCTGAATTTAGCCTCTATTGATCGCAGCGCCATCTATTGTTTGTAATTCGAACTAAAATCAAAAATCACTGTAATAAAACTTTTGACTTTATGCATAACCCTCCTGCAAGAAATTTTTTAATATCTGTCACCGTTTGGAAGTTATTGAATTTTAAAATCAGTCAGTCCTTTTTGGGACACCCGGTATATATATATATTCTTTGAAATTGAAGTTAAACAGAAATTCTTTGAAAATGTAGTTAAAGTTCATCTACAACCAGATTCCAACAGTTTTCAGTTATCCACCCAATAATTTTTATTAACTTTCATTTTATGACAGTTATGTAGGGTTACGGCACAGGTGTTTTGTCAATAAGGAATATTTTCGGTTTCCCAAGTTGATGTCTTCTGCCCTGGTCTGCATAAATATATCTCCAAATAACTAATTTCTTAGTTTTGTATCTATATTAGTAATATAATCATATTTTTCTGTGTGTCTATCATTTGACGTCCGTCGGTGAAGGCTAAAGAAACCTTCCACGTATCCACTCACTGAAAATGTTTATAACATTAGATGAACACTGGTTCGAATGCGAATGAGATGGCGAGTTTTCATTTATCAAGTTGACTGTTCATAAGAGTTTTTTCTGAACTTCACGCGCACGAAAGGGAAAAGTTCGTTTTTTTCTGTATTTTGAAATCGCGATCATCATTTCATAGTTTAGCTAACAACAAAATGAAAAAAACACTATTTATTTACCCTTAACTTCCTAGATCTGTAACTGTTTACTGTCGAATCAATTTCTAGAACAAAAGTTCCCAAAACTTAAATTAAATAAAATTGAAAAAAAAAAAGACCAAACATTCCTTGGGTAACATTCTCTTTCTAATGGTGTTCTTTTAATAAATAAATTAATATATACTTTATAAAAATAATAATTTTCGAAGTAAGTGTTCTGTTTTAACATTTTAAACACTCCATTTTTCTGACCCTTATTATTTAATACCCTTATTATTCCGATTAGGGCGATATGTTTGCTTTTAAAAATTATTAATATTTACTATTTCAACAACAACAAAAATCTCGGTGGTTCATTAGTGTTTGTTTTCAGCTTTCCTGGTATTATTCTCAAGATTTAAAATGTCACCATTGTTTAAATTACTAAAAGCAAAACAAAAAAAATTCCCTATACGATACCATTTGTAACAATATATTTCTTAAAAAATATATTAATATTTAATATTGAATGAATAATAATAATCATCTTTCAATCGTTTCTCTGACTAATCAGAGACATTTTTTCGCCAGTAATTTTGAAGATATTATTTCCGGTAAAGATCATCAGAGTTAAAAGTTTAACATATCGAATTGTCAAAAAATGTAGTCGGCAATAACTATAATATGATCTCCCAGTTCGTTTAGATTTATTTTCGTTCAATTAATAAAAAATAATAACATTTCAAGTTTCCTCCCCCTCCCCCCCACAAAAAAAAGGAACAGAACAGAGAGTGCGTAGTGGACAGCCAAAGTTAATAGGCCCTTAACTCCAATATTCATTTCGTTTTATTTCTTTTTAAATAACAATTAAAACAAATTCAAGGGTGTAGGCAGCCGAAGGTTGTTTTGCAGACCACATTAGGATCATTTGGATGTAATTAAGTAAAAAATACAAAATCAAATCAGATTGGAGAGTGCGTAATACTCCAGCGCACGCTGCCGAATATATTGGGGACCCAATCTTTAGGATCTTTTAGATAATTTTTCATTTAAAAATGTAAAATCATACAAATCAGACGGTGTGCGATACCCTAAGAAGCAGGAGCCTTGACATTTCTTTTGTGTATTAATATTTACGTTTAAATATATAAAATCCTTTAACACTGAATTTAGACCCGTTCAAATCCTAGTCGTGCGAGTCAGCTAGTACTGAATAAAATTGGAAATCTATCATTCATCTAAGCTTTGTCGGAGAGCTATTAGAAAATAACCGTGATGCAAAGGTTTATACTATGTCCTACTTAAAAAGTCTAAAATCCAAGCAGGAGAAAGCTCGAGGGACCAAGAAATCATTGGATGCGATAAAATATTTACTCTTCTGCTAACTGGATATTTATGAACGAATAGTGCGTCAACAATTGGCGCATAATATACTATGCACACTATAGCTAGAATAAAGAATATTAACAATAATGTATAGTATGTAAATTTTCTTCGTTGAGCCTGTAAAAGTTCATTTTAATTAGTTAGAACGCATTACTTGTGAATTAAATTTTATTATATTTGCTAAGCCCTTTTGTGTGTGAACCTATTTAGATTGATTTAGAGCGACGCTTCCCAACCTTTTTTTCTTTCACGTACTCCTTTCTTAGGCTTTTCATTTCGGAGTACCCCCATGTCTCATAAACACGTACCACTTCTCCCTCCACCCAAGTTGTTTTTTTTTTTTTTTTTTTTTTTTTTTTTTTCATTAGTAATCTTATCACAGCCATACAATGAATCGATACAAATTACATTGACATTTCCTTGCATTTTAAAGTTAATATCGCATTTTATAATATTAGCCAAACATTAAGAACAATTAATGAAGCATTAAAAGGAATTTTAACAATCATACAATGATTATTGATCAACACGTTTAATTAAAAAAAATCTAGAGATCTAATTTAGGATCTGACGTAATTTAGCCTGTCTGCAATTATTATTAAACACGGAGGAATGAAAAAAAAGTGGTGAGAAAAGAATTTTGCATAAAGATTAATTGAAGTTTTCGGAGAGTTAGGTGAAAATATATAAATCCCAACAAAAAGTTTTCGGTAAAAAAAAAAAAAAGTGCCAAGTTCTCCTTAATGTTTCGGCCAGAAAAAGTAGTGATATCTGAAGTTCGCACAAGGGCACAAGTTAAAAGCCAAACATCCCAAATCTTTCATTGAAAATGGCTTCCTGCGACTTGGCCGTTAATGCCTTCTACAGCATTTCAAAATTAATGATTGGAAATTTCGCATTTGTGAATTATTTAAATATTAAAATTAATATTAGTATGCAAAGAGGCAAATTCACATAAAGACATTATAGGTAAAAGATTTCTGATAAATACTATTCAATTTCAACAAACAATAGTTTTGATTACAGATCATTTAGTCCACATGCGGTTTAATTGCCATTTCGTACGGTCTAAAGCTAAAATCTTTAACGTAAAACCTAAGAAATAAAACAAAATTTACTTTCTTCAAACCTCACAATATATTACATTATATTTTATTGTATAATATTGAAATCTTGTGCATTGACGAAAGAGATTTTTTTCGTTTGAACATTTATTATAGTTTGTTTGCATACATTAAGAGGTATTCGATTTATAAACTGTTAAAAACTGATACTAATTATGTTTTAGCAATTAGGGATGTTACCTTCTGAATACAAGTATTTTGTTATATTTAACTTCTAAGCATTTAAACAGACTGAAGTGGTTTAAATGCTTTTTTTAAATGTGTATTTTATTTCTGTACTTTGTGCCACAAAATGCCTAAAATAATCAAAAAATGTAGTTGTTATGTAGCTTATTTGTACATACTTTAAAATTTGAAAAACCCTCTCGAAGGTATTAACGGCCAAGTCGCAGGAAGCCATTTTCAATGAAAGATTTGGGATGTTTGGCTTTTAACTTGTGCCCTTGTGCGAACTTCAGATATCACTACTTTTTCTGGCAGAAACATTAAGGAGAACTTGGCGCTTATTTTTTTTTTACCGAAAACTTTTTGTTGGGATATCACTACTTTTTGTATGTTTTTTTCTAAGCTATATTAATATAAAAAAACTTAAATTTCAGTACTTTTATGTTAGCCGGGAGAAAATCTCCTAATTAGCATTTTGTTTTTTCGTCAATAGTAGTTTTCATTTTTCACATGTGTAAATCAGAAACAATGCTTTGATTTTCAAGTAAAATATTTCGGTTTATGTTATTATTTGTTATTTATTTATTTATTTATTTATTTCTATGTTAAATATTATATTAAATAAAATGAGGGAAATGCATCTATTTTAAATGAGATGACTGAAAAGTTTATATTTTTAAATGAAATTAATACAATATGAACAATAGAGTTGGGGACAGCATTTGGCGATTTGCCACTCGCGCCCGGCTAGCAGAAAAATACCTAAATTTATTTTATTGATCTTTACAAATTCATACTTTATTTCTTTTTATATTAAAGTACTATCCGCCTCTAGCAAGCAGTGTATACTCTATTAATTGCATGTTAAACGTTGCATCATGTTACTGTTATTCATAATTTAATTTACTTGCCCATTCTTTCGCCAAGTCGGAAGCTTTTGATAGAGAAATCAAGAACTCTTTACGATCATGGAAGCACATCATATATTTTGTATTGTTATGTATTTCATTCTTTCATGACAAATATCTCTTAACTCACTTATGCATGTTTCCTTATCAGTTACGATTCGTTCTCTAATGCGGAAATTTTTAATCGTATTAAGTAATCTTTTCTAATTGGGCTCACCGCCAATTATTGTATTTTAACTGATACGATTGGGTACAAGTGAAATGATTCTTATTAAATCCTTTGATAATATCTGCATTTACATTAAACCATATTGATGCTAATATCTTTTTGTTTCATGCTAACATTTTCAATAGACTCGATTACGGAAGAATAGAAGGTCTACGGGCTCACTGCTATGATCCATTTGAAAATCTATCATTATTCTCATCTAATCGTGTTAAAGAGCTAGCCAATTTGCATTGGTTTTAAGTTTTTACCTAATTTTATTCGAAACCGGAAAACTAAAATGCGAGGAACCGGATTATAGAAGATTCCTTCTAACGGTACATATCGATTAACAGGTTACATATTATAAAATTATAATAACCATAAGGAGAATTGTCAGTTTCGGTGATTTAATAGTTTTCATAAATTCTATTTATATAATACAGAAGTTTCAGCAGAGTAAAGATTAACAACATAGTCACAGTAAGTATAATAACAGTACAATATATTAACAATAGCAGAGGTTTAGTGCAGTGACGAAACTACTGGCACTTTGGAAACATTCGTACGTTATATTATTTAACTATTCAGATGATATGCGGAAAAATATAAATAGATGGCTCGCATTAATAATTAACTCATTGAAAAATAGCCACAAACGTCAAATACGCACCAAGCTTGGCGAAATTTAGTGAAGTGTCACCAAATTTGGTAATATATCATGTCAATTCTCAAATTTGGCGACAAAAAATGTTTTGTTTGTTCTGACGTCATAATGATGCATACGTATTATTTATTATACACATACCTATAATATGTATGATGCAAATGCATTACGTATTATATGCATATCTTTAAAGTTCTTTAACATCACTAAAACGCACTTAAAGGAATAGTGTTCCATAAATAGTAGGAATATTTGCCAGATTGACCAGAGTACTATTGAGATTAGAATTCCGACATTTATAATAGACCGGGAGGCGTCTGCACACACCATCACCTCATCGAGTTTACAGCTGAAATATTAGGATTAGTTAAAACTAGATTAGTACATTAAAATGCAACTTGTCTGTTAAGTCATATCTTGGTAGAAACAACCTGAAGACCTAATTTTAGTGGGTGACTGATAGGTTTACTATTGTATTTTCCTGCATCCAAAAGTATGGAAACATGGAGGAATGGGTGCAGGAAAACACAATGGAAAATCCACCAATTAACTGGTAAAATCGAGTCTGTAGGTGGTTTCCACAAAGATATGACTTGGCAGACCAGTTACATTTTAATACGCTAATCGATTTTTAACTAGTCCTAAAATTTCAGCCGTCAACTCGATGAGGTGATGATCTGTGCAGACGCCTCCAGGTCTTTAATAAAATTTGTTTTAAGGAAGTAAAAGATGGAAATATGGACAGATAAACTGAAAGATTTGCTTTATTAAGATTTTTGTAAGTGCATATAAAATTTCATTCAGCTTGAAATCATGTAACACTTTATAACTCAAGCTAATTTTCTGTAATCGAGGTTTGGCAACCAACATATCTGATCTATAACTATAATCTTTCTTTTACAGATTTAAAATTAACAATAAATTAACAGTAAGTAGGCTAATAATACAATATAATAACATTAGCAGCGGACTTCGCACAGCGCATCTGTCGCACATCGTTAAAGACACCTTTATTAGTTACACATTTCATTTAATTAAAAGCAGATTTTTAAATTTTCATATGGAATTAGGATATTTTTCCACTATAGGGACCTTGGCGTTTCTTAAAAATCTTGGCGCAATTCAGACTTCATAAACTGAGATATGTTGCCAAATGATAAAAACAACAACGAAAACAAATCTGATGAACTTTTATGCTATTTACATGCGTATATATAAACATTTTATTTATACACGTATAAAATATTGTTTTTTATATACAAATGATTTATGTTGGTATATAAAAATAAATAAACGGGTTCCTTACATTAAATAAATTGTATACATATGGAAAAAATTGCTTGTGTATATTACACAGTAGATAGGTTGCCAGAAAATGCGTTATTATCAAATTTCTTTTCTCGTCAAGGCTATTTTCTCTATTTCGCCAAGGTTACTATATCGGAAACATACCGAATGGCGGTTATATTTTGTTAAATGTTTTATTGTTTTAATATCGTGAATATATCATAACCTATACTGATTAAAATTTTTAGGTATATTCATTTTTTCTATTTAATAAACATCTTTGAAAAAGCATATATATAAAGTTTTATTCTGCTTGAAATTACGTGATCCCTTCAAAACTCTGTAATCGAGTATTGGCGACCAACATTGGCGCAATTGAATGTGAAGAAACTGTTTACGGCCAAATCAACACCCCCTGTTTGAAGGGTTTAGAGGCGGAAATTCTGTGTTTTCAGATTTTTCTGGTTAATTGTGCTACAAACCCGACTTACTTGTGAAATTTCATGTTTCTACGACTTTTAGAAGTACCTTAGTTATTTGATGATGCGAAGTGAGTCAGTGACAAAAAAGCGCTTTTTCGGTATTTAATATTTCGAAAACTACTAAATACAGAAACATGAAATTGTGGAACCTTAGTTCAGTTTGATCATACGAACATGTGCATAAAAGAAAAAATTCTATATCTCTCCCTAAAACGACGTTATGAGGGGGTGAAAAGTATGCCGAAATGGTTCAGGAAAAGGTAGCTTACGGCTTGTGCGAACTTGGCGGACGCACTGCCGTGCTCCCAGATACCCGTGCAATATCCTTATCAGTGGACTGAGCTACTGTCATAGCCTTATGATTGAATTAATAGGAATAGTGGCATTTTCCCTCATTTTAAGTATAACACATTGGATTTACACGTGAGACTAACTTTGTCATCTAAATCTATTTATAATCTTTATGTGTGTCTAGTTAAATATTTTTTGTTATTTTCGCTATTACCGATATTATTTTACTGTACTCTTAGCATGCCCGCCACGTATCCCCAGGGGTACGCGTACCGCAGATTGAGAACCGCTAATTTTGAGCTGTACTGTGAAGTATTGTGGCTGTGAAGTGCAATCCAGTTTTCAATTGCTGCAGTGGTAGTTCGTTCCCATTTTCAACATTAATTCATTATTAAACATCTATTATCACAGATGATACTTTGAAACACTTAAATGAAACTAAAATGCGCAAAACAATTAGAGTGCGTTTTATTACATTTGCTTTATTTTTATTTTACTTAGGTATTCATAAATATATTTCTTTATAGTATAATCAATGTTATATACTATCATAAAACAGTTAAACTTAACACAAGCCTGTGTTGTTTAACTTTTGATAATTGATTTTCGTGTATTTTTTAGCGCTGAATCCGAAAATGACCTTCATTTTTAGCCATCAATTCAAGATTTTTTGCAAATTGTAAATTTCAATTGTAAAAAGTAAAAAAATAGAGAATATCAAATACTGAAAGATACAGGAAGTGATTGAATTTCTTAACTTTTGATAACTGATTTTTATATATTTGTTAGCACTGAATTCGAAAATGACTTTCATTATAAACCATCAAGTCAGGATTTTTTGCAAATCGTAAATTTCAAAGTTAAAAAATAGCAAAATTCTGATATATAACATAGATGTGATGGTTGTGTTTTAAAATTTTTTTTAATTTATTTTTATGTACTTTTTTAGCACTACATCTGAAAATAACCTTCATTTTTCACCATCGAGTAAGAATTTTTCACAAATAGTAAATTTCAATGTTGAAATGTAAAAAAAAAAATTGCAAAAAATCCTGACCTGATATTAAAAAAGGAAGGACATTTTCGGGTACACCGCAAACTTTCATTGAATATACCGGGTGTCCCAAAAAGGACTGACTGATTTTAAAATTCAATAACTTGCAAACGGTGACAGATATTTAAAAAATTCTTGCAGGAGGGTTATGCATAAAGTCAAAAGTTTTATTACAGTGATTTTCTATTTTAGTTCGAATTACAAACAATAGATGGCGCTGTAAGCAATAGTCGCTAAATACAGGCTCGATTTTTGGTCCTTTCTGTTGTTCCATGCAGAAAAAGGAGATGGAAATGTATTATCCGGGCCACGAAGTACCAAAAATCCAGCCTGAATTGAGCCTCTATCGATCGCAGCGCCATCTATTGCTTGTAATTCGAACTAAAATCGAAAATCACTGTAAAAAAACTTTTGACTTTATGCATAACCCTCCTGCAAGAATTTTTTTAATATCTGTCACCGTTTGGAAGTTATTGAATTTTAAAATCAGTCAGTCCTTTTTGGGACACCCGGTATATTCACTGAGCACATAAAAAAATGCAGTACTGATTGCAATTCAAATAGTAATTTTTAGGAGATCAACCAGTTAATAATTGGTACTAATCATATTCAATTTTTTAATGAATTCATTAAATAAAATTCTAAATTAATTTCACTAAACCTCTAAAACCGAATTGCTTTCTAAAGCGAAAAAAAAATATGAATCAGTTTCCTTTGTATTAAACGGATACGAATGGCATTCCTATCACCAGAGTCCTCTTTTATAAAAAATCAATACACGTGTACTTAAGTCTTTTTCTCAAAGATATTCGGAAATGGCTTATATTAATGTAATATTTCTGAGCGAAGAGAATAAAATATTAAATAATTAATACCAGTTGCAGTCGTACATTACAATCGAAACATTCAGATAACTCAATTGCCCTTGCAAATTGTGTGACTTTTGCATGAACTCTAAAATAATGAACCAACATTTTAAATAACGCAGGTTTATTTGTGTTCACTGTAAAAAAAAATCTGTAGTTCTACAGATGTAAAGTTACATGCTTACTAAACTTTCACCTGTAACTGTACGAAAAAAGCTGCAAATCTACAAAACTAGTTTTTGTAAAGCTACAAAAATCTGTAACTTTACAAATGAATCTGCTAAAATTTCAGTAATCTTACTAAACTTTTATTTGTAACCCTGGCTGCAGTTACATGAAAAATTCTCGGAATCCCAGTTTCCAAAAAAATTCTTAGTAACCTTACAGATTTTTTGATTTTCGGCGCAAAAGTGTGTCTGTTACATGAAATTTTGTTGTTGCCGTTACATGAAAAGTTCTAGGAATCCAAGTTTCCTAGAAAAACTTCAGTAACTTCACAGATTTTTTTTTTTTTACAGTGTTTGTATGAAATTTGAACCAAAAATTTACAAAATGAATCATACTATCAATTAATACATAATAAGTGTCTATCTTTAAAAAAAGAATGAAAGAAAAATATTTTTCTCTAAATAATATTTCTTATATATTTGTTTTTCTAGTAATTAAAAGTATATATACACTTTTTAATTGAAATATATTTTTTTAAAAAGCATTTAATGGACAACAATGTTTCAAAATACATTTTATTCCTTTTAATTATATTATAAATGCATTTATTAATTTTAATTTTAAACTTAGCTAAAACATTTAAAAATTGGGTACATGTATATTCATGTGAAAAAAAAAGCACTACAATTAGAGCGCATAAATGTTGTGTGGAGATTATATATAACACTCTTCAAAGAAAATAAATAAATGCATTTGATCTAAACTTTAAAAAAATATATTATTACGTAGTTTTCCCCGAAAACAGGGCTCATAGAAAAATCTAGATATGATTATAATTTCAATCATCTATACTCCTATTATAAAGAGGAAAAAATTGTTTATTTGTCGGAGATAAGCTCGGGAACTACCGAACCGATTCCAAAAGTAATGATATCAAAATGATGGTGTTCGCCCAACTTAGAACATAGGCTATATCTTATGTTGGTGCCACTACCCCAAAGGGGGTGCAGGAGCAAAAAACGTTCTAAAAATGCAATTTATGTGTTACTGATGGGCCTAGAAATATGAAATTTGGTATATTAGTTACTTATAAGATATAAATGGTGTCTAAGAACTGTTCTTAAACAATTCGAAATTTAAAAGGGGTGAAAATGCACAAAAAGCGTTCTAAAAAACGTTCTAAATGGTAGTTTCTACACAATCTCAGGAAATACCAAACCGATTTAAAAAATAATGGCGTCAAAATGATGGTGAAAATCCTTTCTCCAACATAGGCTATGTTTTATGTCGGTGCCACTACCCCAAAAGGGCTGCAGGAGAAAAACGTTCTAAATTGCGGCTTTTGCGTGACGGAAGGGCCTTGAATCGTGAAATTTAGAATGGTAGTTAGTTATAAGATATCAATGATCTCTAAGGACATTTCCTAAAAAAATCGAAATTTAAAAGGGGGGGGGGGGTCAAAATGCGCAAAAAGCGTTGTAAAAAACGTTCTAAATTGCAATTTCTATGCAATCTCAGGAAATACTGAACCCATTTCAAATATAATGGTGTAAAAATGATGGTGACAGATCTTGCTCCAAGATAGACTATATTTTATATATGTTTCCACTAACCCAGAGGAGATGCAGGAGAAAAATGAGCGAAAAGCGTTCTAAAAACTTTCGAAATGCCCATTTGTCAGCAATATCTCAGGAAGAATCAAACTCATTTCAAAAGTAATTGTAGGAAATGGATGCTGAAAGCCTCTGCTCTAACAATGACGCTATTTTATGTCGCTATCACTATCACCTAGACGTTGCAGGAGCAAAAAAGCGTTCTAAATTTGGATTTTTGTGATCGGTAGGGGCTAGCAACTTAAAATTAGGCAAGGTATATATTTATTAGATATAAATGATCTTTAGGAACAGTTTCGAAAGAATTAGAAATTTAAAAAGGGGTGAAAATGCGCTAAAAGCGTTCAAAAAACGTTCTAAATTGCGATTTCTACTCAATCTCAGGAAATTCCAAAGCTATTTCAAAAGTAGTGGTTGCAAATCAATGGTGACAGTCCCTGCTATAACATAGGTTATATTTTAAGTCGTTGTCACTACCATCTGAGGGTTGTAAAAGCAAAACATGTTCTAATTTGCGTTTTTTTGCATAACTGAGGGGGGTCTAACACTGTGAAGTATGGCATGGTATTTATTTACATGATGCAACTGCTTTCTAAGAGCAGTCGGAAGAAAATTCTAAATTTTAAAAGATGAAGTGAGCGAAAAGCGTTATAAATTACAATTTTTATGCAATCTTATCAAATACCAGACCAATTAAAAAAATAATGATGACAAATTGTTGGTGATAGAACCTGCCCAAACATAAGCTGCATTTCATGTCTGTGCCACTACAACCAGAGGGTTGCAGGAGCTAAAAACTTCCTAAATTGCGATTTCTGTGATACTGAAGAGGCTAGAAGCTTTAAATATGGCATGGTAGATACTTATAAAATATAAATACTCTCGAAGGACTGTCGAAAATAAATTTGAATTAAAAAGGGGTGAAGCGAAGGGGAGGTGCGAAAAGCATTCTAAAAATGTCCTAAATTACGATTTCTATGCAATTTCAGGGAATATTAACCCATTATAAAAAGTAATAGTTGGGAATCAATGGTAACAGTCTCTGATACTACACAGGCTATATTTTATGTCGAAGATTCTACCACCTGGGGTTCACAGGAACAACAAACGTTCCAAAAAAGGCCTTTGAAAGCATTCTAAATTACGTTTCTGTGGAATATTAGGAAAAACAAACCAATTTCAAAATTAATGTTGGCAAATTAATGGTGACAGTTCCTATTTCAACATATCCCTTTATGTTGAGAGAGGTGGTAGGACTTGGAATTTCACATGATAGTTAATTTTAAGATGTAAGAAAATAGTTTCTAAAAAATGCAAAACTTCAAATGAATACTGAAATGAGCATATTAATTGAGCATAAAAGTTTCAAATTATTTTCTAAATTATCATTTATTTAGTTTTATTTCGTTTTATTAATTTAAGTCTCATTTATGCCTAATGCAGTGTAATAATGATGTTTAAACAAACTGTGTTTTAAATAGTAATTTTTGAATTATTCCTAAAAGTAATAAGTATCTTTTAATAAAAAAAATCTTTTAATAAAATAAAATATTACCTTTTAATAAAATAAAAATTTAGTTAGTACCTGTTAAAAAAAAATTAGACTTATAAATACCACTTGGCATATTTCAAATATTACGCGAGCAAAGCCGCGGCGTTTGCTAGTATTTAATAAGCGGCTTACCAGTGAAAAGGGAAATATTTCAGATAATAATCACTTTCACTGAAAATAGCATTTGCTTAATGAAATTCTGATTTATTAAATTGAAATGCTGAAACTGCATTGCTTTGAAAAGCAATGGATAAAATATGAATATGCTTCCTATGCACTATGAAAAGCATTCCGATCTTTAGAATCATCATATCTACGAAATCAATAAACGTTTCCTTCAATAATTTTCTCCAATTTATTTGGATATTCATTATATTTGTATGATACCTCTGAGAGCTTAGAACACAATGACAAAGAATTAATACTAGTTCTGGACATACATAACGATCGGAATATCTAAATATTTGAATTCACATCGCAAATTAATATATGTAGTTAACCCTTTCGAGGGCGGTGTCCTTAAAAAAAAGACTTCCAAAACTCACAATTGGCACTAAGAATATTTAATTAAAATTTCCCTTTTAATGTACGCAAAAATAAACATGTTCATATTTTCTAATATATTCATTTATAAATTCTGGTGTCATTCCGTTATTTCATCAGTTTATAAACAGTATTTCCCGCGCCGGAACGGGTTTATATAAAGTATGTAATACGCTGGGTGATTCCTGATTTAACGTTTATAATCAAATTACTGTTAAAAGTATTTGCTGTAGTCATGGATGTGTTGTCTAGGTATAGTGAAATGGATATAGATTTCGTGAACAGTTTCTTGAGGCTAATATTCAGCATAAAAAATAGCTAATACCCCTCATTTATATAGACAAGCAGGTTGGTATCAAATAAAAGTAACCCAACAACAGTCTTGTTTTAAATATATGAGAGTATTAATAATGATATTAAATGCTGCAATTGCCTGTGCACCGGACTACGGAATATTCTTCTCCTAGTACCAATCTGCAAACTGAGGATTCCTTTCTCGAAAAGATTAGAAGATACTACTGAAAAAGTCTAATATAAAGTAGCGCAGCGTTTTCGATATTGTGTGAAAAAAGGCTTACATGTAAAAATAACTTTTTTTAGAAGCTTTGAAATGCACATTTTTGTTTCTTTCAAACAGTTACTTAAATACGCGACACTAATTACATATATCGTGGTAGAGGATTTGCTTGTTTTAAACTTTAATGTTGATTTTGTTGAAATTTCTCAAGAAGTTTTTATCCAGAATCTCTGGGCTTTCTTTTAAACTAATGACAGTGGATTGGCGAGTCAATATCTTGCTGTAAATATTTTGATTTAAAATATAGTACAGATTCTTATTTATGATAAACGTAATAATTTCCTGTTTAATATTAATCAGCTTGTTAACAGCTCATCTAACATCCATAAACGTATCTATTTTAATTTTATATTCAGTCAAATATGAATTATTATAAGATTTTATACCTGTTTCAAAAGAAATGATTTTTTTTTTTTTTTTTTTTTTATATATATATATATATATATAAGTAAGCCACATTACAAAAAAAAAAAATATTATTCCCCTTGATTAAAAAAAGAAAGAAAATATTCATATTTTGCTGATGGCTTCCATTAATGATTATTTGCGTCAACAGTAAATGATAAAGCCTTTACAAAGTGAGTTTTACGATGATGATGATGGCTATCGTCAACAGTCAACGAAATCGGTTTGATTGTTGGAAAAGAAATTATGTTTTGTTATATTGTTTTATTTTTTTTATAATAGAAACAGCTGATTTGGCGGTGTGTGTTTTTTCGGCGGACATATATTTCATCTAAGCAATTTTAGATAAGTTCAGTCACTAGGGTCACACAGAAATTGAAATACGGCTAAATGGTAGAAGTTAAACATACCGACATTTAGGGATGTCCATTGTAGTTCCCTCGAAGATCAATGCGCTTTTGTAGGCAAATTTTCGAAAGATTAAATGCCTTAAGCCATGCATTTCTTGGGATATATAAAAAAATATTCTTTTATAGCAAAACCAATCTCATCTTCGGAATGAAAACGACTCCCATTTTTTTTTTTTCTATATTAAAAAATAGCCAAAAGTCACACATAGCAAGATCATGAGAATAGAATGAATGTTTTATCACTTTGATGTTTTTTTTTTACAAGAAATTCAACAGTAATCCTTGCTGAATGAGAAGATGCATTGTCATGGTGAAACACGTACCAACTATCATCCACCTATTGAAGTATTTCTGAAAGACAGTTAGTGGTGTACCAGTTATTTCTAACTGTCTTCTGTCTCTCTAGCCTAATGGCTTTGACCATGCCTGTACTTCTGAAGAACGTGGCGTACATTACTTTTTTCTGCATACATTACTTGCTTGTTGTCGTCCAACCATTCTTGGTTTCGGGTCATCTTGAAAGATTCATACTTTACGTTCTTGACGTGTTGGAACATCAAAAGGCATATGTACGTCTCTTTACCAGTTATGATTTTTGGAATAATCCTAGGAATGCTTTCTAAAAAATTGCGAAAAAAATGGAATCAGCGAAAAGCGTTCTAAAAATGTTCTCAATTACGATTTGTGCAGAATTGTTAAAGATAGAAACTTGAAATTTGTCATTGCTGCTGCTTTTAAAAAGCAAATGCACGCAGATAACACACTCTTTTTAATTGAAATTTAAACGGTTTCAGGTGGAAAAATCTAAACTTATGATTTCTGAGACATTGAATATGCAAAAAAATGGAAATTTAGCTAGGCGGTTACATTTAAGACACGACTTCTTGCTAAGAATAGTTTTAAAAAAAATCCAAATTTAAAAGGATGAAATAAGAGAAAAACGTTCTAAAAATATCCGAATTCATTTCAAATTTAGAGACATCTTCCCAATTCTGACTACAAATCACTAGTAAGTTCATTTATGTGTCATTCAAATATTATTTCCTTCATTACTAAAAAAAGTAAATTATTTTTTTAATTTCAACAAATTACTTTAACATTAATTAAATACTCTTAAAAATGTGCTGTTTTTATTAAAATGCTTTTCTCTTTGAACACCAGTTTTTGTCAGAAACGGCCAAATTTTGAGAAATAAAAGCAGGATAAAAAAAATTATAAATCAACAGAGTAAATTTTTAAAATGTTAACTATATTTTTTTCAGCATAGCCGTATATTAATCTTTGACCTCTAGTATTTTTATTCTTTTCTGATTATTCTTTTGGAATTGTTTATATCGGACAAAGACAACGACGGGTGTGTCAGCTAGTTTATACGTATAATGCTCAACATTTTTATAATTTTCTAATTCAGTTTACTTATTTCCTCATTAAAATTATTTCACTTTTTCTTTCATAACCTCAAAATGCCACTAGTGAATATCTGCTATTTTATTTATTCTGTGTTAACATTCATTCCATTTTAGAATATGATTTTTCTTTCAAAAGCCTTTCTTTTTACAGGGGACAAGTTTTAAGATTTTTTGTGGTACTTCCGGTTTTGTATTATACCTTTCATAAAACAGTTAAGATTTCTCTACCGTAGAACAAATATAAAATTTGCTCTTGGTTATTCTTTGAACTACGATAAATTCTTTCTGGCTAAAAACACTAGTCCACACTTCACGAATCATGCGAGTAACAATCTAATTATTAGATTCTGCATTTTTACTAAGAACCTAATTAGGAAATTTTAGTTAAATGGATACTCAGATCGCTGAACCATATATTAATATCCAACTTTAAAAAATACACCTATCTGATCACGTTTCTACTGCTGTATCACAACCAAAAATACACAGGTATCTTCTACATTTTCCATAAATTTGTTCCATTAATAGTGGATTGCTACATATATATAATGATTAAATTCATATATATATATTTAATTTTATATTTCTTTTTTTTTTTTATTGTATATTGTCTTAGAAATATCTTTTCATTTTCTGATAGACCGGGAAGCGGCAGCACTATCTACTAATTAAGTTCACGGCTGAAGTTCCAGAATTTAAACTCTATTCGCACATTAAAATGCAATCAGTCTGCCAAGTCATATCTTGGTGGAAAACTCATGAAGTTCGGATTTTAGCAGTTGACTCGTATGTTTACTATTTTTTTTTTTCCTGCATCAAAAGGTATTAAAGCATTGGGGGCTGGAGCAGGAAATGCAATGGTAAAACTACGAGTCAACCGATAAAATCGCGTTTTCAGGTGTTTTCCACCAGGATATGACTTTGCAGGCTGATTGCGTTTTAATATGAGAATAGAGTTTTAACTATTATATTATAACCATAGAAAAATACTGATCAATTAAGTTAGATTTTTTTTGTCACATAATTATCACTTGGTTATGAATTAAATTACGAATGGAGGCGTAATTAGTAATATCAGAAGTACTTTTGATATTCCTTCAGAAATCCGGAATTTTCAAAAATCCGGGTTAGTCTAGGTCCCGACGATGCCGGATTTTTAAGGTTATACTGTATATAATAATTAAAATAATGAAATACACTCAAGAAGAGTCCTTCAAGGTGGCACAGTCGGCAGAGCTTTGATGAGCTTAACCACCCATGTTTGAACCCTAGTCTGGATATTTTTTCACTCTATTGGTTTTGCGCCTTATTTGCATTGCGAATAAAAACAAAATCACGTAATTAAATTTATATTTACTACTTTTCGGGCGTATTTCATCATTTGAATTACAATAGGGAGCCAATTATCTGAACAAGTCGGGACAGAACATAGTTCGGATAGGCAAAAGTTCGGATAAATGGATAGACTATTTAAGGGACTATATTAAAACCTTCACATTTTATCCAGGCTTAGGACTGCCAACATCAGTTATTGCTGCCGTGTTTAAAAATTGTTTTTATTTATTTA
The DNA here is from genome assembly GCA_963932465.1 of Maratus speciosus. NCBI lineage: Eukaryota > Metazoa > Arthropoda > Arachnida > Araneae > Salticidae > Maratus > Maratus speciosus. The sequence goes on along the minus strand of OZ010795.1, from coordinate 275,782,193 downwards.
TTTTTGTCTTTTCAATTTTTTTCATTTACTTTATATCATTTAAAATTTTCTTTTTCTCTTTTTATCATTCTCTGAATTCCAGAGATTATAATTTAAGCAAAAAAACTTTTGATTGATGCTTGCTTCAAAGAAGACATTATATCCAATTCTGCCATACTCGGAATTCTTCTTAAATATGTTAGTTTAATAGCATCAGCGTTTTTATGCCGTTCGAGCCATTTCATAGCTGTTTACAAACATTTAAAGGCTTCATTGTATGATGGAAACTGGGTCATTTTCAGTGCATTCGTTTTCATTTTCTTCAGTTTCTTTTTCATCTTGAATCTCATCCACAATTTCATCATCATTTAAAATCTGATAACCAGGGTCATGTTACGTCACTATTTAACAACTCATTAATTTTATTTTCTTCATAGCTTAGGACTCTTCCCATCGCATATATTATTTTACATTCCTCATTTTCTGATCCACTATCAGATTTTTTCTTTATTTAAAATTTTATTCCAAGCCCTTTTTAATATTGAGGATTTTTCTAGATCCCAAAATCAACAGCTATTAAACTACAATCTTTCAAATAAATTTTTATGGTATCTTGGGAATCAGGCTGTTTCTTCAGATAAAAGGAGCATTCTTAACGTTTGCTTTCTATAAAGTCGTTTGAATGCCTTTATCACACTTTCATCCATGGGTTGGATTACAAATGAAACATTAGGTGGCAAGAACTTTACCCGAAAAATGAGAGAAATAGAGTGTTTGGATAATTGAAAGTTCGGGTAAAAACAAATTTTGAGAGAAATAGCCCGTTCGGATAATTGGAAGTTCGGTAAAAAAAAGAAAAAAAAAATGAGAGAAATAGGCTGTTTGGATTCTTGGAAGTTTGGTTATTTGGATTTTCGGTTACCGGCGCTCTACTGTATTATAATCAACATCACGTTATAAACAAAATAAAAAAACGTGGGTGTATTTCATCGTTTGAATTATTATATGTGTATTTTGTATGTAAAGATTTAACGTTAGAATACAATTAAATTCATTTTATAATTACAAGTGTGTTTTTTATAGTAAATTATTTTATTTTATGTTTGCGAATATGAACGTTAACTGCCGTTCATATTTACTACATTTCGGGCGTATTTCATCATTTGAATTATTATATGTGTATTTTGTATGTAAAGATATAATGTTAGAATACAATTAAATTCATTTTATAATTACAAATGTTTTTTTTTTTTTTTTTTTTTTTTTTTTTTTTTAAGTAGATTATTTTATTCTGTGTTTGTGAATATGAACGTTCTGCCGTTCATATTTACTACGAAAGAAAAACTCAAAAGAAAAGAGAAGAAAGAAAATGAGAAAATAAATATAAGAAAATAAATACTTTATTGATAAAGAAGTGTGCTGTTGAAATAAATAGGCTGATTGTAACTTATATATTGTATACTAATACCATTAGTATATCTATTGATGATAAAATCAATATAAACTAGATTCGTCGCTTTTATAGCCACCTGAAGTTGACAAAAGTAATTGGGATTTTTTATCACTTTTACGGATCAATAAAGAGAACAAAAAGTATATACTAAACTACAATTACTAAAAAATCAAATAAAAGCACTGGAATATAGAAATTAAATTAACAATTATATTTTTATTTAATACATACTTTTTCTCTTCTTCAATTTTTTTCGCCAATAATAAGAAAAATGGATGGATAACTTTTTGAAATTTTTCATGATAAAAATGTAAAAATGTTTTTTTCAGAAATCCTTTAATTGTAATACTTACTTTAAAAACAGCACATTCTTTAGATATATTGCAGCAATGACATTTAATATAATCGCAAAGCACTTTTTTCTAATAAGTACACTGTTATGTTTTTTTTTTTTTTTTCTTATGTGTGTGTAGAAATTCGCTGTTAAGGTTTGGGGAAATTATTACAATTCTTTACAGTAAAAGTTAGTTATATATATATATATATATATATATATATATATGATGTGAAAAAAGAAAAATTTGATTGCTATCCTGCTATCCTAAAGGTTTAAATTTGAAATTGGAGTCAGAAAGTAAAAACATGGTCAATTATTTAGACATTAATATCGAGATAAAAAATGGTGAGATAAAAACAGATATGTATGATAAACGAAAAAGCTTTAACTTTGAAACTACAAAAATCTTAAATTTTGGATCAAATGTGCATATCTCAATATATAGAAATATTTTTATTAACGGTTTAAACCGTATAGATAGATTGACATCAAATACTGGGGAAAAAATTCAAGAACTTTACAAATGGTATATTCTGGCATTGCACCATGGCTATCCTGAGAGATTTTTGAAGAGTCTGCTGCGAAATTTCGTAAAGTGTAAGACTTTTCGCAGAGATTTAGAGGTAATGTGGATGCGAAGAGAGGAGTAACTGTGGCTTTGACTGTTCAGGGTTTGCGTGCACGATCGTTTTGGGTTTCATGTTCAGTTGTTGGTTTTCGATGGGTCTAGGCAGCTCATTCGATTTGTTAGTTTTTTCTTTTTGATCTTGACAGGTTGTTTGGGGAGCGTTGTGCACAAAAAAACTGGTTTTAACCCCGCAGTTGCATGTCGCAAATGCATGCCGCCTGTCTCCATGGATTCAATTTCTTCTGGTTTTAGATTGAATGTTTTTAAAGTTTGCCGTTTTTAAAGTATGTTGTTTTTGAAGTTAGTTGTTTTTAGTTATTTTGTTGTTGTCATTTGGTTTAGTTTATTTATTGTTGGATCAGTTCCGTAGTTTCGAATTTTTGGTTTGGTTTTTGGATATATATATATATATATATATATATATATACATATATAACCATTAATTAAACATAACCTACCACCATCAAATATTATGAATTAAAGCTGTAAGTATATATATATATATATATATATATATATTGCTATTTTATATTTACTAGCGATTCCCAATTGCGATTTTGAAAAATTATTACAATTCTTTGCAATGCAAATATCTTTTTGAGTTTCGTAACAAAATGTTTATTGTTCTTATCAATGTATAGATTGCAAACATTGTATTTTCGGTTATTTGTATTAATTAAAAACATTACTCCGCTCGTCAAATGTGTGCTCGTTTGAATTAATTTTTTAAGTATTGAATCCCTCTTTTTTTTTAAATCTCAATTTCTTAAGCTTTGCACTTACCTCTGAACATTACTTTTTTTTTTTTTTTATGTTTGTCGTTTACAATTAATATATTTTTACAAATGATTATGATACAAAACTGGAAACTTTTAACTGAAAAATTTTTAATTTTCTTTAAAAAAAATTTTAAAGTATCAAATTGTAATAACTCCTTTTACTCTATTTGACAGAAGATAAATGTTTTATTTTGTGTTTGAAATTACACATACGCATCTTTTTGTAAACTATTTTTTACTTTATTATTTACTTTTATTAACATTATATATGAAGATAATGATATATTCATTACACTAAATATGCTAATTTGTTTATGATTTTATCATCATGAATTGTATTTATGTTTTTTCAAACATTTTTTTAAATCTTTGTTTACGAGCGAAAATCATAATGTTTTTCAAAACTGTAAATTAAGTGACATTTAAATTTCAAATAAGTACAAAATAAACTCTACTGTATCTGTGTGAACAACAAAATGTTTTTTTGTAAAATTAGTTAACTTTGTCAATCTTTCTAGAAGCATCATTTCTCAAATCCATAATGTGTCAATGTAAAATTTATGAAGAAATTGAATAAGTGTTTTTTGCATAACCTCATTATTCATGTTTGACATGCGTGTAATATACGAGTAGTAGAACTCGTTTTTATAGAGAATTTAAGAAAAAGTTCTAGTTAATTGTGTTTCTGCTTCTTGTGTTACAAATTTTTAAATATATTATCTTTAAAAGATGCAAAGACTACTTTTGTAGCTTCTTCTAGTTTCATCAAGAAGTTAAAGTAAATATCACTTTTATGTGATATCATATATAATTGTAAATTAATTTATAGAATTGTCTTTTGAAATACTATATTTTAATGCTCATGATATATATACTCTAAATGGAAAGGAATTCTGTCACTATAGATTTTTAATTTATCGGAAAAGTCAAAAACTATAGAAAAAGTTATTCGCGTCTTACCCCTTATGCAATAAATATTATTTCTTTTAAATTTACATTATCTCGTAAATTAATTTTCCTTTTCATGTTTATATGGATTTTTTATTATTTTAAAGAAAATGTAATGTTTCAAACAATTCTATCTTCATTCGCACTCCTTTGAAATTTATATCAAAGCTAATTCAATTAAGTTAGTTATTGAACTGTAAATTCCCTCATGATAATATTAAAGCCATTGCCGTAGAAATTGTTTTTTTTTATCTCTCCAGAATATTAATAATTAGTACATCTTTTTTTTAATATTCCCTCAAAGAGTGTTTCTTTCTCTTTTAATTGGCAATATTTCAAAAATATATCTTTTTTATAATATTTTAACTGTTAAGAGCAAACGTTCTGCAAAAGATTTCAGCACTTAAAATAAAAATAAGTGTAAAGTTTAAAATTATTTCCTCAACTAAAAAAGAAATATTTTTTTACGAATATTGCACAGAAAACATGTTTTAAATATTAATTTTCTGCTAAGATATTTTAATAATAATATTGCATTTCACCCCCATGGGATTAACATTATATTATTATATATTATATAACATTATGGGATTATATTATTTTACAATTTATTAGGTTAATATTTATTATGTTAATATTATGGTTTATTATGTTAATAAAAAATAGGCGGAAAGGCATAAAAAGTAGACAATTAAAAGGCATTAGATATTATAATTTATCGATAACGTACGCCAGAAATAGAATGTAGAAAAATAATACAAAATAAAATATCGCATGCTTCTAAACTGTATCTTGATTAATTTTATAATTTAAATCCCTATAAGTGTAAATAAAGCTATGAACATTTCATATGGAACAAATTCAATTCTGTGCATTGCTTCTTGTAATGGAAAATAATTGTTTTAATGTACAAGATAGATACATTAAACACAGTATTTTCACATTTCCGTTATGGTATATTGTGCTTTTTTTTAGGCACATCAAAAATCAATTGAATTAAAACCTGAAGAATGTATTTACTTTTTTAGAATATGCTCCATTGTTTATGGAGGTTGTTCGGAAGAGAATATGTATATTATTTATTTAAGTTATTATTGTTAAGTTGCATGGTTTTATAGAAATGTTATTTTAGGCCAACATTTTCGTGTTTGGAAAAAAAACTATTTATTCAAAGACATGATTAATCTTGTTATATTTACTTATATTCAAATTAAAAGCTGTTAAAATTTTAAAAACAGCATCATTCAGAATTGTCCAATTAAGATATTAGAATGATTATGCTGCGTTAAGTTCTTTTAATTTTCTCTTTTCAAAATTGAACAAAAACTGTTTGAACATATGCGAAATTTTAGAACGCATTCGTTAAAATATAAGACAAACTGCGGCTGAGAAGTTTTTGCTCTGAGATGTTTGCGGCAAGCGCTAGTTTAAAACTCATGTCAAGCTCGTGTCAAGATCATCGTCAAAGCTTTTTATCGTTTTCCGTGATTTTTTGTTTAACCCTGCATAAATGAATGCTATTTTCCCTTTAGAAGACCACGCTACAAACGTTGGACTCTTCGCTCTGACGGCTTTTTTCTTCGTGCAGATAATTAGTCGTATGAAACGTCACTCGAACCATTTTAAAATATAACAGCATGAAGTTTAGTTGTTAATTAAAGTGTATTATAAAGCATATTAAATTTAGAAACTATAAAAACATGAACTTTTACTACACATTACTAGTAAAGAGTATAACAACTATATTTAACCGACATATGCACGTTCTCATACATTTAAAAATTTCGGTTATTTAAGGGAACAAGGGACCTTAAAAACCTTAAAAATTAATTTTTTATTTTTAGCAGATCTCTCCTAAAATATTATTCAAGGGTACATTATATGCATTATGGCAATCTTTTATCACAAAAAAAATATATAAAATAAAAAATTAATTAAATTTTATTTTTGAGAAAAAAAATGGAATTTTACGCGATGATGCAATTTCCCAATATCATTGAAGATCACCAACATTTTTTATGAAAGTTTGGTTTGTATATATAAATAAAACTGTGCATCAAATTTTATATATTTGAATATAATGGTAAAAAATAAAAAATAAATAAAATTTTTTGTACAATGATTTTTGAATGATTTTTGAACAAATTTTTTGAATATATATATTTTTTTTTTTTTGTTCAACCCTGCATAAATGAATGTTATTTTCCCTTTAGAAGACCACGCTACAAACGGTGAACTCTTCGCTCTGACGGCTTTTTCCTTCGCGCAGATAATTGGTCGTATGAAACGTCACTCCAACCATTTTAAAATATAACAGCATGAAGTTTAGTTGTTAATTAAAGTGTATTATAAAGCATATTAAATTTAGAAATTATGAAAACAGAAATTTTACTACACATTACTAGTAAAGAGTATAACAACTATATTTAACCGACATATGCACTTTCTCATACATTTAAAAATTTCGGTTATTTAAGGGAACAAGGGACCTTAAAAACCTTAAAAATCAATTTTTTATTTTTAGCAAATTTCACTTTAAATATTATTCAAGGGTACATTATATGCATTATGGCAATCATTTATCACAAAAATAAAATAAAATAAAAAATAAATTAAATTTTATTATATTCATTTATATATATATATATATATATATATATATATATATATATATATATATAAATGTTTTGAAAATTTTTCGAAAAAATTTTAAATTTTTTAATTCTTTTTAATTTTATGTTCAAATATATAAAATTCGATGCACGGTTTTATTTATATATAAAAACCAAACTTTCATAAAAAATATTGGGGATCTTTAATGATATGGAACGCGCAGAGGGCATTTCGAAGATTTCTAAGACGACGCGTAAAATTCCATTGTTTCCTCAAAAATATTTTTTTTTAATTTTTTTGTGATAAATGCATGACATAATTTATATAATGAACCCTTGAGAATATTTAAAGTAAAATTTACAAGAAAAAAATGAAAAATTGAATTTTTTTCGAAAAAAAAAATTAAAAAAAATGTTGATTTTTTTTCTTTTTTTTTTACCTTTATATTCAAATATATAAAATTCGACGCACAGTTTATTTAGAAATATAAACCAAACTGTTATAAAAAATACTGCCAATTTTCATTGATATGGAATTCTCAGTGGGCATTTCGAAGATTTCTAAGACGACGCGTAAAATTCCATTTTTTATCAAAAATATTTTTTTTTTTTTGTGATAAATGCATGTATCCCTGAATAATATTTAAAGTGAAATTTACAAAAAAAAAAAAAAAAAAAAAAAAAAAGGATTTTTAAGGTCTTTAAGGTACCTTGTCCCCTTAAGATACCATATAGAACGCATTTATTTATTTATTGCCTAAGTGAGACAGAATCACCAGCCCTCAAGGGTCCGATGTAGACTCTACATGCAGAACGTATCGATTTGAGTTCATTTTAATGCTTTACCTAGTAAGTTTGTATTAGGTACTTTTCTGACCTAAAAAATGCAATGAAAGTACTTTACAGCACGTAATTGTTTGAAACAATACGACGGTAAGTAGCATTTTAGTATTTCAGTGCAATTACAGAAATATTTCAAAAATGTTTTTAACAACATGTCTCTAATTTTTCAAGAGGTGAGAAAACTTGTGTAGATATTTTGAAGTGAACACATTTGTCCTGTATGCAGTGTACTGCAGAGTGTGAAAGAAAATGATTGCTTCATAATTTTTAAAACACTGCCTAATTGTTACTCATATTTTGCAAAATCATAAAACATTTATTTGCATTTTTTTAGAAGAAATACTGAGTGAACTCAGAAAAGAAAACAGCGATTGTCACAGAATATTTCTTTAGGGCAAAGCAAGGTCGCAAACTATTGTATTTTCGAATGGAAAAATTCGAGTCATTAATTTTATGTGTTTGATTTAACACCGAGTGATGTTTTGTTCTTCCCATCTTTTACCGGAACGCCAGTTGAGGCTTAAAGTGGAGACCAGAGAAGTTTTAGGTTTCTGTTTGTATGTCTGTCTGCACAGCGATAACTGCCGCAAAAAGCATCCAATTAGCTTGAAATTACACAGATATGTTTGCGACATCATTCCTGGATTTAGCCGTATAGTTTTTGGTTAAATTATCTTAAATCGTTACATAAATATAGAAAATTAATTTTTTTGTCATAGAATCTTTTCAATCGGAACATTAAAATTTAAATTATGGATGCTAAAATGTTGATATGGAGATATTAAATTAATCCGATCGCCTTGTAAATTTGACAATAAATTATCAGAAATTTGAAATTAATTTTATAAAAATTTGGGAAAATGTATAAATATAAATATATTAAAAAAATAAGACATTTTATTTTCTCATTTTTTTACAAGTTTAAAAAGGGATTTCAATTTACTTTTCGCTTTCATGTAGTCGTTGGTTAGTAACCGAACTTTAAAATACATATAATATAAGAAAATTCAAGTAAATCTTAATGTTTTGACTCAAGAGTTCATTAGACAGATAGCTTAATTTTGCTTAATTATAGAATGCTTGTTCTGTTGAAACTGATGAGGATATATTTGGATAAAAGCATTATTTTAACTACAATAGAATAATCACCAAAACAGATAAAATAATATATATATATATATATATATATATATAAAAGGTTGAACATGGGAATCAGATGTAAGTCTCGTAAGAGGTGTTTATTGTTGTATACTTGTTACAAAATGAGTTGCCTATATTTCATATTTGAAAATAAGAATTATTTAAGGACACGATACAATCTCATGTACATGAAAATGGTTAAACTAATAAAATGACAGTAGAAAATGCATCCTTATATATACGTCAACACTGAAAAAAAGCACAATTACTAGAAATTGAGAACAAAAAATTAAATTGACAAATGGGAGTTCAGGTGATCAGATCTCCATCGGATGAAACGTATGTTTAATTGTGACAGAAACTACATGAATAAGCAGTTAGTTCATCAGAATATCATTGAGTAAAATTGCTTTTTATGCGATATCTCTGAAATTTCAACAAGCTTTGAGAAAACTTATTAATAAATATGGAACTTAAAAAAAAAAAAAATGCGGATTGTGCGAGATTAAATATTACGAGATTAATGAACAATGATAAGGAGAACGACGAGGCTCCTAACATACAGATTTACTAGTTTTAAAAAATCACGATAATCAATTTAAAATCTCAGAACCGAATTTTCAATAATTTAAGCTACACAAATTTCTGAATAATTTTCTCGCCTTGAAAATTAGCTTATTTGGCTGAAAAAAAAAGATTCATGTTAAATGTTACCATTTAAAGAAAAAAAGGCATAATTCTGCACTATTCCATTTAGTGCATAGCGTTCTACACAAATTAAGCATTGTATCACGTATTACTGCAACTAAAAAATTAATATAGCATGTATTTTTCATGCTTTAATTTTTAAGGTAACTTAATCTTGTAAATCAGAACTACAATTTACGAGATTACAATACTTTAGAAATATTGCGTCAACACAAATTTAAAAACTCCACATTCAAGATCTTATAAACATATATTTTACTGGTTACTTCAAAAATGATAATATAATGATATAGAAAATTATTTCAGCCATATTTCTACAGCAGATAATAATTTTCAGAACGATAATAATGAAATATTAAAACTGTATAGCAGCTTGATTGTGTAAAATCTATTGTCAAATGATGTATTGAATGAAATATTTCTACTAAGAGATTTAAAAAGTTGAACGTTATTTTAATTATGCATGTCAAAAAATAAAATAATAAAAAAATCTCAAAGATGTCTATAATTTCAGTTTTTTTAATAAAAATGTACAATTTTAACGCGTATAAAATTATTTAAAATTATACATAGTTTATTTATCCATAAAAAGTCATGTACATATATAGATTTACTGTACCTTCACTATTCAAAAAATCATATAACTTTTTGCTGCTTTATTTGTGTTCGATGTTTGAAACAGCAAGGGAGAGTATATAGTTTTTGCAGGTTTTCTTTAGTGAGTTATAAAATATAAACTTTACTGTTTTATACTAAAATTTGTTTTACAAAATTACGATTATGTAGCGAAATATGTGGGCACATTTCGTTATAATTGGAAAATGTGCATAACATTTCCTAAATATAAAATAAATGAAGTTAATATTGAAATAATAGTTTTATTAGATCTTCCGGTTTTGATATTGAAGATTTATTTGTATGGATGCAATAAATGACAACGGTTGGTGAAATTATATCGTCGAGAAAAAAAAAAAAAAAAAAAAAAAAAAAAAAAAAAAAAAAAACGTTTTCCTAATTATCAAATACTAGTTTCAGGAATTAGCTGAAAAATCACAATTTCAAATTTCCGAAGTTACGGATTATCGGTACGTAAAAATAGTTAATCTAATTAATCATTATTAATTATTATATAAATTTTAAATAAGTAAAACCAGTTTCTGAAAAAAATATAGTCAATTGTTATGCTTGGAGGTTGTCAACATATGACATTATAAATACAATTTTTCAATCAAAATATTTTGGTTGGTTGAACTGCATTGCAGACTGTCAAGTGTATTTAACGCATCACGAAACTTTCATCCATTCTAACAATTTATTTAAAACATTTTAAGAAAATTGAGAAAAATAATAAACTTTTTACGGAGTTCTTTTCTTCATACTACTTTTATGAAGCATAAAAAATACGTGTTTTAATTTTCTTAAAATGAAGATACTGAAATTTTTTTTTTATACGTTCTTCATTTCTTTGACAAAAAACGCGCATTCTTTTAAAAAAGAACTTTATCCGTTTAAAAATGGTAATTTTCTTTAATTTGTACATTAATTGAATTTGAAGTTGCACATATTGACATCTAAAAAAAGTGCTTTTTAATTATTAGATAAAATAAAATGTCCTTTAAGACATTGTCTTCTATAAAGGGAAATACAGAGAGATGCTATTTAATACTGTTCAGATTTTTATCATTTGAGATTAAAATTCACACAGAATTTGTATATTTTTAGCGAGCAACTACTAAACACTAAAGATTTTTTTTATTATTTTAGAAATGGCTGAAAAAAATATTTAATTAATTAAAATTTGTTAACTCATTTATTTCAATGATTTATTTCATTTTCAAATTCGAAGAATTCTTTTTCTTTTATGTAAACAACTTTTATACTTTTCATAAACAGAAAAAATATTTTTTTTATCTTTAATGTGACATAATATAATAACTTTGTGGATATTCATTTATCATATTCTAATCTCGTTCATATCCTAAAATTTGACGTTTAAAACTTTTTTCCGCAACTAAATTTGAGATACTCTTTGAGAAGCTAAGGTGAGTTTTGATTTATGATCCGAGAAAGCGGAACTTAATATTTCGTCCTCATAAATGACATGCGGATATTGAGTTATGATCTATAAATTTTAAATATGGAAGTTCATTACAATTAATTCTTTCGGTCCGCCTTTACTTTATTAGAAATGGAAACGGAGAAGTTCGGATTATAAACTACTCGGAATATTAAAATGATTTAGGAAAAATTCAGAAACTTCATACCAGAATAATTTAATGCATTTAATTAGGTTTGAAAATTCGGGTCAATATCCCATAAATACGTAATATCAGAATGTTTTTAATGATAATTTTTGGAAATCGTAAAACGTATAGCATAAATTCTGTCATTCATTTTTTTCCTGTGCGCTATTTGTGGTAATTCATACAAAAAGCATAGTGATGTAATCAACTTTAGTATTTTTTATAAACTTGAAATATTTATTTTTATTACACATAATATCCTTTTTTAATGCCAAATGATATGATATATTGCGAAAATTCATTTATCATTGCTTAAACTTCTTCATACCCTAAAATTTGATGTTTAAAACTTTTTTCCGCAATTAAATTTCGGATACTCTTTAAGAAACTAAGATGAGTAGGATTTATGATCCAAGAAAACGGGATTTATTTTTTCTTCCTCATAAATGACATGCGTATATTGAGTTGTGATCTATAAATTTTAAATAAGGAAATTTCATTAAAACTACATTACATTTAAATACTTCGGTTCGCATTTAATTATTAGAAATGCAATCGGAGAAGTTCTGCTTATTTTCCATTTCGAATATTAAAATGATTTAGAAAGATTCATGAACTTGATATTTGAACAATTTAGCGAAATTCCTAAACTTGATATCCAAATAATTTAGTTAGATTTATAAACTTGATATCCGAATAATTTAATGCGTTTAGTAAGTGATTGGAAATGCTCGTCAGTATCCCATAAATATGCTATATTAGAATGTTTTTAAGGGTAATTTTTGGAAACTGTAAGTGGTATAGCCATATATACTACACTGTAAAAAAAAATCTGTAAAGTTACAAAAGTGTTTCTAGGAAACTGGGATTCCGAGAACATTTTATGTAACGGCAACAACAAAAATTCATGTAACAGACACAGTTTTGCACCGAAAATCAAAAAAATCTGTAAGGTTACTAAGAATTGTTTAGGAAACTGGGATGCCCAGAACTTTTCCTGTAACTACAACCAGGGTTACAGATAAAATTTTAGTAAGATTACTGAAATTTTAGCATATTCATTTGTAAAGTTACAGATTTCTGTAGCTTTACAAAAACTAGTTTTGTAGATTTTCAGCTTTTTTTGTACAGTTACAGATAAAAGTTTAGTGAGCATATAACTTTACATCTGTAGAACTACAGATTTTTTTCTTTTTTTTTTTTTTTTTTTTTTTACAGTGTACCTTTCAATTGCTTTTTGTGTACTGTTTGTGTTAATTCATACAAAATTCTGAGTGATATAAACAACTTCATTAATTTTCATAAACTAGAAATATTTACTTATGTGATAACTTTGTGGATATTCATTTATCATATTCTAATCTCGTTCATATCCTAAAATTTGACGTTTAAAACTTTTTCCGCAACTAAATTTGAGATACTCTTTGAGAAGCTAAGGTGAGTTTGATTTATGATCCGAGATTAATTTTTCTTAATTTTTCGTCCTCATAAATGACAGGCGGATATTGAGGTATGATCAATAAATTTTAAATATGGAAGTTCATTACAGTTAATTCTTTCGGTCCGCCTTTACTTTATTAGAAATGAAAACGGAGAAGTTCGGATTATATTCTACTCAGTATATTAAAATGGTTTAGGAAAATTTAGAAAGTTGATATCCAAATAATTTAATGCAGTTATTTAGGATTGGAATTGCCTGTCAATATACCATAAATACGTAATATTAGAAAGTTTTTTAATGATAATTTTTGAAATATGTAAAACGTATAGCATACATACTGTCATTGAATTTTTTTTCTGTGTGCTATTTGTGTTAATTCATACAAAAAGCATAGTGATGTAATCATATTTAATATTTTCATAAACTAGAAATATTTATTTTTATACACATAGTATCATTTTTTAATGCCACATGATATGATATCTTTGTGGATGTTCATTTATCATAGTCTAAACTCCTTCATACCCTAACATTTCATGTTTAAAAATATTTCCGCAACTAAATTTGAGATACTCTTTGAGAAGCTAAGGTGAGTTTGATTTATAATCGGAGAAAGCAGAACTTATTTTCTCGTCCTCATAAATGACAAGCGGGTATTCAGTTGTGATCTATAAAATTTAAGTAAGGAAGTTCATTACAGTTAAATATATCTGTTCGCATATAATTATTAGAAATGCAATCGGAGAAGTTCCACTTATTTTCCATTTCGAATATTAAAATGATTTAGAATGATTCCTAAACTTGATATTCGAATAATTTAGTGAAATTCCTAAACTTGATATCCAATTAATTTACTGAGATACACAAACTTGATATCCAAATAAATTACTAAAATTCTCAAACTTGATATCCGAATAATTTAGTGAGATTTATTAACTTGATATCCGAATAATTTAGTGCGTTTAGTAACGATTGGAAATGCTATTCAGTATCCCATAAGTATGTTATATTAGAATGTTTTTAAGGATAAGTTTGGAATCTGTAAGTTGCATAGCATATATACTACCTATCAATTGTTTTCTGTGTACAATGTGTTATTTCAAACAAATTTCTGAGTGATATAAACAACTTTATTACTTTCCATAAACTGAAAATATTTATTTTTTACACACAATTTAAATTTTTAATGTCACTTAATATGATAACTTTGTCGATATTCATTTATCATATTCTAATGTAATTCATATCCCAGAATTTGACGTTTAAAGCTTTTTTTCGCATCTAAATTTGAAACCTTCTTTGAGAAGCTAAGGTAAGTTTGATTTATGATCCGAGACAGCGGAACTTAATTTTTCGCCCTCATAAATGACAAGCGGATATTGAGTTATGATCTATAAATTTTAACTATGGAAATTCATTACACTTAAATCTTTCGGACCGCATTTACTTTATTAGAATGGAAAACGAAGAAGCTCAGCTTATATCTACTTCGAAAATTAAAACGATTTAGGAAGGTTCTGAAACTTGAAATCCGAATAATTTATTGCACTTAATTAGTATTGGAAAAGCGCGTCAATATCTCAAAATATGTAATGCTAGAACGTTTTTCAATGATGATTGTGGAAAACTGTAGATATATTGCAACTATTCTATTTATTAATATTTTGTGTAATATATTTTCAAATAATTAAAAATTAATAGTAATTATTACATTTTAGTATAAAATATCAAAGGATGGATCACGGGTTACGGAACATACTGAGGTACTACGGAACATACAAGTGAAATGAGGATATTGAGTTATGATCTACAGAATTTCAATTTGTTTAATCTTTCAGTTCGCATTTACTTTATTAGATATAAAAACTGAGAACCTACTCACGGTACCCATAAAATAGTCCTTTTTGATACAAATTGTTACAGAGTTTAAACACACAGTTTGATTACCTATTTCTTACTCTGTAGGGAAAAAAAAAAAGAAAAAAAAGAAAAAAAAAAGCGACATTTTTATACGACTGTTCATCTTGCGCACAAACTCGATCACAGTGAATGTGCTCTATTTTTCTTTGGCTTCCTGACTATATTAACATGGAAAATACAGTAGTTGCGTAAAATTAACAGCACATTCTGCTTGCAATTTGGACGCCAGCAGTTTGTGCTGTAAACAAAATGCGTCCAAATTGCCAGCAGATTGTGCTGTTAATTTTACGCAACTACTGTATTTTCCATGTTAATATAGTCAGGAAACCAAAGAAAGATACAGCACATTTACTGTGATCGAGTTTGTTCTGGCAAATCTACAGTGGTTTTTTTACAGTATTTGTTCTATATTTATATTATAAAAAATATATCATATTATAAAAACTATATGGAATATTATTCGGAAACAAATCATGTACAATTTACTATATTGTTATAAATGTAAACGGCTTAATCTTTTGAAATCTGTCTACACGAGATAGAGATAAAATTTCTATAAATATGTAATATTAGTATGTTCGTTAATGATAATTCTTAGAAACTTTAAGATCCATTGCAAATATACTAATTATTAATAATTTTTGTGTAATATGTTAATTAATAAAAAATGGATAGTAATCCTCACAATTTAGTGTATTTATATTCCTTATAAACAACAATAAGCATTTTTACATGGATGAAAACAAATATTCATTCAAATCAAATTTTAAAATTTATTAAAATCGATGCTTTCGTATTAGCTGCATGCCAATATTTAATGAATCGCGACAGTTTTCAATTCTCACAAAGATAGACTTTATAATACTGATTGTCTTAGGGTTTAAGCGCAAAGTTCGATAACAAATCTGTTACATTTGTGTTATTTTATTTTGCTTATTTATTGATGGCATTTCAATGCCATTATGGAATCACATATAAAATAAAAAGATTTAATAAAAGAAATATACTACACACAAAAAAGGGTAAAAACTTTCAAAACATTACGTAACATTTTATTGGTTGAAAACCGACAAGTTTCAGCCACCCTGTGGCCTTCATCAGGATCTTACTTCAGTTCAGGAGAGACAGCTACTTACTTGTTCGTAAAAGTCAACATAATGTGTTGAACACGTCACAAATAACAGCGCCATCTGTACATTCGTAGTCTAATCATCCAACTTCAAAAAATATTTAAAAAAAAAAAAAAAAAAGAACTTGATAAAACCAGATTAATCACAAGAACTGCGTCAGACCTCTTTAAGTTAAATTCTGTTTCAAGGAATTTATCAAATTCCATTCAATTTCTAGTGGTTCTCTAATCACACTTTTTTGAGGATAAGTGCATGGCCAAATAATTTTTGCCTTTTCATAATATATTGCTTTAATTGGATTTTTAGAACAAAATCTTACAAGAGATGAGGATTATCTATTTTATTTTATATCTGCTTTATGTTCTTTTAATCTTGTTTCAAATTTTCATTTTGTCGTATCTATATACAACCTACCAAAAAGAAAAAAAAAGAAAATTTGAAACAAGATTAAAAGAACATAAAACAGATATAGAATATGATAAACAGTCCACAGCTCTTGCAGGATTTTTTTTTCTAAAAATCAAATTAAAGCAATAGATTATGAAAATGGAAAAATTATTTGGCCGTGCCTTATCCTCAAAACAGTATGATTAGAGAATCCCTTGAAATTGAATTGAGAATTGGAGATGTTTGTAACGAAGGAGTTCCTTACGGTATACATAGGGTGTGGTTAAATTTTTTGAAACATAATTTAACTTAAAGAGGTCTGAAGCAGTTTTTGACAATAATCTGGTTGCATCAAGTTTTTTCTTTTTTGATGTTTTTTGAAGTTGGATGGTTGGACTGCAGATGTATGGAGACGGCGCTGTTATTGTGACGTGTTCAACACTGTTTGTTGTCTTTTACGAACTAAAAAGTAGTTGCCTCTCTTGAACTGAAGTAAGACCCTGATGAAGGCCACAGCGGCCAGGTATAGATTTTTTAAATAAGGCTGGAAAATTATTTTTAAAAACATAGGATCAATCAGGTGAGATACAAATTTAAATAAATTGCACATGATACAGAATTCCCCCTCCCCCCCCCCACACACACACAACGAAGTAAAATTTGAAATTGTGCCATGTGTAGATCTTAAAAAAACTTACAGGATAAGCAAAAGTGATTGGTATAGCCATTCACACTGTCAGTATGGCGCCAGCATTCATCAAGGGCATATTTTTGCTTTATAATAGTTATAAATAATATTCCTCCTATTAAAACACGCAATTGTATTTAAAAAAAAAAACAACTTTGGAAAATAAAACTTTAGATGTTTGTTTGTTTTTTAATGAATGATAGATATACATTTTCAATTACAGATTATATCGTAGAAGTTACTTAATATTTCAACTATTGAACTCAATAGAAACAGAATTATACATTTTCGCTTAAAGTTCAAATATTGTTTCGCTTTATTGTTCAAATATTGAAATCATTTAAAACTGAAAATGAAATTTTTAAATGAAATTTATTCAGAAAATTTCACTATTAAATTTCAGCTAACAGACTAAAGTAAAATGAAAATAAAATTTTCAGTTAAAATTTACTTCGATTAAGATTTCTTTAAAGTAAAGGAAGCCGATGAAATAGAAATATACATTTTTAGTTAAAGTTTATTTAGAAGAAATGTATTTTTAAATTCAAATAATGAACCCAAACAAAACAGAAATTTAAAAAAAAAATCATTTAACATGTATTGCGAAGAAGTTTTCTTTATTGTTAAGTTAAGAATAATGTTATTGTTAACGACTGCAAATATTTCACACATATAACGGAAATTATAAATCGCCAAAAAGTACTCTAATAAGTTTTGCTTCGTTTATATAAATGTTCAGCCCAAATGGCGATTTCTATGTAATAATTACATTATTGTACAGCTCATGTTCAAAATATTAGAATAATAACTTTTTTTTTTTACAAATTGAAAATACCGTTTGCTAGTTTAGTGTATTTTAATGCAAATATGCAAACGATATTTTTATTAAGAACTTATTGTTTATTAAACTTATATATTATATTAAAATTAATATCTTATTTGAAAAGATTAACCGAAAAAAATTATTTTGAAAAGTAAAAATGTTAGAATATTTATTCAAGTGGTTCAAAGTTTTAGACTATTTCAATTTAATTCTATTTTAATTATCACAAATTAATAACTGATGGCATCATTGATTAAATTCAGGTTATTTTATTTAAAATCAATATTCTTTTTGCAGTTTGTTTGCTTTTTCGTCTTAAAATGGGTCGTGTAAGTGAAATTCTTGAATCTATTAAAATTCGTATGGTTGATGTGTATCGGCACGGTAACAATTAATGTTATATAGCGAATTATTTACGTTATTCGCAATCAAGCATTTGTAAAATACTAACACAATATCAAAACAAGTTGGAAATTGCTCGTCAAACGTGGCAAATGAGGTGCTTTCGTACTATAACTAGTTTTATAAATATTTTTTGCACCGAATATTGTACTGAATGTATATTTTAGTGCATTTCAACAAGTGCAAATCAATTTCATTCTGTTTGAAAACCTGTAACATCATTAACAAGCACCTGAAGTATTTTTTTTTCACATTGGTCGTCATGTAACGGAAAAAGTTTGACTGTCCCTTTAATTAAACTATACATCCGATTTTCATAAAATTTGAAATCACTCGACAAAGTTTTGCAACAATTATATATTTAAAATTTCAGACCATTCGGAAGGCTGTAACATCATTAAAATGCACTTGCAATAGTTCATTACCATTGGCCGTAATGTAACGGAAAACTTTTGACTGTCTCTGTATTAAACTATACATCTGATTTTCATAAAATATGAAATGACTCGACAAAATTTTGCAACAATTATATATTTAAAATTTCAGACAATTCGATTGGGTAGTTTTTGCTACGCGGACGGACGGACGGACAGACGGACAGATAGACGGACTGAACGACGACTATAGGTGCTACATATTTATATAATTACGAACGCACCTAAAAATGCAAGGTTTTAAAATAATCACCGAAATGGCGGCCGAAAACCAAAAACATCGGCCAGAGATGACAGGAAACTGAAGATGATAGTTAAGAAAAACCGTTTTAAAAGTGTCCGATTCTTGCACCAAAAGTGGAATAAAGAAGGAGTTCAAGATTGTACTTGGACAACATTAAGACGTTTCCATAAATTTACGTTTGAATCTCACGTACCGAAAACAAAATCGCCCATGACTTCAAAACAAAAGCGTATAAGATTGAATTGGTGTAAATCAAGACGTTTAGAGAGCGAAGAAGATTGGAAAAATATATTATTTAGTTTTGAAAGTATGTTTTGTGTTTCATATGGTAATCAAGATATTCGAGTTTGGAGAATGAAGCAAGAAGCTTTTAATAAAGAATGCCTTAAACGTTCCGTAAAATTTGCTGCTAGTTTCATGGTTTGGGGTTACATGAGTGCAGAAGGACCTGGGAAGAAATGCATCGTCTACGAAAAGGTTATCTCTCAGATATATCTAGAAATTTTGGAATATTACAACATTCCATCATCAAAGGTTTTATTTGAGGATAGTTTCCTTTTTCAACAAAATTTAGCGTCCCTGCATACCTTGTTATCAACTAAGAATTGATTCCACCGAAGCAACATTAAATAGTTTCCTCGGCCCCCAAATTCACCAGACCTTCATCCCATCGAAAACATGTGGTGTATAATGAAGAAAAACTCCAAGAAAATCCTCCTTCAAGTAAAACTGAGTTAGTGGCATGTATAAAGTCAATATGGGCTAATATTGATAGAAATGTTTGTAAACAGCTTGTATATAGTATGAAAGATCGATTGTACACTGTTATGAAAGCTAAAGGACATGCTACAAAATATTAACTACTATTTACTTCATATTCATAAGGTAATATTGTTGCGTAAAATAAAATATTCTAATATTTTGAACCAATCTAATGTTTATTCTAATATTTTGATATGTTTCAGAAAGCTGTATACCTGATGTATTGTACTGTATTTTATATTTTGTAAATGTTAAAATCTTATCTAAACATTCCAGACTTAATTTATAAGAAATTTAATTGCATTTACATACTGTCAAAAATAATTAAATGAAAAATATTTTTTTCTTATTACTTTTTCTCAATTATTCTAATGTTTTGAATATGTGCTGTATATGCTTATAAAGAAAAATGCTTCTCGATCAATGAATTGAGCAGTAGGTGATGAAAAGCATTCTCTTCTTATTCAGAAGTTATTAATCAAATATTTATTGAAATCTGGGTTAAGTAGAAAATAACAAAAAATATAAATGTCATAAGTCGTTAACATGTAACAGCCACACATGTATAGAGTCCGCTCTAAAAACTTAAGCTGTTGCTGAGATAACAACAGTAGAGTCTTTCACAGTTTCTGTGAGCAACGCACACATGCAGCATCTTTCGTGCTATCGGCTACAAAGAAATTATGCTCCCATAGTTCTTCAGAGCAACTCCCCACTCGGCACCTTCACACAGGCTGACTCCAACTTCTCATTAATTTTTCCCCATAGAAAAAGTTAATTAGCGTGAGATTTTTGGTGACCACATATGGGAGAACTAAAAAGTGATGTCACCTCAAACTTCCTTTTTATTGACTCACTAAAAAAATGAAGTCACTCCTTGGCTACCCGTGAGAACTATCTTTAAAATCAGTTTTTGTCAGCTCAGAGGAATTAAGTGGCCTTTTTCATCTGCTAAGATGGTAGCTTTCTTTGCAACAATCAATCAACATTTACAATGTCCAAAACGTGATAAAACATCCTCTCGAACTTGTGATATAATTAATTCATATATATTTTAAAATATTACAGATTTTTATCGTAAATGGAAAATTGTGGTGCTCTTTAACCCCGTAACGCTCGAATTAAATTAGGTTTGAAAAATTCAAATTGCTAATTGGCACCACTTTTATGAAAAAGAAATATTCACCTTATTTAATGACAGGAAAAACGATCCTAAAATATAGCCAATTTCACTATTTTATAAAACTGGTGGGAATCAAACAATTTGAGTAAAAGACACAGCCCGAGAATATGACGGGAGCGGGAGATAAGGGGTTAAGGAAACTTTAAATTTAAAAATCATATTTATTTTTGTTTCTGTTTTTTTCAACAAGAGATTCTTCGAACAAGTGTTATAAAGCACGAATGCGAAAAATTTATATGAAAAACATTCCATTTAGTGAAAATTAAATAATAGATATATTTATTAGTTTCTTCAAAATGAATTTTAATCGTCATTCTGTTTTTAATTTCATAATAATCTCTTCATTTTTACTTTTTATTACCTGAACGAACTACCTTTAAAAGAAATGTCCATTCATTAGTTAAACCAGTAAGCAGTTATTAAAAATTAAACTATTTCAAATCAGAAATTTCATTAACAATTTCTTGATAATATTTATTATTTACAATTTCAAACCTGTGATAAATAAACAATCCATCATTCTTAAGTTATGATTAGTATCATGGTTGTCATTTTAATTTAATCACAGTTTTTAGTAATAATTTTTGAGTATGAATAAACTTAAAGATGTATAGATTACGAAAACTATGTTTTGAGAAAAACCCATTGCGATACGGTATTTTCAATTCTTTAATCACGAAAAAATGTAAAGATAGTATTCGACAATTAAAGTTAGTTGGGGTAACTGGGCCATGATTTTACAATGTGACTCTGAAGCTTCTGACTATTCAGCTTCAAAAAGCTAATATTCATTTGAATTAAAGTCTGAACTTCTGTAAATGTGCTCAGTTAGGTTCCCTCTATCAGACAAAAATTACATTTTAATATTTAAAAATATAAAAATATGCATATTTGTTCTTTCTTTCCTCATGGGTCCAGTTGCCCCAAAATATGGGATAACTGGACCAGGGGTGTCTATGTTCCACAAGCGTTTAAATTTTTCATATCGGATATAGGGTCCTGTTTGAAAAAGTGTAAACAACTTAAAAACATTTAAACCAGGCAAATCATGTAAATTATATGTCAATAAACAGCGTTGTAAGGGAAACCTTTGCTGTCAATATGTCTAAAAAAAGCGCTAAAAGTGAAAATATTTGATTTATTTATACCAAAAACATAAAACTTAATTAAGTACTTATGTACTTTACTATAGATAATAAGTATAAAAGTCACATGGGTATTATAAGGAAAAAAATAGCAAGGTAAATCTATGAACAAACGGACTTTATCTTTATCCAGGAGTCGCCTTATATAGGGAAATTTTTATTGTTCCTACCAGAATCCTTAAAGAAAGGTGCGATGAAGATATTATTTTCAAAATAGTGGTAGGACGATTAAAGTTTCCTTATGGAATGCGACCCCTGGTTATAGTACAATTTCAAGGTCTGGTTATCTCACTTTCAGGGGCCAGGTACTTGCATTCGTAAAATGTTGAAATAATTTAGTGACACCAATATTTACAAGAGAATCTATCTGAAAACAAGTAAACGTATATTTTCGCGTACTTAATAAAGGTGAAATTTTCAATATAAAATTAAGGTGCCAATGTGGCAATTAGGAATTAAAATTAAGTGATGCCATAACGGCATCACCTTCTCTCAAGGTGTCAAAAAATTTGGTTTGATACCACTCAATATGCTTTTTTTAAATTTCATTATGTAATTTTAATAAAGTATTCTATCATTTTCTTTATTGTAAGCAAAAAGCAATGGAGAAATTTACTTCCCGTAGTAAGACACACACACACACACAAAAATAATTATAACTATTGTGGTAACTGGATCCAGCATGGTCCAGTTACCCCGGATACATGTACCAGTCACCCCATTCTTGAAAAATTTATGGCGTATCTGGGACCCCGGGCTTACATTTGAAACATGAAGTAAATATGTACAGATACCTAATAATATTAATGAAGTTATATGTCTAATCTTTAAAAAAAAAAAAAGATGTTTAATAAAAGTACTTACTGTATTTTAGTAAAAAGCCGAGGAAGTTCAACCATATTGACGTTGTTTTTTTAAAAAAAAGAAACGTAAAATTTTGACAACCTATCACAGCAAAGTGAGAGTTATGATGGAATTGATACATGTTGTTTTAGGGAATTGAGATTAAGTGGCATTGTTCACAAAAGCTAAAACTTAAAAAACACAAACAGTTTTTTTAGGAAATAGCCTATGGCCCAGTTACCTCGTGGGTGCAGTTACCCCAAACTAACCTTAAATGAATATTGCATGCTTCCTTTTTTTTTTTTTTTTTTTTTTTTTTTTTTTTTTTTTTTTAATTCTTGTGAAGTTAATAACACAAACGAAAAATATAATTATATTTTTGATGCGTTATCATACAGCATTTATACAGCTTATTTCCATACTGCAGCTTTTCAAATAAGTATTTTGTAATACTAAACATAGGATCTTTTTCATATTCATCTGATACTGCTTTCCTTTTAAGTTGCAACTAAATTAAATAAATGTATTGTTACTCGAATTAAAAAAATAATAAAAGGTCAAGTGCGAGCATTACTCGCGCACAGAGGGTTCCGTAGAATAAATATATGAATTTGTAATTGTATTATATATATATATATATATATATATATATATATAAAGTTGCTAAAAGAATACTAAGACTTTGTAAAAAACTATACAACGTAGGATTGGGTATAACTGTATATACTAGAAAAGTGTAAATGGGTATACCATGAAAGTTCAAAGAGATGTGGAACCTAAATAATATCAAATATAGCTATTAGTATAACTCTTTCTTTTAATATTATCCTAATCTGTTTATGATGAACTTAAATCTGTACTGACAATAAAAGCAGTGTATTGTTAAACTTCATTTGGCATTTCATAAAACTAAATTCAGCGTAGTAATAACCTTTAATTCTACAGTTTAGTTTAAACAAAACCTTTGTTCAAATTTTAAATTTGGCATTGTGCAAAGCGCGCTTCGAATTGAGGTCTCTAAGTAGCAACGCCGCCTTGGTCAGTGCCGCGTTTTTCCAGATAAGTGTTTAACTTTTAAAGTCACTCTAGGCGTATTGAGAGATACAATCAATGCAAACTATCGCGAATCTCAGAGTATTTATGCGATTCATTCTTATGAAATCTTTCGAGGGCGATGTCCTCAAAAAACGGACACCTAATTTTAATTCCAAAACAGGCAAACGGCACCAAGAATATTTAATTAAAAATTTCCTTTTATCATGTACGAGAAAATAAGCAAGTTCGCATTTTCTAATAAATTCTTTTGTAAATTATGGTGTCAGTTCATTATTTCATAAGTTTATAAATAGAATTACTCCGTGCCGGAAAGAATTAAATGTTCGCATGACTCTTAAAGCTTCAAAATTTAAGAAATTTTATTTTTTTTAGATGTTAAACTTCTATCTTTTCCAAATATTTTGATATAATTGTTTCCTTGAAATTCCGATTAGAACAAAAGTTTTGGCTTTTAGAATTATACCAGCTCAATAGCTGAAGCGGCATTTCCGAAACTTTAAAGTCATTATTTTCCAAATGGAGTTTTTGGGGCATAACGTGCAGGATACCTCACAAACTTCTGAATATTTTTTCATGAAATTTTCAAAACATATATTTTATGTTCGTCTGTATAAACTGAACCTAAAATTTCCTTTTTATTGTTCAAAAGATATTTTTTTAGGTGATTTTACTGTTAAAAGTTTCAAACTTTTGTATTAGCTAAATGCAACTTTGCATTAAAAATTTTAAAGGCTTTAAATACAAATTTATTTAAGTTCAGGGAAATTATTACAGTCTGAAGTATAAGTAAGCACCAAAAGTTTCATTCTAGTTGCAACATTTATTTTGTAATCCTGCGCGTAAACTGTTATGCCATTGTTTTGTTGGACAAATGTCTAACAGTTTCGAGCACCCTATAAATACTAATTCTGTATCTTGCAATTTTTTAAATACATGAAACGGAAGAACATACTTATATCTTTCATCCCAATTAAAATTGTGTTTTAAAATCATATACATTTTAAGACATTAAATGTCGAAAATGGTCTTTTTTAAATTTTTTTTTTCAATTTTTAGAGTCTCGAGACCCCTTAAATTTGTATGTTTTTAACAATTTGACATTTTTCGTTTTTATACTGTTACTGGACATTACATTACACATATATATCATTAAAAGTTGTTAACTAGGCATAGAGCACGCCGCCCCTGTCCTTGTGTATGTCCAAACTGACCGTACATTTAAGGGTTAATATGTCGGCTAATTAACGATGATTTTTTTGGAAAATCATTATCAACGATGCTTTTATTCTTATGCAATGATAGGTATATTCAGCGATGCTCAACAGTTTTTTTGAATGCCCGTAAATCGAAATTTGTGTATAACAGAATAATGCTAATTACTCAAAAACTATGTGACCAAGGGTAATCGCTATAATTTTCCGGCAAGGTTTATACTAACGTGTACTACCTCTAATTTTTTCATAATTTTAGTGTCAGTAGATTCGGAATTATATGGGGGAGTGACATATTTTTGCTCTACATTTTCAACAATATCTTTGAAAATATAATACCGAAAATTAAAAGGAATGTATTTTTGAGTTCAGCGTTACAAAAGCTTTCACAGGATACCCCACATGATATACAAAGAATTTTTTTTTTCAAGTAGCATAATTAGCCCCTCTACTTTTTTACTAAATACATTTATGAATGTTTATTAATCTGAAAATAAGTGGGTCAATGGTCTTTATTACTTCCCCGAATTTGAACTTTTCATGTTCCATAGTTTACGAGTAAAATGGCTGTGACAGACAGAGAGACAGACAGACGGACAGACACAGGAGTGGCCTTATAATGGTTCCGTTTTTACTTTTTAAGTACGGAACCCTAAAAATATTGTAACTCAATTAGTGAAGTTAAAGTTTTATTATAACACACATGTCGATCTTTTAAATTATATTAAAACATTTTTTTTAACATTTTAACTTTATATATTTTTAAATGTGTATTTATAAGACAAAAGTTTTATATTATTTCTGATCAGTTTTGTTACAGAATTTAGATAGATATCCCTAACTGTTTCAAATAAAAATAAAGGAATGGTTTAAGTGCGGCTTTTTGAAAGCAGCAGGAATCTCCTTGTAGATTATTTTTTTGATTTTCTGCACTACAGACAATCTTAGATTTTACTTCAGATCAGAAAATATATAATTAAATTATGCCTTTAAAAAACTACTCATATAAGATACGTTACCTTATTCACTTGGTTACGCTAGTTTACACAGTGCTAGTTCATTTATATGAAATACACACACACACACACACACACACACACACACATATATATATATATATATATATATATATATATATATATATATATATATATAATTTAAGGTTCATTCATTATATATTTATATATCATTTAAGGTTGTTTGTAGAAATAGTATTATTATTATTTTAATGGTCTAAGGGTTCACCGTAAGAGCCATATAGTTGTATCTTATTAGCCTCATATCCTGATATTACATATCTTTCTGTAACTCTAAAAGTATAGGTTTTTAATTTTATTAGCCTGCATTACAACTTTGGTGCTAAAACGTAACACAACCTGTATAAAACAAAGCTCAAAGAGTCTTCGGTGTCTACGGGTGACTTTTATTTCTGTTCATTCGTACAAGGCTGCACTGAGATTAATGTGACATTGATTATCTGAGTATCTGAAATTAATGTGACACAGAATTTTACTGAATGCATTATGACGAAACGGCCACAGAAAAAAAATCTAGCCCCCCCCCCACTTTTTTTTCAATAAATTTGGAATCACCACCTTACTCTATTGTCAATAATAAAATACAGTTCAGATTTTTTATGATAAAATGATAATAATAATAATAATAATAAATTCAAAAATACAAAATCTCCTAGCTATGCAATAAATAATTTACTAAATAAAATAACCTTAAACGGCTAAAAAAAAGTAATTTTTTAGCCCTTTAAGGTATGGTCAGTTTTGGTAGAAATTCAAATTCTTGGTTTTTAACCCTAATTAATAGGATCATATTTCATTTCTTAAAATATTTTTTAAAATTTACCATGTTATGTTACGTCAAGAGAGGATACACACAACTGTGTACTGCAGGCTCGGCTTTAAATCACAGAAAAAGTGGAAATTGTGTTTTTCTTTTTCCTCAGGATCACCTACACAATTGTATAGGTCAGGTCTTAAAGGGTTGTAAAACTAACTTTACATAGATAAAAGTAAATAAATCAGAAAATTATTATCCATGTAAGCAGTTTATTTCATCTACATCTTTCTTATAAGGTACAGGTGATACACATATAAAATGTAAACAACCTGCTTCTCAATCATTAAGTCAGTAACAACTAATTAAAATTAACATTATTTTAATGGAATGCACTAGATTAATTTTCACACAATTATTCTAATTGGCAAACAAATCATATTAGATGTAAATTTCCAACTGGGCGAAAAATGTCCGGACCAGGATTCGAACCCGGGACCTCCTGGCTGAAGCCGCCAGTGCTCTGCCATCTGAGCTATCCCGGACGATTCTTGTCGAACTTTTTCACCCAGCTAACCTTGAAGATTACAGCATCTGGTCTGAAACCTGGTTCAGCTCAACAGAATAAATCTCAGGTAATGGAACTCCAGAAATCGCTGGATACGAAATTACACTAGATTAATTTTCACACAATTATTCTAATTGGCAAACAAATCATATTAGATGTAAATTTCCAACTGGGCGAAAAATATCCGGACCAGGATTCGAACCCGGGACCTCCTGGCTGAAGCCGCCAGTGCTCTGCCATCTGAGCTATCCCGGACGATTCTGGTCGAACTTTTTCACCCAGCTAACCTTGAAGATTACAGCATCTGGTCTGAAACCTGGTCCGGACATTTTTCTCCCAGTTGGAAATTTACATCTAATATGATTTGTTTGCCAATTAGAATAATTGTGTGAAAATTAATCTTTTGTAATTTCGTATCCAGCGATTTCTGGAGTTCCATTACCTGAGATTTATTCTGTTGAGCTGAACCAGGTTTCAGACCAGATGCTGTAATCTTCAAAGTTAGCTGGGTGAAAAAGTTCGACCAGAATCGTCCGGGATAGCTCAGATGGCAGAGCACTGGCGGCTTCAGCCAGGAGGTCCCGGGTTCGAATCCTGGTCCGGACATTTTTCGACCAGTTGGAAATTTACATCTAATATGATTTGTTTGCCAATTAGAATAATTGTGTGAAAATTAATCTAGTGTAATTTCGTATCCAGCGATTTCTGGAGTTCCATTACCTGAGATTTATTCTGTTGAGCTGAACCAGGTTTCAGACCAGATGCTGTAATCTTCAAGGTTAGCTGGGTGAAAAAGTTCGACCAGAATCGTCCGGGATAGCTCAGATGGCAGAGCACTGGCGGCTTCAGCCAGGAGGTCCCGGGGTCGAATCCTGGTCCGGATATTTTTCGCCCAGTTGGAAATTTACATCTAATTTAATGGAATGTTCTAGAACTTTCCGTTTGATATCATATAACTTGTTTTCTATATAACAGAATATTTCAATCTTTAATTTATCAAATACAAAAAAACTACATTTTGTCTAACTTAAAGTCTATTCAAAATTTTCAACTTAATTTACATTTCCTGTAGTTTATTACATACTTCCAAGCTTGAACGTTTTTAATTCTTCAAGATTTACAGTAATTATAAATATTACTCAGCTAATATAATTTAAAGAAACATTTTCATTAACATAAATAGTACAAGATACATATTAATTATACAAAACATGGGCTAAAATTATAGGGTTTCCACAAGTTGAATTCTGGATACAGTTTATCTAGAGCAGCTTTTTTTGTATTTAAAAATGAAATATCTTCAAGCAAGTCTAGTATGATGGCTAGTAGGTAAAATATATTATGTCGATATCGTCGGTGAAATATATTATATCGGAATATTTGTCTTAAAAATAACAATAAATATTTATTTCTGTCTAAAACATTTGTGACATATTCTGAATTCTTTTTGCCATCTTTTTGTCGCTCAATGTACTTCAATTTGTAAGATAATGAAAAGATAGCTCAGAATAATAAATAAAGTATTCATACACTTAAAATTCTTATTTTTGGATGTCATTATTTTTAATAAATGCCACAAACGGCACCAACTCATTAGTCATCGACTGTTTAGTCACCGCCCTCTTAATACTAGGCCTGCGCGCTGACAAAGAAAAGGCGGCTGTCGTTGGGGGAGTTTTTTAATCATTTATACTGTCCCCTGAAATTAGACGCCTTATTTTACAAAAGTTTTTTTTAACTTATTTATTCTCAGAAAACAAAAGCAGAAAAATTTTATTGGTGTTCACATGCTAGGGACCGTACACACGCTTGAAAATATGGGCCTTCCACAGCTGCCACTTTTGCGTCAGCTCTCAGGCCTCGTATACAGGGGGCGGTGGTTTAGTTGACAACATATTATAACAGGAAAGTAGACAAAATGTAACACATCTGTGGTATATATTTCTATACTTACACAAACACACGTGTAATTGTAATCATGATTATGAAACCTATCCGTAACTTCCAATGAAAAAAGAGGCAAAAAAAAATGAATTTCTCACTACATGGCCAGTTTATTCTTTTTAAGTGCCTTCGTAATTATATAAATACGTCGCACGTAAAGTCGTCGTTCAGTCCGTCCGTCTGTCCACATATAGAAGAGCAAAAGCTACCCAAACGCACGGCCAATGAGAAAAAAATATTGCAAGTGCATTTTAATGATGTTACAACCTTTAGAACAGAATTAAATCGATACACACTTATGAAGTGCACTAAAATATACAGTCACTACAGTATGCGATGCAAAAATGTTTATAACACTAGTTATAGTACGAACGCACTTCATTTGCCACGTTTGACGAGCAATTTCCAAATTGTTTATTAAATCTTGTGGTAAAAAATTTAAATTTGCTCAGTAATGTAATTTTTAGTAGTTGCATAATTCTACGTGAGAGCCATTGAAAGCTGTATGCGTTTGATTCACACATATCACGTTGATGTTTAAAAACAATATAAACGATGGTTAGATTAGCTAATCTCCTAATGTATTTCGCAATGTTGAGTATTAACTGGAAAATAAATTCTTAAAACATTTTAGACAATAAATTAAGAAAATATATGAATAATACTTTGTTAAATATCCATTACTGATGTTACGCAATTACTTATAAGCATTGAATGAGGAAATATAATATTGTGAATATATGTACTAATTAGCAATTAAATTTTCAAGAAGATACTATTTCCCACTATCAAAAAATACGAGAATAACATTACAAAATAATATGTATTAATAAATAAAGATGAAACGTTTTGTAGTAGAAAAATGTATATACATGGACAAATGGAGGCATGCTTAATAAATTATTTTTATTATCTTCATACTCTTTTATTTCAGAAAAAACTGACTTATTATAAAGTGTTTTATATGGTAGTATTTAAAAAGAAAATGCACTAAATCTTATAATGGTGTTTGTAAGAATCACGTGAAAAAGAAGTAATAAGTTCTTTGCCCCTACTTTTGTATCAGGCAATTCTTACTCTCAAAGATATGCCATGAAGAATTTTGTAATTTTGGCATACATAAGTCACTTTACATACTGTGAAATAGTTCACAAGTTAATGAATTAAACATTTTATTTGCCAAAATCTCTGAAATAATCTATGGTTTTCTATAAAATGTGTTCCTAAGGTACTTTATTTATGAAACCGATAAATCTGACGAAAGGGAAACTTTGCATCATTTATGAGTATAAATTCCTTTCTGGTTCATGACGTGAAACAGAAAATTACCCTCTTCTTCATCGTAAAATATCTTATAATGCATAACGAAAAAAAATACGTTTCAGATTCACGAAAAGAAAATAAATTTTATTGGGACTATGTAAAGCTTAATGTTTCGTGAAATTATTATATAAAAAAAAGCATTTTTTTTTTAATTCTCACAAATACGCTATACAAAAAATAATTATTCTGACATCACGCTTACTTAAAACAACGAAATTTCATAAACTGATCCAAAAATGCTTATGTTTAATTAAAAACATTGCTATTAATTTCGGAAATGCAGATACACATTTTTAACTCAATACGTGGCCAATAATAACGTGATTGGCTTGACCTGTAATTTAGCACTACAATTGACTTCGGTTACACTAAGTAAAATTTTAGAACTTTGATTTTCTAAAAATAACAGCCGTCACGAATCGTAATCGAGGGAAGTAGTGTGTAAGAATGCCAAAAACTGAATAAAGCTAAAACAATCGTTGTAAAATGCAAAACATCATAAGATTTCAAAACATTCTATGTTTTAAAGTGCTACTGCATTATAAACAATGCACCGAAGTCTGTGTATTTGCATTTTAGAAAAATAAACACTTATCTGATGGCTAAAAAATGTGTAAGAAGCAGGTTTTTAATATATCT
The DNA here is from genome assembly GCA_963932465.1 of Maratus speciosus. NCBI lineage: Eukaryota > Metazoa > Arthropoda > Arachnida > Araneae > Salticidae > Maratus > Maratus speciosus. The sequence continues at coordinate 275,750,589 of OZ010795.1, read as the reverse complement.
AAATTTTATTTAATATGTAAAAAATGTGTCATACATAATAAAAAAGGAAATAAAAGTGAAAGTGTACATCTGACTGAGAAAAAAAGTAAAAAATGCTCGCCCAAGAATCAACAATTATTATACCTAAAGCTGTGTATTATTCTTTCAAAGGAAATCCAACCACCAACTAAATGTCGCAAAATCTTTAAACATCTCTGAACGGGGAAAAAAAAAGTGACTTTTTCCTAAATAATGCAAAACGATGTTTCACAGTGTTTAAAACTATGTGCCGATTTCGGTTAGATTGCGATTGATATAAATTATTTCGCAGGTGATAAATGGAATATATAGTTATTATTGATGACGCTTCGATATACGGTATATTTATTGAGCTGTAATAGAAACAAATCATTTTACTACCAAAAGAGATGGCAAAATACCCTAACATTTTGGTTCAATAACAACACGTAAATTTCTTTATTGTTATACCTGTATTCTCTTAAACCAAAAAACTTAAAATAAAGAAAGTAAGAAAAATATAAAAATTATAGGATCACAATCAGAATAACATCTGTTTTCAACGATCCCAGTTCATCACTTTGCCGAAAATATCTTCATTCTGTTACGTTCCATCAGGTTTATGCTACCAGTCTTACCTATGAATCCAGTGGTTTATTTTTTAGAAAAAGTTAGAAATGAAACAGAAATTTAGTCTATTCCATTTAAAAGCACCACACTCAAAATTCCCCAACATTTCTTCTATCGATTAAATAATTTCATATAGTTTTTATTATGCATTTCGTTATAATTTTTATAAAAACACGGATAGTTACAGAATACAATAGACAGAGTGATTCAAAATTCATGGTACAAACTTTATGTGTTGGTACAGGACTAGGTAACAATCATTTATCGTATAGGAATGTATGGGCGCAAGTGACGCGTTGAGGTACAAACAGCAGAGGGCAAATTCGGTCTTTTTTATTTCAAAATTTCTCATTCATGCTAGAAAATTTCTATACTATTATTTTCTTTATTTAAGACAGACATTTTGTAATTACATAAAGAAAAAAAATCTTCGTTGGAAATTTCTGGTAAACAGGCAAAAAAACTCGTAAAATAACAGGTAAATCTGTCAAATCTGTCAAACACAGAAAATATATAAAAATAAATAGAAATGTTTTTAATTTTTAATTCAAAAATTTTCAACATAATACCAGACATTTTCAAAGAAGAACTTTTTCTTTATGTAATCATGAAATATCTGTCTTAAATAAAGAAAATAATAAATAGCATGGAATTTTTTGGTACGAATGAGAAATTTTAAAATAAAAAAGGGCCAAATTGTGCGCCTACAGTTTGTACCTCAACGCATCATTTGCGCCCATACAATAGATGATTGTTGAAGTGTCCTGTACCTAAATTTGAAGATTTTGTGTGTGCGCGTGTGTGTGTTATTTATGACGGCCAATTATCAATACGAGGGATATGGGCTCAAATGTGTGGTGCTCTCGTGGGGGTCTTTCTAAGGGAACCTAACCCGTATTTCCGCAAGGTAATCCAAAGATAAAAGGAAAACTCCAAACGATTAGAGCGACGGACGAGATTGGGCTCGAAGCCAGTACCCGAGAGTAGAACCCCTCGGACACTGGTGGGCCCCTTAAAGTTCGTACCATGAATTTAGAATCACCTGTATATCGATAACATATGGATATCATTAAACAACTGATTCACAAATAATATCATAAGACGAAACGCAATTTTCCCCCTTGATAGGGTGGTCCTTATATGGTCTATTTTAATTTTTTTCTTATTTTCTTATGTCTTACCATCAAAATTTGTTCCAATACAGTAAAAAACAAAGGAGAAAAAGTTTGAATGAAAAAGAAATATATTTAGAGGTAGCTCAAGCTTGCTGAAGTTTGGCGATTATACTAAAAAACATGATGATATCGACAAAAAGAAACTAATCCAAAATGATAGTTTTTATTATGATAGTAAATTAATTTTACTTTTGTATAACACAAAAACACAATATTAAGCATATAAAAAGTTGAAAGTATCAGTAATTAGTTTAATTTGTATAGCCGATTTTTCTGCAGTGAGGATACGCTTTTCGGTGCTCCTCCACAACTTTCGTCAATAGCTTAAACTGAGGTTCATTTCTTGCAAGGATTCCAGTGTACTCTTTGATCAAAGCAATACCTCTCATAGCATGATCATTTACCACTTTAATAGATTACACAATCTCTAATGCAATCATATAATCAGAATTAGTGCTCCAATGTGTTGGGCCTATTTTAAAGAATCCTTGTGGTAAATTCATTTCTTTGAACTTCAAAGATTCTTTGGCAACAAAATCTTCAAAATTCTTTTCATGAAAATAATTAAGGGAAACAGTTATCCTCTTATCAAGATTCTCTGTACCTTTTTTATTTTGAAGGACTTCAACCATCTTTCTTTTGTTCAAACAGACACGTGGCTATCGAAAAAGAACAATGCAGAAAGCTCTTCTGCCATATACCATAGATGCTTTGAAAAATTCTCTGATGCAGGCTTTGCAATTTCTGCATGTATTCTTGAGTACTCTAATAAAATATTCATCAATTGAAAGTCATTATAGGGTGAGGTTTCTGTTATAGAAGCAGTGATTCAAGCTTTAAAACACCCTGACTATAAAAACACAAACATCACGAAGACCTCTTTCTTCCTTTTCGGTAAGCTTGAATCGGAACTTAAAGATGAATATTTACAAAGAATATATTACCTTAGACATCCCACGAGCATGACGCATTGCCCCTGGAAGCCAGAAACGAATTACCTGGCAGGTATTCCCCCAAGGAAAATAACAAGTTCGCCAAAATCTTGGTAATCATCCCTTAGTCCACATGTTGATGTTTCTTGTGTAGTGGCGGACTACAAAATTTCATCTTTTAAATCTTGTACAAGAGCACGAATATTATCATCTTTCAAGCCTGTTCAAATTTCTCTCTATCTAGAAAATTCCAGTACTCTTGGAAATGTTTGAATAAAGGTACTTCTGGACTTGATTACGAAGTTCCCAAAGAAATATGAAATACTTTTCCAAAGATAAGTTCCATAATATAATGACGGCAGGCAAAATAAAAAAGGTTCGTTCAAAGCATTTCTTCAAGAATGACACAAGTATCTTTCTCTTTTCCTGTATTTGCTGATGTGGTGTCAAAGCTCATTCCAATCACTTTATCTACAATATCCCATTCATTCAAAGCTTCATAAATTGCATGGGCTTGTACTTCGCCTATTGCAGAAGGAAGTTTAGCAACTGAGAGTATCTTAGAAACTCCTTTTCCAGAAATTATAACTGGTAGTCTATCTATTTTCTCTTTACCGGTTAACTCTGGTAAAAGTTTTCCATCCTTATGGACAATGAGGGGAATATTTCTTTGTGGCTGTTATTTAATTTCTATGATTGTTTAATTCTATTAACAATTCTCTTTCTACGAATTGCACTTCTGTTCAGACTGATTTCTTTAATATCACATACTAAACTCTTTGCTGTTTCTGCAACTACAAATACAGCTTTTCTGTCTGATAATTTTGTCCTGTCTAGAGTTGTTACTAATTCTGGAGTTATGATATCCATACGACCTCTCTTAGCTTTAGATGTCCCAGGATCTGATTCTGCATCCTCAAGCAGTTCAATTGTGTGATCGCGTTCTTCAGTTTCGTTTCCATCTTCTCAGTTCGAGCTATCTGTAAAAGACAAAGGTATTGCTATTGCCATTTCTAATTCCAAAGTTTAAAACTCACAGTAAATAGTACAATTTAAAAATCAAAATTTCTTAATCTTATTAGCTTATAAGGCAAAAGATTTAGACTGGTTATTCAAAAAAAAAAAAAAAAAAAACATTCATGTATAAACAAACAAAGCACAAACCAAAACCAAAAGTAAGGTGACAGCAATTGCAGTTAAGTCTAAAATAATAATATAGCTGTTACTAATTTAACTCAATAAAAGTTTAAAACTCACAGTAAAATTGACAAATTTCAAATTCATTTAACACGCACTTGCTTATCTAATAAGGCAAAAGAATTAGAAAAACTGACAGAAATTAGAATTAATAAACAGCAGAAGAATTAATAAACAGATAAATAATTCTTTGTTGCTAATACTGCCATCTATGAGAGGTGAGAGACATTTAACTTCTTCATATCAATGAAATTATCTGTAGATAATTATTTAATAATTGCATTTACAAATGCTTTTATGAATTTTATAGTATAGAAAAATGACATTTTAATATATTGAAGTAATTTATCAATATAAGGATTATAATTTTTTTTTTCAAGTAAAAGGAGAAAAAAAAAACAGCAAAATGACCCGACTTATGAAACTTATACTTCTTTGAGCTACCTCTAAATATTATTTTTTAGTGATCAAATTCTACAAGAATTATTTTTAGTTATAATGGAACATATTTAGAGGGTTAGAACAATAAATTTTAAAGTTCGAAAAAAGGACCACCGCATCCTTGATTCAAAATAAAATACATAATGTGAACATTAAAAAGGTCCACAATCTTACTTAAAGGCGAGAATCTTAATAATAATAATAATATATATTTCTTCTTATTAAATTCAATACAACTGCTACTGCTACTTCTACTTTCAACTCAAGTAATTATTGGCTCTCTCATTTTCAGAACAAATTGACGTATTTGTATAAATAAACAACATTTAGTTATTAAGATATTCTCTGATGATGAGTCTGGAAGGCTTGAAAGTACTAAGAAGTTTTAAATAAAATATATATTTTAAACTTGCAACATCTTTTTTCGCCTTTTAAGTAAGATTGTGCACCTTTTTAATGTTCACATTATATATTTTATATTCAACTGATTCACTTTAAATATTTTTAATCAACTGTGTCGTAACAGCTCTTACAACTTTTCCACCTCTTATTATCCTATTTATATCTAACATTAACAATTCTTTTATTTCATAGCCTGAAATACACACTAGCAGACAAATCGAAGCTGTTCATTCATCCACATATTAAAAGTGCTATCAAAATGTCACGGCCCAAAATATATGACACCGTAAAAGATATAAAATGAAAGGTCTTTATTTGGTTTCTAGAAGTGTAGTTTACAGAAACGATATGCTTGCATAAAGGAATATAAATGAGAATATTTGTATTTTAGAAAAGTGATAGTGAAATGGAGAACATAGATTTTTTTTATTAATTTATTTTTAAGACTATGTTATGGTAGTTAAAGTATTTTATTATTAAACGATTTACAACAGCTAAATGATAAGGGATTTTCCATATATTGTCGTTTTTTATTTTTACTTTTTAAAATTTTACTTTTTGTTTTATGGATGCTTTAGTTTTTTTCGGTAAATCACTAGAACGAGCCTATTCAACCAAAAAAAAAAAAAAGAAGCATGAAAATCTAAGCGTTTCTTGTAAATTTACTCTTTGGCATTCATTAAGTACAAACTCCATTTCTGAAAGCCATATATTAAAAATGACAATTTGTGGAAAATCCCTAATCATTCAGCAGTTTTTAGAGAGCAGCTAATAATTCGCTCACTATATTGCCTATATCGATCTGAATTTTCACGATATTTCACTGGACTTTTTTATGAGTTGCTCCATAGTGTTGACTATCAAATTTAAAAAAAAAAAAATATGTTTTTTATCGTACTTGCATGTGCAGATCAAAAAATATGTCATTCAACTGCTCATATTTTATGAAATATTTAATATATTTACATTCTAATTACATCATATTATTTCTATTACATTTTTCAATTTTTCTGAAATTGACGTTAAATTTGGTAAAAAAAACCTGCAGGATATAAACAAAAAACATGCAAAACTTTTTGAACTTTTTAAAAAGATCGATATATCTCCGTGAATATACGTTCTATTCTTCCACAAATGAATACATATATATTGTACAATATCGATATATTCGTATGCTACAGCGATAGATCATTTCGTGCAGGGTAGATAGATCATTTTTTTTTATTTTACAGGGTGATCCCAAATATTAGTCTCTTTCTTTTATTATTTGTTGCCCTACCCTCCCCCTAATTGTTCTTCCTATCAAACCACCGTTCATAAATATGAAGTCAAACATATTCTTCATAATCCTGAAGTTCCAGAAAAATCCGACTAATATATCTTTAATTATTCAACAAGATGTCTAAAATTGAAAAGTTGTTAAAACATAATAACTCTAAATTTATATAGCTCCGTGATTTATTATTTATTTATTTTAATACGTTATACTATTTAAATACTAAAAAAGTATACAAGTTATACTGTTCTTCTTTTCAAGCAATTCACACAAAATGCTATGGTATTTTTTTCCTCTGCATAATTCACACAAAAATTGTAAAACTATAAACAGTTTCCACACACAGGATTAATTTGATTGCGTGATCTGACAAAGTTTTCATATGCTTGCAACTTCTGTTGTAGCACATGGGCGAAAAAGTCGTGATCTTTTGCAATTTACTTCTCTCTGCTAATTTTAGTATATAGACTTTTCTCCTTATATTAGAACATGTTGTCCTTTATAAAATTACCCAAGCATTTATGACAGCTAGATCTTGAACCACTGGATTTGAATAGGTCATCGTACAGAAGACATTGAACATTTTTATGATGTTCAATCTTTCGCTTCTTCCAAATCATTTTGAAGGTGTAATTTATTTTGTATATTTCTCTCCTCTTTGTAATTCTCTCTTTCGTTTTGTATTTTTTTTTTCAAAACAGTTGCGATTTATTTGTGTTTCATCTATTCTTCCACAGCATTTAGTTGTCTATTTTCATTCAGCTCACTTTCATTTTAACCGAAATCAGACGAAATTTCATGGGCATTTTACCAAAAATTTCTTTCGCTATTTATGTCAAAATTGTCATCATCATGAGAAGTAATTTCGTCTCTAGTATCATTTTCTGAATGTTCGGTTCGCAATTTTAAAGTTTTCACATTCGAAACAGCTCCGTCACAGCACCATTACTATAAATGTGCGAAACTAGAATACCACTAACTATTCCAGGCAATAGAGAGACCCTATAGGGGCTCTTCTAGCAAAATTAATAGTAGTTCTGCAAATTGGCTTACCTTATGTTTTTTTGGGTCGCTGAATCCAATTTTTACCGACTTCAAAAAAAGGAGGAGGTTATCAATTCGACGCTATTGTTTTTTTTTTTTTTATGTATGTTCACCGATTGCTCCGGAACTTTTTGTCCGATGTATGTGATTTTTTTTTAATTGAAAGAGGATACTCTCGAATTGGTACCACTTCCGTTTCATCGAAATTGGTTCAGTAGTTTTTTAATAATTCAACAAAAACCAATAAGATGAAGGATTTCACCCAGATTATCTTTCATTGTTGCAACCAGTTTCTCAATCATAAGCATAAAACTATGTATTCATATACGTTATCGCCAAGTTGTCGCCAAACATGGCGGAGTTAAGTGAATTATCGCCAAATTTGGCGGCCAAAATAAGTCGCCATAAATGAAGCCAACTTGGCTGTAACTGACTAATTTGGCGATATTCCCATTCAAATTCAGTAATGGATCTTCCCCAATCTCTTTCTTCCCATTTTCTAATCGACAGTCCTATTTAAAATTCTCAATTGGCAACTTCCACTATATAACATTAATGATAACTTTCCTGTATAGGGGCTTTGGAGAGAAAATGAAAATTTCACGCATATTTTCTAACAACCTATTAACTGTCTCGGTACTACTTAGTTATCCCGTCGACCAATTTCGCCAAATTATATAAATCGCCAAACCACTCGCCAAATTATACAAATTGACATAATTTTATTACCGACTTCAAAAAAAGGAGGAGGTTATCAATTCGACCCGTATGTATGTTTTTTTTTTTATGTATGTTCACCGATTGCTCCGGAACTTTTTGTCCGATTTATGTGATTTTTTTTTTAATTGAAAGAGGATACTCTCGAATTGGTACCACTTCCGTTTCATCGAAATTGGTTCAGTAGTTTTTTAATAATTCAACAAAAACCAATAAGATGAAGGATTTCACCCAGATTATCTTTCATTGTTGCAACCAGTTTCTCAATCATAAGCATAAAACTATGTATTCATATACGTTAGCGCCAAGTTGTCGCCAAACATGGCGGAGTTAAGTGAATTATCGCCAAATTTGGCGGCCAAAATAAGTCGCCATAAATGAAGCCAACTTGGCTGTAACTGACTAATTTGGCGATATTCCCATTCAAATTCAGTAATGGATCTTCCCCAATCTGTTTCTTCGCATTTTCTAATCGACAGTCCTATTTAAAATTCTCAATTGGCAACTTCCACTATATAACATTAATGATAACTTTCCTGTATAGGGGCTTTGGAGAGAAAATGAAAATTTCACGCATATTTTCTAACAACCTATTAACTGTCTCGGTACTACTTAGTTATCCCGTCGACCAATTTCGCCAAATTATATAAATCGCCAAACCACTCGCCAAATTATACAAATTGACATAATTTTATTTTAAATAACGAAAGAACAAATAAATTAGTATAACATTAATATAAATACAAATAAAACGTCGAAATAAAAATCACTTGATGACGTAAACACGTGTGACTTGCTTAAAGCCAAGTGAATGTGACATTTACGATCAATCATTATTGGCATTTAATCTTATAGTTTGGCGATAGATTTTTGGTCGACGCGATAACTAAGTAGTACCACTCTCTCATATACACAAGCAAGTTTTTCAATACTTATAAATTTATTTATTCTAAACAACCATTTGTCTACTTTTATATGCAAACACAAGTTGAGCCAAGATCCCTTATGCTGTTAAAGTACAGGATTAACAACAAACAAAGAAAAAAAAGGAGTTACTCTAATTAGTATTATAGGCGACATTGTTATGGTGCGGTGTATTTACATGGCACAGAACTTAAACATCATTAGGCATAAGCATAATTGCGAAAGCAAGTCAGTGAGTCACGCAGTCATGAAAACATTTGAATTGTATCAAGAAATGAGAGCAAGTAAATTTGAATCAGATTGCCCGATAAAAGCAAAAGGTGCGCAATACTAACAACAAACATGGTGTAAAGGAAATGCGAATATCATAAGTTGCTTCCGAAAGTTCTATATATTTTGCAGTACTATATTCACTAAAATACGTCAGTTACTATGCAGACCGATGACACTTTAACCAAGACTATTAAATGAGTATGACGATGAATTTCTAATCTTCCGTAATCGAGCCCACAGTTAAGGCTAGCGTGAAACAAAATATTTAATTCGCAAAACGCTTCAATGCGCCAAATCATGTTAGCTCAGAAACAACAATTGGCAATGGATTCAATAACGGTAGATTACTTAATAGTTTTAAAATCTCCACTGCCCAACGTATTGCAAATGATGATGCAATAAGAAGCATAAATGCCTAAGTGAGTTAAGCTGATTTTGTCAAGAAAGATTAAATACATAACAACCAAAAATAAACAAAATGCCGTCATGATGCAATGAGTTCTTAATTTCTCTATCAGAATCTTTAGATTTGGCGAAAGATTAAGCAAATAATTTAAATTATGAATAAAAGTACCATGCTGAAATGCTTAACATACATTCATTTAAGCACATTGGCATTGCGTATACATTATACATTACATATTGGCACTTGCATAATATCTCCATATAAGAAAACATTAATGCCACCAAAAAATAATTTGTTTTTAAATTCTTGAAGCCACAAATGAATTATATATAAATTCTCTTTTGATACTATAAAAATTTCATCAATGACTAGCCATTTGAGGGAACACCATTTAAGACTTTCCCGCTGTAGTCTTTTCACGATCATTTTTTGATAAGTTATTCGGTTTTCATGTACCCTAATGGCTCATGGTGCATGTAAACTCCGCCGCGAGTGCGAAGACCTCAAAGTTACCTCTGATGTGCCTTGCCAGGTAAAGGTCTAGTCATCTGATTAAGCTTCTAAATTACGAGATTAACATGAGTAGCAATGCACAGGTGCTAAACAACAAGATATAAATGTTAAGTAACTGGCATAAAAAAGTTCATAATTAAGAAATAGGCACTGCCGATAGAAAAACGAACGAGGCGCTCATCAGGTTTATTGCCGCTACGTGGCGATTAGGTGGTCTCCTACGCCGATGACAGTTATCAAAAACCCGTTCATCTAGGGCAACCCGGAAGATAAGGGCCTGGTCATTGGTTAGAAAGTATGGAAAATGAGTCATTGGGTCTCTGTTCTCTATTTCATATCGCATTTTTAGTAAGCCAAAGAACTTTTTATTGTCAGTTTCCAAAGTTCGATATTTTTTCATGCGAGCAGCATCTCTTGTCGTTCTACCCATGTCCAAATAGAGAAACAAAAATATTCAATTTAAAAATAAAGCTATTAAATCTGAAGAAGAATAAATGTAACATATATATATAAAGAATTTTCACAGAAAACCTGTGTTATTAATGTACACACAAATCTGGACAAAAGTATTTACTAATCAACATAACATCTAAGTCCGTACTTTCCTCCAAAAGAATTATGCAAAAACTGTAATGCGAAAAAACTAAAAAGTGAAAAATAAACTTTTTTTACCAAAAATAAAACCGACTTCAAAAACTACTACAAAGTAAAAAATATTTTTTTTACATAATAGTTATTAAGAAATTAAATTAAGAGCATTGTAATTATCATGCATATTATTATATTTATGTACATTAATTTGATTTTTTGGAGTCGGTGCCAGCCAAGCCAAGTTCAAAATTAAAATTGTTCATCCAATACACATCATAACAAGATTCAGCAAAGCCGTTTAGGAAAGAAACATTCCATTGTCAATCAACTTTGACATCATCCTGCATTTGAAAATCTGTACTTGGCTATGATTTTTTTACATAATAGCCTGTATAAACGCACTAATTTTATAATAACCCTAAATTTAGCACACATAATTACAGCTGATCTCAATTGAAAATACACGTTTATAAAATCAGATGAAATGTTTCAAAAATGGTAAAATTAAAATTTTTTAACTAAATAACAAATCGTAAAAAATCTCGTAGATATTTGGATGTGTGTCTGTTGGATAATTATACTTAACTTCGTTTGGCTGGCACCGACTCCAAAAAAATCAAATTAATGTACATAAATATAATAATACGCATGATAAATACAATGCTCTTAATTTAATTTCTTATTAACTATTATGTAAAAAAATTATTTTTTACTTTGTAGTAGTTTTTGAAGTCGGTTTTATTTTTGGTAAAAAAAGTTTATTTAACTTACCACCAAAATTTTCCCCGGCAACGCCCCAAAAATTTCCCCGGCAACGCCCCAAAATTTTTGTTAAATGGCCCTCCAAAAAGGTTTTTATTAACAAAATCATTTTTTTCCATTGTTTTAGGGAAAAATTTTATGTAGAAAATCAAAAAGTAGATAAAATTTGCAACAAAATAGATATATGACATTATGGTGTAGGATGAAGTAGGATGGGGGATCTGCCTCGGAACATGAGCCGCGGTGCTGAGTGGACTAAGTTGCGCAATTCCACTTAACTACTCACACGTTTATATTCGTCCACACATCTCACCTCCGAACATTCCCTATAAGGTTTACTTTAAATTTTTTGGGTCGCTGAATCCGAATTTTTAACTTCCACCCCCCAAAAAATTTCGCCCCCCCGCGATAATAGTTTTTTCCTCGATTTAATAGTTTAATAGTTCTGCCTCGGGACATTCTCCGCGCGCTGTTCTCAAAAACAAAATTTTTTCAAAAAATCGATTTTTCGGAGGTTTTCCGGAGGAAATTTTGGTGGGAAGTTACAAATTCGGATTCAGCGACCCAAAAAACATAAAGTGAGTCGAAATCCAGAACTAGCATTAATTTTCCCAGGTAAAATCCCCTATTGCCTGTATTTGCATAACTTAGTGCACATAGCGCCGCAGTGTATGTTGCGATGCAGCCCTCTCCCTCCCCGTTCATCCTACGTCGTAATGTCATATATCCTATTTGTGGCAAATTTTGTCTACTTTCGGAATTTTTACATACTTTTCCCCTAAAACAAGAAATAATTTAATTTAAAAACAACTATTTGGAGGGGAGAAGTTGCGGGGGGATTTTGGGGGGAAGTGAAAAATTCGGATTCAGCGACCCAAAAAACTTAAAGTAAACCTTATAGGGATAGTTCGAAGGGGAGATTGGAGGGCGAATGTAAACGATGTGAGTTGTTAAGTGGAATTGTGCAACTAAGTCCACGCAGCACCGTGGCTCATATTCCGCGGCAGATCTCCCCCCCCCCTTCATCCTACGTCATAATGTCATGTATCTAATTTGTTGCAAATTTTGTCTACTTTCTGAATTTCTAGATTTCGTTAATAAAAACCTTTTTTGGGGCCATTTAACCAAAATTTGGGGGCGTTGCCTGGGGAGATTTTGTGGGAAGTTACAAATTCGGATTCAGCGACCCAAAAAACATAAAGTAAGTCAATTTCCAGAACTACCACTAATTTTGCCAGTAAAATCCCTTATTGTCTCGACTATAACAGATTCTTTTTCTTTTTTACCTCGCGCGGTTTACAAAAATAACGAAATAGCAAATAAACTTAGCAAAATAATCTTTTTTTACAAAGTTCCTAAGGTATATAAATAATAGCAACATTCTACAACATTCTTACAGAAGCCTTAAATCAAATAAAATTTACACATTTGCCTTGAGATACATGACAGATGTATAATCACGCCACCCCCCATTTGTCCCCTTTCCTGAAGAACAAGTGCGATCCTTTCATTATTTTTAAATTATTGAAAAATATACAGATGAAAGTCTTGTTGAAATAAAAGATAAAGGCCATTATTTTGTTCAGGTATTTCTATCCTGTAAATATATATATATATATATACAGGGTGCAATATGTTATCTATCGCCGACCTTTAATTTATCAACCGTTGGTCGTAGACATATAGTTCAATTACAAAAACGTTTCAAATGTAGTAAATATTTATGTTGTGGCACTATTTAAAATAAAAAATCAATTTTATAAAAATTACGAAATCTAACTTTTGATACGGTCCCCCAGTCCCTTTAGTTACATTTAGTAAAAGTTTACACATATCATAATACATATAATACAAAACGTTTGACATCTGTACTACAAAAATTGACAGAGATATTAAATTTAAAATTTTGAGATTGTGTCTTTTATTAAGGGATAAGTTAAAAGATGAATTAAAGTAATTCGAGATCAAAATGACGGTGCAATGTCCTTTTTGCGCCGAAACCACCTTTAGCCGGTATCGCCAAATCGGGTTTCACAAAGAGGGTTATTTCATCTAAAAAGTTTAGCTGATTTTTGGGGTTCGTATACAAAGCTAAAAATAAAAATTGAAATTAAACGGAAAAATAAATGTCTACTTATTATAATATCAGAAAATGGTCTAGTATAAAAAATGAATATTTGAAACGCTGGAATCTGCTAGAGATACTGCTCAAAGCGTTCTCCATTGGTGGCAATGCACAATTGAATGCGTGACAGTACTGCGTCCTGGGCACGTAAGAGCACAGCAGGTATGCAAACTGTGCGATAATCAAAAGGATAATGCGACCTGGAAACCTCCACATCACCCGGATATTACGATAGGTGTGGAGTGGGCATTCGGAACCTGGATTGCTGGATCCATCTTCTAAGATAGGACCTTAACGGGCGATCGTCATCTGCATCTGCTACAAAACATGGTACGTGACTGGTATGAAGAGTTGCTCTGCGACATGCCTGTCGGGTGTGGTTTCATCATGATGGGGCTCTCTACACATAAAATATCAAATGTCCGGCCGTATTTGGCCAACGAATTCGGTCAACAGATCCTTGGAGATGGTGGTTCGGTAGAGTGGCAACCGCGTTCACCAGACTTGACTTCCATGGACATCTACCTCTGGGATTACATCAAGGCATAAGTCTATGTGACTGAGACTACTTCTATGGTTTATCTGAAACAGCGCATTATCCTTGATTTTCGCACAGTTTGTACACCAGCTATGCTCTAACGTGTCCAGGACTCAGTACTTCCACGCATTCCATTGCGTATTGCCACCAATGGAGAACACTTCGAGCAGTATCTCTAGTAGTTTCCGGCGTTTTATGTATTCATTTTTTATAGTAGACCGTATTATAATGCATTTTTATTTACTTTTCTGTTTAATTTCAATATTTCATTCTTCGCTTTGTATACGACCCCTAAAAGTCAGCTCAGACATTTAGATGAAACAGCCCTCTTTGGCGATACCCGCATTTGGCGATACCGGCTAAAGGTGGTTTCGCAGTAAAAAAGACATAGCACCCTAATTTTGATCTCGAATTACTTTAATTCATCTTTTAACTGATCCCTCAATAAAAGACAAAATCATGTGCAAAAATCTCAAAATTTAAAATTTAATAACTCTGTCAATTTTTGTAGTACAGATGTCAAACTTTTTGTGTTATATGAGTTATGATATGTGTAAAATTTACTAAATGGTCATAGGGTCTAAAGGGACTAGGGGACCGTATGAAAAGTTAGATTACGTTATTTTTATAAACTTGATTTTTTAGTTTAAATAATGCCACAGCATGAATAAATACTTCATTTGAAACGTTTTTCTAATTAGAACTATACGTCTACGACCAACGGTTGAGAAATTAAAGGTCGGCGATTGATAACATATTGCACCCTGATTAGATATTATCGCAATCTATTTATGATGAACTTAATTGGGTATTGACAATAAAATTAGTGCATATTTAAATTTCATTTGGCATTTCAAAAACTAAATTTAGAGTAATAATATTTTTTTTTCTTTTTACAGTGTGCCTAAATCCCTTGTACAGAGTTTAAACTTGGTATTTGATTTATTGATTTGTTATTTGATTTGCTATTTGATTTATTTGCACTGTGAAAGGAAATCGCAAATTTGCAACGCCGCGCTGCCTTGGTCCGTGCAGCGTTTTTCCAGACAGGTTTTTCACTAACGTTTAAATACAAGGTAGGCGTATTGAGAAAGCCACTCAAAGGAAACTAGTCGCGAATCCCATAGTATTTATGTGATTAATTCTAATTATTGTCTGTTTTATAACAATTTGACCTTTATTGCTTTTTTGATGCTACTGGGCATTGCATTACACAATTATATCATTAAAAGTTGTTATCTAGGCTTAGAAAGCCGATGGAACATAATGTACGCCACACCTGTCATTATGTATGTCTAAACCGCCCGTGTCATTAAGGGTTAATATCGCGGTAATTACAGACGATTTTTATAAAAATTCATTATCAACATGCTTTTATACTTCTGCTACGATAGGTACCTCCAGCGCTCCTCAACACTTTTGCTGAATGCCCGCAAATCGAAATTTGTGTGTACCGGAAAAGTGTACTTTTCTCAAAAACTATGTGACCTAAGGTAATTGCTGTAACAGAGAATTGGGGCGGTTCAGTTAAGTGGGGTTCGATTAAGTGCATGAGAAAAAAAACTTCAACCAAAGTTACAGGAACTAGAAGACTTTATTTTAACATTTTTAACTATAGTATTAAAAGTAAAATAAGTTAGAATTATTAAATGGCAGAGAGAGGAAATCCACAAGTAAGAAGGCATGCCTGAGCGTACCCTCAGACCACAAGGTCTTTTTTACATGCTTACATGCTGAGAGCAGAAGTTAAAGTGAATGATTTCATAAGCAACATATATGACTTGGCGCCACAACATCGCCAGATTTCAGTATTAGAAAAGTGTACGAAAAGCAGACAAAAGGTCATATTTACACGCCAAAATGATTAGCCCAGAATCTAGCATCCCAACAAAAATACAATAAAATCGCGTGATGCAGAAAGATTGCCAGAAAAACGGTTCTACATATGTAAATATTACAGACGCCACTATGCCGGCCATAACTTATCAAAATAAATGAATAAGTTAAATAAATGCTATTTAAAATTGCAAAATACTGAGAACGATATGTTTTAACACAACTGACAAAGAAAATTAACGTACATGAAAAGTAATTTAAACACCGCATCAATAAACATTCATTTTATGTTTTAGATAAATTATTTCAACGGTCACTTACTTACATAAAGAATGAGAAATAATTACATCTCGCGTGGCAATGCAAAAGAAAAAAAATCACATGCATTGAAATCAGAAGCAGGTGCATCTGATTCTGCTGTTTATATTTTATTTTTAACGGCCTCCGATGTTATTGAGAAAGCGATTATAACTCATGAAGTTAAACTTACTGCATTACATTAGAGAATAATAAAAGAAAGAAAGAAAAAAAACGAACAGATAAGATTCGAAATGGATTTTAAGCGTCGAGTTAAATAATAAATTTTACATAGCGAAGGGAAAAAAAGCCATGTTTCGAAAGCCAAAATAAATGAATTAAATTAATTTTGAAGCAATAAGGATATGTAATATATCTCTGCCACATATGTCACCGGGACACCCGAAAAAGATGCAACGTCTGCGTTGCAGCTTTCTATGAACACACCCTTTGTCCACCTTCGCACTTACAAAAAAAAAAAAAAATCTATTTAAGTTGACACACAAAGAGAAAACTATTTTTTCACTAGTCTCTGAAGCTAGTACACTGTGGTTCCTGTAAATATTTTATACAACAACACGTCAGTAAAAAAATATTTGCTTGCTTTAAAGACAATTCACAAGGAATTGTATCATTTCATGACTGAGCGCTCATAATATTCAAAATAGTTTTTTTTTTTCAAATTATATCTTCCACAAAAATAAAAGTGCCACATTTGTTGATGACATAGGATCCTATATTTATTTATTTATTTTTTTTTTTTTTGTGGCATTGTGTTTGTGGCGCTGGTACCAGCATTTTAGTCATGTATATTTTCATAAAGAGAAGCATTTACATTAACTGTATTTACCAATTCTCAAAATTTGATCTTACATGAGATCATAATATTAGAAATGCAAGCAAAAAAAAAAAAAAAAAAAAAAAAAAAAAAAAAAAAAAAAAAACCACAAGTCAAATACACCAGCAAAAATTTTGTAATTTTAAGGAAAGGTGAATCCTTTCATAAAATTGAAGCTTATTTGTATTACCTTAGGTTGCATCAATACTGGCATAAGAAACAAACAAAAAATTTGTGCATAACGCACAGGACTACCAGAGACAAAAAATGTGCAAGCTGCACGCGCTCAAACAAGTGTAGCCCTAAATATTGAAATATTTTAATTATAGTGGCATCAGCTTATGGCTTCTGCCTTAAACAACAAGGGATAGTTTTTTTTTTTTTTTTTTTTTTTTTTTTTTTAGATTCCTGCAATTTAACTAAGTTCCCGTTTTAAAAAAATCGAAGTATATTATAATTTAGTCTATTATGAATTTTCACATTGCCATCCTGACCTTCCGTGTATTGGTCAAAATGTAACTCGTGGCAAAATTATTAAAAATTTAATGAGAAATTGCATACAATTTTATATAGTGTACAAGCTATCTTACCCGATCTGCCACCTTCAAGTAAGAAGTATTCAATGAAAGTGTAAAAAAAAGTTAAATGTTAAAAGTAAACAAATTCTAAATGTATGTGTAGTTTAATATGTCATGTGACGGATAACTCCTTGTAACTTAAAATCTTTGTACATAGACAAAGTGGTGGTGTCATTGATATTTATGACATTATGCAAACACAAAAAAAAAACATGTTAAAATGGAACAAAATAGACTATTGTAATATTGAAACATAGTGTAAAATTTGAACGATAGAAAAGTAAAAGGAGAAAACTGTATGTGTGTGAAGGGAGGGAAAAAGAAACTCCCAAACTCATGAACTACTTGTAATACAACACATGAACAAGAGTGTACGCAAGTATACACAAGGTGTAAGTAAACACATGAACAAATTGTATAATTTCATATGAACAATATGTATTAATGTCTCAACGAACTGAAGTTGTTATGTATTTGCCAACAAAATAAACAGACAGTATGTGTGTAATAACCCAAAACACTTGCATACGAGTGAGATTCAATTACATAATTAATGAGTTATCATAAAAATGTAATGAATAAGGGTTAATAAAACAAATGAACTACTTGTAATGTGTGTGTAAACTGTGGTTAAACTCTAAACCAGCCAGTGTGTACTACTCAATGAACTACTTGTAAGTGAAAAAAAGGAAATACTGCCGAATAAATCGCTAGCAATGTACAATGTGTAAAAGCAAATGAAAAACAATGTAAATCAACTCATGAACAAATATAATGTATGTATATGAATGCACAAAAATGTATTTAAAATAAGCAACTGTTGTGTAACACAAACAAATATCCAACACATGAACTACTTGTGAGAAAAAATGTATAAATGGTTAACTAAGGGTTATAATTAAAATAAAGTTGTATCTGCCAAAGTTATTGCTGTATTAACCTTCAGACTACCAAAAAAAAGTATATGCAAGAACTACCATTCGGGTCCATTGGACCCATATGTAAAATATATAGGATTTCAAAATATACAAAACACCCATTTATCTACAATGAATATATTTGTTATTAATGCACCTTATACAATATATAAAAGTGATATATATAGTAATAGAGTAAGAAAGTAACACATACAGTAAGAAAGTAATATATATAGTATATTATAATGACTACAAAACGTTTTTCATCATAATAAAATTATTCTGTACATGAAGTACAAATAACGACGGAATGTTCTCCGCAAACATTTTTCGTACACTTCTTGCATAATGTTCGTGTTTTTCGATCTTTTTTAGAGGGACAAATATGACATCTTGATTTTTTTCGTGGCGGTTCAAAACTATTTGCGTAAAGTTGTTCTGAAGTAGATGTTGAGACGGCGATACCTCCTTCACCTACTAATTCTTCTGCAAGTTGAATAATGAAATTCCGCCTTTTTTTCATTTTCGGATCACATTCACCATTCAGTGACAACCATATTATGTATGCATTCATCGCACTTATATCGATCATATTATAAAATACAATCAAAGGCCACCGACGTGTCATGCGTTTCACACTATATGCTCTTACCATTTTGTCCGTCGTATCTACTCCGCCTTTGGTTTTATTATAATCTAGGATTATTTGTGGCTTTTTTTCTAAGCTGTTGTCAATATCATAAGTGTTATGCATTGTGCTTAGCAAAGTAACAATTCTACCTTTTCTGGGACAGTAAGAGATGATGGTCGCCTTCTCTTGAAACCCAAATAAAGTAGAATATACAGAACGATGTTTTGGATTTGTGAACACAGCGGGTAATTCAGGTTTATTTTTTCGAATTGTTCCAATAAGAGATAATTTTTTTTGAAGTAAGATGTGTTGCTAATGCATATGACGTAAAAAAGTTATCACATGTAATATTACGACCAGAATTTTCAATTTCCTTCGTCAATCTTTTAACTACATTTTCTCCCTGATGAGATTCTCTTACTTCATTTTTGCCTGTATATAGTTCCAGTTTCCAAGCATACGATGTTACGCTGTCACAAATAACCCAGAACTTCAATCCATACTTTCCAGGTTTAGATGGCATATACTGACGGAAAGGACATTTTCCACGAAAAGAAACTAATTGCTCATCGACAGTCATAGACCAATTAGGAATATAAGGGTCTTGTAAATAGCTATTCCACAATTCAAAGCATTCTCTTATTGGCTCTAATTTATCAGTTGATCTTCTTTTATGCCTCTCAGCAGCATCATCAAATCTTATGACACGTAATATACTTGTGAATCTATTGCGACTCATAATGTCCCGAAATATTTGTCTTCCATTTTTTATGCTCCAAAGTTCGCTTACTGTTTCATTTTTCGATTTATATACTCCAATAAGTAATAAAAGTCCGATGAATTTTTTAAGTTCTATAATATCTATAGGTTTCCACTCTTTATCGAATACTCTATTGCCTTCCGCATTTGTCCATTTTACTATAATTTCCAAAAGTCTTTTTCGGAAATAGATAAGAAATGAGGATGATATGGAATCCACTTCACGATTTGCAAATCTTGAAGGTCCAGATTTTTCACGTAAGATATTGATTTCAGTACGTCTTCCTTGTGGTCTGGCAACTTCATTCTTATACCAGATCTGTGAATTATTTTTGGAAACAAAAGTAGAATTTGAAGTACTTGTGGTTGCTACATTTACTTCATTGGAATCATTATCAGATTCTGAGTAGGAATCAGAAATTTCATTATGTATTTCAGCATAATCTACTTCACCTTCATCAGACGACAGATTTTCATCATCGGTGTCGAATTCTATATCGTCCGGATTTTCCATAATTTTTTGAATTTCCTCTTGAGTCAATACTTTTTTTCTGTTCATCTTCAATTCAGTTTTTAACAAAAAATAAGTTAGGAAATAAGAAAATGATGAATATTTGTAAAATAACAAAGCACGTACAAACTACACTTATTACTTGTCTTCAAATATCAAGTCCTATTTTCAATGAAAAGACTCAAAAACATCAATAGACACCATTCGCTCACTAACTGTGTCTGTTGATAAATGACTCTCTGAACCAGAAGTAACCTTTTATATATAGAGCACGAAGTTTACTAGATCAGTCTAGAATGTTCTCAAAACTTCATTATAAAGTCGCCAAATTTGGCGAGATTGGCGCTAAAAATCCATCGCCAAATGGGCGATAAACAGCCAATTATGGTAACCCTGTTCCTCCTCATGATTTATGGCAACCCTAGAAAAAGAAAGCAACAGTATATTACGTTTGTTTTAATGTTGGGTCCAATGGACCCGCGTGGTAAACAATGAAACAAATTAAAAATAGGTAAAAAATTTCGAACAAAATTTTAATCGCAATTGCATATACATAGAGGAGACAATTGCAGGAAAAGTCATGTAATCGCGAAACTTTGAATGCTATTTTTCATGAGAAAAATTTACATTAAATATTGCTGTCGGGTCCAATGGACCCGTCTGGTAGACGGAAGGTTAAGTTAAAAAAAAATGTGCTCAGCAGGTTGCATAACTCTACGCTAAAATGTAGAAATTATGGCAAACTAAACATGTTCCAAGTAAAAGAATGAAAGAGAAAAAAAAACATGAATAGCAAAATAACAAGCTATATACCTTATCTGATATGAGAGTATGTATCCGTCAAAAGACAACTGTGAGACTTTAACTCCCTAATTAAAAAAATTCAAAATGTGAGAAATGCCAAAGATTTAGTTCAATGACAATATGCGAATAGCCTTATTAAGAAAAATAATGTACATAACCTCTCACATTATGGATTTGAATAAATTTTATATAAAAAAAACTCTTACCGATATCAAATATCATGTCAGTGATAATGAATTACCTTATGTTATGAATAAAATAGCAACGAGTCACCAGTCGCGCGTAAACAATGAAATTAAACAGTATATTAACTGTATATGTAAAAAAAAAAATGTACACCCAGTTAATTATCTCTTGCATAAAATTTACGATGAATGTGTAAACCATGTACAATAGTTAAAGTAGGACATGATTTCTGCAAACTTTTAAACACACGAAAAAAAAAAATATCTTACATTAAAAGAAAATCTATCTAAAAACAACTACGAAGTTGTGAATGCAGTGAAAAAATGCAATTTTAAGCTAGTTACAAATGCTGATAAAAAGAAACCAAAACATGCACAGAATAGTCATGACTGTCCATAACCATAGTGAGTGTTAATTAACATGGAACAAAATCAGTTAAGTTGAACGAGTAAATGTGTGTGTGTGTGAAGTACCCGGCTAAACATGACATCACAGCAACCATGTGCATGAGAGGGAAAAAAATGTGTGTGATTAATACCTAACAATGCTATCTGCCCATAGCAAGTTAGTGAAAAAGTGTCAACTAGATTAAAGTGGTATCCATCATCAGCATTGGGAAACAATTACAGGTGAATTTTAGTAATTTAAAAATAATTTAAAAAAAATGTAAACAATACTCCAATTGTAAAATTAATATTAGTGTAATTCCATCAATCATGTTAGGAAACATATCTGATCCCTGATTAAGCTAGCGGCCAACTTGCTTAACCATAGATCGAAATACACACCTCAGACATTTTGTTATCCCATGGAAAATAGCGCAATGACTGAAGTATAACACATAAAACACGACAGAGGTACAAGCAATCAAACTTACCCAAAAGGATCAAAACAATATATTAATGTAATGCACGTCATTAAGAAACATCAAAAAATAACTGTTAAAACTATACACCAAACCTATGTTGTACATCTTATGTGTCTTGCAAAAGCAAATGAGAGCAAAAGGGAAAAGAAAATATTTTTTTGTGTAACCATGACATGATGACTCGAGCTATATAAAGATGCCTAACCTAAATGTATGACAGGATAAAATAATCTAAGAATATTAAATATTTTTCCGAAGCTCACGATCCAATAAAACATATATGTGAAAGAGAAAAGAATCTATTATTTTTTTAAATTATGATCAAGCCAACTGTATGTAAATTTCCAATCAAGTGTCCACATCTAACTGAGAAAAAAATGTTACGCTCACATACTCCTCTATAATTATTTTAAATTGTCACCAACATGCAAATCCCACACACTTCACATTACTCCCAATCATTACACAAAATTTATAATAGTCACAAAACATAAAATTTTCTGCATCTAAAAATATATATTAACTATCAAGAACTGCAAAAGTGTATCCAAGATTTAACTGTGTAAAAATATATATTTAAAAGCACGATATACACAATATAAAACAAATATATATAGACTTTTTTTTTATCTATATCTTTAAGAAAGGTTATATAATAACTTCTTAACTCACACTAAAAATTTAATAAATACTAGAGAACAACTCTTAAAAGAGACAATACTTAGATGGTGCACTGAAATACAAATGTGCAATTTAAATCATACTGTCAACAGACACATACGAACCAGCGTAATTTACGTCCAACAGACGATAAAACAACACAGGGCAGCACATCCTGGCCAAAGAGACAATAAAAACAACATATCTCTGAAAGAGCGGCAATGTGCCAATGCAAGACATTCAGTGTGTATTTTATCCAAATCAAATGTAACTTTAAAAAAGTATGCTGCTCTTTTTTTTTTTTTTTTTTTTTTTTTTTTTTTTAATGAGAAGTGCATCTGGAATATTCGTAAATTTTACATTACATTACAAAAGTAATCCTGTACCAAACAACTTATCTTTCTTTTTTTTAAGTAGAAAAATATTAACTAACATATTAAATATTCTTAACTGAGATAACTACAAATACCTTTCTTTTCAATCAAAATAGAAATGAAATTAAAATTAAAGACACTTTTCCTTAAAAAAATCATGTCATTTACAACTGCAAGGAAAAAAAAAACAAAATGTACCAGAGACAAACATAGATAAATTTCATAGGGTTTTTTTTTTTTTTTTTTTTTTTTTTTTTTTTTTGTCAAAAAGTGACAAGGAATATCAGGCTAGTATCATTAAAGATAAATATTAAATCCAAGAATCCTTGTCATGCATGAAAATGTTAAAGTATATCTAAACAAACATAAAATGACTGTGAACTGAAATTAATGAAAAGACTTACCTTTTAAACAATATCGTGCACAGAGCAGCTTAGGTTTACTGCTTCACGTTAAGAGCTTTAAAAATACTATATATATATTATTTTTTTATTAAGGACTAGACATCAGGCTGTCACAACTTAGAAGAAGCAGTAAAATAATAATTTGAAGTAATAAAACATTTTTTTTTTTTTTTTTTTTTTTTTTTTTAACACAAAGTATGAATAAAGACAAATTTATCATAACATGAAAAGAAAAAAAAAAAACTGAAAAGATAAAAAGTAAAATACTGTGTTTATCAGAATTTAAGATTTTAAAAAGAAAAAAAAAGTCTGTTCAACTTGAACTGCAACGCCACCATTTTTTGTAAAAGAATATCTGGCTTTATAAGCCATAAACTTAAATCTTTACTAAAAAAAATTCACTTTTAAATTTTCACTTAAGTCCCATGGCACAGAAAAGCAGTTTCTTGCTAAATAATTCGTTCATCATATTTTAAATGAGAAACACTTTTTTTGGATTACCTTGCGTAAAAACATTTTGAAGGAGTTTCTATCACAAAGCCAATAATAGGAATGATTCTATTTCACAAACTTAAAAAATAAAGCACGATGAGTCTGAATATTGTCAGGTGCACAATTTTTGAGTACACTAGTGCAGAACTATTACTTTTTTTTTGTTGACATAATTTTTGAAGATAACACAGGCCGCATGAAGAAAAAACACTCGAACCACAGAAACATAGATTTAGAGGACTCCATGTGAGATTCAGCGCAAAATTGCTGTCGATGATAATCACAGGTGAAATCCACTATTTGTCAGACTGCATAGCATTTTTTTAAAACATGTATGGTGTGGTGACGATTTTTGATCATCACAAACATGCACAAGGTCGCGTGAAAGTAATGGGGTTAGTACAAAAGGGATAGAAATATCACCTCGTCATTGCGTTGTGAAAATGACAAAATGAGGTAATATTAAAATTAATAAAAGAGAGAGAGAGAGAAATTTTGGCTATAAAAGAGCAAGCTACGGCTCGAATTATTTAACGTTAATCCTGTATACAACACCGCATATTTAATTTTTTTTATGACATGGAAAAAGATATTTATATAAGCAAAGAAAATTAAATATGCGGTGTTGTATACAGGATTAACGTTAAATAATTCGAGCCGTAGCTTGCTCTTTTACAGCCAAAATTTCTCTCTCTCTCTCTTTTATTAATTTTAATATTACCTCATTTTGTCATTTTCACAACGCAATGACGAGGTGATATTTCTATCCCTTTTGTACTAACCCTATTACTTTCACGCGACCTTGTGTATGTTTGTGATGATCAAAAATCGTCACCACATACCAAATATTTAATTGTGCCTAGACGCCAGGAGTTGATCCTGTATATGTCTTTCTTTAAAAATTTAAACTCTAAATTTCTTTATTTATATAACGTAGTCATTTTCTCTATCGTTTTTCTGTTTCTTCTTTCTTTAAATTTTATTTTTTCAATTATCTTCCATTATAATTTAAAATTTTATATAATAATAATAATAATTGTTATTATTTAATAAATATAATAGAATAAAAATAAAATAAATAAATAAAAAGGAATAAGACATAAATAAATAGTTTATTAAACAAATAAATAAATAAACGTTTGTGGAAATTTTTGTTGTTTATATATTTTCCTTTCTGCGAACTAAAATAATTTTAAATATAAGTGTTACAGTATTTTATATTTTCATGGTATATTAAAAAAAGTATTAGTATTTTATGCTTTTTAAGAGCACTCAAAAAAGGTTGTATACTTCATGTCTTAAAAGTAATTTGAAATTTTTATGTAATATATACAATGTGTGCAATAATTAAAAAAGTGTAGCTAAAGTGATAATTTAAAATATAAAATTACAAAAAAATTTTTTTGGTATAAATTGTTATTATTTTAGTATAACAGTTAAAACCAAGGTTTAATATTGCAGGATGCACTATTTCTTTTAATTTGAAAAAAAAAATGTCACAATTAATAATAATTAATTAATTTTCTCTAAGTGCATCAAAGGGGTTGTATGTATATGTGTATTGGTATGTAGGATTTCAAATTTTATTGGTATTCTGAATATACCACGAATAATGGAATTTAAAAATATATATATGAAAAAATATATATATCTACACATTGTTAATTAGATTTGTGGTGAATTACATATTATGCAACTATTAAAAATCCATGAAAAAAAATAAATTATAACGGCTGATTTACGTAATTATTTGAATAATATGGTAAAATAATGATTCTGTTATTTGTTTTGATTTTCATCAAAGATTTTCACGAATAACGTCCATCAGGATATAAACAATTTTTTTTAATGTACTGTATACTGTTTATTATATATTGTCATTTATCATTGATAAGTAATATAAAAAATTTATAAAAAGTGTTGTTGCAAAATATGCAACATTTGTTTCTTGTTAGGTTTTATAATTTGCATCTTACACATCCAATCATGGATGAATATGGATCTGATGTTTTTTTTTTAAATAAAGTTATACTGATGTTTTTGCCAGTAAGATAAAAAAAATGTTATCTATGTGTTTAATTAGAAAAGAAATACAGAATTAATAATAATTATAATATGCTTTTATTTTTATTTCGGAATTAAGGTTGATTTCTTGTGTTTTAAAAGTAAATAAATACTAAAAAAAAATAAGAATAAAAATAAGAATAAAGTTTATTTAACCTTTTCATCTCATAAATTAATGGGATAGTAAAAATAAATAAATAAATGTGCTTTGAGAAAGTAAAGATTGCCAACATGCAATCAATAAAAACATGTTAAAATGAATATTTATATATATTGGAATATCATAATATTCTTTGAAACAAATGAAAAAAAAAATTATTAGAATATATGTTTGTTTACATGTTTTATTTAGAATGTGTGTAGTATAAATTTTTCTATCAGGTACTGCTTGAAGGTAAATTATATATTTCGGCATAAAAAATTATATACTGATATAATATTGATAAAATAACTTTTATTTTGTATATTTTGGCTCATCAAAATTATTGTTTACCAACTCAATGTTGCGCACAAAATTTTAAAGCTTTTGGAAAATATATATGAAAGAAACACTTTTAGTTAGCTCCTTGTATTGGTACTTTTACAGTACAGTTGGCTACAAATTAAGAAATTTTACACAGAAATTATGTAAGTGGGGAAAATGTACAATTTTTCGTCTAGAGATGATTGTAACTATCATTTTCCAGTTTCTTGCGAGTTTGTAGTTTCAAGGTTAAAAGTGTAGCAAATCGTTCCCCCTACACAGCCCTTATCTCAGTAAAACTTGCTTCCGGTAATAGAAGCTCAGGGGAATAAAGGACGTCGAATTCCTTTCCCGACCCTAATTGTGTTTAGGGAGTGTTTTTTTCTTTGCAGTTGTAAATATTTCTTCTTCTTTTTGGAATGTGGAAATCACTAATTGTGGGTTAGAGATATTGAAGTAGGATTTGCGTGTAAACTCATTAAATATGTTTTGTATATAGAAAATAAATAAAAATAAAAAACGATGATTGAAAGAATAAAATGTTTATATATGAACATAAAAAAATGAAAGAAAGAAAGAAAATGATTAATAATGAAAAATTTATTTAAAAAATGAAATGAAATTGAATAAAAAAATAATAATCATCGTAAATTTTAAAATGTTTTGTGTTATATTTATGAGTACGCATACGGAACGTATTTTGCATATGGTGTTTATATGTTCTCGTCACGTGTATATTTTTCGGAGACAATAAACATCATTTTTCCTTAGCAAAATTCAACGGATATTTACGGCAGGAATATCTGCTATGGACACAATCACAGAAAAACACTGATTTCAATGTATGGTTGAAGTCAAACACACATGCGAATAAAATAAAAATAGAAAAATAAAATAAAATAGAGTGTGTTCAATTCAAATAAAATAGAGTGTGTTCAATGTAAAGATGTTTGAGCAATACACATAAACACGGGATTTTTTGACAGGTCATTTTTAAACACTACAACATCCTATTTTTACTTTTACACGCACCTGCAAGGATTTCCTAAATATTTTACAGACATTCGTTAGCTATTTTCGATGCCTTGTTGAGCAGCAAGGATATTTATACACAAACATTTTACAGACAACATATGCTATTAAGTATTCACAAACATGGGATTACTTGAAACGTGAAATTTTATTATGTATGCGACTTGATTAAGCATACATGCACGCACACATGAATTCAATGTAGTAATTTTATGTTTATTTTGTTGCTCTCCTTTCTTCTTTTCAGCGTTTATTTTAAACATATATATAACGCACACGAAAAAAAAAAATAAAAATAAATAAATAAAAATAATAAATAAGTAAATAAAATAAATGACGAAATAAATGGAAATAAGAAAACTATTATTAAGAAAGCTTTTAATTCAAATAACATAAATATTTCAAATAACTGTATAATTATAAAATGTTATAAAATGATTTATAAACAAAATATGGACTTTGATATAAAAATTTTGGATTAATGAAATCATTTTTAAATTTATTAACCTATGGTGGTAGTGAAATAAATAATGGTAATAAAATATTGCACAACTAAGTAAATTAGTATGAATATATCAAATAAAATTAATTAAAATAATAATTATTAAATAAGTAAATAAAATTATTAAACACTACGTTAAAATTCAATAAATTTAAATAGTATTTTGCTTTGCAAGCGATGACATTCCTTTTCTGTAGAATTTCTTTATTCCGGGTACATTTTGATTGCAGGCAATAAAATGCAAAATTATTCTGTGGAACTGGAATGACATTGAAATTTATCAAAATACATATAATTACTTACTAAATTATACAAATAATAAAAATTAATTAAATAATTATTAAAATAAATAAGCAAATAAATTAAATTTGAGCTTAATAAATAAAAAATATTTTGTTCAAAATATATATTGTCTATAATTTGTTTTAATAAATTATTATAAAATAAATAATTAATGCCGTATTTGGAAATTATCATAAGTTAGTTACTATTAATTTGTTTGTAGATAATTTATAGCATTTCAAAAATGAATGTAGTTTAAAATAAATAAACAAATGTATAAATATTATAATAATTTATTTTAGAAGGATTTTTTTTTTTTCAAAATTAAAAGCTAAAATTAAATTTATCAAAACTAAGTAATTAATTTGATTATTGAAAAATTTAATTGTATGATTTGCATTTTTGTTAATCACATTTTGGTTCAGGAGCACAACACTTTATACACTCACGGAGTGTGCGATTTTAAGTCTGCTGTGACAAAAAAAAAAAAAAAAAAAAAAAAAAAAAAAATAATAATAATAATAATTACACCTTTATGTCAGGTCATTGTGTGTCACAACTATGCATGAATTGTCGCACTTTTTTCACTCACACTTTATTTCACTTATTTCATACACGGAAAACACAGTGCTATCAGCCAGTCAATGTGGAACATGGATGTAAATCCACGCATTTAGAGTTTTTCAATGTTGAATTTATATGTATATGTAGTGTTCTATTTTTGGAGAATTTTAAAATTATTTCCCATCTTTTAAATTTATTTTTCAAGTTTATCATTTCCCTATAAATATTTTTTTTCATCTCTATTTCTTTGTTATAACTGTTATTATGTTATGACGTGCATAACCAAATTTTATTCTGGTCATTGAGCTTGGATTATGGTAACAGTTATTATTTTTTCTATGTTTCTCTTACTCTATAACGGTATAAGACATTTATTCCGTAGTTTTTTTTTTATTTAATTGTTATATTATGGACCGAAGTGCATATTCGGAATTTTATTTTGAAGATATGATGCTCTGTTTATGATATAGCAATTGAATTTCAGTTTATCATAACATATCAAAATACAAAATTTAAAATAAATAAATAAATAAATAAATAAATCATAAAATATTAATTGTATAATAAATATAATTTATTTTTGTTGTATAAAATGAATTTAGTTCCATAAATATTTTCGGAACACTTTATAAAAAATCCTTCCCCTTTAAAAAGGTTTAAAATTAAGTGGACTTTATATTCAGTTGGGTACACTGAGAGTACTCAGAAAATAAGAAAGTACTAAGGAAATAATTAAAAAAAAAAAAAAAGGAAAATTATAAAATAAATATTCGCAAATTTTAAAACACATGCTTTGAAAAGCAGTTTTTGTTTCTTTACGAAACATGGGAGTCACGTTTTTTTTTTTTTTTTTTTTTTTTTTTTTTTTCTTCGCTATGGTGGATAATACGATAGGCAGGCGATTTCCCTGCACATCTTGACTCCGCGCAGCTGTCAACAGTCTGATTGATTAGGCGCACAGGAGAAGAGGATGCCTTTTCATCCAGTGGTTTCTTTTTAAAGAGCTGCGAAGCGCACATGTTCGATTTACTTTCGTTTTTAAACGTTATTGTGTTGGTAAACAAGTCTCTTTTATTTTTATTTTATCAAGCAGTGTCTGATACACATATTTTGTTGATTTTGACTCTTCGGTAGTTCTAATACCTATTTTTGTGTTTTATGTAGA
Organism: Maratus speciosus; assembly: GCA_963932465.1. Taxonomy (NCBI): domain Eukaryota; kingdom Metazoa; phylum Arthropoda; class Arachnida; order Araneae; family Salticidae; genus Maratus; species Maratus speciosus. The sequence continues at coordinate 275,720,419 of OZ010795.1, read as the reverse complement.
AGTAATGTAAGATAAATAATTATTAGAATGAATGATAAAAAATATATATAATAATAAAAAAGAAAAAAAAGAAAAGAAAATATTTCTACGTACATGTAAAAATATATACATCAACCTGTTGTATCAGCATATTGTTTTGAAATATTCTATAAACACTATTACTAATATTGATTTTTTTATTGATATGTATTGTTAAAGGAAAAAGTTCGCACATTTTGTTATGAGCATTAAAAAATTAGAATGTATTATTTAGGAGGGTTTTTTTTATAGGAAGAAAACCATTTTTGTTATGATGTTTTTCATTCAATTAGAAATAAAAGGGCCGATATTAAATTTTATATTTAAAAAAAAAATGCTGAACAACAAAAAATATTAATTTTTACCTCTAAAATGAACCCATATGTATTTAAGAATTCATAATTTCTTCCCAAAAGAATACCTTAATTTGCGTTGTGTTCTTTAACAATAATTTAATGATAACAATAATAATAAAATTAACCACAACCCAGTAAAGATCCCCCCTGAATGTAAAGTTCAGGGGCCTTGGCATGTAATGTACTCACTTTACCTAATCAAGAATCTCAGAAAAGTTACTGATTTATTGAACCATATAATTATTTTTATATATAAACCATCAATAATAGAAATATTAAAATTATAGTTATTTATTTTTTCAAATTTATATCTTTTATTAAAGACACTCTGCCTAAACAATTGTTATTGGATGAGATAATATTTTTAATCCTAATAATTGTTATTCAATATTTTCAATACCATCTCAACATTTATATTCTTAACGTTATATATATAAAAAAAAATATATTAGAGCAAAATACAGATATTAACTGGTTAATTTACAAAAATCATTTGAGGTTTTAGCCTTTATAAAATTTACATTTAGATTTTAAGAATTTAATCAAATTACATTCTTAGATTCTTAAAAATAATTTTATTATTATTATTTTTATTGCTATTATATCATATCATTTAAAGTTTGTAAAGAAAACTACCCTCCTTTTGAATTCTATTTATAAATGATAAAATAGATTATGATTATTCAACAGTTGATTTAAATTAATTAGCTGTAAATTTTATGGTCAATCACAATACTAAATTAGACAGACAAACAAATAAAGAGAAAGATCTATAATGAAAAGGTGAAAACTTAGAAATTTTATTTAATTATATATTAAACAAGCACCCAATGGCATTTTAATGAATTTCATTTATCAAAGTATTTAGAATGCATCAAAGCATTCAAATTAACAAGGTTAATTGTCTGAAGTCAAACCTTTATATAGGAAATATTTATTTAATAACAAAAGCATAATAGTATTCATTATTATTATTATTTCAAGTTCTGTAATAGATATTTTAGTATACACCAGCAATAATTAAGAAACCAGTTCCATTTTTGAGTAACTTTGTGATTTGAAATCAAAATCTCCTGGGAGCATCTTTAGAAACCGGTGAAAGAAAATAATTAAAGCATAGGCTTACCATGAAGATGAATTTCTGGGATTCAGAAGATAAAGCATAGGTCCTTCGGGCACAAATCAAAATGAATTCAAATTCAAAGTTTTCCACTAAGAATTTTAAACCTCGTTCACAGGTCAGCACTAGCGGAATGAGGTGTACGGTCGATGGCAGAACACACTACAGGAATCCAGCCGAAAACCACCGAAAAAGAATCAATTGAACCCCCATCTGAGAACTCCTTTTGCGTAAACCCCTGGGCCGTCTATGAAGGACGCTCCTTCCTTCTACTACAGGTTTCCTTCTACCACAGGTTTTTCTACGGTAATCTTTATACTTCAGCCATACGTCAGCATTTGCAGAATTTTTGCGTAGGTTCAGTATCAGGATACTCCAATCTTAGCAAAGACCCTTGGCCCGTCTAGGATGAGGCTCGCCGACAGAAAAATCTACTATCCCCAAGAAAATATCTAGAGGCATCAGACACGATTCAGGACCATCGCTCCGCATTCGCTCACTGCTGGGACAAGACAACCTTGTTTTCACTGCGCCCACAACTATCTAACTGCAATTCATAATACCAGAAGCGCCAGAAAACAATTTTAAGACCACCTTGCACCCCAATAATAAAAAAAACCCCAACAACGGCCGTTTCTACGCAACCTGACACATTTATGGAAAAATGTGCATGCCAGAATTCGCGGGGAATAAAAAAATAATCACAAAACACAGGCCAGACCTCCCTGTAAACTGCTGATTCTCAAAAAACCGTCTGCCCCCCAACTTTAATGTTGCATCTTGCTTACACAAATTGGTTCATTCACCCCAGTGTCTGCTGGTACAACATTCCGAAGACTTGTGTTACAAAAAAAAAAGAAAACCTCTCCTTTACTCCCGAGATCTGGAAAAATATTTGAGACCACCCTTGCAGCTACATTGTAAAGGCTTTTAATGAATCCGTTGCCTTAATTGATTGTATAAATGTAATTCATAATGCTAAAATAATTAAAAATAAACTTAATTTTATTTAATTTTCTTCCTATAAAAAAACCCCCTCCTAAATAATACATTCTAATTTTTTAATGCTCATAACAACATCCCCCTCTGTAGGAAAAATTTTTGAACGCAGAGAAAAAAATTTATAATGAGACTCTACTAGCGAGGAATTCATGTAAAACATGAAGAAGGACCGCCGGTAAGCAGCGCTGGGCGGGTTTCAATCTCACAAGTTCTACATCAACCCGTTGCTATTAGTACCCCCACAGAGCAACTCACCCACGAAGTTCTCCAGGGCGATGCGTCCACCCCCCTAGACACCTGCTGTCCCAAACACGCAACTAACAAACGTCGCAACTACCTACGGGACGTAAACGCTAAATACTGACTGCGAAAAATTAGAATGGTAAAAAAAAGAAAAAAGAAAACTAGCGTACTCCACAAAAACAACCCTTAAGGAACGGACTCAAGAGAATAACTGCTCTGGGCGGCAAAAAAAAAAAAATTAACATAGATGAACTGGTTCCTTTAACAGGAATGTAAATAAACATATAATATATTTCCACTTTAAAAAAAAGCATACGTACTCAAATTTGTGTAACAAATACATTACATATACACATACATATAAAAGAAAACGTAACACAAAATTGGAAAAAGTTATTCAAATCATCCCTACTATTTTAAATAATAAAACAATAAGAACCAAACAATATAAAAATCTTAGCAATCTTACCAATAAAAAGACTATTATAGTACATTTGGTAATATAAAATTTTATACAATACATAAACTGCCAAAAAATAAACAGTCAATAATAAAAACAATTTTATACTAATACAAGAAATGTTTTCCTTTACATTTGTACGTATAGTCTTTGTATCTTTTATTTTTATTTATATTTATTTATTTATTTTTATGCAGAAAGCAGTAATTTCGCAACATGCAATCATAAAGATTGACAAACTTTCCCAGTATAAATTGGACAGAGAAAGGGGAGAAATAAAAGCCGATAGTACCATACCGTAAAACCATAACGTACTCAAATTAATGAAAAAAAAATTATTTAAAAATATTAATCAAAAACGTGTTATTTCACCCATAATTTTTTTTTTTTTTTTTTTTTTTTTTTTTTACCCGAAAAGTGAGAAAAAAAAAGTGTTACATAAAAAGAAACAGTTAGTAAGTTGCTTTATACCAACAACATGAATTTATATATAAGAATAGCATAAGAATAAAATAAAGTGTTAAAAAAATTTCTACCAAAATATATAGTATAAATATAAAGAAAAAAATATAAGAGAAACGTAAGAATCTCCCCAACATAACTGCAAAGGGATTTATACACAAGAAAAAATTACATAGGTTCCTATACATAACAACTACTGAAAAATAAATTTACCGTAAACTGGCCTTCCCTAAAATATCCATGCACCCCTAAAATTAACTCTTTGTACGAGATCGCAAATAATAATCATGTTGGTTAGCAGTCAAATGAGAGACATATTTATTACTGGATACTCCAATTCTCCCCTTCCCAAAGCTTTTGTGACGGAGGATTCGTTTATTAGCCTTTCTCAAACGAAATTCTTCGAGAGGGTCGCTAAAAAGGGTAGGGTGAGGAAAGGAATCTAACGGGGTTTGTTTATCCTGAACAGCTGGCGTCGTAGTTTCGATTTCTATGAAGAAAAGAGAAGGAAAGACTGGTTTATTCGGAATCTTAGAAATCCGGTCACAATGTATCCATTCTGTTTTTGTGGGGTCGTGAATTGATTGTATTTGAAAATTTACTTTTTTATATTGATCAATAATTCTATATGGCCCACTGTTTAATTTGGAAAATTTCTTACACATTCCTGGCTTGATTTGAGGTGTGTATTTCATAACAAGATTTCCTATTTCCAATTTTTTGTCAACTGCAGTACGACTTCTGTAGAGCTGCTGTTTTAAAGACACTGCCTACAGATTGTTTTTAACCCGATGAAATACAGATTGGAGCGTAGTAATAATATTTTCGCTATATGAAGGATATTCCTGATATGAGAACTTTTCTTCCTCCATTAAACTGTTATAGGGCAGACGAATATCCCTTCCGGTTAAGATGAAAAAAGGAGTTTCATCAGTAGACGCATGTACTGCCGATCTAATGGCTAATAATGCAAACTTTAACTTCGAATCCCAATCATTGTGAAGCTCATTTACTAAATGTGCTAAGCAGCCAGATATCGAAGAGTGTAATCGTTCCACTTTTGCATTGCTTGAAGGATGATAAGCAGTGGTCTTTGTATGTTTAATATCTAGCTTTTTATATACCTTTTCTATCGCTTCACTTAACAACTGTTTTCCTCTATCGGTTACCACGTATCTTGGGCAACCATGCCGGCATATGAACTCCGCTAACGTTTCCGCAATAGTATCAGACGTAATGTTCGGGACAGGGAACGCTTCAGGCCATTTTGAAAAGCTATCAACATATAAAACAATGAATTTATTCCCATTGTACGTCTGTTTATATGGGCCCGAAATATCCAGATACACGCAAATCATTGGACCTATAGGAGTAGGTAATTTCTGCAGATCCGCTAATGCCTTAGGTTTGTGAGCCCTAAATTCCAGGCATGACTGACATGAGGCAACTAACTGTTTAATATTTGCGTACATACCTTGCCAATAATAAACCGATCTTATTCTTTCAAAAGTTTTGAAAAAACCACCGTGGCACGCTACTGACGATGTAGGTGTCATATGAAAAACTTTTGGCACAAGCGCTTTCGGTAAAACAATTTTTGACTGTCTATCTCTACTGGACCTCTTTCTTAAATCCTTACATTTTAAAATGTCATTATGTATAAAAAAATTCATATTTCTCGGAAAAGTTTTTAGACCCTTAGTTAAACGCATAGTTACCTTTTGACAAAATTTATCTTGAGACTGAGCTACTCTTATTTCGTGTAGAAAAGGCTCTGCGTTTACTAAACTGGCAGAACTGTCTAGTGCGTGGTGTACGAAATTTACCTCCTCCGTTGAGGACGTCGGAGCTTCCGGACTAATTTCGTGCTGAACAAAACGCGAAAGAAAGTCTGCTACCGAATTACACTTTCCTTTAATGTATTTAGTTTCAAAATCAAAATCCGCCAACGCACACAGCCACCGTGCAATTCGCGAGGTAGGATCCTTTAGTTTTAATGCATGTGTTAAAGCGGCATGGTCTGTATAAACAATGAATTTTTTATTAAAGAGATAGCACTTAAAATAATTCATGGCCCATACTAGAGCCAATAATTCTCTTTCAGAAGTGCAATATCTTGTTTCAACTTCCTTTAATTTTCTGGAGGCAAAGGCTACAGGTCTAGGAAAGTTTTCGTCATCTAGTTGTGCTAAAACACTACCCAAAGCCGTTCCAGAAGCATCAGTATATAATATAAATTCTTTCTGCATATTGGGTAAATTTAGACTTGGGATACTGGCAAGCGTTTGTTTTAAGTTTTCAAACTCGGCCTGCGCTTGATCACTCCATATAAATTTGCCTTTACCTTTCATTAAATTAGTTAGATTTATGGTGCGTTGTGAAAAATCCGAAAAAAACTTTCTATAGAATCCAACGCACCCAATTAGGGCTCTGACATCTCTTTTTGACTTTGGTGTTTTAAATTTTGAAACAACCTCCACATTTTTACGGGTTGGTGTAATTTTTCCATCCAAAACCTGAAATCCCAGGAATGTAATTTCCGTTTTGAGAAAGTGACATTTCGAAGGTTTTAATTTGAGATTATGTTGTCTGAGGCGGTCAAAAACAAGTTTCAATTTCTCAAAATGAGATTCTATATCATTTGATGCAATACAAATATCGTCAATGTATACTAAAATATTCAAATATGTGAGGTCTCCCAAGACTAGACTCATTAATCTCTGGAACGCATTCGGACTTGATGAAAGTCCAAAAGGTGACCTTCGAAACATAAAGGAACCACGGTGTGTCGTAATCGCGGTGTAGTGCTGGTGTTCCTCCGGAATTATTTGCTGAAAAAATCCGCTTGTTAAATCCAAAGAAGTAAAATATTTGGCGCCTGCCAAAGAATCAATAGTTTCATTAATGTTAGGAATAGGAAACGTATCTTTGATTAATTTCTTATTAAGCCGACGAAAGTCCACAGCTAGCCTAAAACCGCCGTCTGCCTTTTTAACTAACATAACGGGACTAGAATAGTTAGAATTTGCGGGAACTAGAATTTCAGATTCCAGAAGAATATTGATTTGATCGTCCATTTCTTTACGTAAATTATAAGGAACCCTGTATGCACGAGACTTGACAGGGATGTTGTCCTGTAATTTAATTTCGTGTAAAACTGAACTGCACCCGGGCAAGTCTAAGACCGAGGCTGCGAACACATCTGAATTTTCCTTTAAAAAATTTTCTACTCTCATTTTTAAATCTTTATCAAGATGTTCAAGATCAAATTTTGTGTCCCATTTGAGGTCGGTGTGGTCCATATTTCCTATCTCATCCTTGTTAACATGACCAACGAAATCCGATGGTTGTGTATTATAAGAGGAAACTAATTCTTGGACCATTCCTAATTTCGTATTTTTATTAATGTGCATTTCTACATCACTAATATTTAGCACTTTCACAAAGAGCGAAATATCATTGTTTTTACAAATAGTGTGGCTGACTAAAAAGGAAGATGGTAAGTGATTGGTACAAGGGGAAATTAACACATTATCCGTCTGAAAATTATGAGCTTTACTAATTTTAACTTCAATAATTTTTTTCCGACAAAGGCGGAATTAGACATTTCTTCTTAGCAAAAGCCGGGAATTCAGAATGCTTTTCATGCACAGCATTAACCGAATTTTCATAATCACGCAAAATCGGAATGACGGTGTTTACATTTCTTAAATTATTACTCATAAAATCAATATTAAATTGAAATTTAGTTAGGAAAGGAACTCCTAAAATTACTTGAAAGTGTGGGGACATTTCGCCTTCCATTACTTTAAAATTATCCTCGAATTCGTGATTTTTCATGTTGAATTTAACACTGACTCTACCAGTTGTTTTGAACATGCCACCCACTGACGTATTCATATCCATATTTAAATCATCTAATTTTGTAGCTTTAGCCTTACTTAAGATGCTGTTATTTATTAAATTACAACTAGAACCGGTGTCGATTAGAGCAACGAATTCATGATTAAAACAGTTTATCTTAACTAATGGTAATCACTGCCACACATTATTATGGTAAGAACTAAAAATACCAGGCTGAAAATCATCGGGCACACTGTTTATCTTTTTCTCCCGATCTCCATCTGCCCGACTCATAGAGATCCCGTACCGTTTAAAGATCCACTAGCTGAGCGCGGAGTTTTCTCGCAAGCTGAACTCTGATCCTTCTCGGAGGTTTCCATTTCACTGCCTTCTAAACGATTTCCTTCCGAATGCCTCCCGTTACGATAGTGTCTATGACCGTAAGGGCGAAAACTCGCTCTTCTACCCCCGTTTCTTCTCGAAAGCGCCCCTCTATCATTTGATCTCTCTTGATTATTTAATTGCTCTCTTGCATTTTTTCTAAAACAATGGGATTGATAATGACCACTTAAACCACAAAAATGACAAATAATATGAGATTTGTCGGGACGTGAGGTGTTTTTATCTAAATTTTTAACTTTCTCCGAAAGGTCCGAAATAATATCTTTTAGTTTTTTAATTTCTTCCGCTATATTATCGTTATATTCCCTTTTAGAATAAGTTTTTTGCGCGATCGCGCAAGCCATTTCACCCGAATTTTCTACAGTAACGTGCGGAACTTGTGCTGCTAACCACGCTTTTTCCTCCAAAATTGCCATATTTTCAAGTTCTTCTAAAGTTGTTGGATTTCGTGCAATGATCCCCTTTCTAATTTGTGGCTCAAGATTTTTCTTTAGCATGGCAAAAAGCCATTGCTCCTCAGTTTGTTTTTGACTTTCAACTGGTAGATTTTGCGCTAAAACAGCATTTTTAGCTTTTTGTTTACAAATAGCTAAATATTGAGGAACGGGTATTCCTGCTGTTTGTTTGTAATTCCAAAAATCCTCTAAAAGTGCAGAGGGATCTTTTTCTTTATTATAAACATCGCCTAATACTTTGAAAAAGGAATCAATATCATTTATCTGATCTCTAAAATTTGAAAATGTTTGCAATGCAGGGCCGGCTAATCGCTGCTGAATCGCGAATAGCCTATCTTCTTTAGGCCATTGTAAGAAATCGGCAAAGGATTTAAATTTTTGGGAGAAATCAGAAAAATTGAAATGAGGGTCTTGACCTGTAAAAATCGGGATGAGAGCTAAGTTGTCTAACAAAAGCCCTCTTCTCTGACTTACAGACATCTCTTTATCCTCTCCCCCAACTGGGCCATTTTAAGTAGCTGACTGTTCAGCCTCATCTTTTGATCTCCCCATAGCGAAGTTTAATACCAACAATTTATTTTACGTAAATAAAATTTTATCTACATCAACGTAAAACACAACAATAACACAAAATTTTTCGAGTGCAAAGAAAAACGCATAAATTATGATTGCTAAAAAATACCTCTCACTGGTCCAATTAATACTGGAATTTACAATTTCGGTAACTATATACCAAACTACTACCCATAATAATAATAAATGCACCAAATTAAAAAATACATAATTAAATACTCAAATATGATATATATACTGTATAGAAATAAATAGCATTCTCTTATTAGTAAATTGTGAAATATATTAGCCTGATAAATTAAATCACAATTGGATCACAATTATCAGTAAATTCTATATAAATATCCAATAATTAACACATATACATACGTATTTCAGTGAGTAAATTACCAAGGACTGGACACGGCATCATTTTTGTTATGATATTTTTCATTCAATTAGAAATAAAAGGGCCGATATTAAATTTTATATTAAAAAAAAAAAATGCTGAACAACAAAAAATATTAATTTTTACCTCTAAAATGAACCCATATGTATTTAAGAATTCATAATTTCTTCCCAAAAGAATACCTTAAATTGCGTTGTGTTCTTTAACAATAATTTAATGATAACAATAATAATAAAATTAACCACAACCCAGTAAAGATCCCCCCTGAATGTAAAGTTCAGGGGCCTTGGCATGTAATGTACTCACTTTACCTAATCAAGAATCTCAGAAAAGTTACTGATTTATTGAACCATATAATTACTTTTATATATAAACCATCAATAATAGAAATATTAAAATTATAGTTATTTATTTTTTCAAATTTATATCTTTTATTAAAGACACTCTGCCTAAACAATTGTTATTGCCTGAGATAATATTTTTAATCCTAATAATTGTTATTCAATATTTTCAATACCATCTCAACATTTATATTCTTAACGTTATATATATAAAAAAAATATATTAGAGCAAAATACAGATATTAACTGGTTAATTTACAAAAATCATTTGAGGTTTTAGCCTTTATAAAATTTACATTTAGATTTTAAGAATTTAATCAAATTACATTCTTAGATTCTTAAAAATAATTTTATTATTATTATTTTTATTGCTATTATATCATATCATTTAAAGTTTGTAAAGAAAACTACCCTCCTTTTGAATTCTATTTATAAATGATAAAATAGATTATGATTATTCAACAGTTGATTTAAATTAATTAGCTGTAAATTTTATGGTCAATCACAATACTAAATTAGACAGACAAACAAATAAAGAGAAAGATCTATAATGAAAAGGTGAAAACTTAGAAATTTTATTTAATTATATATTAAACAAGCACCCAATGGCATTTTAATGAATTTCATTTATCAAAGTATTTAGAATGCATCAAAGCATTCAAATTAACAAGGTTAATTGTCTGAAGTCAAACCTTTATATAGGAAATATTTATTTAATAACAAAAGCATAATATTATACATTATTATTATTATTTCAAGTTCTGTAATAGATATTTTAGTATACACCAGCAATAATTAAGAAACCAGTTCCATTTTTGAGTAACTTTGTGATTTGAAATCAAAATCTCCTGGGAGCATCTTTAGAAACCGGTGAAAGAAAATAATTAAAGCATAGGCTTACCATGAAGATGAATTTCTGGGATTCAGAAGATAAAGCATAGGTCCTTCGGGCACAAATCAAAATGAATTCAAATTCAAAGTTTTCCACTAAGAATTTTAAACCTGGTTCACAGGTCAGCACTAGCGGAATGAGGTGTACGGTCGATGGCAGAACACACTACAGGGATCCAGCCGAAAACCACCGAAAAAGAATCAATTGAACCCCCATCTGAGAACTCCTTTTGCGTAAACCCCTGGGCCGTCTATGAAGGACGCTCCTTCCTTCTACTACAGGTTTCCTTCTACCACAGGTTTTTCTACGGTAATCTTTATACTTCAGCCATACGTCAGCATTTGCAGAATTTTTGCGTAGGTTCAGTATCAGGATACTCCAATCTTAGCAAAGACCCTTGGCCCGTCTAGGATGAGGCTCGCCGACAGAAAAATCTACTATCCCCAAGAAAATATCTAGAGGCATCAGACACGATTCAGGACCTTGAGGATCGCTCCGCATTCGCTCACTGCTGGGACAAGACAACCTTGTTTTCACTGCGCCCACAACTATCTAACTGTAATTTATAATACCGGAAGCGCCAGAAAACAATTTTAAGATCACCCTGCACCCCAATAATAAAAAAAAACCCCAACAACGGCCGTTTCTACGCAACCTGACACATTTATGGAAAAATGTGCATGCCAGAATTCGCGGGGAATAAAAAAATAATCACAAAACACATGCCATACCTCCCTGTAAACTGCTGATTCTCAAAAAACCGTCTGCCCCCCAACTTTAATGTTGCATCTTGCTTACACAAATTGGTTCATTCACCCCAGTGTCTGCTGGTACAACATTCCGAAGACTTGTGTTACAAAAAAAAAAAGAAAACCTCTTCTTTACTCCCGAGATCTGGAAAAATATTTGAGACCACCCTTGCAGCTACATTGTAAAGGCTTTTAATGAATCCGTTGCCTTAATTGATTGTATAAATGTAATTCATAATGCTAAAATAATTAAAAATAAACTTAATTTTATTTAATTTTCTTCCTATAAAAAAAACCCTCCTAAATAATACATTCTAATTTTTTAATGGTCATAACAAGTTCGCACATTTGACCATTTTTTCATTTTTTTAAGTACTAGATTAAAACAATTTAAATTTTGCATATTTGCTTTAGTTATAAAACCAGCACTATAGGAATTTGCATAATATAGGCTCACTCATCTTAAACCAAAAAAAAAATTAAAACTTTTATGAAGAATTTGATTTAACCATGCCTCAGTCTTCAGTTTTACAGAAGGTAAGAACAAGACGAAGAGAAACTGGTGCAGATGGAGGATGCTCGGATGCAAGGGAGCCGTTGACTGTAGTACTAAATTGGGACTATTATTCATTTTTTCAGCTTTTTTTTGTGAAAAGAGGTGAGAGCCATGTTGGAAAGAAAAATCCAACATGTCACAATTTAAATTTTTCTTTTGTTTATAATTTTATTTTAAAGTAATCCATAGAATTTTTGGAAAATATGCATTCAGAAATTTTCATTTTATGAAATATCTTTCTTTTTTTTAATAATATTTATCTCAGGTAATTCTTTATTTAAGTATTTAAAAATAGGTTTTGATTTGCTGCTTTTTAAAAGCCCTTTTCAAATATCAATTTTTTTTCTCTAAAAGTAATCAATATATTTTTTTTTTTACTAAAATATTATTCTCATGTACCAGCCAGCACACAATATATTCCTTCGGGAAAATTCTCGAATCTTCATAGGCGACCTTCAGACGGACCGAAGTAATATCATGAACACGTATATCGCATCGTTGCTTTTTTAAACCTACTTTTAAAAAGCAGCAAATCAAAACCTATTTTTAAATACTTAAATAAAGAATTACCTGAGATAAATATTATTAAAAAAAAAGAAAGATATTTCATAAAATGAAAATTTCTGAATGCATATTTTCCAAAAATTCTATGGATTACTTTAAAATAAAATTATAAACAAAAGAAAAATTTAAATTGTGACATGTTGGATTTTTCTTTCCAACATATGGATTGCAGGAGTGAGCTCAGTACTGAAGAGTAAGCAGTCTTTAATTAAGAAAAATAGCGTATTTGAAGAACGGTGCCGCGCATCACAGAAACTTCAATCAGGTAATGGTTCGTCGCTTAAGTGGAGGGGTGAAGACATACTCTTTATTCCAACACAACTAGATACACAGACAGGAAATGGCAGGGAACTTCACGAAGAAATATTTTCCTTTTAGAATTTATCCGGACTAGGCTGAAATCTCAGCATACATCCATTTAAAACGGGAGGGGTTTCTCTCTCTCTTTATGCATTTTTATTTATTTTCTTATTTTTATTTATTTATTTATTTTTTTTTTTAAGATTGAAGAAAATCCGGCTGATGTGCCAATACTTGTAACGGAGAATTGGGGTGGTTCAGTTAAGTGGGGTTCGATTATGTGCATGAGAAAAAAAGTTCCAACCAAAGATACAGAAACTAGAAGACTTTATTTTAAAATTTTTAACTATAGTAATAAAAGTAAAATAAGTTAGAATTATTAAATGGCTGAGAGAGGAAATCCACAAGTAAGAGGTACGCCTGAGCGTACCCTCAGACCACAAGGTCTTTTTTACATGCTTACATGCTGAGAGCAGAAGTTAAAGTGAATGATTTCATAAGCAACATATATTACTTCGCGACACAACATCGCCAGATTTCAGTATTAGAAAAGTGTACGAAAAACAGACAAAAGGTCATATTTACACGCCAAAATGATTAGCCCAGAATTTAGCATCCCAACAAAAAAACAATAAAATCGCGTGATGCAGAAAGATTGCCAGAAAAAACGGTTCTACATATGTAAATATTACAGACGCCACTAAGCCGGCCATAACTTATTTAAAAAAATGAATAAGTTAAATAAATGCTACTTAAAATTGCGAAATACTGAGAACGATATGTTTTAACACAGCTGACAAAGAAAATTAACGTACATGAAAAGTAATTTAAACACCGCATCAATAAACATTCATTTTATATTTTAGATAAATCATTTCAACGGTCACTTACTTACATAAAGAATGAGAAATAATTACATCTCGCGTGGGCAATTCAAAAGAAAAAATAACATGCATTGATATCAGAAGCAGGTGCATCTGATTTTGCTGTTTATATTTTATTTTTAACGGCCTCCGATGTTGTTGAGAAAGCGATTATAACTCATGAAGTTAAACTTACTGCATTACATTAGAGAATAATAAAAGAAAGAAAGAAAAAAACGAACAGATAAGATTCGAAATGGATTTTAAGCGTCGAGTTAAATAATAAGTTTTACATAGCGAAGGGAAAAAAACGCCATGTTTCGAAAGCCAAAATAAATGAATTAAATTAATTTTGAAGCAATAAGGATATGTGATATATCTCAGTCACAATTGCTATTAGTTTTCCTTCCAGTTTTAAATTAACGTCTACTACCTCTAATTTTTTCATAATTTACTTTCAGTGGATTCGGAAATAGAGAGACACATTTTTTCCCTACATTTTCGACGATATCTCTGAAAATATACTAAAATTAACGTGAATTTATTTTTGAGTTCAGAGTTACGAAAGCTTTCACACGATACCCCAAAAGCTAAACAAGGGAAATATTTTATTTTTCAAGTAACTTAATTGGCCCGTCTACATTTGTCCTAATTATATTTGTGAATGTTTAATAATCTGTAAATCTGGGTTGTCTTTATTACTTCCCCCAATTTGAACATTCCACGCTCTATAGTTTACGAGTAAACTCGCTGTGACAGATAGACACAGGAGTGATCTTATAATGGTTCCGTTTTTACTTTGTTATCATACTGTAATAAAAAACTTTCTTAATTTTTCCACACCGAAATTAATTGTCTTTATATAATCTAAGTGACTAAATTTTAAATTAATTCTCTTTTTTTAATTTAAGTAATAAATAATGTGCAAGTACCTTGTATTGACACAATCGATATAAAAGTTATTGCCAAGTTTTTTTAGTAGTGTCCGTAGTATTTCGTAATAAATCTTTCCTATTGCGATAATAAAAAACAAAGAGAATGAAAAGGTTTTGTGTGAAATCCAATTAAAGGATAAAGTGTTCATATATACGCAGTTACGTAAAAAAAATAATAATGTTGAATAAGCATAATTTCTGTTCTAAATACATAAATAATTTTTTTTTTTTAATGCAAAACACTTTGTGCATCTAATACGGTTGTACTTTTTAATTATTAGATTCTTTTCATTTTAAAACTAAGTAGTAAATGCTAGAAGCAAAATAGAAATTGCAACTTAAAGTGTTGAAATTTGTATTGGAATAAAAGAGTGTTGTTTATGTTTACACATACAGACTAAAATGATTTTTATTATTTCATGAAACTTTATTTGTTTATGAAAAATTTTTTAAATAACATAAAAAATTATTATTTTTTCTGTAAAAAAATATTTTTTGAAATACGGTATCGACTATTCAACATTATCAATATTTAATGAAAAATGAGTAACAAAGCATTCTAAAATAATTAAAAATCTAAAAATAGTGAACTTTTTACCCGGCTGCCAAGAAGGGCTATGTATTTCACGCGTATTTGGGTATGTGGATTTGTTTATACCCTCGAAATATCCCAACGGCTGGATGTATTTTAATGAATGAAGTCTCTATTGATTCGTCTTAACCGTTCGATGGTTATAGGCTAGGTTTTATTTTGATAAAATCAAAATGGCGGTAGAGACGAAAAAAGATTTTTACGCATCACATTGAGTGTCATATCATTGGGTAGGTCTTTCAAAATGAAGACAATGTTTGATTGAATATTTTACAGTCAGAAGCTCCGTTTAAATATTATACAAGCTGGAAGTTGTGTAGGTAGGATCTCTAGTTTTACAGCAACTCTAACCATCATAGGCATCTATAGGCCTCATCAAAACAGTGTTTATAGATAAGATCTAACAACTAACACAGATTAAAAGTCATCAATGCAAGTAAATAAAAAAAAATAGATAAGTAATATAAAAAAAAAGTTCCACATTGATGAGAAATAATTAATTAGTTCACTTTTTACGCCGTCGGGTTTTTTATTTTGTTAATTTAATTCTTACTTGTCCATATTTATTTATTCCTTTATTTGCCATTTAACGAGTCCTTTAATACGTATTTCTATAATTATTTTCAATGTCTAGAAAAAATTAAGGTTTAACATAAATATATTTAGCTAAATATATTATTACATTTGATAGACACAGTACATCAGTCTTTTAATTCTCTGTAAATTTCTTCTTATAATGTACTAGCAAACCCCGCGGCTTTGCTCGCGTAATATTTGAAATATGCCAAGTGATATTTATATGTCTAATTTTTATTAAAAGGTACAAACTAAATTTTTATTTTATTAAAAGGTAATATTTTATTTTATTAAAAGGTTTTTTTATTTTTATTAAAATGTACATATTACTTTTAGGAATAATTCAAAAATTACTATTTAAATCACAGTTTGATTAAACCTCATTATTACACTGCATTAGGCAGAAATGAGACTTAAATTAATAAAACGAAATAAAACTAAATAAATGATAACTTAGAATATATTTTGAAATTTTTATGCTCAATTAATACGCTCATTTCAGTATTCATTTGAAGTTTTGAATTTTTTAGAAACCATCTTCTTACATCTTAAAATTAACCATCATGTCAAATTCCAAGTCCTACCACCTCTCTCAACATAAAGGGCTATGTTGAAATAGGAACTGTCACGATTAATTTGCCAATATTAATTTTGAAATAGGTTTGTTATTTCCTAATATTCCACATAAACGTAATTTAAAAAGCTTTTAAAGACCTTTTTTAGAACGTTTGTTATTCCTGTGAACCCCTGGTGGTAGAATCGTCGGCATAAAATATAGCCTGTGTAGGATCAGAGACTGTTACCATTGATTCGCAACTATTACTTTTATAATCGGTTTATATTCCCTGAAAATGCATAGAATCGTAATTTAGAACTGTTTTCGAATGCTTTTCGCACCTCCGCTTCGCTTCACCACTTTTTAATTCGAATTTATTTTCGACGTTCCTTCGAGGGCATTTATATTTTAGAAGTAACTACCATTCCATATTTAAAGTTTCTAGCTTTTTCTGTATCACAGAAATCGCAATTTAGAAAGTTTTTAGCTCCTGCAACCCTGTGGTGGTAGTGGAACAGACATAAAATATAGCTTATGTTTGAGCAGGTTCTATCACCAACAATTTGTCATCATTATTTTTGTAATCGGTTTGGTAATTTATAAGTTCGCTTAAAAATTGTATTTATAACGCTTTTCACTCACTTCATCTTTCTAAGTTTGGAATTGTCTTTCGACTGTTCTTAGAAAGAAGTTGCATCATGTAAGTAAATACCATTCCATACTTCAAAGTGTTAGAACCTTCAGTTGTGCAAAAAACGCAAATTAGAACATGTTTTGCTTTTGCAACCCTCAGATGGTAGTGACAGCAACATAAAATATAACCTATGTTATAGCAGAGACTGTCACCATTGATTTGCAACCATTACTTTTGAAATAGCTTTGGTATTTCCTTAGATTGAGTAGAAATCGAAATTTAGAACGTTTTTAGGAAGCTTTTCGCGCATTTTCACCCCTTTTTAAATTTCTAATTTTTTCGAAACTGTTCTTAAAGATCATTTATATCTAATAAATATGTACCTTGCCTAATTTTAAGTTGCTAGCCCCTACCGATCACAAAAATCGAAATTTAGAGCGCTTTTATGCTACTGCAACGTCTTGATGATAGTAATACCGACATAAAATAGCGTCTATGTTAGAGCAGAGGCTGTCAGCATCAATTTCCTACGATTACGTTTGAAATCAGGTTCATTCTTCCTGAGATATTGCCGACAAATCGGCATTTAGAACGTTTTTAGAACGCTTTTTGCGCATTTTGCCCTGCATTTCTTCTGGGGTAGTGGAAGCAGATATAAAATATAGCCTATCTTGGAGCAAGATCTGTCACCATCATATTTGAAATCGGTTCAGTACTCCCTAAGATTGCATAGAAATCGCAATTTAGAACGTTTTTTAGAACGCTTTTTGCGCATTTTGACCCCTTTTTAAATTTCGATTTTTTTTAGGAAATGCCCTTAGAGATCATTGATATCTTATAACTAACTACCATTCCAAATTTCACGATTCTCGGCTCTTCCGTAACGCAAAAGCCGCAATTTAGAAAGTTTTTCTCCTGCACCCCCTTTGGGGTAGTGGCACCGACATAAAACATCGCCTATGTTGGAGCAAGGGTTGTCACCATCTTTTTGACGCCATTATTTTTTAGATCGGTTTGGTATTTCCTGAGATTGTATAGAAACCACCATTAGAACGTTTTTTAGAACGCTTTTCGCGCATTTTCACCCCTTTTAAGTTTCGAATTGTTTAAGAACTGTTCTTAGAAATTCTTTATATCTAATAAGTAGCTAATATTTCAAATTTCTAGGCCCTTCGGTAACGCAAAAATCGCATTTTTAGAACGTTTTTTGCTCCTGCACCCCCTTTCGGGTAGTGGCACCGACATAAAACATAGCCTATGTTGGAGCAAGGGTTGTCACCGTCATTTTGACACCCTTATTTTGACACCATTATTTTTTAAATCGGTTTGGTATTTCCTGAGATTGTGTAGAACCACCATTTAGAACGTTTTTAGAAAGATTTTCGCGCATTTTCACCCCTTTCAAATTTCGAATTGTTTAAGAACTGTACTTAGAAATCCTTTATATCTAATAAGTAGCTAATATTTCAAATTTCATATTTCTAGGCCCTTCAGTAACACATAAATCGCATTTTTAGAAAGTTTTTAGCTCCTGCACCCGCTTTGGGGTAGTGACATCGACATAAAACATAGCCTATCTTTGAGCAAGCGTTGTCACCATCATTTTACACCAATATTTTTTAATCGGTTTGGTATTTCCTGAGATTGTGTAGAAACTACCATTTAGAACGTTTTTTACAACGCTTTTCGCGCATTTTCACCCCTTTTAAATTTCGAATTATTTAAGAACTGTTCTTAGACATCATTTATATCTTATTAGTAGCTAATATTCCAAATTATTTCTAGGCCCTTCAGTAACGCTAAAATCGCATTTTTAGAACGTTTTTTTTTTTTTCCTACACCACCTTTGTGGTAGTGGCACCGACATAAAACATAGCCTATCTTGGAGCAAGCGTTGTCACCATCATTTTCACGCCAATATTTTTAAAATCGGTTTGGTATTTTCTGAGATTGTGTAGAAACTACCATTTAGAACGTTTTTTAGAACGCTTTTTGTGCATTTTCACCCCTTTTAAATTTCGAATTGTTTAAGAACTGTTCTTAGACATCATTTATATCTTATAAGTAACTAATATTCCAAATTTCATATTTCTAGGCCCTTCAGTAACGCAAAAATCGCATTTTTAGAACGTTTTTTGCTTCTGCACCCCCCTTTGGGGTAGTGGCACTGACATAAAACATAGCCTATCTTGGAGCAAGCGTTGTCACCATCATTTTCACGCCAATATTTTTAAAATCGGTTTGGTATTTTCTGAGATTGTGTAGAAACTACCATTTAGAACGTTTTTTAGAACGCTTTTTGTGCATTTTCACCCCTTTTAAATTTCGAATTGTTTAAGAACTGTTCTTAGACATCATTTATATCTTATAAGTAACTAATATTCCAAATTTCATATTTCTAGGCCCTTCAGTAACGCAAAAATCGCATTTTTAGAACGTTTTTTGCTTCTGCACCCCCCTTTGGGGTAGTGGCACTGACATAAAACATAGCCTATCTTGGAGCAAGCGTTGTCACCATCATTTTGACACTAATATTTTTTAAATCGGTTTGGTATTTCCTGAGATTGTGTAGAAACTACCATTTAGAAAGTTTTTTAGAACGCTTTTTGTGCATGTTCACCCCTTTTAAATTTCGAATTGTTTAAGAACTGTTTTTAGACATCATTTATATCTTATAAGTAACTAATATTCAAAATTTCATATTTCTAGGCCCTTCAGTAACGATAAAATCGCATTTTTAGAACGTTTTTTGCTCCTACACCCCCTTTGGGGTAGTGGCATCGACATAAGATATAGCCTATGTTCTAAGTTGGACCAACACCATCATTTTGATACCATTATTTTTGGAATCGGTTCGGTAGTTCCAGAGCTTACCTCCGACAAATAAACAATTTTTTCCTCTTTATAATAGGAGTATAGATGTAAGGATTTCTGCACAAGCTACCATATTATTATACAAACATTCCAAACTATTATTGTATGTGAAACTTATATAACCCTAACCTGCAAATTTTTGATTGTTTTGATTTTGATTGTTTTTGCTTTTCAGTTTTTGATAATTGATTATTATGTATTTTTTAGCGCCGACTCCGAAAATGACCTTTATTTTTTACCACCAATTCAGGAATTTTCGAAAATCGGAAATTTCATATTCAAAATGTTTAAAAGTGAACATCCCCCCCCCCCCCACACGCACACACACACACCTCTCATGGAAGCCCTGGACTGTTTAGCTCTAGCAATCCCCAATATAAGCCAAAAAATTGAGTAATTTATTGAAATAAATAAAATTTAATTCAATGAAAAAACTTTTAAATCTATTTTACTGTATCAGATTTTTGCTATTTTATATATTGAAATATAAAATTTGCGAAAAATTCTTACATGCTGGTTAAAAATGAAGGTCATTTTCAGATTCAGCGCTAAAAAGTATATAAAAATTAATTATCACAAATTAAAAAAAAAACAGAACCATCTTCTCTATTTCATAGTGTAGGATTTCTGGTATTTCTTTAACTTTGAAATTTATGATTTGTAAAAAATTATAACATGACGGTTAAAAAAGAATCGCATTTTCGGATTTAGCGGTTAAAAATACATCAAAATCAATTATGAAAAGTGAAAAAGCACAACCTGTCGGTATAATTTGAGTGTATTTTCGGTGTAATTTGAATTTTTAACTTCGAAATTTACGATTTGGGAGAAATCCTGACCTGATGGTAAAAAATTAATGTCATTTTCTGATTCAGCGTAAGGAAAAAAACAACAACAAAAAATCAATTATTTAAAGTTAAGAAACATAACTATCGGAGGCTTGTGTAATTAATATTTAACACGTTGAGTGCCACGATGACTGACACTGAAGCTGAAAAAATTTACAATGTTTTAAATATTTTTTAAGAAAGTATAATCCTGTAATAAATAAAAGTTAATTAAATTTTAAATAAATTTTCAGTAATTACTTAATATATATATTTTTAGTTTTATATCATATTTTAGACCGTCAGTCATTGGTAAATGACGTGTTGTAAATGGAAAGTCCAGTGTCAATCACCAGTGACTGTGTAACCAGCTTAACGTGTTAAAGATTTAAAAAAAAAAAATGTAGATTGCTTTAACTACACTGTTAAAAATTTGCAGAATTCTGGCAGGTCATTTGACCGTTTTTTTTTTCGAAAACGGTTACACAACCGTAATTTTAACACTATTCTGACCATATTATTGGCCATTTTATGGTCAGAATATAGTTAAATTATGGTTATGAAACCGTTTTTTTCAAAAAACGGTCGAACGACCTGCCAGAATGCTGCCAAATTTTTAACAGTGTATTTTCGTACATGAATTTAGCCAGGAATGTTGTTATTTTGAATTTGTAAGGTAATATCTACGCATATACTTGTTTCAAATTTGTAAGTAGTGATTAGATGCCTACATTTAGAATAGTAAATGCAGATTTTAAGTTTAGACATTTGCTCGTATTATGTTAAAATAAAGACTATACAGGAAGTAACATAAGTTTTCTGTAATTCTGATTCCAATGGATATTAAATATGCACATTTCATTAATAATTGATATTGCGCAAAAGTTTTAGTATTTTAAAATGAGTTTTGCAGATGATACAAGTACTGTATTATGGACTTTTGTTACGTTAAAAAAAATATTAATGTTTATTTAAAAAATATCTGTTGCATTTGTCTAATACTTAATTTTATGTTTTTATGGCCTTATTTCATAGTATCAAACTTTTTTCAATTTTCCTATTACCGTTAAGAAATTACGATTTTTAAAGCATTTTTATGTATCTTTATATATGCTGTAAATACCGGGAGTCACAAAAATGACTGATGGATTTTAAAATTAAATAACGTGCAAACGGTGACAGATATTAAAAACATTTTTGCAGGAGTGTTACGTAAGATGTAAGGAGTTTTTATGTTGCGATTCTCAGATTTAATTACTAATAGCATCGATAGCTGGCGCTGCAAGCAATAACCACTAACTCCATCTCGAGTTTTCGGGCTCTCTCTTCTTGCATGCAAAAAAAAAAAAGGAGATTAAAATGTATTCAATGAATTCGGAAGTACCAAAAATCGGGTCTCGACTGAGTGTTTATTGCTTTCAGCGCCATCTATTTTTTGAAATTCGAACTAAAATCAAGAATCACAGAACAAAAACTCCTGACATCATACATAACCCTCCTGCAAGAATTTTTTTAATATCTGTCACCGTTTGGAAGCTATTGGATTCTTAAATCCGTCAGTTATTTTTGGAACCTGTTGGTATGTACATTTTGAAATTACTTACCATACAAATATACACTCCTTTGAGAACATCTGGGAATATACATTTTTTTTTCCTTTTTCGCAATCGCGCATCCTATCGATGTAACAGTCACCCTTCTTTTGATTTATTTCCTTTTTACTGTAAACAGCTGAGTAATAATATGTTGAGTAAGTCCTACACTGTAAAAAAAAATCTGTGAAGTTACTAAAGCTTTTCTAAGGAAACTGAGATTCCTAGAACTTTTCATGTAACGGCAACAACAAAATTTCATGTAACAGACACACTTTTGCGCCGAAAATCAAAAAATCTGTAAGGTTACTAAGAATTTTTTTGGAAACTGGGATTCCGAGAACTTTTCATGTAACTGCAGCCAGGGTTACAAATAAAAGTTTAGTAAGATTACTGAAATTTTAGCAGATTCATTTGTAAAGTTACAGATTTTTGTAGCTTTACAAAAACTAGTTTTGTAGATTTGCAGCTTTTTTCGTACAGTTACAGGTGAAAGTTTATTAAGCATGTAACTTTACATCTGTAGAACTACAGATTTTTTTTTACAGTGTACTATAACAAATGTTATGCCTGTAATCTTACTTTTCAAGGTACATGTATATATATGCATATCTATATATATATTTACATTTTTAATTATTATTTTTTTTGTACAATCATTAAAAATACTTATAATTCATAGATAGATTGCCTTCAAGCATAATTTTGAATTGGCATTTTCAGAATGATTATTAATTACTGTAATTTATTTATTCAAAGTTAGCCATGTTTAAGCTTTCTTAACAAATAAAAAAAATCTTCAATGACAACAAAAATATATATGTACATTTTGCTCATCAATAAATATATTTGTATTAATGAAAAAAAAAATAGTCACGCTTAAAATATAAAGTCTTAAAACGCAAAAGTTATTGAAATAATTGTTTAATAGCGTTTCCAGAAAAATATGTTTTAACTTCTTTTCTTTTTTTAAAATAAAATATTGAAGATTTTAAAGACATAATCACTTACAATAAAGACAGGAACATTAGTATAGGGTTTGAAACTCCAGTAATTATAGCGTAAATGAAAAGGATTCTCACATGCTATGTGAAAGTAAAATTTTGTTCAGATTAGAAACTTGCTTTATTTTAAACGTTTAGATATGAAGGTAATCTTACTTATATAATTTAAAATAATTTTTAAATTTAATTGATCACAATTTACCCTGGTTTACTTTATTTCCTACCTCATGAAATATTAGTTATTTTGTATTTTCCTTTTCTGCAAACGCCTTTTCTAAACACAAGAAAACACATTTTTTATAAAATATTTAAGAATTTGTCAACCTACTTCTTGTATCATTTTTCAAAATGATCATATTTCAACGCTAAAATTTATGATGTCATATCTCGAGTGTTTTTTCCCTTTAGATAATCATTCACCCGTGACAAGCTTGCGATATTAATTTTTATTTTTTAAATTTTGAAGTTAGTTAAACGACAGTTTATCATAAATATTATGCTGTTTCTGGTGTGATATGTTTCTCTTTCGATAATTTTGCAAAAAATCCCACTCTTTACATATATAGAATTTTCATGTTATTTTTTTTTTTGTTCTTGCTGTTGCTCTTCTGTTCTGGTTCTTTTAAATTAACATTACGCTGCAGACATATATTTGAATTTGAATTTTGCTGTTCTGAAATAAAGGGAATTTATGCAAATGGAATTAAAAACTATTCCTCATTCTAATTATTTCTGTCTTAAACATTTCACGAATTAACAGATACCATTAATATCATTCGAGTTATGCACTTTTTCATTTTAAAATTAAGAATGATGGACATGCACGTAGAAACGGAGTTAAAGTGAAAATCACAATTATATAAATATGTATAATTTTCAAACGAAATCATTTATCTGCAACTCAGTACTCTCCAAGAAATGGAATGGACAATATAGTCTTTATCAATATGATGTCATTAATAAAAAAGTAAAACCAATGTTATATTAGTTTTTATTAACGATTTTAATGATTATTTTTTTTAATTTTTTTATGATTTTTGTTAATGATTTAATGATTTTATTAACAATATGAAAATCCTAACTGAAAAAAAATTGCACCTCATAACATTGGATTCACACACACACAAAAAAAAAAAAAAATAGATAAGCTCATTTTTTCACCGATGTGCCTTATTTTCATACGTGACATATACTTTGAAAAGTTATGAAAATCAATTAATTTGAAAACCTTCTTGTAATTTTAAGTAAAATATAATAATTTAAAATTATACTTTTAAAAATAGAGACAAACTTTTAACCAACCGTTTATGCATAATTATCTAATAAACTTTCACTCGCTGTTGCACCATTTTGAAGTGTTAGCGCATATTTCACATCTATTTTTATTTTAAGTTAAACAGTGTCACCAATATCCTAGACAACCTTAACCAGTCCTTGAAGCATATAGAAAAATTATGATAATTCTTACCAATCACCCGAATCAATAATCTTCAGATTAAATTACTTTAACAATCGAAAAATATCACGTTGATAATTATTTCATAGTAGCGTAGGAACAATAAAATTTCTTCTATACGTGCGGGCCTTGCATAAATCGAGACGACATATTCGGGACACCAGAACTCTTGTTCCACTACGGTCAACTTGATCTATTTAACACTTTCCAACATAGTTGAAAATTGTTTATGAATTTGGTCTGTCGGTCTGTCCGTCTGTCCATACTCTAACTCGCGTAAATATACTTCGATTTCTGTAAAAGGGATATATGTTACTGGGTATCACTGTGGCACGTTCGGTATTGCAAATAAACTGTGTAGTGATTTCGGTTCACCCAAAAGAATTCCGTTACATGACGGTGTATTAGGGAAAATTGTTTGCAGTTCATTTTAATGATATTACACTATTTTGAGCATATTGAAATGTATATTTATCTCTGAAGTGTACGACAAGATTCTTACTATAGAGCGTGGTGACCACAGAATCCATCGTTCATTTACAGGGGCACCTAAAAGAACGAAGAAAATGAACAATAATTGAACTATTGAGGCATACGAACAATAACTGCTGTAAGTGCGCTTTCAGTTTTGGTATGCGCTTTCAGTTTTGGTATGCGTTTTTAAGTTTAATTATTTTTTAAATATTACTTGATATGCGTAAATTCTACAGACAATGTACAGGGCTGCACAAACGTTTTCAACAGCGTCCGTTTATAGGCGGAAATTGCTGAGTGGAAATTTTGAACTGTGCTATGCGTTTAACTGAACTAACTTTTAACATACTATGTAGTATTCATACATATCTGTAGATCATATACAGGGATACACAAAATAATCATATATTTTAGGGACTATTCATAATATTAGCAGTGAAGCTTTCTTATTTTATTCTGAATGTATTGCAAAGTGTTTAATAATCTATAATGTAAGCATCATTTTGCGTTCTTGTTTACTTTTAACATTAGAACTAGAGTACCTTGACTTAACTTATCATTTTAGAAATATACATCAAAGACACATACTCGTGTTTTCAATTTTCTCTTCAAACTAGTTAATTTTACTTTACAAATCTTCTTATACTCTTAAAAGACAATAATAAAAAAAAAAGCTTCGCGAGAATAGCAGGTTCTGAAAGTTTTGTCTTATTCAACAACGTCTCAAACAATAAAATTTTATATGTTGTTTGTCAGTACATTGATAAATAAAGGTATTCTAATGAAAGTTAAAGAGACATAAACACTAACAAGACTCCCTCAAAGAGTTAATATATTTCTCATTTAAATGCCCAGTGAATCAAAATTAAATCAATCATTTCCAAATACTTAAAGAATTGTAAAAAATTACAAGAATGATATTTTGGTACATGGAGTCCATTTAACAGGAATAAAGAAAGTTTGGAAAAACTTCTAAACTCATAATACAAATGCAAACACGTGCATTTAAAAGCTACTTTTTTTACAAGTTATTTCCATATTTTTTTCAGATTTAAAACATACACAAACATGCAGATTATATGTATATCTAAAACATTAACAACTATTCTTATTTTAGGAAACACATTTAATTAATATGACATCACATAGGAAAAGTATATATCTGATTACCATTCTACTTTTCTGTTCTTTAAATGTTTATATATACTAGAAGTTCCGTCATTGGTTTCAAATTCATTGGTTTCAAATATTTTGTCATACCTGAAATATCGCTCTCAACGAGTAAGATTTAATTAAAACCATAAAATAAATGTCTGATTTCAGTAATTACTTGGCAATTTTTTCTTTTCGAGATTTACCTTACATAGATACGTACTATGTGTGCACATTGTACAAGACTTTTCACATCACCTTACGTACAGTTCGCTGATTACAGTTTATAAAATGTAGGGTTATACAATTTTAGTTACGCAGGACAGTACAGATTCAGTGTTGCGATTGAATGTTTCTATGGGTTTTTATTGACATACCATTATCTTGCTGTAGAATATCACATCCGCATTTTTGGGGGGAAAATTGTGCAGCTATTTGATATTACAAGATTCCAAGACTCTATGCTGATTCTGTTTATATGGTAAAATATATATTCCGTGCGTGCAAAGTTGCAGCATATAATTTTTACAATGGGCTTCTCTTATACATGCATTTAATGTTGATTACATGCATATCTGCAGGAGATACAGGAATAAAAGTTTGGATTTGTATTCATATTAAGACTATTGTCAGCACCAATAACTTGTTTCAAACATAAAATAGATTATTTCTCAAAGCTGCATAATTATTTTAACTGTCTTTTCATTTTAAATATAGACGTTAAGAATTTACGTAAAAAGTATGCAATGAATCTTAAATAAATACTTTCATTTTAAGGTTCGCGTATGTTTGTTAAGATTTCAGTTTATATGAGGACGTGAGTTTCAAAACTCGCTTTATTCAGAAAATGAAATTTTGGAAAATCATGAAAGACCTCTGAATGCGTCCATTGTTTTTCATTGTAAACCAAAATTTAATACTGCTGGAAATACACTATAAAGCTAGTTTGTTTTTCTAGATTGTAGAGTTTTTTTTTCGATGCAGATTCACCAATAAAATAGATTGATGAATAAATCTCCATTGTTTAAATTTTCCATTATGCACGTTTTTGAACTCACGTCGCCATTTAGTATACGTACGAAATATTTTAAATGCTGTCCAAATTGAAATTTACGGTTTACACTATGGTTTATCTTCTAAAAATAAAGTCATTTATTCTAACCATTATTATGTTTAAAAGTATTTGTTTTTTAATTTATACTTCACATTCATTATATTTAATGTGAAATTTAATTGGTAATTGCAATGGCAAATGTACTGCTTACAAAATAATAAAAATATAATTCACAAATTTAATATTACAAAAATATGCGTAATAATTTAATTATTATGTTTATTTTAGCCTTTTCCATCTTGAATTTAATTATTCATTATTTTTATTTCATGTATGTCCATTTTTTAAGAAGATAGGAGCAGAATTAGATGACATTTACAACTGTTTCAATTACATTACTTATTCGTTGCTGGTGCACAGCAGGGTAATTCTAACGAAAGTGATTTATTATAGCCTAAAATTTCCGTAAAATAAATCCACACATTTCCTTTCTTTTTCACTTTAAATTTTAAGCAAAGTTTGTATATTATAAATAATTTTTTAATTATCTAAGCAAAACAGATCTTAATTCTTATTCTTTTTGAATGACTCAAGTTTATTAAAATATAATCTTTATATATTGATCGTTAAAATAAATCTTTACGTCCTTCCTAATGATTTAGACATCCAAAAATTAATTACATTAGCAAATATCGCTATTTTGAAATATTTGATATGTATTTACATTAAAATGATATTAAAATCAACTTAATCAACCTAAATGTTATATTAAACGAATTAGTTTATTGGTCTGTATTATGAATATTTGAAAAGATTTTGTGTCTTTGTGTATATTTTTTTCCAAGTTTATATATGAATTAATTACAATATCTGAAAAAACAATGTATGAATTTCGTGAAAAAAATAACGTAGCAAAATGAGGATATGATTTTACACAAAAATGGTTATTTGATAATAAAATTACACTTAAGAATTTATTATTTTATTAGGAAAAAAAATTAATATTCGTCATAATCTTCAAAAGTTAAATCTATATTTTATAAAATATTGGAAGTCATGTTTGATTGTATACATACGAAAATGTTTGTCGTTGTTACAGAAAATTAATAATTAAATTAATTCGCTGAAAAGAAAATTCAGTATATTGTGATATTAGATTATACATTGGGATACAAAATGTAAAATTACTAGGAAAAAAAATTAGAAAATCCTATAAAAAAAAAAAAAAAAAAAAAAAAAAAAACATACTAAGTAACAAGCATATTTTTAAGCGTGTGAAATTGTATAACATACTCTTAAGTTATATTTGAAGAAGTGAGAAGAATAGAAATATGATATACAGTTAAGCTTTATTTGGAAGTCATGCTTGATTGTATACATACGAAAATGTTTGTCGTTGTTACAGAAAATTAATAATTAAATTAATTCGCTGAAAAGAAAATTCAGTATATTGTGATATTAGATTATACATTGGGATACAAATGTAAAATTACTAGAAAAAAAAATTAGAAAAACCTATTAAAAAAAAAAAAAAAAAAAAAAAAAAAAAAACATACTAAGTAACAAGCATATTTTTAAGCGTGTGAAATTGTATAACATAATCTTAAGTTATATTTGAAAATCTGAGAAGACTAGAAATATGATACACAGTTAAGCTTTATTTGAAAGAAATGTTTTTTTTTTCTTTAAGATTTATGCAAAGGTTTTATTTTCGCTAACAACTGTATATCGCACTCTACTTCAAGATGAAAAAAAATGTATTTTCAAGGGAATGACTTTTTTTTTACTTTTCCGCATAAAACATAGAAGTAAAGATTAACTATGATCTTCAGCTAAGAGCAAGCTGTATAAGTAAAATAAATTTCCAGGGATTTTCATCACTTTGTGATACTTCAATAAATACAATAATAAATACACATTAAATCCAGACGCATAAAAATCTAGACGTATTTGAATGATATACTATATACGGCATATTATCGGCAAAAAAAGGGTTTATTATAGAAGGATTTTTTTCATTAACACTTTTTTATAAAAAATAAATATGTATTTTGCTTTCTTAACATTCATAAGTAAACTTTCTGAGGCCACCGCTTTGGTTAATGTGAGAAAGAAAAGACTTTTATTAAGTACTAAATAAAGTATTAAAATAATAATTTGTTAGTGTGCTATAGACTTTGAGGAACAACTAAGAACTACTGACGTAACAGAAAGGTGGTATTTTAAGGGAGCATTCAGCAATAAGGAAGAACCCTTGATCCATATTACTTGTTTTTATTTGAAATTTTCGTGCAGATTTTACTTAAAATGCAGTGCAAAAACTTGATATTATAAATAAAAGAAAAAAAAACATTATACAACAATTAAAAAGAAAAATGATATTTTTTTCTCCCCTCTGGCTACCTCTAACCCTTTATAGAAAAGTTTTCAACTAGCTAAGGCATTCCAGCTTTAATAATAGGAAAACATTTAATTAGTTTTGCTTATATGTACAATTTTTTTTTACATATTTCATTATTTTCTGAGTTTTTTCTAACTTTTTTTCCCCTCTAATTCAATGCTTCGTCTAAACATTTTACATTGACCCATTTACTAAAAGCAGATACTAAAAATAAAAATTTTAAAAAAGGTAGCGAAATGCTCTATTTCGTCAATTATAATAAGGATTATTATTATTTAAGTAAAGAATCTGTACTAACAATTTTTATATAGACTATTGAAAACTTTCGTTTTCATATATCCAGTTTTCAGCGAAAATCTTTTTTTTTTACAATTTATAGAAATCACTAGTAAAATCCGCGGCTTTGCTCGCGTAATAGTTGAAATATGCCACGTGATATTTGTGTGAATATTTTTATTAAAGGACATCATACTGCTACGAATAATTAAAAAATTACTTTTCGAGACACCATTTGACTAAACTTCGTTATTACAAAGCATTAGGCGGGAATGAGATTTAAATATTTAAGAACTACAACTAATTCTAAATAAATTATAATTTACAAAGTATTTTGAAGCTTTGATGCTCACTTTGTACGCTCATTTCAGTATTCATTTGAAGTTTTGTTTGATTTAGAAATCATCGCCTGAGTACTTATTTACATCTTAAAATTAACCATCATGTCAAATTCCAAGCTTATTGTCTAACGGTCTATCACATATCTGGTGGTAGTGACAATAACATAAAATGCCTATGTTTAAACAGAGACTATCACCATTGATTTGCAAACATTAATTTTGAAATCGGTTTGGTATTGCCTAATATTCCATAAAAAAGCAATTTAGAAAGTTTTTAAAGACTTTTTTATAATGTTTGTTGTTTTTGCCAACCTTGGGTGATAGTGGAACCAACATGAAATATAGCCATGTGTTGGGTCAGATACTGTCAACATTCGCAGCCATTACATTTGTAATAGGTTTATTATTTTCCGAGATTGCGTAGAAATCGCATTTTAGAACGCTTTTTAAAACGCTTTCGCGCATTTCCTAATTTCGTCCCTAGGACGAAATTAGGAATGCTTTTTCATGACAATTTTTTCAATTTTTTCCTCATGTTTGGATAGCTAATGCTTCGTTATGTTATTCTTCCATTGATAATTAATACATTTCTATGTGCCTTACTTTAATGTAAATTAAATTACTTACTCATTTAGAAATAAATTTTGATTTAGTTGTAAGCTAAACTTCGGCGTATTGGATTTTTTGGGGGACGAAATCTGGACCACCTTTTTTCTTTTGCTTTTTTTAGATACTTTTGAAAAGACAATTTTTCACATTGTTAACATTTTTTTGTACGATATTTGCCTATGTTTCTACGTGCGTGTGTAGTTAGTCTAATCCAAATTTGGTTAGTTTTCACTGAAAATTACAACATTCAGGGCCTAAAAGTGACTGAGGGGACGAAATATAGGCACTTTATCTTTAAGTATTAAATTAGTTAATTGTAATGGAAATTTAAATTATATTTATTAATGTAGTTTTCATATATATATTAAAACATGGTACATACAAACAGGCATTTTTGTATAAATATCAGTATGAGAAAATATTATAAATTTCTTGTGAAAGAAACCTATAATACTAAAAATTTAAATATATAAAAATCTCTAATAAAAAAATAATTTTTAATAATAATAATCGAGACAAAAATATCCGCGATTTTTAGGGGATTTTTCTTTCTTTTTTTTTTTTTTTTTTTTTTTTTTTTTTTTTTTTTTTTTTTCAAATTTACATTTGATTTTTCATACGTACAAATGCAGCAGATTTTGTTGACATTTATAAATGTTTAATTTTGTAGCTTTAGTTTAATTTTTCTGGCACATGTTCTGATAACTTATGGGGAATCCATTTATCATAGCCTAAATTCCTTCATGAAAAAAAAGAAGAAAAAAAAAACTGACCTTCAAAGTTTTTGTTTGTTTGTTTGTTTGTTTTACACCGCTATTGTATAAGCAAATTTTAAGAAGCCTGTTGAATTTTATTTATGGCCTTGAAAAAAAGTCCTTCCGGCTAATGCCGTGAGGGAGAGGTAGCTTTCATATTCCTCATTTTTTTAAAAGCCGTCTTATATTATTCAAATTCACGTAGCTCAAATTAGTGGAACCCGATTATAGAAGATTCAATGCTAATTTTTGTGAATACTGAATATGAACGACAATTTCGCGAATTTAGTTAGCTTTATCCAAGCTGGTTATATTTAAAGTGATTTACATTCGGTTGCCAAATTCGGCGATATCTTGAAGTGGCCACTATTTTAAAACAACATGATGGGTGAAGTTAACCAATGATCTTGGTCGATACCTTAGTAATTCTGTTCACATGCTCACTAACATTGGAATCTGTTGATATATACGAATGCTGTCTCAGGCAAAAAATCAGATTTTCCATAATGTAAACCGTATTAGAAATTCAAACTGCTATATCTTAGAATTTTTTTAGAGATAAAGAAAAAACAAAAAATGCTCCGGGATCCTTGTACCAAGGTCAAACACTTAAGAAAATGCTTTTTAATTTTTAATTTTTTTGTACCTCATGTTAAATTTTAATTTATTATTTTTATTTTAATGGCTGCCATTTAGAAACAAGATGGCGGATGAAGTTGGCCAACGATCTTGGTCGAGACATTGCTATATACTATGTACATGCCTTGTCACATCCAAATCGGTAAATAAATACGCGTGTTATCGCGTGACAAAAATCTGATCATTTCAAAATGTCAACCATGCTAGAAATTCAAATTTCTATAACTGAGCCATTTTTTAAGATATAGATCAAATGTATAAAAATCAATGTATCTTATAGTATATGCAGCAATTCATTATATGGACATCAAGAACTATATCAAAGATTCACAGAAGGAATAAAATAATATAAACAAATAATTTAGAAACAATAAGGGACTAAAAATTCTTAATAACACCATAGTAAATAAAAATTTCCCAACGCCTTTCCAATGATCGTTTCTTTCTTCTTCAGATGTACAGAATACATGCTAACACTTTGAAAGGTGGAGCAAGACTGACAGGAAACTTATTGGAAAAAGGCAAGTAAATAAATAAATACATAAGTAAACCATTTACACAAAATTTACAAAATTAAAAAATAAATTAAATATAATGTTAATAAAAGTAAAAATATGAAATAAATAAAAATGCAATATAGATTAAAATTAATAGTATATGCAATATATACATACATACATACACACACACACACATATATATATATATATATATATATATATATATATATATATACCAAATATTTATATTAATTAATAATAATAATAAATGATAGTGATTATAATCTCTCTGTTCTAAAAAAAATAACTAACGCTGTCACCGCAGCAGTAAATGAATTTTCTTATATTACTGCTTACAAAAATACGAAAAATTGTTGTATTATAGAGAAATGTTTGAACACATTGCTGTTCTACATTAGCATGTTTGATAAACATGCTAATGTAGACAGCTTTTAAATCTCACAATTATTTTAAAGATATATTTATTGTTAAAGTTGCTCAAAATCGTTCCATTAGAAAAGTTCTATAGGAGCAAAAACTATGCATAGGAATTTAATAATTTTTTCTAATGCTATACATTAGAAACTGGCGATGTACAGACTGTATTTATTTTTTTAATTGACTAACTTTTTAAGTGATTTTTACATTTTAATTTTAAATTTTCAGCATTTCGTGAGATATTTTTTATATATATTTTATAAAATATTATTATTTTAAATTGTTGCCAATTGTAAAAACGGGGCAGGAATAAAGTTTTCTTTAAATTAAAATATATATATATATTAACACGCGACTATTATAACGCAGAAAAAAAAAATCTTTTCAATTAGAATTAAATGATTGCTTGTTAAAAGCAGGAAAATATTGAAAATTACGTCATAAAAATTGCATTTGCACATTAATATTATAAAAAGAAAGAAAACTTTAAAATAATGAATTCATTAATATGTGTTAAAATCTGTCAATGGACGAAATAATAGCATATTTAAACTGGGAAAATAATACTTTTGTCAAACAATTTATATTTAAAAATATATTTACACGAGACATCTATTTCATATTTCGAAATGATCTTTTAAACTATTGTTACGAATTCTAAGATAGCGCAAATAATATTTTCTTTCTAACAATAAAAATATATTCACCTGAATATTAAAAAGAGATAGAAAACTTTGCAGAAGAATACGTCAGATATAAAAAGATACGTTTAAAAATTACTGGCATGTTTGTACTTATATTTCCATTTCTAAGGTGTAGATGGCAGCACCAAAGTTACTTTTTTCCCACAATTAATTTTCAGAGATTTCTGTTATGTTTACTGTTGTGACCAACTTCTTTTTTCTGCTTTCAAGAAAGTAAAATGTTTACTCATTTCAAAGAATTTCATGAAAAAGTAGAATCTTTCACAACGTACGTGAAAAGATTGGAACAAATTTCGTTCTGCATGACATAACAGAACAGAAAAAAGTTCCTGCTATTTTATCATTATTAGGACCGATATTATATGGTTTATTATGTGATTCATGTGTACCTGAGAATTGTGAAACTTTAAAGTATAATGAAATTGTTGATATTCTGCTTAAACACATAAGCCCCGCCCCCAATAAATTCATTGAGAGAATTAAATTTAGAAAAAGTTTTCAGAATGAAACTTAATCAATTCAAGATTTTGCTGCTAGATAAAAAAGGGTACGACCTTTTGTTCATTTACTGGTGATACTCTAAATGAAAATTTGCTGGAACAGTTTGTGCGCGGTCTGAAAAATGAAAGCATTCAGAATAAATTGATTACGCAAATTAATGATTTAAATTTCGAAAAAGCTGTTGAGAAAGCTTTAGCTTTATAAAACGTAGATATTTAAATTGCTGAAATTAATCATAAAAATTTCAATGTAAATAAAATTTCCAGTACGAAAAATGTACAAAATCAGAAGACGAAAACAGAATGTCAAACAGAATGTCAACAATCAGGTAAAAAATACACATTCTGACATGAATAAAAATAAGTTTAAGTGCTATCGATGTCGAAATGCCAGACATTTAGCAAATGTTTGCAGATTTATTAATGTTATTTGCAACCTCTGTAGAAAAAATAGTAGGTCATTTAAGCGAGGTATACAGAAGTACAAATTCTCAAAAACAGGTTAATTTTTTAAATACTGTAAATGTTTTATCTATAAAGTATGATATAGGTTCAAATCCTATACAGTTGTCTGATTTCATTGAAAACAAAGCTAGAGTGGATCTGGAATTAGATACTGGATCTGGAATTTCTGCTGCTCCTTTAAAAAGATTTCGCAAAATTTTTCCTGATCATAAAATTTTTCCGCCAGATGTTCAGTTAAATACTGCAACTGGTGAAATTTTCAAAACTGTAGGTTATGTTCAAGTAAATGTTACTTATGAAAATCAAATTTGAAAGGTACAGTTGTATTTGATAAAAGAAAATAATTTTCCATTATTAGTTCGTGGAGATTGGGTATCTGAATTTGATATTTTTTCACATAATTTAAAATCAGTATATGTGAATGAAGTAAGTTCTGATAAATTACAAGGCTTGTTACATGAATTTTCTGATTTATTTACTGATAAGGCTGGGAAGATAAAATGTTTACAGGCAGAACGTTATCTTGAAATAGATGCTACACCCATATTTTGCAAAGCTAGGACTGTCACTTGTGCACTACTTGCAGCAGTCTATGAAGAATTACAAAGGTTACAAGACACAGGTATTATTAAACTAGTTACAAACAGCAAGTAGGCAACTCCTATTGTTCCAGTGGTTAAGCATAATGGAAAAATTCGTTTATGTGGTTTAAAGTAACATTAAATACATTTCTGAAAGTTGAAAAATATCCTTTACCTAGAATAGAAGATATGTTAGCTACATTAGGTGGTGGTGTACATTTTACAAAAATTGATTTAAATCAAGCTTATCTTCAGTTATCTGTAGATGAATAATCACAAGAATTATTGACCATTAATAAACCAAAAGGATTATTCCAATTCCTTAAGTTACCCGTGGGTCTTGATAGTTCTCCTGCTATATGGCAAAAAAAAACTGAGCACATTTTAAGAGGGATTGAGGGAGTTACAAAACTGTATAGATGATATTGCGGTTACATGTGAAACAGATGAAATTCATTTACAAAGATTGAAGCAAGTATTAGAAATATTAAGGGATTAAGGGAATAGGATTATAACATTAGAATAAATAAATAAAAATCATTCTTTATGGCAGATGAGATTACTTATTATGGTTATAAAGTTGATAAACATGGTATTCATAAAACACAAGATAAAATTGAAGCAATTTTAAATGCTCCAAGACCAGTAAATGTATCTCAGGTTAAAGCTTCTCTGGTCTTAGTTACATATTATGCTAAGTTTGAACGAAACTTATCTACTATTGCAAATTCTTTGAATAATTTGCTTAAGAAGAATGTTAAATTTATTTGCTCTTGTATGTGTGAACAAGCACTTAAAAGTATAAAAAAAGAAATTACTTCTGACAGGGTTCTTACTCACTTTAATCATATGTTACCTTTAGTTTTAGCTACTGTTGCTTCTCCGTATGGTATCTCTGCAGTTCTTTCGCATATGATTCCAGATAACACTGAAAAACCTATTGGGATTGTGTCCAGAACTTTCAATAATGCAGAAAAACGGTATAATCAAGTTGATAAAGAAGCATTAGCTATTATATTTGATGTGAATTTTTTTTTTCAATATTTGTATGGCAACAGGTTTCCCTTACTTACTAACAGTAAACCTTTAGTGTCTATTTTTCTCCTTTTGAATGTATCCCTGTTTTATCGGCTGCTAGAATGCAACGATGCGCAATTTATTTACAAACGTTTCAATGTGATATCCGTTATAAAAATACTACTGATCACGAAAGTGTTGATGCCCTTTCACGACTTCCTTTACGTAAAGAAGATATACCTCAACAAATTAAAAAATAGAGTAGTTATCCCCGAAATTCATAGAAACCAAATCTTAAAAGAATTACACTTTGGTCATTTTGGTATAATTAAAATGAAGTCTTCAGCCCGTAGTTTTGTATGGTGGCCAGGTATAGACCAAGATATTGAAGATCTTGCTCGAAATTGCACTACTTGTGTATATTTGAAAAATAATCCTCCCAAAGTTGATACACATCATTGGGAATGGCTTACACCTCCATGACAAAGAATCCATATTGATTATTTTGGTCCTGTTATTGGAAAATGTTTCTTTCAGTGGTTGATGCCCTTAAGAAATGACCAAAAGTTTTTATTGCTCCTAGTACAACTTCAGAAAATACCATTACTTGTCTCTCTTCACTTTTTGCACTATACGGTTTTCCAATTTCTTTAGTATCAGATAATGATAAACAGTTTACATCTGAAGAATTTGAGACATTTTTCAGAAATCATGGTGTAATACATAAGTTCAGTGCTGCATACCATCCAGCTACAAATGGACAGGCAAATTCTCAAACGTGGATTAAAAGCCTTAGCTTCCGAACCTGGTACTTTACAAATGAAATTAAATAGTTTCCTTTTGCAATATAGGAAGATGCCTCATGTTACAACGGGGAAAGTCCTGCATCTCTATTTCTAAAACGTCTTATAAGAACAAAAATAGATTTGATAATGCCAAATGTTACAAATTTCGTTTATGATAAAAGGGATGCGAAAAAGTCCAAAGTTAAAATAAAAGAATTTTAAATTAACCAGAAACTAGATGTAAGAAATTATACTCCAGAAGCCAAGTGCAATATTGGTCGAATAATAGCAAGAGAAGGAAAATTACATTATAGTGTTTAAGTTGGTTCGAATATTTGGAAAAGGCAGTTTGATCAAATAACAAATGTAGGTTCAGAGATTTCTTTAGTTAATGATACAAATTCTGAAGTCTAGTATCGCAGATCCACACCCAATTGATTTTCATGAGCCAAGTACTCCAGGTCCTGCAACAACTGACTTTCATCCTGATTCTCCAAAACCTTCTGTTCCCAGTAGTTCAATAGTTGATGCAGCTGAACTTGTAAATCCCAATTATTCTTCTCCACAGGTACTGATACGATCAAGTAGGTACAGAAGAGTACTTTTGTACAATCTGTACTTTTATTTCCATTTCTAAGATGTAGATGGCAGCACGAATGTTGCTTTTCTCTTAATTCATTTTCAGAGAATTCTGTTCTGTTTACTTTTGTAGTCATGTTGCCGACGCCTGTAAGTGTTGTGATGTGCTTTTGAATTGATTATTAAATATTAATCTGTTTACAATATGCCTTGTCAATTACGAGTTATGTTAATTATTATTAATTACTTACTAAATATATAAAAATTACATTAACTTATTAAAAATATTTTTGTTATAGCGTTACTCTCTTGACATAGTTCATTTTCTATTACCTGATTTTCAAATCTTTATCTAATCTTATTTAGCATTTTAATCAAACACGAAAAGAGCCATTAACAACTAGTTCGGCCTTTAAATGCCTCAGTAAAAGGGAAATGAATGGATAAACGCTTACAGGAAGATCGCCATTGGTTTTTTAATTATAATTCAATAGTCCGTAATATTTTAAAAGCCGATCAAATTAGCGTGTTTTTAAAGTATGAACGGGGGTTGTCGAGCGTAGCTCGTAGGTAGCAGACCCTCTTACTAATTAAAAAAAATAATAATTGTATCTCTGAACTGAACAATTTTTTTTCAGCTGTGAATGCATATAAGAGTAAGATTTTCAATCAACAATAACCTTACAATTAATATAAACTAGAGGATCGTACCCGGGCATTCCGGGTTATATAGTACTAGTAAACCCCACGGCTTTGCTCGCGTAATAGTTGAAATATGTCTGGTGATATTTACATGACTATATTTTATTAGAAGAACACTTTTTAGAATAGTTCAAAAATTACAAATTAAGACACAGTTTGAATAAACTTCACTATAAAAGCGCAATAGACAGAAATGAGATTTTAATTAATAAGAACTAAAACTAAATCCAAATAAATAATAATTTAGAAAGTATTTTGAGACTTTTATGCTTATTTCATACGCTCATTTTAGTATCCATTTGAAGATTGGAATTTTTTGGAAATCGTCTTAACACATTTACATCGTAAAATTAACCATTATGTCAAATTCCAAGCTTCTTGTCTAACAGTCTGCCACCTCTCTGGTGTTAGTGGCACCATCATAAAATGCCGAAACAGAGTTGAAATAGAATGTCTCGGAAAATTTTGAAACAGAGACTGTCACGCTTAATTGAAAATATTAACCTTCAAATCGGTTGGTATTTCTTAATATTCTATAGAAAACGGAATTTAGATGCTTTTAAAGGGTTTTTTGTTGTTCCAGTCAACCAGGTGGTAGTGACACCGGCATAAAATTTAACCCGTATAAATTAGGTACTATCAATCTTGATTCGCAACCAATAACTTCTGTAATCGGTTTATTATTTCCTGAGATTCCAAAGAAATCGTAATTTAGGATTCTTTTAGAATGCTTTTACTTAATTCCCTTCGCTTCACCCCTTTTTAATTTCGAATTTACTTTCGACTGTTCTTAGAGGACATTTATATTTTATAAGTCACTACCGTGCTATATTTAAAGTTTCCAGCCTCTTCAGTACCGCAGAAATCTCAATTTAGAAAGGTTTTGCTCCTACAACCCTGTAGGGGTTGTGGCACCGATATTAAACATAGCTTATGTTTAAGAAGGTTCAATCACCATCAATTTGCAACCATTATGTTTGAAATCGGTTTCGTTTTTCATACGATTGCATAAAAATCGTAATTTAAAACGCTTATAGAACGCTTTTCTCTCATTTCATCCTTTTAAATTCGGAATTTTCTTTCGACAATTCTGAGAAAGCATTTGCATCATTGAAGTAATTACCATTCTAAATTTAAAATGTTAGACCCTCTCTTTAACATAAAATCGCAATTTAGAACATTTTTTGCTCCTGTAACTCCCAGGTGGTAGTGACAAAAACGTAAAATATAGGCTATGTTGGAGCGGGGACTATCATTATCAATTTGAAACAATTACTTCTGAATCGGTTTATATTTCCTGAGATTGCGTAGAAATCGCTATTTAGAATTTTTTAGAACGTTTTTCGTTCATTTTGCACCCCTTTTAAATATCAATTTTTTAAGGAACTGTTCACAGAGAGTATTTACATCTCATAAGTAATTACCATGCCGAATGTCAAGCTGCTAGCCCCTTCAGCATCACAAAAGTCACAATTCAGAACGTTTTTTAAAACGCAACCGCAAGTTGGTAGTGACGCCGACATGAAGTAGATCGTATATTGGAACAAGTGCTGTCACCAATTTCCAAATATTACTTTTGAAATCGGTTGTGTACTTTCAGAGATTGCGTAGAAATAGTTATTTAGAATGTTTTTTCGAACTCTTTTCCCGCATTTTCATCCCTTTTAAATTGCGAATTTTTTAAGAAATGTTCTTAGACATCATTCATATCTTATAAGTAACTACCATTCCAAATTTCATGTTTCTAGGCCTTTCAGTAACACAAACATCGCATTTTCGAATGTTTTTTTTTTTTTTTTTTTTTTTTGCTCCTTCACCCCCTTTGGGGGTAATTGCACCGACATAAAATGTAGCCTATGTTGGAGCAAGGGTTGTCATCATCATATTGACACCCTTTTTTTAAAAATTGGTTTAGTACTTCTTGAGATTGCGTAAAAATCACTATTTATAACGTTTTTTAGAACGCCCTTTTGCGCATTTTCTGCCCTTTTAAATTTCGAATTTTTTTAAGAAATGTTCTTAGAGATAATTTATATCTAATAAGTAACTACCATGCCAAATTCCATGTATATGGGCCCTTCAGTAACACAAAAATAGCAATTTCGAACGTTTTTTGCTCCTGCACCCCCTTTAGGGGTAGTGGCACCGACATAAAATATAGCCTATGTTGGAGCAAGTGTTATCACCATCATTTTGACACCATTATTTTTTAAACCGGTTTGGTACTTCTTGAGATTGCGTAAAAATCGCCATTTAGAACGTTTTTTAGATCGCCCTTTTAGGCATTTTCACCCCTTTCAAATTTCGAATTTTTTAAGAAATGTTCTTAGAGATCTCATTTATATCTAATAAGTAACTACCATTCCCAATTTCATGTTTGTAGGCCCTTCAATAACACAAAAATCGCATTTTTTGAACGTTTTTTGCTCCTGCACCCGCTTTTGGCAAGTGGCACGGACATAAGATATAGCCTATGTTCTAAGTTGGACTAACACCATCATTTTGATACTATTCCTTTTGGAATTGGTTCGGTAGTTCCAGAGATTACCTCCTACAAATAAACAATCTTAACCACTTTATAATATTACTAGCAAACCCCGTGGCTTTCCTCGCGTAATATTTGAAATATACCAAGTGATATTTAGATGTCTAATTTTTATTAAAAGAAATTATACTTTTAGGAATAATTCAAAAATTACTATTTAAAACATAGTTTGACTAAACTCCATTATTACACTGCATTAGTCAGAAATTAGACTTAAATTAATAAAAAGAAATAAAACTAAATAAATGATAATTTAGAAAATATTTTGAAACTTTTATGCTTATACGCTTATTTCAGTATTCATTTGAAGTTTTGAATTTTTCAGAAACCATCTTCTTACATCTTAAAATTAACCATCATGTCAAATTCCAAGTCCTACCACCTCTCTAGCTATGTTGCAAAAGAAACTGTCACCATTAATTCGCCAACATTAATTTTGAAATCGGTTTATTATTTCCTAATATTCCACAGAAACGTAAATTAGAAAACTTTTAAAGGTCTTTTTTAGAACGTTTGTTGTTCCTGTGAACCCTAGGTGGTAGAAACATCCGCATAAAATATAGCCTGTGTAGGATCAGAGACTGCTAACATTGATTCGCAATTATTACTTTCATAATCGGTTTATATTCCCTAAAATTGCATAGAAATCACAATTTAGTACTTTTTTAGAACGCTTTTCGCACCTCCCCTTCGCTTCACCCGTTTTTAATTCGAATTTATTTTCGACAGTCCTTCGAAGGCATTTATATTTTATAAGTACCATGCGATATTTAAAGTTTCTAGCCTCTTCAGTATCACAGGAATTGCAATTTAGAAAGTTTTTTGTTCCTGCAACCCTCTGGTGGTAGTGGCACAGACATAACACATAGCTTATGTTTGAGCAGGTTCTATGGCCAACAATCTCTCACCATTATTTTTTTTAATCGGTTTGGTATTTGATAAGATTGCATAAAAATTGTAATTTAGAACGTTTTTAGAACGCTTTTAGCTCACTTCATCCTTTTAAATTTGGAATTTTCTTTCGACTATTCTTAGAAAGCAGTTGCATCTTGTAAGTAAATACCATACCATATTTCAAAATGTTAGACCCCTCATTTATGCAAAAAAATGCAAATTGGGATATGTTTTTTTTGTTTTGCTCTTGCTCCCTAGGTGGTAGTGACAGCAACTGAAAATATAGCCTATGTTGGAGCAGGGACTGTCACCATCAATTTGAAACCATTATTTTTGAAATAGGTTTGGTATTTCCTGAGACTGAGTAGAGATCGCAATTTAGAACGTTTTTAGAAGGTTTTTAGAAAACTTTTCGCGCATTCTCACCCCTTTTAAATTTCCAATTTTTTCGAAACTGTTCTTAAAGATCATTTATATGAAATAAATATGTACTTCGCCTAATTTCAAGTTGCTAGCCCCTACCGATAAAAAAAATGGAAATTTAGAAATTTTTTGCTCCTGCAACCTCTAGGTGATAGTGACACCGACATGAAATGGCGTCTATGTTACAGCAGAGGCAGTCAGCATCAATTTGCCAACCATTACTTTTGAAATCAGTTTGATTGTACCTGAGATTGCTCACAAATCGACATTTACAACGTTTTTAGAACGCTTTTCGCGCATTTACACCCCTTTTAAATTTCAAACTTTAAAAAGAAATGTTCTTAGAGGTCATTTATATCTAATAAATATATACCATGCAAAATTTCATGAATCTAGGTCCTTCCATAATTCAAAAATCGCATTTTTAGAGCGTTTTTAGTTCCTGCGTCTCCTGTGGGGTACTGGAAACAGACATAAAATATAGCCTATCTTGAAGCAAGAGCTGTCACCATCATTTTTACACCTTTATATTTGAAATCGGTTAAGTACTTCCTGAGGTTGCATAGAAATCGCAATTTAGAATGTTTTTTACAACGCTTTTCGCGCATTTTCACCCTTTTTAAATTTCGATTTTTTTTAGGAAATGTTCTCAGAGATTTGATATCTGATAAGTAACTACCATTCCAAATTTCATCATTCTAGGCCCTTCCATAACACAAAACCGCAATTTAGAACGTTTTTTCCCCTGCAACCCCAAGGTTTTAGCGATACAAACACAAAACTGAGACATATTACAGCAAGGTCTGTCGCCATGAATTTACAACCATTACTTTTGAAATCGATTTGATACTTCCCAAAATTGAGTAGAAATAACCATTTAGAATGTTTTTTAGAACCCTCTTCGTGCATTATCACCCCTTTTAAATTTCGAATTTTTTAAGAACTGTTCTTAGAAATCCTTTATATCTAATAAGTAACTAATATTTTAAATTTCATATTTCTTGTCCCTTAAGTAACGCAAAAATTACATTTTTACAACGTTTTTTGCTCCTGCACCTCCTTTCGGGTAGTGGCACAGACTTGAAATATAACCTATCTGGAAGCAAGGGTTGTCACCATCATTTTGAGACCATTATTTTTTTAATCGGTTTGACATTTCCTGAGATTGTGTAGAAACCACCAATTAGAACGTTTTTTAGAACTCTTTTTGTGCATTTTCACCCCTCTTTAATTTCGAATTTTTAAAGAACTGTTCTTAGAAATCCTTTATATCTAATAAGTAACTAATATTACAAATTTCACATTTCTAGGCCCTTCAGTAACACAAAAACCGTAATTTAGAACGTTTTTTGCTCCTGCACCCCCTTTGGGGTAGTGGCACCGACATAAAATACAGCCTATCTTGGAGCAAGGGTTGTCACCATCATTTTGACACCATCATTTTTTAAAATCGGTTTGGTATTTCCTGAGATTGTCCAGAAACTACCATTTAGAACGTTTTTTAGAACCCTCTTCGTGCATTTTCACCCATTTTAAATTTCGAATTGTTTAGAAAATGTTCTTAGATATCATTTATATCTTATAAGTAACTACCATTCCAAATTTCATGATTCTAGGCCCTTCCATAACACAAAATTTCCATTTTTAGAACGTTTTTCACTCCTGCACCCCCTTTGGGGTTATGGCATCGACCAAAAATATAGCCTATGTTCTAAGTTGGACTAACACCATCATTTTGATACCATTAATTTTGAAATTGGTTCGGTAGCTCCAGAGATTACATCTAACAAACAAACAATTTTTACTTCTTTATAATATTAGTTTAGATTAGTATAGATAGGTGAAGTAATTTTTTTTAATTGAAAACTAATATTTTTTTACATGCAATATATTCATTAGATTGCCCACTAACAATAAAAAAGCATTTTTCATATGAAAAATATGAATTATACAATCGAATAAAGTTTTGAAATTTATTAAAAGCGATATTCACATATTTGTTGCATGCTAAGACTTATTAACCCAAGATTTTGCTACTTATGCCATGCTTTTGAATTCTTATAATTTCAGAGCTTTAAGCGCGCACTTGAATTATAGGTCTGTTAAATTTGTGTTTTGTTTATCTTATTTTATTTATTTATTCATAGAATAACTTTTTTATGGAATATTAGCCGTAAGAAAATGATGAACTCTTTATTTTGTTTTAAAGGCAAGCGGATAAATAAATCATTCGTAATCGAGCTCCAAACAATAGAGATATATTTAAATACATTTCACCCTTGAAAATTGCTTTTAAAACCATAAACAATCTGTAAACTGAGATGCACTTTGCAAACCAATTCCATTTGAAAGTTTTTTATTCCTGT
The DNA here is from genome assembly GCA_963932465.1 of Maratus speciosus. Classification (NCBI taxonomy): domain Eukaryota; kingdom Metazoa; phylum Arthropoda; class Arachnida; order Araneae; family Salticidae; genus Maratus; species Maratus speciosus. The sequence continues at coordinate 275,675,586 of OZ010795.1, read as the reverse complement.
TTGTGTGTCTAAAAATTTAAATTGTTCGATTACAAATGTGTTTTTTTATATTATTCTTTTATTTATTTATAGAGGAAGTATTAATTTCGTTGTGAAGAATTAGTTAGAAATAAATGCTGAATAACTTTTATTGCTTCATGTGCAAAATATCTATTATTATTATGTATTGAAGCCGGCTCGTGATAAGATAAATTACGAAAAATCATGCTTGAAAATTATTTTTCAAAACCTAATAAATCAGCCAATTAAGATACAGTTTTTAAACAAATTGCATTTGGAAGTAGATTCCCCCCACCCCTAAGCGACGTCCTAAAAATTGAAAATGTACGATGGTCAAAAGATTAAAAAATTGCAGTAGCGAAAGTTTCAAAACCGAAATTTCATCGTGAAGTGTTGCCATTCGCAAAATGACGTCAACGTTACGCAGAGATACGTCAGTCCTTTATAATATAGATAGATAGATACGTAATCAGTAAAATATAATAAAGATAAGATATTCTGAGGAAGTTATCAAGTGAAGCTCTTATTTTTGGTATTCCGGAACGAAAAGCAGCAAAATTTATATCACTTTTTTTTCCCATGAAATCTAAACCCGACATTATTTTCGCTTTCTCAAAATTTACGTACGTGCTTCTCATGTCCGTTTTCACCCCCCTTTTTTTTTTTTTTTTTTTTTTTTTTAAAAAGGTATTTTAATTTAATTATTTTAAAATCATTTAAACTCAAAATTTGAAGTCCCGATTGTCAGCAACATTTTTGCATGTAAACAGTTGCACTCTTAACTTGAGATTCTAATCTCAGTACCGGTAATCGCAGTAAATTTTTGCAAAACATTGCATTTTATCAGTGTGTATTTCGATTACATTATCTTCAAAAGTGAAGTCTTTTCACATGGGAAGAATTTCAAAGTTGCCAAGGTGAAAGTGACGCAATTCTATAAAACATATTTCTGTTTTAAGAATTAAATACACGCTTTTTTTTAAATCAAATAACGTCATTTGCATCCGCTAAAGCACCTAAATCATTCCACTTTTTACGATACAGTCTTAAATAATCTCTGTAGAAAAATTCACATGTGACGTCATTATCGGGGAATAATATACAAACCCAGAAAAAAGCAACAATATTTTTGTCAGAAATCAATCATATATATTTTTTTCTAAATTCGGAAAATTTTATTATACACGGAATAATAAATTTGCATTCATTCAGTTTTGTATCGTTTGTAAAGTAAGTTTGCAATAAACTACAATTTATTAAATTGATAAATAAAAAGGATATAAAACCAAAACTCACCTGATTATTTAACAACCGATATTCTTGACGCAGCACGTATTTTATTTTTTTTTCAGTTTTTATGAGACAATGACAACAAAAAGATACAGTAGTCAACTATTTTCCCTTTTCTTTCAATATAATAAATTTTTAATAGGGTATTTCAGTTGCCACAATTACAAAATTTGTATTAAAAACTACAAAAAATTAATATCTCAAAAATAAATTGAGATAAAGCTTTCAATTAAATTGCATTTAAAAGCACATTTTTTTCTTCCTGTACGATGGTGTAAAAATTTAAAAGTACGATGTTTAAAAGTTTAAAAACTTGCTTTAGCGAAAATTGCAAAACGAAAATTCATTTCAAATTTGAAAGTGTTGCCATTCAGAGAATGACATATGCGTTACGCACAGATATATTTGTCCTTTATAATATAGATAGCTAAATCTTAGAAATAGCCCCAATTCTGAGGTGCTGTTAGCATTAAACTTTAAATTTACATTTTGAAATTTAAATCAATTGTCGGAATCCCTGAATGTTTGTCAATAAAACAAAATTAGACATTTCTTTGTTACTGACATAACTGGAGTGCTTGTTCAAGCGGTCTTTAAGATTTTGTTTAGTTTGAACAATATAAGTTAAATGGCAACCATTTAAAGAAACATAGATAGCCAATTTAAGAAGATGAGAAGTGGGAGACTTAGTGAAGAGGAACTTAAACTTGAGGATAGGTGTAATGATAACATTAAAGTTAAAAAGTTTTAAAACTTTAGGTAATTTGAAACATGAAGGATTAAAAAAAGTCAGAGCAATCAAATTACCACGTCTCTTTTTGAGAGATGTAGAAAGAGTAGATTAACAAGAGAGTATGGAAAGTAGGAAGTGTATTGAATTCATCCATAGCAATATCACTAAAATAATGGTTGAAAACTGTGTTCACAGTAAGAGATTTTAACTAATTATGTTCATCATTAAGGAAACATAAGCTAATCAAAATTTCAGTGCGTGTTTTTGATAAGTGTAAAAACAGTTTCTTGTTGGCTGTGTGATTTCTGAAATCATGAGGAAGACCAGAGACAGAACAATATTTTCTCTAAACAGAAATTTCGAAGAAAAAAGATTCTCTTCTGGTTACTAAATCATTATAGAGGGGAAGATTATTACAATTTTCTAATTGAAAAGTAAACTGAACATGTTGGTCGATAGAATTAACAGTTTGAAGTATGTGCAAATATCAAAAGGATTATTATCCAACTGAAAAGCATCGTCAACATAACGCATCCAACATTTAAAATTTAACATATTCAATAATGTTTCTCCATAATAATGCATATAAATGTCACACAGAAATGGAGATAAAGGATTTCCCATACTTTAGCAGACATAGTTTTTGTAAAAATTACTGTTATATTCAAAATTAGTATAAGAAATGAAATGTTTAATTAACTAACTTTCCATTTCGCATATTACTTTTTTATCGTCGATTGTTAACTTTAAAATAAAAGAAAAACGGCTTCTTCATTAAGGCTCAATATAGTAAATCGTATTGTATTTTGAATAAAGCATGTTCAAAATTTGTACTGCAATTTTTGAATTTTTTGCGAATGTTTGATTCAATTTTTAGATTTTTTTTTTTCCTCGCCAATTTTTTTTTTCTTAAACGTAATCTGGTTTAACTTTTAAAAGAAGAGTACAATTTGCCATTTTTTCCCACGAAATTATTATTTGATATTTTGCGTTCATCGATGATTATTTGAAATTTATGAAAGAAATCCAGTTACAATTCTTTGTCCTACATGATAAACATATGGTATTTATAAACATTTGTGCGTTTATTTGTTTTTTGCGTGATTTTTTTACAGTAAATTTCTGAAACGGAAAGAACTCTGCATTTAATTTTGTTAATGCATTGATTAAATACAATTTAAAATCATGATAAAACGGTTTCTATAGCAAGAAAAACATAGATGCTGAAAATTTTAATTTAATATGGGTCTATATAAAACATCACAATAATTCAAATTTCGTTTGATTTTATATCGGACTTCGCGTGCTGTTCATTGCAAAAAGTACTGAAGTAACTAATCATATTTTTTTCAACCAAGTTCGTCTAAAAAACCTGACAAACAAACTGAGCGAAGTTTCGATAGTATTACTAATAAATGTTGCCGAATACTTCGTTTATTTTCTATCAACTATTCACAGTTGTACATACAAGTGGTTGTTTGTTTTGCTTTTTTTAATTTTAGGGGAAAACTATTATATATTAAAAATGTTAGTTTAACATATTTGTGAGATCAAAATGAAATTTAACTTGGATTTAAAAAATTGAATATATATATAATGACTTGCACATGTCTTGAAATTTTTATTATTGCTTCAGACGGTACGATTACCTGGACTGATTAATTTAGAAAGCAGTTAAATTTTTTTGTCAACAAATAGATAATTAAATAAATTGAAATACATATATATATAAATTTAGATTTCTCGCAAGTTTTGTTACTTTTTACTTACCCATCATAGGTAGTATAGGGGACGGATTTACACGTTTCAGACACTGGCGATTCCGAAAAACATATTTTTAGAAGAAAAAAATATGCCGTCCGTCTGTGTGTGTGTGTCTGTAAACGCTCTATCTACCGAACAAATTGAGATAGCGACTTGAAATTCGGTGTGTACTTAGGAAGTAACAATGGAAAGAAACCTATTGAATATCAGTAACCTCGATTAACCGGAACTATTTATTCGGGCTCTCCAAATATTCGTTCTGATAAAAGGTATACAAACATTTTCGAAATTGTTTATTTGAAGGAGTGAGCATTAAAGACAATAAAAAAAAAACATAAATTTTGCATCATGAATAAGCTTGATTGGATACTTTGTTGCTGAGATATTTGTAATCCTATTTTTCACACTCTTCGATTGTTCATGACCCTGTATTTCATTCAAATTTCAATTCAAAGATATATTTTAATTGGAAAGGAGACGGTTAACCCGACGCAGTAAACTGTTAGTTAAGATTATTATAATTTTTCGAGTTATAAGGATGTTTATTTTATGCAATTCGGTACTACTCGATTATCCCGCCGACCAAAAGACTACCGCCAAACTTTAACATTAAATGACAATAATGGCTTATCGTAAATGTCAACCATTTAATGCATTTCTATACCTATAAGGGGGTTACCATAGGGGGGACCGTGTTCTGTCGCCAAATGCAGCCAAGTGTGTCGCCAACTTGGCGATATATAGCCAAATTTGGCGACCAAAATGAGTCGCCAAAAGTGACGCCAAATTTGCGGTATCTCTAATATTTCGACAAATTCCCATAGTCTTCAATTGTAAATCAATGGTGTTTACTTGCTTACAGAAAATCAACAAATTGAAATATTTTAATGCAACAAAAAGTAATATTAGCTTAAGGGATTATATTAATTATATTTAAGGGAGTCCAAGTAAATTAAATTATGAATAAAGTAACATGATACAATATTTAGCATGTATCACATGTTTTATTTTCATATTTTATTATATGTATATCCATAATGGGTAGGTATTACGGTGGCCTCCAACAACTAGTTTTAATTATGTGATATATTTTTTTGATTATGGGCCATTTCAGATGTGTATAATTACAATAATTTTCAATCTTACAATATCAATATTTAAAAATTAAATGATAGAATTTAAATAGAAATGCTCATTTATTTAAGATAATTATTGAACATTTGAAAAGAAAACATTTAAGCTATTTTTAACTAGTTGATGCATAAAATCGATATTTCAATATGAAGAGTGGGATGTTTGAATTATTCAAGTGTATAAACTTAAAAGAGTTACAAACGAAGACTTAACATTATGCTTTTTCTCATCGTAAACTACGCAGTTTACAATTTAGACAGAGAGAATCGATTAGTTTCCTTTATAGAATGAGATTGAAAATCGCTGTAATGATTACTTTCGTGCTTAATGCTTCGTGAAATTAACAAGAAAGTTCCATTTTAGAATTCTAATAACTGTAGCTCTTTTATAATATATTACTTTACTGTTGCGGAGTTATATGTCTGAAGAGAAAATAGAATTTGAAATTAATAAGAAAATATTTTAAATTTATATACATGAAACTAAGTTAAAACTTGCGAAAAGTGAAAACAACAACAACAAAAAAAACCACAATGCAAATAAATACCTTTATACAGGTTGACATGTTTCATCGCGCAAAAGGCGTCCTTCTCAAGATATATAATGATAAGATTTTTTTGAATTTCTTTCTCAAAATTGTAAAATAAATCGCGAGCACTATAATGAAACTAAGTGAAAGAATAAAAATGGATATTCGTCAACGAGAATTATTATATATTATTGTTACTTATTCTGCAAGCATCTCGTTCCAAATTTTAGTTAACTCCATAGAGACTGAATCATTGAATATATTCTCACTGCGTAAAAAGATTTCTATCGATTCTTGGATAAAGGATGGCAAATAAATGTTGATTGATAACTTATTTTGCTATTTTTAAAATCTATCTGTATGAGTTCTTTGTTATATAGCCTGATCAGAAATGTAACTTTCTTGTTGTATTTCATGCCTGCTATATATACAGGGTGATTCATAAAAGATGGGCAGAACTTTAAGGGGTTATAGTACACTTAAAGACAAATAATATTAAATAGGAGACTAAGGGTCCCAGACGTATTCCCAAGGAGATAGGGGTCATTAAAGTTTAGGGTCCGAAATTTCAAATGATTATAAAACATGGAAAAAATGGTCGATTCGTTTGCGGTTTTTGCAAAAAAATTTTCTTTATGCCAGTATTTTCTTGAAATAAAATTTTAAAGTTCAATTTCAAAAAATGCCGATAGGGGGCGCTTTAGACTTTGGAGTAACAAACAAACGTTATTTTTTAACGTTATTTTTTGTATTTCTTTAAATGATTTCGAAAGCTTAGACTTAAACTTAAATTTTGATCTAAAAATCTGAGTCCTAACGAGTAGTTAAGTAGCATAAACTGAAATTTGAAATTTGAAACCCTTCTCCCCCCAGAACAAAAATCAGTTATTCCCGATCTTTGTGTCGTAGATTAGGCTCTAACTACTGCCGCGTTTTGCTAAAATTATTCTTTATGTCAGTATTTTCTTGAAAATAAATTTTAAAGAAAATTTTCAAAAAATTCCGATAGAGGGCGCTTTAGACTTTGGAGTAACGAACAACTATTTTATACCGTTATTTTTTGTGTCTCATTAAATGCTTTCTAAAGCTTAGACTTAAACTTAAATTTTCAGCTCAAAATCTGAATCGCTGAGCGTGGTTCAGTAGCGAGGGGAGGAGGTTCAAATTTCAACTTCTGAACATAGTTCAGTTTGCACTACTTAACCATGCCCAACGATTCTGTGCTGTGATACGAGGCAAAAATACAACTTTCGTCAAGGACTGCATAGTCGGAATTCACTCATAAAGGCACTGGCACAGTTGGAAACGTCGCTCATGCAAACGTTAAAGCTCCATTCCTGACGCTAGTCACCGGGTGAAGAAGGAAACAGAAAGTATGCAAATGTCAAATGGGGAAGAAGAAGAACACGTATGCAAAATTTCGACACGATTCAGGCATAAAAACCACTGAACGGTGAGTCAAGTGTAAGTCGCTGTAGTAATGAATCGGAAGATGGTGCCCTTCACGAATAAGGAAAAGGCAGAGATGCATTTAATTTACGGAGCGGCAGATGGAAATGGTGCAGAGGCACAACGAATGTACGGAGAGCGATTTCCCAACAGGCGGTTGCCTAACCGCAAAACTTTCGAGCGCTTGCACAGACAGTTGTGTGAGACGGGATCATTTCTCGCTTCCCGGTCGAATGCAGGTCGTGCAAAAAAGGACGAATCAGTAGTTGTTGCAGAAGCCATTCTGGATGTAGTAGCGGCGCAGCCAAGTACAAGTACACGAACAGTGGCTAGGCAGGTGGATACCTCACAGTCCATGACTTGGAGGGTACTGAAGGATGAACATTTGCTCCCGTTTCATGTGCAACGAGTCCAGAAACTGTCTTCAGGGGATTATCCAAATCGTATTGAATTCGCCCGCTGGTTTCTGCAGCAGAACGCGCTAAATCCACATTTTGGACGAACTGTGCTTTTCACCGATGAATGTACCTTCACACGTGAAGGTACATTTAACACACACAATGCACATTTATGGGCGGATGTCAATCCACATGCTACGTATCCACATGCTCATCAGAGACGCTTTTCCATCAATGTTTGGGCAGGAATCCTCGGAGACCACCTAATCGGACCGTACCTTCTTCCTGAACGCCTCAACGGTAAAACATACCTCACATTTCTGCAACATGTGCTGCCAGACCTGTTAAACGTTGTTCCTCCACGCATCCGGCGGATCATGTGGTTCCAGCACGATGGAGCGCCAGCCCATTACGTACGAGACGTCCGCAACTATCTGGACATCACATTTCCGAACAGATGGATTGGTCGAGGTGGTCCTGTTGCTTGTCCTGCTCGCTCGCCAGATCTTTCATCCCTCGATTTCTTTTTTTGGGGACGATTGAAAGCTCTTATGTATGAGACACCCATTGAATCCCCCGAGGAACTGGTCGCCAGACTTTCCGCCGCTGTAGGGGAAGTGCTCGAAAAGCCTGATGTTTTCGCGAATGTTCGCCGTTCCATTCTTCGCCGTTGTTCTGCGTGCATAACCTCTGGTGGTCACAATTTTGAACATTTATTGTAATTACATGTTAATAAATATGCTTTGGTAACATAATCCTAATTTGTGTCTTTTTACCTCGTATCACAGCACACAATGTGTGGACATGGTAAACTGAACTGTGCTCATGAGTAGAAATTTCAAACCCCTCTCCCCAGAAACTTAACCACGTCTAACGATTCAGATTTTGGGCTGAAAATTTAAGTCTAAGCTTTAGAAAGCATTTAATGAGACACAAAAGATAACGGTATAAAATAGTTGTTCGTTACTCCAAAGTCTAAAGCGCCCTCTATCGGAATTTTTTGAAAATTTTCTTTAAAATTTATTTTCAAGAAAATACTGACATAAAGAATAATTTTAGCAAAACGCGGCAGTAGTTAGAGCCTAATCTACGACACATAGATCGGGAATAACTGATTTTTGTTCTGGGGGGAGAAGGGTTTCAAATTTCAAATTTCAGTTTACGCTACTTAACTACTCGTTAGGACTCAGATTTTTAGATCAAAATTTAAGTTTAAGTCTAAGATTTCGAAATCATTTAAAGAAATACAAAAAATAACGTTAAAAAATAGTTGTTTGTTACTCCAAAGTCTAAAGCGCCCACTATCGGCATTTTTTGAAATTGAACTTTAAAATTTTATTTCAAGAAAATACTGGCATAAAGAAAATTTTTTGCAAAAACCGCAAACGAATCGACCAATTTTTCCATGTTTTATAATCATTTGAAATTTCGGACCATAAACTTTAATGCCCCCTATCTCCTTGGGAATACGTCTGGGACCCTTAGTCTCCTATTTAATATTATTTGTCTTTAAGTGTACTATAACCCCTTAAAGTTCTACCCATCTTTTATGAATCACCCTGTATATATTTTTTTAAACCTAGCTTTCAGATTTATATTCGTCATTCTTTTATGAAATTGCACTGTATCATCTTCTTTGGTGAAAGGTATTTCATATACCCCTGATATTGGATATTGTTCTATCGATCTATTTTCTTACAGAAATTATTTTCAATATTACGGAAGGTTTTCCAATAAAGGATATATACGAATGATAGACATAAAGCTTCAAACTAGGATCAAAGTACATAGAACAGACATCAAATACAACAAGAAAATTACAGCTTCGTCCGGACTACAAAACAAAGTTACAGTTTCATTTAACAAAACAAAAAAAAAAAAAAAAAAAAAAAAAAAAAAAAATTCAAGGTAAATAACAACTTACTATAGTAAAACAATTCATTCATCAAGATATTGTTTGTATCTTTTGTTCTAGAATGATTAAAGATTTTTTTACGCAGTAAGAATATATGTAATGATTCAGCGTCCATCGAGTTACCTAAAAGTTGGAAAATGACGCGCTTTTGAAAAGGATATAGTACAGTAAAAAAATTCACGTTCAAATTATCCATTTTTATTATTGAACGTGATTTCATTATACATGAGATGTCTTGATTTTTGTTTACCAGTTTTCACGAAATGAACAATTACAAAAAATCCTGACTCCATCATAGATTATGTCACTCTTTCCAAAACGTTTAGGATACTATAATAAAAATTCAAAGTTAATTAAATTGAAAGATATTGTGTATATAAACAACTTGGAAAACGCCTAATGCATTTGAAAATATAATTTCTGATATTAGCATGTATAGGAGAAATAATACCCGATTATTTTTGTCTGATATTTATCATCTATAGTATGTGCACTGCATAGTATGCTAAAAGTTAGTTCAGTTAAACAAATAGGATAGTTGAAAATTTCCATTCAGCAATTTCCGTGAATAAACATGTATACTTGTGAACTTTTTGCAGCTCTGTATAGTGTCTATAGATTTTATACACATCAAGAAATATTTTTAAAAACAGTTCAATTTAAAAATGCATACCTCTTTTGTAAACATAATTCCAACAATTATTGGCTTAAAAATTTAATTATTGTTCAATTTCTTCTGTAGCCAAATACTTTTGTGTGTCCTAGTCAATCAACGATAAATTCTAAGCAAAACATATTCTACAGTAAGCAACGTGTACTACACATCAGTGATATACACAGGTTTCAGTATATTTAGATAGTGTAACATCATCAAAATACACCGTAAAGAAATTTTCCCTGTAGATCGTAATGTAGGAAAGCACAACCTGTGGCCCTCGATGGGTTAACGTGTGGCACGCGATTTTTGTCAATTTATAACTATAAAAAGTACAATTTTTGTTCATATGGCGGCATAAAAAAATCTTCAATTTCGTCAATTTGCAGCGAGAAAAACTGAAAATTTCGCCAGTCAGTTAAGAATCGCGAATTTCTTTGATTGTGCGCGGGAAAAGCGCGGATTTTGTTGCAAAAAATAGCGAATTTTATCGATGATTCCCGAAAAATCCGCGAATCTCGTTGATCGGGTACGAAAAAATCGAGAATTTTAAAAATAAGGCGCGGAAAAATCACGGATTTCGTTGAATGGGCATGGAAACATCGTCAATTTTGTCGATCGGCTTCGGAAAAATTGCAAATTTTGTTGATCGGCTGCGAAAAAAATTGTGAGTTTCGTCAGTCGTGAGACAAAATCGTGATTCTTGACAAATTTCAGAGCGAAAAAATTGCAAATGTCACCAGTCGGTTACGAATAGCGAACTTTGCTGATCGACTTCGGAAAAATAGCATGTTTCGTCGATTAGGGGTGGAAAGATCGCAACTTTCGTCAACCGGGCGTGGTAAAATCGTGAGTTTTTAAGATCAGGATCAGAAAAATCGCGAATTTCGTCGATCGGGAGTTGCAAAATAGCAAATTTCGTCAATCGGCTTCGGAAAAATTGCAAATTTTGTCGATTAGATGCGGAAAACTTACGAATTTTGTTGATCGGCTCCTTACCCTACCCCCCCCCCCCTCCTTCGTTCATAAAGTTCACATTTTTTCTTTACTGCCACTTTCATGCCTATGTTTGTTTTATAGTACATTTAATAGAAAAACAATTACCCCCCCCCCCCCCCGAAATATGTCAGGGAATATTATCACCCTTTGAAAATAATCCTTGATATATCTCTCTTACAAATACAAATGTAAATTGTTGATATGTTCTTGCCAACTGAATTTGATATGTTGGATGGGTAGGGGAACCAGGAGGATTAAATCCCCTCCCCCTTCAGAAACCATATTTTTATCCGATTATAGGCCACAGATCACCACCCAGAAATAGAATTTTCTCCGTGTTAAGCACTTCATCGGCTGCCCGGAGATAGCTCGGGGGTAAAAGTTCTGTTTCCCCACACCATTCGCCGCTGAAGTGGTCGAAAACCCAGACATTTTTGTAAGTGGCCCTTCTCTTTAAAAGGTTGTGCACCCCTATCGTAATGCAAGGGAACTCTTTTCAGTATCTCTATAAGTGAACAATAAATGATACAAACTTCATTTTCAATACCGAACATGCTATAGTGATACCCAATAATATCTATGATTTTCTGGGCATTCCGACATATTTACGTGAGCAAGAGCATGGACAGTAAAACGGCAGACAGACAAAACGAATTTTAAAACACTTTTCAACTTTGTTTAAAAACGTTAAAAATGACTTAACGTCATTTTTATTTAAGAATTATTATTTGAAAATCCAAAGCAGTTAGTTGAAAAATTCATCACTTATTATTAAATTATTTTTTTCTCTAAGAAAGTTTTAACAATTTTCATTACTACTCAAAATTAACCTCGACAAAAAATTTTCATTTTTGTATTGTAGATGTTATTTTTAATTAAGAATTTGAATTTTAAAATGTGAAGTTGCTTAATGAAAATTATTTCAAACGCAATAAAAACGAATTAAAAAAATGGATGGCCTTTAAATTCTGATTACTATATGAAATTTCCCAGCATTTATTTTTTTTTAATTAGTGTGTTTTTAGAAGTAGACGTTCTGCCAGAAAAATATATGCACCAGATTAGTCATATTCTAAATAAAAAAAACTTCTATTTTTTTTTTCGGTAAATAAGTTATAAAAAAGTAACAGTTTACAATTATTTCGAAATCACATATAGACATTTGTACAACTGTGAAATAAATAAAAATAACATATCGTTTTAGAAGAAATAAAAATAAATTATAGCAGAGCAATGGATAGACACGTGTCATCAAAATTAAGGGATAATGAAAAAAATATATATAGTTTCACTAAGTTCACGTTGCAACCAATGCCCAATGCTGCAATTATTTATGTTAATTAAATACAATATTGTACTCAAAATTGCACTTCAGCGCATACGTTACTGTCGAAAATATTCAAATTATTTTAAACGGGCGATTTTAGAAGCTGGAGTGAGTGGGACACAAACTATTGGTTTCCTTGAATGCTGTTCTCCCTCGTTAAGCCTTCGTAGAGCAGTAGAACAACAAATTAGAGTTCCTGTGTCAATCTGAAGGTCTCAAACTAAATCTCTTGTAGTCGCATCGTGGTTTCTCCTAGCCGACAATGACAAAAAACGGTCTTCGGATGCAATTGCTACTCTTCATCTCCCTTGATCCGGCTGTCTTTCAAAGTGTCCAGTGTTTAAAAAGCAACCCGAACCCCTTTTAGGAGTATTCAAATATTGTAGGACCTTCATTTGTGTTTGACCTCCTCGATTTTGCCAATTATTTGCCACTTTTGACCTTCACTCAAATGATGTCTTTGAGTCATAACTAATGAATACTGCTCACACTCAGACGCAGCATTCACTATAAACATAATACAGACTAAATTTCCAACATACGTACCGGGTCAATCCATTTCAAGTGTTCCAGCACCGGTTTCTCGACCATTTTTAAAAAATCTGAAATTGTTTGTACAACAACCCTAACATAATGGAAGTTCAAAATGACTATTATTTTAATTTTACTAATTTTTGTTTGTGCATGGCGGCCATCTTTGTTTCATCGTCTGCAGCAATTTTCTCACATGAAGGGTTCACGGAATTGAAAATAATTAATCGTTTATTTCCCCAATTCAAGTGAGGATTAAAGTAATTTGTACAGAATACATTGGGCTAAAAATTTGGTAATAGAGTAGTTCCTGAAACTAAATCCTTATTCGTGAAATTTAAGCATAAAATTTCAGTTTTTTCCCAAAATCTGTCCGTTTACAAGAGGAAATTTTTCTAGCAAGGAAATCTGTCAACATGACATGTTTTTTTTTTTTTTTTTTTTGTTTTTTTTGTTTTTTTTTACAAATAGACCAAAAGTACTTGTACTGACACGCCGAGTTCCAGATCTGGGACATGCTTTCTCTTCGCTAAAAAAAAAAATCCCAAAATTTCCAAAAATGTCAAAAATTGCATTTTTTAGGCTTTGATATCTCTGGTGGGGCACGAGATAAAAATCTGAAGTTCTGGTTTCTGAGAGTATTGTGTGGTAGTGTTATGCACAAGAAATTTCAGGATGGCGATTTGAATACAAGCTGTGATATGTCAAGGGCAACATGTCAAAACAGTACTACCAAATGATTGTTTTGTTGTAGTCACAGATAAGTATTTATCTCGGAGTGTCATTTAAATTTATTTTTTTGATTATGTTTAAATAATAGCAACAGAAAATAAAGCTTTTTGCAAAGTTTAGTGATTAATTTAAAAAATCATTATGCCTAAGGCCTACATTTTATATGGTTTCAGTAATTTGTGTTGTAATTTTAGTGACTAAAAGAAACCTCAGCACTTTTACATAAAGGAAAAAAATATTTTTATACAAGACCTGAGACAAAAACAGAATAGGGAAAGAAAAAATCTTTTAATGTTGGCATACTTGTTGAGACATGATCAAATGTGTCAAAAACTCATTCCTGCTTGTTTGTTTAAAAACCACAAATTTAATGCTCTTGCCAATCCCTGAAACTTGTTCCTACCATTAGTATGTTACTGTAAATGAAACAATAAACGATGTTACCCTGCATCAGCCTCAAGTAATTTTCAGAAAGTAAAGATATCCAAAGCCCTTTCAAAATTTATACTGCAGAAAAATGACATTTTTTGCATAAGAAGTAAGCTAGGAATTATTAATGAAGTGAGACTTGCACATAGGGATTTCAAAGTTTATTTCTATAACCAGCAGGGCCAAGATCTTCAATCAGTTATCAAGAGATGAGAGGACTTGGTTCCTACAAATAAAATTTTGAGAAAGATCAAAATTGTGGTTTTTAAACCAACAAGCAAGAAAGTGTTTTGACACGTTTGGTCATGTCTCAACAAGTATGACAACATTAACAGCTTTTCTCCTTCCCTATTCTGTTTTTCTCTCAGGCCTTGCATAAAAAGATTTTTTTTTCTTTATTAAAGTGCTGAGGTATCTTTTAGTTACTAAATTTGCTTACAACAAATATTACTGAAATCATACAAAATGTATGGCCTTAGGCATAATTATTTTTTTAATTAATTGCTAAGCTTTGCAAAGGGCTTTATTTATGTTACTATTATTTAAAGATAATCAAAAACATAAATTTAAGTGACACTCGGAGATAAATACTTAGCTGTGACTGCAACGAAGCAATAGTTTGGCAGTATTGTTTTGACGTGTTGCCCTTGCCATATCTCAGCTTGTTGTCAAATCTGCATCCTGAAATTTCTTGTGCATAACACTACCATACAATACTGTCAGAAACCAGAACTTCAATTTTTTATCTCGTGCCCCAACAGAGATATAAAAGCCTCAAAAGTGTGATTTTTGACAATTTTAAAAATTTGGGATTTTTTTTTTTTCCCCAAGAGAAAGCTAGTCCCAGATCTGGAACTTGGCTTGTGAGTACAAGTACTTTCGGCCTATTTGTAAAAAAAAAAAATTATGTCATGTTGACAGTTTTCCTTGCTAGAAAAATTTCCTTTTATAAACGGACAAATTTTGGAGAAAAACTGAAACTTTATGCTTAAATTTCACAAATAAGGATTTATTTTCGGAAACTACACTATTACCATATTTTTAGCCCAATGTATTCTGTAAAAATGGCTTTAATCCACGCTTGAATTGGAGAAAACACCGGTGTATTATTTATAATTCCGTAAACCCTTCTTGTGAGAAAATTTCTACAGACGATGAAACAAAGATGGCCGCCATGCAAAAACGAAAATTAATAAAATTAAAATAATAGTCATTTTGAACTTTCATCATGTTAGGGTTGTTGCACAAAAATTTTCACATTTTTTTTAAAAATGGTCAATCAACGAATTAATGATTTTCTGGACCACTTGAAATGGATTGACCCGACCACATTCTCAATTTGCATATTTCCGACGATAATGCATGTGCGGAAGTGCAATTTTGCATTCAATAGTATTTAATTGACATAAATAATATTAGAATTGGGCATTAGTTGCAACATCAACTTAGTGAGCATAATTTTTCTGATTATCCTTTAATTTTGATGACCAGTATAGTTTACAAAAAAACTCATGCAGCAGAAAATGGTTGTAACAACGTTAGCTATTTGTTGACCACATTACACAACAGTAAGAAAATTCCTCATTGCCGTACATTTGGCAAACAAACTATTTGCCATTAAAGTGCCAATAGTTTTCCAACATTTAACTGCTCAAAGGCCTCCTTAGATACGCTCCAAATAAGACTGTTCTCTTTAACTCCCATTTCCCAACTGCAAAATATCCCAACAGTTCCCACAAACTGCGAACGATGATAGAACACTCTATGCTGCTTTATGAGTATAGTTCAAAACGAGATAAAACTTTGCGATATTAGAAACGATGAACGTTTCACAGTATTGCGAATAATTTTGCCTCAGATATGCAGCAACTGCCGATTCAGAATTCCTTTGAAAACAAAACATTGCGATGAAGCAGAACTGCTGCTATTTCACACAAGAATCGATATAGACGTCGTATGCATATTTTTAAAATTATTCAATGTCTTCACTTTATAGAGGATTTAATTATTGTTAAGCATGTTCTCAAATCCAAAGGGCAACTTAATGACAAATTTTAATTCATTTTTGTTTGGAAACACATGGAACTTTCAGGTGTTGTTATTCAGAAACTTTGCAAACGAATGACGTTTTCTGGTTGTTTTTTTTGTGTACACAATATATCTTTAAGAAAATACTGTTAAAGTTATCGTTTTGAACTGAATTTCCAGACAAAAGTAGAAAAAGCAGTCAATGAAGTGTGAAAAGTGTCTTGTTATGCGTTCAAAAACTCTTATAACTCGATATGTAATATATTTATCAAAAAATGGAAAAATCATTTCTACTCCAAATCGTTTCCTTAGTCAGGTCAGCCAATTTTATTCTATTATATGTTTACAAATAAGTCCGCCATTGTGTCGCGCTTGTTAAGCAGTGAACTTCAGAACTGACTTAAAGAAGAATCGTGTGTGTTCTGATATATGTGAGATGTCGTGATGTTTCGTGTTTCACATACGGTTGTGTATATATCAAAATCTCAGTCGTACTATACCACTAATGGCTTTCTTTTGTAATTACGACATTAACAACTGTTGTTTTATTCAAAGTCATGCATTATTTTATCGTGCATATTTTATATTTACGTGTAAGTAACTTCTGCAAGAAATATGTTATATTAAAAATCGGAACGAAGTTTGCACTGTGTAAGGCAAAATATTTTTTTCATATTTTAACAAAAATATTATCATAACAGACATATGAGTACATTACGTTTTTCGCGAATTCCATATATCTATTTCAATTCCGATAAAATATGCAATAAATATTACTTAATAACAAAATATGTTTTTAATTATTTTATAAAAAAGAAAAGATAAACTTACATTTTAAAGTTTTAACGTTGCTAATCGAAATTTAAAAGACATCATTTAGTGTCTCATTTTTTAAATTTAAATATTTTTTATTTACATTGTCTAAAATACAATATAAATTTTCCCAAGGACAAAGAATAAACTTATTTTGATAGTACAAAGCGATTTCTATTATGCAATGAACGTTCTATGCGAAACACAGATATTTGTAATTTCTAGGGCTACAAAAAATCTATTTATTACTTAATCATCGAAATGAATTAATATGCTATTAAAATCAATTTTTCGTACATAATGCACCTTACTTATGTATAAGAGATTTATAGAATAATAGAAATAGACATAGTTTTTATATCTAAAAGAATTGTATTTTAAATAAAAAAATAAAACAAAAATATTCTTAAGAAACTACATAGACATTAAAAATGACAAAAATTTAAAATTATTTTTCGTCTAGATTTTTAGTAAAAAAAAAAAATAATAATAATAATAATTGATATATAGAATAATATAGAATGGTTCAGAGAAACTTGTGCAGATGTTTGTTTACAATATGTTGAATGTATAGTCGTGGAAAGCAAAAGCAAACACCCTCTACTAACTCTACAACAAATTATTGTAGAAGAAAGTTTTTGGAAACAAGTAAATATCAAATTTAAAAAATAAAAAAAATCGACTGCCTAAAAAGCGAACTAATTAATTATTTCTCTTCAATGTTAAACTATTTTTTATATTACTTACCTATATTTGTTATATTACTTACCTTTTTTTATTAACTTTTATTGATGACTTTTAAGTTGCGTTTAGTTGTCAGTTCCTATCTATAAACACTGTTTGACATGAGGCCTATATATGTCTATGACGGTTAGAGTTACAGTAAAGCTAGAGATCCTATCTACACAACTTCCAGGTTGTGTAATATTTAAATGGAGCTTCTGACTGTAAAGTAGTCAATGACACATCATCTTCATTTTGAAAGACCTATCCAACCATATGCCACTCAATAGGGTGCATAATTTTTTTCCGTATCTACCGCCATTTTAAATTTATAAAAACCAAAACTAGACTATAACCATCGGATGGTCAAGACGAATCGATAGAGACCTCATTCAATAAAATCTATCCAGCCGTTGGGATGTTTCAAGGGTATAAAGAAATCCACATACACAAATACGCGTGAAACACATAACCCTTCTTAGCAGCCTGGTAAAAACTATTATAAATAAAGTCTTATTTAAAAATATGTGCACTGATGTCCAATATTAAGGTCACAAACATAAAATCTGTGAAAACAGATGAACCATTCACTGTGTTGCCACGAAATTTGGCGCATAGTTATATTATAATGGTAGAACGAATATAGCAACATAACAATATGGAAAATACTTTAATTCTGAATTAAGATACAGGGTATTTGAAAAAGTGTTAAATCATGAATCAGAGATAAAGCATTTATCGCGAGAAAAGTTTGCATAATATGGAGTGTGACCACTGTGCACTGCTATACAAGCCTCACAACGAGCTCTCAAGCTCTCTTACTGTTTATGAGGGTGTCAATAAATGTTTCTGGCAACAAAGCCCATTCTTCCAAAAGCGCGGCTTTAAACTCCTGGCGGATCCTGTGAAGAGGGTTACGTTGTGTAATGGCTATTCCCATACCATCCCAAACATGTTCAATAAGACTGAGGTCTGGAGACATCGAGGGCCAATTCATACGGCGAATATCCTCTTCTTCAAGATAATCATCAACAATGCGAACTCTGTGTGGCTTCTTCCATAAACATGAAGTCCGCGCTTACAGAACTCCGGAACAACATCACATAGGCTTCAAGGACCTCTTCCCTAACGCCCGGCATCCAGTCGTGTGTGTCCGTTTCACTGCATCCAAGAGGAGAGCTCGGTTGCTGTGGAGCCGAAGACATCAGTCTTGGACACGACATGAATGGGGCGTTTTTTTTAAGTGATGAGTCGAGATTTACCACGCAGAGCGATTCTCGTCCAATCTTCATGTGGAGAGAACGTGGAGCTCGTTATCATCCCTCGTATTTAAGAGAAATCGACAGATTTAGTGGCAAAGGAATGCTTATCTAGGGCGGCAAAATGTTGGGCAGTCGTACTCCACTGCACATCTTCGATGACGGCACTGTCAACGCACATCGCATAGGGATGAGGTACTTGAAGCCTATGTGAGGTTGTTTCGGGGTGCAGTAGGTCCGAACTTCATGTTCAATGACGATAATGAGAAACCACACAGAGCTCACATTGTTGATGATTTTCTTGAAGAAAAGGAAATTCGCCGTATGTATTGGCCCTCGATGTCTCCGGGCATCCATCATATTGAACATGTTTGGGACGGTCCAGGAACAGCGTAACCCCTTTCTCAGGAACGGCCAGGAGTTAAAAGCCGCGCTTTCGGAAGAATGGGCTTTGTTGTCACAAACATTTATTGACAGCCTCATAAACAGTATGAGAGCTCGTTATGAGGCTTGTATAAGAGTACAATGTGGTCACATCCCTTATTAGACAGGCTATTCACCAGATAAATGCTTTATCTCTTATTCATGATTTAACACTTTTTGATATACCCTGTATATTAAAAAACAATTAGAACCTTTTCCATATTGTTATGTTGCTATATTCTTTCTCCCATTGTAGTATATCTCCGTGCTAAATTCCGTGGCAACACATTGAATAATTCATCAGTTTTCACAGATTTTATATTTGTGACCTTAAGTTTTGACATGAGTGTATATATCATTTGCTTTGGAAGCCATCTGTATATGAAAACAAACCCTAACTTTTCTTTTCAATAATAATACACAAGTTTGACACCTTAAATAAATTCTAAATGAAATTCGTACGAAGAGTTTCTGAGAAATTAATTATTTTAAAATGAGCCTGGTTTAGGGCTGTATCCAAATTAAAGCTCGGTACTCTATTGTTGATATGGAACAGAATGACTAAGTCAATTGTTTACGGTATTATTTCATGCCAATATGACCATTTCAATTTCTGAATATGTTTCGTCTATTGTCAGCTTAAATGTTTCATTAAAATTAGTAATATATATATATATTTTCAAATAAATCTTTTCTGCACATCATAGACTGTCCCTTAAGCCATCATTTTAAAGTTTTTAAACATAATTTGAAAACTACCTGGAAGAAAAATTTTAAATTTTGAATTTGCATAAAGCAAGACAAAATAAATATAAATCTATGAAAAAAAAATTGTAAGTTGTATTTCATATTTTTCCGAATATTAATTTCATAATTCATAGTATACTTGAGTTTTTCAGTATTACAACCACGCAGAAAATTATTACATTAATGATTATAATTGTAGAAGATATTAATAATATTATATTTAAATGTAGTTTACTATTAGAAGATCAAAATTTTGAATGTTTATAATTCAAAAGCTTATCATCCAGATGACTTGAAATGACGTTTTTAGGCATAGATTGAACCGAAGATTTAAAATATATTATCAAAATGGAGTCTTGTCACTGACAAAACAATGTTTTTTTTTTACCCCAGAAGCGAATATTTTTTATTTTTACATTATTTACGAGGGAAACCCAGTAAGTAGGTCACAAACCGATATGAGAGGTCAGAAAATAGTAGTGAATTGTTATCAAATATGCCAATAGATGGCACCACTGTCCAACTTTAAGATGTCAATTTCGAATTTATGTGACAACAGTTGTACAAGCAGGTGGGTTCAAAAGTTGTTTTACGAAGAACGAAGTGGTCATCCTGTTGAGATTGCGACAGAAGAAACAGTGCGGAAAGTTGAGGAAATGTTTAGAGCTGACAGTTAAACAACAATAGTGAGCATTTGTAAGTGCAACAGGGTGTTCACATGATTTAGAATACAGCCGGCTGATGCACACGTTGTATGTGAGGTACACAGATGGTTGAGAGTGCAGGCCAAAGACTATGCAGCAAATATTAGAAAACTCATAAAGAAATGGGACAAATATATCAGTGTAACTGACGATTATACAGAGAAATAAACATAACTTTTAAGTATGTATCTTAGTTTCCTCTTATTTTTTGGCTTTTGTGACTTATTTACTGACTTACCCTCGTACTATTAGACTTTACATTTTTTCCCCACAACTGTACATTTATTATTCATATCGAATAGGAGAAATAATAATGCATTCCGAACAGGATACAATATGTTCATCCAAAAGACTTTTTGTTTAAACTCCAGAAAAATACAAACATATATTTTTATGAACTAACATGAATCAAAGAAATGAAAATTGCATAACATTTTATATAACTTTGCATATGTTTTATTTTTCATTGTAGCAACTATATGTGTATAAAGGATAGGGAAATGATAAACGGGCAAAATATTTACATCGCTTTAGAGAAGAAAGTATTGTTGTCTAACAAATGGAATATGTATTTTTCTTTCTCAGTGCCTGTTTTGTTGTTTCTTCAAATGGAACACTCTTCAGCTTGCAAGATTTTTAGAACTGAGCCTCTACCACGCTATGAAAGCAAATGCCACAGAGTGGTTCTTCCACATTGAGATGAAATCATAATCATACGGATTTAAGTTCTGGGAATATGTGGGATGGTAACGGGCAGGGCATTTTCCAAACACATAGAACAAAACACATCAGGTACATTTTGTGGATTATGTAAACTAGCATTGTCATGCAAAAATTAGGGAAGGTAAAAATTAGGTTCTGCAGAAAGTGTCGCAATTTCTTTCTAAATGCTGGTGACAGATTGTGTTACAGGAACAAAAAATAGTACTTCGCATTAAAGGTTAGGCTAGACAATATATCGCAGCTAAAATAAAGCTTTGTTAAGAGTTTGTCCTGCAGCTGAGGAGGCGTATGTTATCAGTAGGGCTTTTCTCTGTGACGTAATACGGGCATGTGGCGTACGTGAGATGAAAGCTCCTTTCCTGAATATTGCTGCATGGCTCCTCTACTCATAATTATTTATAGATCATATTTTTATAATATTATTAAGTTTTCAAATATTGATCTGCATTTCTTGAAAAAAAAAAAACTAAGGAAAATTAAACTAATCTTATTCTAAACAGCTTAACGAATAATACTGGATTTATGCTCTTTACGATTATTTGTAGATATTTTTTCTATGGAGTGTTAAGATAAATGTAGCATTTCTTTAAAAGGTATTATGTCGAAGAAAATTTATAACTGAACTCCAACTGAAATACCCTTTTGCGGTTTTTAGTTATTATCCGATCAATTGCAAAACAATGTGATTATTCATAAGTTAAAATATCACTTATTTTTTTTTTTTAATTTATAAAGAATATCTAAAGTTAAAGGTATATGTGATTAAAGTATGATATGATAGAGTATGATTAAATATTATACAGACATACAAATAATAAATACAATAAACCCAACTGGAGTGAAAAATTAGCCAGAGTCAGGAATCGAACCCGGGACCACAGTATACAAGACTGCTGCTCTAACCACTGAGCTACACCGGCCGATGCCTGAGTCTGCAATTTCTCACTAATAAACCATGTTGGGGAAGTCACCAGCCATCTATACGACAGCCTTAGATGACCGTAGCTCAGTGGTTAGAGCAGCAGTCTTGTATAATGTGGTCCCGGGTTCGATTCCTGACTCTGGCTAAATTTTCACTCCAGTTGGGTTTATTGTATTTATTGTTTGCATGTCTGTATAATATTTATATATACCTTTAACTGATGAATGCAGGCGTTATTTATGTGTGTATGTGTGTTTTAATATATATTGTAGTATGAGTGTTTTATTATAATTATCGTAGATCGATGTAATAGTAAAATCTATTCATCGTTGTCCGGTCATCTAAGGCTGTCGTATAGATGGCTGTTGATTTCCCCAACATGGTTTATTAGTGAGAAATTGCAGACTCAGGCATCGGCCGGAGTAGCTCGGTGGTTAGAGCAGCAGTCTTGTATACTGTGGTTCCGGGTTCGATTCCTGGCTCTGGCTAATTTTTCACTCCAGTTGGGTTTATTGTATTTATTGTTTGTATGTCTGATTAATATTTATATATACCTTTAACTGATGAATGCAGGCGTTATTTATGTGTGTATGTGTGTTTTAATATATATTGTAGTATGGGTGTTTTATTATAATATCTTAAAGTATTTTTCCTTTGAATACATCATCCTAAATAAACGCATTTTTTTAAAAAAATCGGGTAAATATATATAAAAATCAAAATGAATATATTTTGAACTTTTCACTGCTACGCCGAATTATTTTATAATACAAATATCCAATAAATTATCATTAAATATAAAAGGTCACACCTGATATTCCTAGTAAAAACATTTAGAATGCAATTTATAATATTTTTCCTAGTTTGAAAAGTATTGTACTAAAACATTCGGGGGTTAAAAAAAAGAATGTTACATTATTTTTTAAAGCGTCTGTTCACGATAACAAAAAGGTTTTTGTTAGATAATGCTCTTTTGTTTCAAGAACATTCCACCAGACGGCAGCATCAGACAGTCCTCTTTGTTGTTTTACTGGCACAGACACTCAGAACAGTTAGTGTTTCTCCCTCCCTTATATCATTTGGCATAAACCAAAGCATTTGAATAAACAAAAATTTTGTTCTCATTGCAAAAAGATTAATCACAACCGTGAAAATTGTTTTCAGTTAAAGGCTAATACCCGTAAGGCATGGTGACGTCACGGCGACGTCGTTGTGAAGTCACACTGTGATTTTGTGACCGTCGATGTGACGTCACGTGACGTCGATGTGACGTCACAGTGACTAGAATGCGAGGTCGTTATGGCCGTTTTAGAGGACGTTTGTGACGTCACATTGTGACCACTCTGTGAAGTCACGGTGTGACAAATTTGTGAAAAGTGTGTCATTTGTGACTATTTTGGCATTAACTTTGTGACGAACCTGTGACGAAAGCGACAATTCTTTGAAGTCACATTGTGACCAATTTGTGAAATATGTGTCATTTGTGACGAACTTGTCATAAACACTGTGATTTCAAATGAAAATCAAATTTCAAATTAATTGCTTAAAAGACGCAAATAGTGAAAAAGATTCCATGCTGGGACTCAAATCCGGGCCATCAGTACAGCACACTGACATTCTACCGACTAAATCACATGGAACGATACCCAGGCTGGAAAATTTCTCACTATTACATGTTGGCAAGGCTACAAACGCAGCAAAAGATGGAATATTGAGCGTGAACCACCCACATGATGCAAACACGAAACTTAATTAAATCCAGCATTGATTGAAATTATATTAATACTTGGAAATTTTTCCAGAGAGAACCATTCGCCTTGCATACAATATTTCAAATGAAAGTCAAATTTCAAATTAATTGCTTAAAAGGCAATTTTAATTTGAAATGTTGTATGCAGGGCGAATGTTTCTCCCTGGAAAAATTTCCAATTATTAATATAGTTTCAATCGATGCTGGATTTAATTAAGTTTCGTGTTTACCCCATGTCGGTGGCTCACGATAAATATTCCATCTTATGCTGCGTTTGTAGCCTTGCGAACATGTAATAGTGAAAAATTTTACGGGCTGGGCGTCGTTCCATGTGGTTTAGTCGGTAGAATGTCAGTGTGCTGCACTGATGGCCCGGGTTCGAGTCCCGGCATGGAATCTTTTTCACAATGTTGGCCTTTGCGCCTTTTAAGCAATTAATTTGACATTTGATTTTCATTTGAAATATTGTATATAAGGCGAATGATTCTCTCTGGAAAAATTTCTAAGTATTAATACAGCGATGAATTTTAAAATGAAATTTTGCTGTAAATATAAAATCTTATCTTTTTACCGTACTTTTTAGCAAAATATCGCTACTTTGGAGTCCTATTCTTCTAAAACATTTTACATTTTTCCACTTAAAAAACAATGCTTATCAACTGACATATTTTTTTATTAAGTTCTATGCTTGATATTTAGAATGTGTAAGTTTTTTAATTTGTTTTGATTTGTCATTGCTTTATTAAATACGAACATGGAAACTAACGGATATTAATACAACTATTATTTATAGAGCGGCATGATAAGCGATATTTATTTAAATTTTTTATTCCCGTGTATATTGTACTTTGTGAATATGAGCTAAATAGATTTGGTATGTTTTATAGGAAAAGACTGATCTGGGAAATAGAAAAAAAAAAAAAAAACGAGTAAGGAAAATTATGCGTTAAGCATAGATTAAAATATACTTTCCAACACTTTCTGAATGCTTTAACAAGACATCGTAATTTAGGGAAATGACGTAAATAAGATAACTAAGTAAACATTTTAGAAAACGCATAAAACATTTGAAAAACTGATTTCAGCAGTTACCGTCCATAGCCAAATATGTTTTCCAATTCTTTTAAACAGCCCTTATTTGATCTGTAGGTTGATACACTGAAAAAAATGAAGTACTCAAAAATGAGCAAACCGACGTACTCATATTGAATTGAATATTTTTGGATCAAAAATGAACCTATGCTTTCTCTATTTTGAAGCATCACATGTTATCAAACCCAAACAAACAAATAGTTTTGTACCCTGTAATGGTTCATTTCATTTATGGCGGCATAAATGATGTTTATTAATGTAAATATTAAATTATGCACAGCCTTTTAAGAATAATTGCTTGGAAATAATGTTCTTGTCATAAAAATTTTCGATTTGAGTATCTTGTTAAGAATTTTGCTATTTTTCTTGATAAATAATCAATTAAACATTTCTTGTTAAGAACTTTGGACGGGAAATAAATGTCAGTACATTTTTACTTTACATTATAGGTTTTTTTTTTTTGGGGGGGGGGGCAGTACATAACGATTCATATTTGATCACAGCCATGGAATAAAAAATGAGTACATGTGTTTCTCAACTTTAAGTACATTTGGATCGGAGCTATTTTGTGCATGTGACGCATTTAAAATTGAGTACTTTTTATTCAATTTTGAGTACCCATTTTTTTAAGTGTATATATACTATATAATGGGAAAATTTAGTTTAGCAAGAAAACGCCTAACAGGTTGAAATTCATTTTCAGCAATTTATGCTAATGTATGGAAACATACTTGAATACCTTTGTACAACCTTGTAGTTTACCTAAAATCTTTATTACACGCCACTATTTAGTTAAAATTTAATTCAAACTAAGACACTCTTAAAACTGCTAAAATCACATTTCCAGAAATTATAATATATAGACGGCCATGTATCCAATTCTTTACGTGACCCTGTATATCATTTTATCTATATTCTACAAATATTTCTTGGTAAATTAAATGCAGTTCAGCGAAAAAAAGCATAACTCATTTAAAAACCACCTTTAAGCAATTTGCGCCCATACCCAGTAATCCTTACGAATACTTTTGTGTAGCCTTGCATAGAAATTATAGCATTTATATACACCATACACTATGGATAAATATAGTTAATCATAAAAGTGCATATCATAATTAAAAATATATTTCCAGCAATCATCGCTAATGAACAGTACTTCGGATACAATATGGTATCTGAAAGATTTTGTGTGTCCCTGTAAATGCTATATACGTATTATTCTTATTATACATGAAATAATTTATAGTATGTAAACCTCAGCGACATACATCAATTTCATTATATATGAAATAGATTAACATAATTAAAGTATGCCGCAAACAATTCCCTCCACCACTATATCATTATGTATTTGAATTCCTTTTTTAGTCCTGTAAATGAACAATAACTATTCTTTGCATCGCATAGTCAACAGAATGCATATTTTAGTGCACTTCATAAATGCATATAAATTTTATTCTGTTTGAAAGCGTGCGTAAAATCATAAAAAATCATTTGAAACGACTTTTTCCCATAGGCCGTAATGTAACGGAAAACTTTTGGCTGTCCCTGTAAATGAACAAAGCATGCTACAAACTTCATTACAAATAGGTACCGTGCGATGGTAAACGTCGATACCATCCAAAAATTTCAGGGCAATCCGAGTGTATTTTCGAGAGTTAGAGTGCGCACAGACTGCTAGACGGACAGACGGAGAGACAAACCGAAGTCATAAGCACTTTTCAACTTGTGTCGTACATTATGTATCCTGTATTATATGAACTTTAAAAAAATAAATACTAAAGCAGTTTAATCTATAACTTCCTATCAGGTATGAAAAATACTTTATTTCAATGCTTAAATATCATATTTTACTTTTTAGTGCCAATAATTACCCGAATCATACGCGTAGAAAATTAATTTACAATAGAAAAAAATTTAATAACCCATTCAGAATGTCTATAATTAAATGTTTGATTAAAATCACAAACAGAAAAAATACTTACATACAATTAAAAAAAATAAATATACCAATTTGAAAAACACTAAAAATAATAATTAATATTTATAATTGTACTGTTAAACAACAGCAAACTACAATAGATAAATTAAATGCATTATTAGATTTAACAATATCTCAAAAATATTTCCATATGGTATAAGGAATTCCTATTATTTTATAATTTTGGCAAATGTTAAATCTGAAAACATTGGTTTGAAGATTTAGGATTTTAAAAGATAATTTAAAATATTATTAGCACTAAAAGAAAATTCTTTCAAATGTTTCACTACTGTAATATGTTAAAAATACATTTCCCCAGTATAATGTTAATTTCTAATCTGAAACAGTTTCGTAATCTGATGATAATCGAACATCATATTTAACCCCAAAATAATAATAACTATAAATGTTAGTAATCAAAAAATAGTAAGAAGCCGATAAAATAATTCCAAATCATTGTCGTTCCATACATTTTTAATCTCAATTAAGAGTAAATTAATGTTTATATTAATTCCAGTATGAATGTAGGCATAAATGTCTCTGCGCAGTTTTTTTTTTTTTTTTTTTTTTTTTTTTTCAAGCGATGGCAGATTAAAATATTTTTCTTCACAGTTATCAAATTGGAAAATAACGCTTCTGACAGTTAAAGATCAGTCTCTTACAAATATAACTATTTAACTCATAATATACAACCAGGAATAAAATATTTAAATTAAATAAAACTTACATGCACGTTCCATTAATATCCGTGTATCCTAAAATGGTCATTTCCTTATCTTAAAGTGTTGTAGACGTGTTGTTCTAAAACAAGTGAACTATTTCCCGCGTATTCTCATATATATCTTTCTGTGGGCAGACGATTTTCGAGCAGATGGTTTGTTACAGATTGTTTGTTTTTGTATACAAGAAATATGGAATTTGAACGCGCAGAAATTTTCTGAAAGTATCATTCATTAAAATTTTGTATTTGAAGAAATGTCCAATGTAGTATTTAATCTTTTCTTTTTATCCGTACCAAATAATTCAAATTAAAATGTATTGTAAAGTTCCTTTTTTCTAAATAATTATAATAATAATATTCATAATTAGAGTTTATTAGATAAAACATTGTTTAAATTTTTAAAAGGTGTAAAAATAAATTTAATGTATTAACGACCCCCCCCCCCTTTTTTTTCTATTTTTTTAAAGTAAAGTTTGTTTTCCTTTATTTTCGGAAAATGCTAATTTTATTTTAAAAGTCTGAAAGAAGTAGAATTTATGACTTGAATACAAATTATAAAAATATTCTAAAGCAAGAAATGCATAGATGACTAAACTCTGAAGACTCTTTCTACATGCTCATTAAAAGGTGCAGATTTAACT
The DNA here is from genome assembly GCA_963932465.1 of Maratus speciosus. NCBI lineage: Eukaryota > Metazoa > Arthropoda > Arachnida > Araneae > Salticidae > Maratus > Maratus speciosus. The sequence goes on along the minus strand of OZ010795.1, from coordinate 275,647,174 downwards.
GTAATAGAAAATTTTTAGTTTGAAACCACAGAAGTGTTTCGAATAATTCTGGTCGGTAAAAAAAGAAAGAAAGAGTGAAATTTCCTCCCAGCAAACTAAATATGTAAAGTGTATAAATTTAATATTCGTAATTGTAAATATATTATCCAAATGCTAGATAAAATTGAAATCATGAAAAAGTATACATTCACTGTCTTAGATATCAAATTGATAAAATATAGCCTAAAAATTTAGTTTATTAATGCTTGTATCGTGCACTTTATTTATTATGCCCCCCCCCCCCCTCCCCTTTAGTGACGGAATTTACCATTTGCTATCCACTAATATATTTTCATTCCTTATGCCGCTGTAACTCGTGGCTGTTTAAAATATTTCTCTTCATTTTCAAAGATTTTTGAAGTTCATATTTTTTGTCACACTGTGACTTACAATATGCTGGTTTTTTTTTTGTCACATATGTGACGTGGCGTACGTTACATAGCAGTGACATAACAGAGACGTCACAATTTTTTTTAATTGCCAGAAAAATATAATTTTACAAAAAGTAACATGTTTTGAAGAATTTTCGTAAGTTTTTAAAGTTTTCTAAGAAGTTCACATTTCAGTCACAATGTGACATCACTGAGTGGTGGCATTTCGGTCACAGATGTGACGTGACCACAGTGACTTGCAGTAACGTCACAGTGACGTCACCGTGACCATGCATGCTATGAGGGTAATACTAACAAAACAAAACCAAATTCTACTCAAGATATATCACGTCAACAGTTTAAAAAAACAAACAATTTCTCTGCTTCAACTGCTAGTCAAAATGAAAATCTATCGGATTCTCAAAGCTATCGTGAATTAATGGAAGAATAAAATTCTACGAGTTTTGTTATGAAATCTCAACGAAATGGAAATAAAAACAAAAAATTGACTTCTGTTATTGATTCAGGTGCGTCTGGTCATTTAGCTAATTCCTTGGAACTGTTCTGAGAATTAAAGAATTCGAATAAAGATACAATTACAATTGCTAATGGAACTAAATTAACTGAAAAGGGAAAGGGTAAATGGACCTCTAATATTGAAATACTTAATGGTCAAACAAATAGAGTTACATTAGATCATGTATTTTATGTTCCCGAGTTAGATAGTAATTTATTGTCTGTCCAGTCTGGTACTGAGAAAGTTTTTGTTGTAACATTTAAAGATGATATATGTTTAATTAAAAAGGGTAACATCTTAGTTGCAGATGCAAAATCTGATGAGGGGTTATACAGATTAAAAATAATACCTATAAATGAAAAGCTACATAGTGCTTCATAAATATTACCCGTTTGTTCTAATGTCAATTGCATTCTAAAATGGCACCAAAGGCTGAGCCATAGAAGTTTGGAATCCATCAGGAAAATTCAAAAGGATGATTTAGCTTTAGGTATTAATGTGAATAATTGTTCTCATAATACTGAATGTTCAAGTTGCATGAAAGCTAAGCTAACAGAAAAATCATTCCCAAAAGAAACGCAATACAGAAGTAAAAAACCACTTGATTTAATATACAACTACGTATGTGGTCCCGCGGAAACAAAAAGTATGGGGTCAAAAAGATATTTCGTTACATTTATTGATAATTACTCTCGTTATACGCAAGTATATTTTATTTCCTCGAATGATGAAGTATTTGATAAATTAAAAGAGTATGTTGCATCAACAACAAACAAATTTAGATTGAAGATTAAATCCTTGCGTAGTGACAATGGAACAGAATATTGCAACGAATCTGTCAAAGACTACCTTAAAAACTTAGGAATAAATCATGAAACAACGACGCTATATTCACCGTCCCAAAATGAAGTCGCAGAAAGAAAGAATCGCTCGTTTATTGAAATGAGTAAAGCCATGCTTATAAATGCTAAATTGCCAAAAACATTCTGGGCAGAAGCCGTAGCTACAGCAGCTACTTACAAAATAGATTACCAAAAAAATCAACTGAAAAGACACCATATGAGCTGTGAAATGGGCATAAGCCAAATTTGAGTCACCTTAAAGTATTTGGATGCAAAGCATATGTGTATGTTTATAAACAGAAGAGACAAAAATTTGACCAAAAAGCAACTGTAGGAGTCTTTGTTGGTTACGATTTAAGAAGCAAAGGATACCGAATTTATACAGGCGGTAGAAAATTGTGATAAGCAGAACAGTGAAGTTTTTTGAAAATATGAACTGTGAAAATGTCTTTAATAAAAATCTTGAAGACCGAATCTCAGATTTAATGCATTTCAATTTTTCAGAAGAAAATCTTGAAAATGATAGTGAATCTATCCCAATAGAAAATACTGCAGAATAAATAAAAATGGATGAAAAATCAGTAGATAGCCCAACAACTGAAGAAAGTGAAGATAATTCCCAGAGAAGAATATCTAACAGATAGACTAAAAGAATTCCACCAGAAAGATATTCTTACAAAACTGAAGACAGTGGTTCCAAAAATCAAGATCCTGAAACTTTTAAATATGTTTTTAAATTACCAGTAAAAGATCAACAAAAATTGTTTCAAGCTATGAAGAAAGAATTTAACTCTTTAAAGGAAAATGAAGTATTTGAGCTTGTTACTTTACCCAAAGACAAGCACGCCATTGGCAGTAAATGGGTTTACAAAACAAAACGTGATGAAATTGGAAAAGAAATAAAATGCAAAGCACGATTAGTTGCCAAAGGATTCACTCAAAAATTAGGCACTGATTATGATGAAACCTTCTCTTTTGTCGTCAAACATACAACCATTAGAGCTTTTCTGATCTGGGCAGCTTATCATAAAGCTAGAGTATTTTAAGTAGATGTTAAAACAGCCTTTCTACATGGTAAACACGATAATGCAGAATTATACATGCATCAACCAGGAGGTTTCATGATGAAGAAAATAAAGACAAAGTCTATAAATTAAAAAAGGCTATATATGGTCTTAAACAAGCCGCCAAGTGCTGGAATGAAGAAATAGAGAATACTCTAAAGGCATATGAATTTAAACAAAGTGAAGATGATCCATGTATGTTCATATGAGAAAATTCAAAGAAGACAATTCATCTCATACTGTATGTAGATGATATGCTGATAAGCTCAGAAGATGAAAGTGAAGTTAATGAAGTAATAAATTTTTTAAAGAATTCTTATCCCATAACATTACTAGGAGAAGCAAAATACTTCTTAGGTATAAAAATTTACAGAAAAGAAGATGTAAGTTACCTACTTTAATAAAGAAGTAAAATAAATCAATTAGTTAAGGATTTTCAGTAAGAAATATAATATATATTAAGAATACATTTCTACTGAATAATACATCAAAACATAAAGATAAAACATTTAACTTTTTTATTGTTTACTATTGGGGAATTTCCTATTCATGCCTTCCATATGGCATAACATTCCAACAGTTTTTTTTTATAAAATAACTTCACTAAGTTATTTTTGTGGGATATAAAAAGGATACCTACTTAATACTTTCTTTTTATATTGTCAAATTTAACAATGGATGGGTTTCTTTCATTTTGTAATAGTGCGAATCAAAAGGAAATCAAAATAATTTTAAAAGACATTTTTCTGAGAAGTAAATAAAAACTAACATTAATATATGCAGAAATTGTAAATAGTTGTGGTGTTTCTGAATTTTCAGAGTCTCTGTTTTATTTATTTTATATCTTCAATGCAACAGTACTATTTTATTTTTATTTTTAAATGCTTAAAGAACATTAAATACAAATTAATTAACGTAAGTGACATGCCTCTTATCCTAAAATTATTATTATTTGAAATAGAGACGAAGAAGAAAGTTTCCCTCCTTAAAACCCGCCCTTAGTTAGGTACGTCCCTGAAAAATAGACGAAATACATTGTCAAAAACAGCAAACATGTATAGATTTTTTTTTTTTTTTTTTTTTTTTTTTTTTTTTTTTTGATCTGTTACTTATATAAAAAAATTATCAAGATTTTTTTTTTTTTTTTAAGCGATAGAATATTAAATACTTTACAAAATATGAGCAATTCTCATCTGCACTCGGAGGACTGCCCCTCGGGATTGAACTCGTACTCTAAAGCGAAAGCTAATTTCCCGAGGTGGTCGCTCCGTGTTCACCCCTGTACTCGAAAATTTATCTGAATTCTTTGAGCAGCTCTGAATATGATGTATATATTTATTAGGGCGTATCGAAAAAATCGAAATTTCGCAAATCATTTTTAGGTAGTGTGGAAAAGTTGTGAACTCACTTCATTAAAAAGTGTGTAGAATCTGAAAACAGTAGTTTTATAACTTCTGTCGCTTCGGTGTGCGAAAGTTCTGAAAATTGGACTAAAAGTGATTAAGAGGACAGTACCTTTTAAACTACTTTTTCGATTTTGAACAATACTGTAATATACTTAAATATAATGTCACTACAGATATTAGGTACTATAAAGCAAATATAATTTCATATAATAAAAAAAAAATCTTTTTGAAGAGCCTATTTAACTAAAATTTAAATAAAAAAAAAATATATATATATATTTAATCCCTACTACTTTTTTAAATATGAATATTTTTGCTTCGAATCTTTTTTTCCATAATCCTAAAAACATACTTCATAAAATTCTGCATGGATTTAACATTCAAGGTTATAGTTATTTTTTTTTTTAAGAATTTCAATTTTTTTTCCTTGATTTTTTACTAAATAAAAGAGAAAAACATTGATATTAAATGTAATATCCCATACATCTAAAAATCCATGCACAGTTTTATGTAGTACTAGCAGGCTACACCCGCTTCTCTGGTCCATTTTCCAGATGATCATTGATCAAACAAAATTATGAATTCGACCTTGTATTTTAAATTAATATGGACCTTCACCGGGAAAATCTTTCCGCATTTGCTGAATACTATGCGAACGCTATTTAGTTATTATAATATCTTATGGGTTAGGCAAAATTCAGACTACTCAGAAGAAATTCTTTTTACAGTATATATTTAAAGTAGAGGTTGGGAAGAAAATACGGCCGTTGTGATAATCAGAAATGTTAAAATGTTCTCTAGTCACCACACTACTAAAAGGAGAGATAATTACAATGATTGCAGAGAGTGACCACTGAACATTACTTATGTTCGGATTATTCACTTTCGTTTGATAGTTCTTGAACTCCGGGCTTCTCAGCTTGGTGCTATGTGTGGTTTTGGTAGCTTAAATACAATTTCTCTCTACGTTGCATTATATTTTGTAATACACGTCTTCTAGCGGTCTACTGCAGTTTTCGATCTTCGGATTACAGCAGAGTAAATACGGTAAAAAAAAATGTAATAAATTGTTTGCACACAAAAAGTCTTTAACTTTCATTAAAAGAAATGTAAATCACATAAAAGTGGATTTTTAAAAATGAAATGTTTGAATAAAATTAAAATAATGTCATTTTCATTACCATTTCCTTTTTATATGTATACCACTTGCAATTATGTAACTGTTAACCTGAAAAAAAATCTCGATAACTCATTATGATAGAAAAATAAACCTCTTATTTTCATCTAATCAAAATCTTCCCAATCGTCCATAATCGGGCGCACAGCTAAGTTTTACGGCAAACATTAGAAGTTTTTGCAAACTATATGGTTACAAATTTACCAGAGTTAACACACGTAAAACATACGTAATTATGCGCCACACTACATCCCATTAAATAAAATCAAATTGCTGTTGGCTGAATTATAGATCTTTCGCCAAAAATACTCTTTGTAAATGACAAATAAAGTCAGTTATACAAAACTTAATAACCTAACACATTATAATATAACGAAATAATCTCTTTGATGCACCGAAGACCTTTTTTCATTTCTCTAAAGAGTGCAATAACACGGAGAAATAAATACACTTTTTATTTTCAAAATTACATTATTCTTCAGTCTGCTACCTAAATAAACCTAAAATCGATAATTTTTTCCTCCGTTTAGCGAATAGGATTGTGCGTCAGAAGAAATTGCTTTATAATGATTTCTATTTTCAATTTGTTCTGCATTTCAGGTACTTTTTTTCTTATCTAGGCTAAAATGATAAATCAACAAACATTGTTCCACCAGCCACCATTGGAATTTCAAAATTTTTCCCAAGTATTTATTTTTTAGTGACAGTAAAATAACTGCAAATAAAAATATATATAATACTAAATCTTCTGTTCTCCGTTTGCTTCATAATGAAAAAACATAAATTTACAAATAGCTAAGTAGAAATTTCATGTAATCTTCTACAATCGCGACCACTGTCTGACAGTCATTGTCTGATCACTGATCTGACTCTTTCAAATATAAAAGAAACATCTAAATAGTTCAGTAAATACACTAATTAGCAGGTAACCTGATTACGGAAGATTAATCCAATATCAAAAACCTTAAAAAAAACTGAAAATGGCATGACGAATTAAAAAGACAATCGAAAATATATTTCAGTAAGCAATTTTTATTGCAAAATATTTTCTTTTGTGGTATTAATAACGCAAAATTGCATAAATTTTCTTAAGAATAATCGTTAGTACTTAACATTTGAAACAGTAGACTTTTCTAAAAGAAAAATTGGCGATATATGTTTAAAGAAAAAAAAAAAAAAAAGAGTAGACAATATTTGTTGATCTGAGTTCGAAGTTATAAAAGTCATAAGTTTGGGGAAAAACAAAATAGCATGTATCCGTAGTAAAGTACGCGAAAAATATTTTAAATATCTGAAATTAAATTATTTATAATATGTGTGTGGGGGGGGGGAGGAGGGCAAACGTTTGCATTAAAATTTAAATATTTGACTCCACTTTTATAATATTAACTGCTATTTATGAAATATCATTATTTTTATAATTACATCTGTTAGTTTTTTCTGTAAGAGATACATAATAATAATAATAATAATAATAATAATAATAATTGTTACTGCCGATTTTTTATGGATATATATATATTTATGAGAAGAATATTCTACAATTTTTTTCAAATAATGCCGAGCATGCGCTTATGGGGAACTTCCTTGATATCATTTTAACAATTTTCAGATGCGCTTTTCTTAACCTGATGCAAAAGATAAATCGCCAAATATTATTTCAATTGCAATATTTCAACTGAGTAATTCTTTAAGTATTACGAACATTCTCTTTCATGTTTAAATTAAATATATTCGTTTTTTAATATTATCACTCATTAAAACGGATTTTCTTCTTCTTTTTTTCTTTTTTTTTCATTTAAATAAAATTAGTAACAGTTTTTCTTTTATTTTTCGAGGTTTAATATCCGTTTCAATTTTTTTTATCAACGATGAATTTCGCCAAGAAATAAAATGGCAACCTTATCGCCCAAAATAACAGAATTTTCCGTCATAATTCTAAAACTAATATAGGTAGAATAATGTGTTATAGCTTAAAACCTTCCCTGAAACGATACCTATATAACGGTATAGGTTCCGTAAAAATCCATGCAGTAGAACTCGAAATCTAGGCGTTCGGAACGAAATTTCGGTTTGGATTTTATATATATAATAGATAATAGAATAGATAATAGATTTTATATATATATAATAGAACAGATAATAGATTATGTGTTATGAACTATCTCAAAGTTTAAAACAGATCGCATTGTTAGATTTCCTAATTTTAACAATATCGCGTTATGTTAGTTCCACATTCCACCACCAGGGAGCGCACTCTATTCTTAACGAAAGCCTATCTGAACGAAACTCCTTCATGCAACCTTTCCGTAGATACATGAATCGGGAGGGTGGCGGTCTTAACCAATAATTTAAGATAATTGCTGAAATTACTACGAAAAATATTTTAAAGGGGCTCTTACACGGGCCCCTAATAGAGTTAGAGGAAATCGGAAGACGGCAAAATAATCGCGGGGAAAAGTTTGCTTGGGTGCTTCGGAGCTACTTTTGGCTCGAGATCTAAGCTCTACGACTAATAGGAGCCCAGATATTTAAGGAAATATGAAGTAACAAAGTCCAAAATAACAGAATTTTCCGTAATAATTCCATAACTAATCTAGGTTGAATGATGTGTTATAGCCTAAAACCTTCCCTGGAACGATACCTATCTAACGGTATAAGTTCCGTAAAAATCCATGCTGTAGAACTCGAAATCTCGGCGTTCGGAACGAAATTTCCGTTTGGATTATATATATATAACTAGAAAGGTAGCCCGTCAAAAATGACGGAAATTTACATATAAAGATATATACAACTCATGTGCAAGAATATTAGTTTTCTTGCTTGTTCCGCAGTGATAGATGAAAATAACACGGTAGAGATGTCATATTCGCCCCATATTGGCGCGATTTTTTTCCGACGCCGATTTGGCGAAAACATCAACAGCGTAAACAACAAAATCCGGGTTACCATATCAAGCAAAATAGCGACACTTTGGCGCCGGTTAAGTATACATTGCGTATATGACATCGGCGTCAGAAAAAAATCGCGCCAATATGGGTCGAATATGACATCTGTGCCAATAACACATTTTAAGAACGAAACACATTTATGAAAAACTGTGTACAGTAGAAGACCACTAATCTGCACAGTTTGGTTCCAAGTGTTATGGAGATTTGAGGCTTTTTGCGGTCATGGCTATTCAATCTTTGTTTACATTTTTTTAATTCATATATTGGACAATTTAGATTGTTAAGCCTTAAAAATAAATAAATTTCACACTTGAAGTAAGGTAAAAACTATTAAATTATCGTATACGATTTCATGAAATGGTATTATATGGTATTATATGTGTGTGCTTCACGATCTTGGTTACGACGTTGACGAAATTGGCTGCAACTTGTCATAATCCTAATAGTGTGGGCCGCTATAAAAAAAAAGTAACCAGTTTTTAGTAAAATTTCTGATATAAAGTAGTTTTCAAAAACTTGTGTAAAATTGCAGGCCGTTCTCATGTTATGTCAGTCCTAAGAATATTATTTCTAACACTGAAGATTTTCCATGTACATGTGGAATTTAGAAAAGCTTTTCGAAAAGAAAGGTCCTGAAATAACATTGTAATTCCTCTAACTTCAAAGTTTAATCGGGTCCTGATGTTGTTTACTGAAATCTAATAAGTACAGTTATTTTGAATATTACAACAGAATTAAAGAGTTAAACTTATTTAACTTAAACCCGTTGTTACTTCCCGATGTTATTTTTTACTATTAAGAAAGAAAATTGGTACAGATGTCATATTCGCCCCATATTGGCGCGATTTTTTTCTGTCGCCAATATCATATAGGCAACACGTACTTAACTTGCGCCAAAGTGTCGTTATTTTGCTTGATGTGGTAACCCGGATTATGTTGTTTATGCTGTTGATGTTTTCGCCAAATTGGCAACCGAAAAAAATCGCGCCAATATGGGGCGAATATGACATCTGTTCCAGAAAATTATTTAAAATTTTCCAATCATGCATTTATAATTTTTTCCGTCTTTAATAACTAAATAATGAAATAATATGCGTTTGTTCTGAGCTCATAAATATGACAATAAAATAATGTAACTAAGAGACGTTGCAAAATTAAATCTTTGTGATATCAAACGATGCCGCCACCATTTTACCTACTATGATGTCATTAGAATATTGTCCATTGATTGTTGGAGAACTTACTTTGTGAATGATTACCTCAATGATTTAAAATTTTTTTAAGTTTCACGATGAATGAATCACTTGTGTTTGCTTAGGTTTATGGAATGAGATATTAAGCTGTGAACCTAATTTCAACTAAAGTTATCCAAGGATATACGCATTTTTAATTGAAATTAAAAATAATGCTTTGATCTCGAAATAAAAAGTTTTAGTTTGTATAATTGGTTATTTCTATTAATTATTTATTTAGGTACTTTTCCATTATAGCGAATTTTAAAAAAAAGCTTGGCGCAATTCGGGCATCAGAAAGTGAGATATGTTGCCAAAATATATATACAACTATGAAAACAAATCTAATGAACTTTTATTTTTGTTTATATATGCACTTATATACATAAAAAATCGTTTCTAAATATATATAATTTTTTTTATATATATACAAATTACGGCACAGATTTCAGATATGAACCGGGATACCTAACTGGCGCCAAAATGGTGTTATTTTGCCTGCTATGGTAACCCGGCTATTGTTTTTTATTTATTAATAAATTGTTTATTTACTTTTATTTTCTGTTTTTAATTATGTAAACTGTTTTTTTCTATAGTTATTATTCAAACTTTTATTTATTTATAGTTATTTCCTTTTCAAAATAATAGCAAATAATTAAAAAATATATAAGTAACTGGTATTCGAAAGAGAGATTTCTGCCAAATTGGCGTCAGAGAAAAATCACGCCAACCTCGATGCGTATATGACATCTGTGCAAAAATTACTTCTGTTTATTATAAAAAATGGGTAAATAGCTTTTTTTATATTAAATAAATTGCATACATATGGAAAAAATTGCTTGTGAGTTTGAAGCAGTAAATAGGTTGTCAGAAAATACGTTGGCAAACTTCTTTCTCACCAAGCAACTTTTCTCCGAAGTATTGTACATAAGCAATGATTGCTAGAAATGTATTTTTAATTATGATATGCGCTTTTATTTTTCACTACATTTATGCATACTATACTGTGTGTATAAATGCTACAGTTCATATGCAGGGCTACACAAAAGAATTCGTAAGGGTTACTGAGTATGAGAGTAAATTGCTTAAAGGGGGTTTTTAAAGGAGTTATGCATTTTTACGCTAAACTTCATTTAGTTTACTAAGAAATGTTTGTAGAATATAGATAAAATGATATACAGGGTCACGCAAAGAACTGGATACATAACCGTCTATGGATGATAATATCTGGAAATGTTATTTCAGTAGTTTTAAGAGTAGTTTAAATTAAAATTTGGCCAAATAGTGGCATGTAATAACGATACTATTGGCTATGGACGGTAACTGCTGAAATCAATTTTTAAAATTTTTTATGCGTCTTCTAACATGTTTACTTAGTTATCTTATTTCCCCAAATAACGAAGTTTTGTTGAAGCATTCAGGATGTGTTGGAAAGTGTTTCATATTCTATGCTTAGCGCATGATTTTTCTTTCTTAAATCTTATTTTGCATTTATTTTATTCTTAATTTTTTAGTCTTATACTGCTTTATAGAAACTTTGGCACAGTTGTCATATACGCCAATTTGGCAAAAACATCAACAGCATAAACAACAACATCCGGGTTACCATATCAAGCAAAATAACGACACTTTGCCGCCAGTTAAGTACCCGTTGTGTATATGACATTGGCGTCAGAAAAAAATCGCGCCAAAATATGACATCTGTGCCGAAACTTTAATATTTAATTTTTAAACTCTTCACTCCACACCCCTTGCATATAGTACAAACTATAACACAGATAGCGCAAAATAATAGACAGTTTGGTACTTTTCCACTGTAGGGGCTTTGGCGTTTTAAAAAAAAAGCTTAGTGTAATTTGGGCATCAGAAAGTGAGATTTGGGTACTTTTCCGTTATATGGATACCATTGTCGCCAAGCGTAATAGTTGACACAAAATGAAAATCACGTGAATTGAAGCATTTGAAAAATAAAAGAAAAAACATTGTCGATACTAAAGTGAGCATTTAAAAAATATGACATTTGAAAATTCCAGACTTTTACGAACTATTTCATTAAATCACAAATATATACTTAAAATAAGAGAAGAAATAACTGTTATAAAATAAAGCAATAAAATAAAACTCATATTAAACTGCTGGCATAAAATTACAAATATCTTTTAGCATTTTGAAATAATTGGCGCATTAGCATACATTTTGGCATGGTGTCCGTATAACGGAAAAATATCGAGATTTGTTGTCAAATCATATAAACAGCTATGAAAACAAACTTGATGAGCGTTTTTGTTTGTTTTATATGTTTATTTTATATGTATATTATTGATGTTTTTCGGTACAAATTAAATCTGTTTCTGTATAAAATTAGAGAAACGGCTTTTTTATATTAAATAAATCGTATAAATATCGAAAAAAAAAGCGTGTGTATATAAGATGAAACAGTGGATAGGTTCCCGGAAAATATGTTGCCAAATTTCCTTTTTCGCCAAGGCACCTATACTGGAAAAGTACCTAAAGCACATTAAAATAATTAAAAGCATTAATTAAAAGCAAAAAAATATTTTTAATTTACATACGCAAAATGTAACTACTGCTACTGGGAATTTTAAAAATGCTATCGCGAGATGTGCGCACGGTTATTATAAATGTACCCATTTTTCCTTCTTATCGAGGAGCAATTTATAAATCGCACAATATTATTCCAATTCCAATTTCTTTCATTGAGGAACCTATGACCGGAAAAAATGGAAAAAGACACTTGTAGATTCTTCGGATGACGGCATCTGACGCCATAAACCGAGTTTATATATATGAAAATAATTTTTAAGTCGTTACAAACATTGCTTTCAGAGCACTGGCGGCTTCAGCCAGGGAGGTCCCGGGTTCGAATCCTGGTCCGGACATTTTCGCCCAGTTGAAAATTTACATCTAATATGATTTGTTTACCAATTAGAATAATTGTGTTAATATTAATCTAGTGTAATTTCGTATCCAGCGATTTCTGGAGTTCCATAACCTGAGATTTATTCTGTTGAGCTGAACCAGGTTTCAGACCAGATGCTGAAATCATCAAGGTTAGCTGGGTGAAAAAGTTCGACCAGAATCGTCCGGGATAGCTCAGATGGCAGAGCACTGGCGGCTTCAGCCAGGGAGGTCCCGGGTTCGAATCCTGGTCCGGACATTTTCGCCCAGTTGGAAATTTACATCTAATATGATTTGTTTACCAATTAGAATAATTGTGTTAATATTAATCTAGTGTAATTTCGTATCCAGCGATTTCTGGAGTTCCATAACCTGAGATTTATTCTGTTGAGCTGAACCAGGTTTCAGACCAGATGCTGAAATCATCAAGGTTAGCTGGGTGAAAAAGTTCGACCAAAATCGTCCGGGATAGCTCAGATGGCAGAGCACTGGCGGCTTTAGCCAGGGAGGTCCGGGGTTCGAATCCTGGTCCGGACATTTTCGCCCAGTTGGAAATTTACATCTAATTGCTTTCATATTTAAATATTTTCATTGGTACTACTTGTTATCCCGTCGACCAATTTCGCCAAATTATATAAATCGCCAAACCATTCGCCAAATTATATAAATTGACATATTCTTTATTTTAAATAACGAAATAACAAATAAATTAGTATAACATTAATAAAAATACAAATAAAACTTCGAAATTAAAATCACTTGATGACGTAAACACGTGTAGTTTGTTTAAATTCAAGTGAATTTGATATTTAAGATCAACCATTATTGGCATTTAATCTTATAGTTTGACGATAGATTTTTGGTCGACGGAACATCTAAGTAGTACCTTTTCCATTTTTGTTTTATAACGCTAAATTCTCAGTAATTTTTTCCCTTTTATTTTACATAAAATCACTATTTTTTTAAAAAATTAAGATGCTTGCATTTTTATTTCAAACTCATAGAGCCGTTTTTATTTTTTAGCCAAAAGGGTTGATTTGAATTTTTTCCGTTGCTAGAGTAACGGATGTAATGATAGGTATTTTGAGGTTTAGATGCCAAAGACACCGCCAAATTAGAAAAATATGAAATGTGTCATGAACTGTTGGACTTATAAAAATTTATTTAGTAGCATTCAATTCAGCATACAAAACTACATTAAAATATGCTATCATTTGACGCATAATTTTGATATTCGATTTTTTTCCCCTCCCCGTGCAAAAACCATTAAGGGTGACACTTTAGAAAATCCTTTCTTAGCAGATGTTTATGTCATAAGAAGTATTTTTACCACGATTTTCAAGATTTTAGGTTCAGTAGTTTGCGCTGTGCGTTAATTAGTCCCCTAATCCAGACTTTATTTTATATACTATATTAGATATGCGATTTTTTGCGGTGAATCGATGATCGAAAATTAGTACAATATCATTTGAAATATTACATAACAGAGGAGAAAGTACGAAGAAAGACGAAGAAGAAATGACGAATTACAAAAGACTTGTAATTTTTTTTTTTCAAAATGTTGAATTTTTCCATAGTAATAACGTATTAAAACATAAATTTCTTTAAAAATTATCTTTATTTCCTAGATTTCGAAACTGTGAATTTTCCTATAAATGAAATTGGCGATATGACTTGAGAAAATAGATAATATTTGCTTAAATAAAATGGGCAATATTCGTTGATCTGAGTTCGAGTTTATAAATATCACATGCTTTCGGAATTACGGCGAAAAACATTTTAAAAAGTATGAAATTATTTTACAATATGTATGTGTGGCAGAAATTCACACTGAAATTTAAGTATTCGATTCCATTTTCAAAATATTAACTGATATCTATATAAGTTACAACTGAATATGAAAATGTACTCAAAAAATGATCTCTTTCACCTAAAAAAACACCATTTGTGAGAACATCCTCAAGCTAATGTCACGCTTATGATTTTTGGCTTAAAATCACATTGTTTGGCGACAAAAGAAAAATAAAAAATTGTAAAGAAACAAATAGTAATTACACATGTGACTCACAATTACATCTGCTTGTTTGTTCTATAAGTCACGTGATGGGACAATTAGATATATAAAAAAAAAAAGAAAAGAACAGAACAGAAAGAAAAGGTCGTTAAAATTTCATCTAATCAAATTTTCAGATTCGTTTCCATATCTAACGCAAGCGATAAAGAGCCAAATATTGCGTATCAAGTGTAATATTTCTTATTAAATTAATTTTTAAGCATTACAAATATTTCTTTCAGGTTTTGATTAAATGTTTCCGTTTTTTAATATTATCACTCATTAAAACGGATTTTCTTCTTCTTTTTTTTTTTTCATTTAAATAAAATTAGTAACAGTTTTTCTTTTATTTTTCGAGGTTTAATAGCCGTTTCAATTTTTCTTATCAACGATGAATTTCGCCAAGAAATAAAATGGCAACCTTATCGCCCAAAATAACAGAATTTTCCGTCATAATTCTAACACTAATATAGGTAGAATAATGTGTTATAGATTAAAACCTTCCCTGAAACAATACCTATCTAACGGTCTAGGTTCCGTAAAAATCCATGCAGTAGAACTCGAAATCTAGGCGTTCGGAACGAAATTTCCGTTTGGATTTTATATATATAATAGAAGTTAATAGAATAGATAATAGATTTTATATATATATAATACAATAGATAATAGATTATGTGTTATGAACTATCTCAAAGTTTAAAACAGATTGCATTGTTAGATTTCCTAATTTTAACAATATCGGGTTATGTTAGTTCCACATTCCACCACCAGGTAGCGCACTCTATTCTTAACGAAAGCGTATCTGAACGTAACTCCTTCATGCAACCTTTCCGTAGATACATGAATCGGGAGGGTGGCGGTCTTAACCAATAATTTAAGATAATAGCTGAAATTACTACGAAAAATATTTTAAAGGGGCACTACGCGGGCCCCTAATAGAGTTAGAGGAAATCGGAAGACGGCAAAATAATCGCGGGGAAAAGTTTGCTTGGGTGCTTCGGTACTACTTTTGGCGCGAGATCTAAGCTCTACGACCAATAGGAGCCCAGATATTTAAGGAAATATGAAGTAACAAATTCCAAAATAATAGAATTTTCCGTAATAATTCTATAACTAATCTAGGTAGAATGATGGGTTTTAGCTTAAAACCTTCCCTGGAACGATACCTATCTAACGGTATAAGTTCCGTCAAAATCCATGCGGTAGAACTCGAAATCTCGGCGTTCGGAACGAAATTTCCGTTTGGATTTTATATATATAATAGATAATAGATAGAATAGATAATCTAAGGAATATAGTAAAAAATTGAAGCAAAAATATTCATATTTAAAAAAAAGTAGTAGGGATTAAATTTTTTTATTATTTTTTTTTTAATTTAAATTTTAGTTAAATAGGCTGTTCTACAAGATTTTTTTTTTTTGAAATTATATGAAATTATATTTGCTTTATAGTACCTATTATCTGTAGTGACATTATATTTAAGGATATTACAGTATTGTTCAAAATGGAAAAAGTTGTTTAAAAGGTACTGTGTCCCCTTAAATTACAAAATTTAATTAATGATCACAGTTTTCGTTGATCGGTTTTGGTTATTGCTTACAAGTTACAATTTTTTAATAATTATATTTTTTTAGAATTATAGGTTAATATCTTTCGCCGCCTCATCGACACCAAATTTTTGAAAATGAAAGCAAAATTTTAAATAAATACAAGTCAAACTTACTTCCTTTTAATGAGAACAAAAACTTTATTTTACTTTTCGAACATACAAATGACAAACGAATTACTGTTGTAACCAGTTTTGGTCTCAAATGTTGACTTCTGTTTTCTATATTCTTGTGTCGCTCTAATAAATCTATCCCTGTTCTGCGACCCAACTATTTTTCCGCAGGCCACAATGACTAGATTTACAATCTGCTTAACCTCTGGTGTGTGTGAAGGAAATTTAATAAAGTACGAGCAGTACATTGGCATACCGCCCTCTATCATAAACTGTAAAAAAAATCTGTAAAGTTACTAAAGTTTTTCTGGGAAACTGGGATTCCTAGAACTTTTCATGTAACGGCTGTAACAAAAATTCATGTAACAGATACATTTTTGCACCGAAGAATAAATCTGTAAGATTACTAAGAATTTTTTAGGAAACTGGGATGCCTAGAACTTTTCCGATAACTGTAACCAGGTTTACAGATAAAATTTTAATAATATAATGTGATTTTAGCAGATTCATTTGTAAAGGTACAAATTTCTGTAGCTTTACAAAAACTAGTTTTGTACATTTACAGCATTTTTTGTACAGTTACAGATGAAAGTTTATTAAGCATGTAACATTACATCTGTAGAACTACTGATTCATTTTTACATTGTATTCAGAATTTCTTGAGAAGTGAAGGCGATGTCACATAACAAGCTTGTCAGTGAACGGAATCTACATAGTGTACAGCACCAAAGTTATCAGCAGGAAAAACAAATCTGCGAATGCAATTTCCATCTGAGCTAATTTACTTTGTCTTGATAATCCGTCGAGTTGCAAGAATCCTAATATGGCACCTCTCCCCATTTAACATGGCAAATAGCTTCTTTTCTGGAGACACAAAGTAAGGGTTGGGATGAATAACTGGTTCGATTACGCAACGATACTTCTTAAGCAAGTACCGAGATGAGCTGATGAAATACCACAGGTGTCTAGCACGGTTCTTTATGGGATGATGAAATTTAATTCGAAACCATAAGAATGGGTAAACTCTTAGAATGAATACAACCAAAGTTAGCAACTTATTTGATGGGCCTTATGTAGATATATATAACCTCAATATTCCATTGGCAGTTGTTAGCCAGCGGGCCAAATTCAACGTTCCCGATTGGCTATATCTGAACAATAAACGCCAGAAATAATGGCTGTGCAAATGTCTAATACGTATTTCTCGTCTGAACTGAGGGTGGTAGGATCAATGTCTATCAACTCGCATTCAATTTTATTAAAAGCAACAACTGAAAGCTTTACGCATTCTTTGAGGTTTCATCCAATGTATCTGGTGTAGGGTGTGGTGCCAGACGATTTGCCGTCTATGGACTCAAAGAGGTTTCGTAATGGGAACTCATTCAAATGAAGTAAGAAGAAAATCCACTAAACTGCTCTTTGAAGTTTCAATTCAAGACTGCGAATAACAACATTGGGCACTCCTTTGTTCACTACACTGTAAAAAAAAAATCTTTAAAGTTACTAAAGTTTTTCGAGGAAACTGGGATTCCAAGAAATTTTCATGTAACGACAACAAGAAAAATTCCTGTAACAGATGCTGTTACAGGAATTTTTGTTGTTGCCGTTACATGAATAGTTCTAGGAATCCCAGTTTCCTAGAAAAACTTTAGTAACTTTACAGATTTTTTTTACAGTGTACACTGCCGTCACACTCGAGAACAATAAGGTTGCTAAAATCATCCAATAAAGCACTTGTTACGTATTCGTAAATGCTATTAAACCTAACAAGACTAGATCCACTTTCAGGTGTAACATGTCTTTATTCATAGAACCAATTTCTGATACAATACTGTAATGCGCTTTTACAATTTTTTTTGGAAGTATTTGTCCTTGAGTGTTTCTGATATTAAAGTTTTGTCATGCCGTCCATAAAAGTAAGGGCAGATAGAATTTGACGATTTTATTTTTATTTTGAAACCAATTGTTTGTAAATTCTCGATTTTTCCCTCCATATTTTATTTTTCTCTGTGACGAAGCTGGTATTTGATGCCGATGTTTAACCCAAATCTTGCATAACATTCGAAGAAATAGCAGCCGTGATTCTGTCGTATACACCATATCATTCACTGCCACATTTCTGTTATCCAGTTTTAAACGCATTTGAACGCTCTTTGTAGGCTGCTGAAGAGACGCTGTGTAAGACATGCGTTTGGTGCCCACCTTATCTACCTCCGGTTCCACCTCCATCACATCTTCTATTTCATTTTCCCTTTAATTCTCCACTGAATATCTTGAAGTAGAAGCATGAGACGCATGTCTTGCTGATCTAATAGCATGCTGTTCCTTTTGCATATGATGTTTCTGCAGCCATTTTGTTTCTGAAACATTAACACTTCCAATGAACATTTTTTTTCCGTTCATTGGCCAATGAGGAACGTCTGCTCTTTAGCAGAAACTTTTCTTTCTTATCGGACAGATACACTCCTTAAAAATCGTGGGCAGATAAACTCACAGGCATATATGTAAAACATTTTTTTTTTGCTTCTATTTTAAAATTATCAACATTTTCGAGAGTAGTCTTGCTTTTTGCAACACGTTTTGTATTTGTCACGTTTGATCGATATTTTAAATGTTATACGTGTATCGGATCACATTCACGTTTATGTGAAACAGGAGCAATGGATGCATCGAAGCATAATTATTCGATATTCAAAGCAACAGTTTCTGCAATAACTGAAAAGCGTGGTTCTTTGTTTCCAACAGTTTCGCAACCAATACACCATCTCTTGTGAGCTCAACATCTTATAATGTCCCCATGTGTTGGCAGCATGCGTACGAAATACTTCGGTGCTCCAAAAATAGGGCGTCGAAACGTTCATCGTTATAAAAGGCAGACCATTTTTATAAAGTGGAATCCTCTAGTTCAATTTCTTCAAAGGTATAAATTGCCTTTCGATAATCAAACGCCCCGCTCTCTCTTTTCTGTTCGTTTCTTTAAAGTTATCATTATCAGAGCCGAAACTAGCCTTTTTGGCACCCGGGGCAAACGTAAATTTTGTCGCCCGGTGCAAACGTAAATTTTGGCGCCCCCCTTCCCCTCTACACCACAAAGTAAATTTACAAAAATAATTTTACTAAGTATCTAATAAACAACTTATTTTTTAATTTAAAATACATAAAACTGAACTACACAATCAGCTTTGTGAAGCATTGATTCATTAAAACCTTGAAAACGGAGTCAAAAGGAACCAAATTGCATTTTAATCTTTTTAAACTTTTTTTGTATAGGCTAAATGAGGTCGATATCTGAAAAAAGGGTTTTACGAAGAATTTTATTTTGTGCATTCCCCTCCCGTTTGTTTTTATCGTCGCGGGCAGTCATCGCCCATGGTAAGAAGAAAAAAAAAGAAAGGAAGCTCAACGCTGCTCAGCGAGAAAAAACAGCTTTCATGGAATTTTTTTATATAATAGAAAAGTCAGACTGAGGGGTAGCTTCACTATTGATAGTTATCGTAGTAGACAGTGTCCCACAATAGAGACTGACCTTGAAAAATGGTAGTGATTCTCCTACACAGGAAGCGATTTAAAAGATAGAAGGCAAAGGCATAGACATGATTCTTTTGGAATGGGAGAATGAAAAAAGCCAAAGAGAACAGTTCTTTTTTCTTATTCATTTGCAGTTTTGTACTGTAGCTGAATCTTTTTATCTGTTTGTCAAGTTTAATGCATTTGGTTCAGTTTTCTTTTTAAATTTTACGGCTGCGAGACATTTTATACAAATTTCGTATGTATATATACGATAAATATACATTATTGTATCAAACGTCAAGCAAAATCTTCATTTTGGCGCCTCCTTCACCTTCTGTTAAAGCGGCGCCCGGGGCACGTGCCCCCTCTGCCCCCCTAGTTTCGTCCCTGATCATTATGATTTTAATATGTTTGAGTTTAAGTTACAGTAAGAGATTTAGTTTGAGTTTTATGATGTTTTTAAAGAACGGTTTTAGTTATGATTTAAATTTAAGCTGTTTTGTAAAGTTCTATGTGTATTGAAGTTTAATCCTGTTTTAACCAAATTTATTTTTAATGATTTACTTAGCTATTTTTAAACAAATTTGGCTCTGAATACTTTTCAACTTAAAGCTGCATTTTTATGAAATATAAATTGAATGAAATATAATTTAAATAAAGAACTCTCGTCAACAATATTTGACTTTTCTATGGTTAAATATTCAACACAGTTTTATTACAGATATCTTCCACAGCACATTTATAATTTCTCTATAGCAGTATAAATGTATATAAGACCTGTATTGATACAGATTAATGTGATTACATGTTACATATTATACTGCATTTTTCTTTATAATTTAAATGCAATATGCATACAAGATTATTTCCCATACATTTTAATTCATAAAATTGCTACTTTTTCAATAAATCTAAACTAGTGTAAACGAGCGAATTTGTTGAAGAAGAAAATTAAATTAACTTTACAAAAGGAAAACTGATATCCTTGCGTCCGAAAATAAAGAAAAAACTTATAATACGCCTATTGTGTGCCGAAAAAGCTTACGAAGACTTCCTTTCTTTTAGAAAACAAATTGATTTGTTACTACAACTTTTATTCCAAAATCTATAAAGTTTTCATTGTTCTGAAAAATGTATGTGACATGTTTTTCGTTCTGTATAAAGAGACTGTTTATTGTTCATTTTTCAATATATAAAAATAAATGTAATTCAAGAAATATTCTTTTGTGACATTTTAGTTGTTATAGAAGCATATTATTTTATAACATTTTGAAATTTCATTTATTAAATGCGCATTCAATGGACAATGGAATATAGACGTTTATAGAATGAACTAAATCATTGATTAATGTAGTTAAAGGAGATGAAAATAGACACATTGTCGATAAATTGATGTTTACTTACTTAAGGCAACGATTAAAGCACTGAAAAGTAAGCTTAAAAAATACGTACAGTATTTTGTCAACATTCAAATGTTACAATTGTTCGTGAAGTAATTATCTTTTCTGAACATTTTGATGTAATTGTTTCTTTGAAATTCCTATTAGAACTGAAGTTATGGCTTTTACATTTATACACGCTCAATAGCTGAAGCGTCGTTTCGGAAACTTTGAAGCTATTTTTCTCCAAATGTTGTTTTTGGGCATAAAGCTCACGATATCTCAAAAACTTATAAATATTTTTTCATGAAATTTTCAAAGCATATGTTTCATGTTAGTCTGTATAAACTGAACCTAAAATTTCATTTTTATTGTGCAAAACAATATTTTTTTAGGTGATTATACTGTTGAAATTTTCTTAATTTTGCATTAGCTAAATACGACTTTGTATTAAAAATATAAAAAAAGCTTTAAATACAAATTTATTTAGGTTTAGGGTAATTATTACAATCTGAAGTATAAGTATGTACCAAAATTTTCATTCCAGTTGCAACACTTATTTTGTAATCGTGCGCGTAAGCTGTTATGCCGATTTTTTGCTAGAAAAATGTCTAACAATTTGGAGCCCCCTGTAAATGCTAATTCTGCATCTTACAATTTTTTAAATACATGAAATGAAAGAACGTACTTATATATTTTATTCCAATTAAAATTGTGTCTTAAAATCAAATACGTTTTAAAATATTAAATGTTGAAAATGGTCTTTTTTTTTTCATTTTTTTCCAATTTTAAGGCACGAAGGTGCCCGATTGTACTAGCGGTGTACTAGCGATTTTTGTGCCATTTTCATTATTGTACCATCGAAAAATATTGTAAATTATCCATAGAATTGAACTAAATTTCATATATATTCTTTGGCTATAGCAAGGAGGTCCTCCTTGAATTTGTAAATATTCCGCCGGAAGGGGGCACAGTAATAGCGATTTTTCTTGATTCTTAATAGTTCTGTTGTGCCTCGCCTTTTTATTCAGCGACGGGCAATCCACATCGAGCTAACCCAGTGATTCTCCAGCAGCTGATGTTCGTACAATAACTAACAATTATGATTTTAATAAATATTATTATCGAGATTAACACGCTTTTACTCCGATTAGTAAAATGGAGCAAGAACTTCAGATGAACATCAATGTTGATGTAGTAATATAGTGAAATAATTAAACGGACGGATTAACAAGTTATAGCAACTGTTTGGCTAATGATATGACTTTTCGTAATCGGATTTCGTTTTAAGCTTTCGTTTTAATAATCAAATCTGAAGAAAACTAAACTACATAGAAGTAGCATACCTACAAAAAATTACATAAGTAATAGTGCAAGTACCATCAAAATCCGTTCAGCAGAGCTCAAACTATAAGGAACGGGAATAAATTACGTATTTGCATTTAATATATATAGTTGATATAACTGAAAATTGCGTTCACGTTTCAAAAACACATTCCCAAAAACGAGCTCTAAAACAATATGTTATATACTAAAAACATTAATGAAATATTATCTAAGGGAGCCACTTTCATCAAAATTCGTCAAATAGCATATTAAGGAAGGGTAATATTTAATAACCGGGTTCACCTGATTTTAAAACTTTCCCCATAGCTATATAACAAAGTGAATTAGAACAATGTGTTACTCACCAAATCCTTTATGAAAACATTACCTAAGTGACCGTGGAAATTATATCAAAAGATTTAAACGATCGGATTGAACATAAATTTGCGTTATATATATTGATATAATATATGATCATATTAGTTACTGTAATGGGATTCATCATGAAGGTATCGCTTTCAACATAAATAGTATTTTCAACATTGTAGCTAATGCATGAGCTGGCAAAATTTCCGATTACGGAAGATTAGCCTGAAATACTATGAAAAATTACCAAAGAAAAGAGAGGGTATCGTTGAAAATTGAAAAAAAAAGAAATATATAATAATAAACAAATCAACGAAACTTCATTTCAGATATCATGTTTAATTTTAAAATCGTGGAGTTTATGTATATAATAATATATATATTATAATAATACTACATAAATATTAGCATGAATAGCTTTTAATTCCTAATTCCTGAAGCATTTATTGTTTCTATTTCTTAAAATGATACTTTATTTAAAATAAAACTTAAAAGATTTTGTAAAATAAAAAAATAAAAATATGAAACAGAAAACTGGCATTATTGAAATTTAACCTAATCAAAATTTCGGGTGCATTTTTGCCTATTCAATGGCAAATGATAAATCACCAAATATTGATTCAATTGCTATCTTTGAAAACGAAAACTGTTTTAAACTGCACGAACATCGCTTTCGTATTTAAATGAAAAATTTTCGTTTTATAATATTAATTTTCATTAAAATATTTTTCTTGGTACTTTAACTAAATCATTAACAGTTTTGTTTTTATTTTTTGAGGTGTTTGTAATTTTTTTCTGATTATAGCCGGTTCAATTCTTAAACTAAATGATAACCTAATACACTTTCACCAACAAGATAAAAAAAATGTACCTATCGAAACCTTTTAGTCCGAAATAAGATAAATAAAACAAAATTTTCTTATTCAAAATCCTGGATATATCGATATATCATACGAAAGTTTGTAAAAGGGCTATTCAATGGTATAAACCAAAAAAAAAAAAAAAAATCAACTGGTAGTTTCAGAACTTAGCCCGGGCAAGCAGGCAAACACTTTTAGGACTTTTCGTTTTATAATATGTATGATATTGTGTTGATAGATTTCGTCACTCTATATTGTAACGTTGAAAAGAAATCCTTCACGCTTTTTCGGCAATTCGAATTTCTTCCGTTTTTATAATAACGGATACATCTTTAGAAATTATCACTTGTAATGTTATAAGTTTTGATTTTTTGACGCCAACGGCATCACCAATTTAAAAAATTACGTTACCTCAAGAACTATTGAACTTTGTAGAATTTATTTGTTATCAAACAATAATCCATGCAAAATACATTATAATATGTTATAATGTTGAACACAAATGTAATATCCTATTTATAACTATTTTTAACCCTTTTAGAGGAGGAATTTTGGAAAATCTTTTCTAAATTATTAAAAATCATAATTTCAGTCCGAGGTCCTATTCCTTTTTTTTAATGCGCTGACTACTTTCTTTTAAACACTGACTAGTAAGCCTGAAACTTTTAAAAGTCAAATTCCTTAAATTAAAGACATCGAAAAGCGATAATTGTAGAGCTGAGTGCTTAATACGTCGCACGACTGCTGCGGTTTGGAGCTTAATGTGTCGTTTCTGTGCTGCAGAATTCGCGGAACCCTCCATTCCGCGCACACGATGAAGATCCCTATACCCTTTCGGACACCTCACCGGGCCGGAAAAAAATAAAGTTGTCACCGGACAAATTTAAAATCGAAATTCAATGCACCGAAAATTATGAAGTATTGGGTTCGGGATCCTGAAGCCTTACGCCTGAAGCTGCGGCTTCGAGTTCAATGTTTATTATTTCTTCAGTAAAGATTACAAAATGTTTCTTTTACTTTTAGGATAAAGATATGTGTAGCTTATAGACTTGATAACAAAACATAATGAATATGAAATATGTTTTTTTTTACTCGACTACATCCTAAAAATATTTTCCCGAATTTTCATGTTTATAAGTCTAATAATTTGGTCTGTGCGTAGTTGATCTCTCATTAAGCGCTTTCTGATATATATATATATATAGGTTTATTATATCTCGGGTGTGATCCAAAAGTAACCGGATAATAGAAAATTCAACAATTTTCGCAAAATAGAAAAAAATAGCTTGGTATTTGTTTAATAATGACATATATATTGATAGATTCACATTTGATAACGTTAACCTTCATATTAATTGACAGAATAATTTCTACAAATGCATAGCAGAATTTATAATGCACATATATGTACAAATATTCTACGTAATGGTTACAAAGACGAAGTGTAGTTGTCTGATTTCTTTGAAACTATGCGCAGCACTCTTAAAAGGATTTAAGTTGAAAAGCATGAGACATAACGATTTGAAAAATTCTGGGCTATTGCTCATATACCGATACATTGAAAGCTGTCATTGACAATTGTTACAATTCTGCAAATACCCTTTCCCCGCTATTAAAATATCAGTTTTTAAACGCAAGCCGAAACACGCTATTGTCTATATTTTTCTACTCTAATTATTAATTTTTACTATGCTCGTTGTTATACTGTCTGTATATATGTGAATACGTATACAGGGTATTTCAAAAAGTCAGGCCCAAACGGCTCGTGTGACTGTGTCAGGTCTTGAAGAGAATTACATACGAACTCGGGATCTGGAACTCGATCGAGATGGTGCAATTGCATCGTGACCGTGACGCAAAGAAAATATAAGAAACGGTGTAAAAATAACATAAAAGGAAACTTAATCAAAGTACAAAATACAAAGGAAAAATGTTACTACTCATAACAAGCGCTCAAAATGTGCCCCATTGTGCCCATTACTCAAAATGTGCCCCGCTGATGCGATGTATGCTTCAAATTGGCGCCGCATGGAATTCCAAACACGTTCCAATGGGCCATGTGTCGTCACTACTGCGATCCCCGACTCTAAAGTCCCTGGATTTCTAACTCTGGGGATATCTGAAGTCTCTGGTTTACGAGGCACCCGTTCCATCGGCCCGGAACTCATTTCACGGATCGCTGAAACGGTGACCCGTAGTATGCGTCACCAATATGAAGTTTGCATCACGGCTAATGGCGCACATTTGGAGAACTTGTTATGAGTTGTAATATTTTAAATTTGTAAATTATTTAAAAACAACGTTTAAACACACAATAAAATAAGTTGATTTGATCAGACGTTAACGTTTCGTGAGTACTAGGACTCACATCCTCAGTGTAAAAAACTTTAAAAACAATATCCCCCCAACTACATGAACGGTGAAAACCAAATTGTCAAAACAAAACACCAAGCGATCATCAAGTTCTAACAGCCAATGAAATTAATGCGGAAGTGAAGTGTCATGACACAGTAGATCCACCCAGAAAGTTGAGATACACACCATACATCTTAACATTCTGGTTGGATCTGTTGTGTCACGACACTTATCACTTCCGCATTAATTTCATTGGCTGTTAGAACTTGATGATCTTTTGGTGTTTTGTTTTGACATTTGGGCTTTCACCGTTCATGTAGTTGGGGGGATATTGTTTTTAAAGTTTTTTACACTGACGATGTGAGTCCTGGTACTCACGAAACGTTAACGTCTGATCAAATCAACTTATTTTATTGTGTGTTTAAATGTAGTTTTTAAATAATTTATATTTCCCCACAAGTTCTGTATTTACTATTTTAAATTTGTATTTTATACTTCGTTTTTTTTTTTTTTTTTTTTTTTGGTAGAATAAAATTATTTTTACACGTTTCTTATCTTTTCTTCGCGTCATGTTCACGACCCAATAGCACCGTCACGATCTTGTTTTTGACCCCCCCCCCCCCCTGTTCCTAAGTAACTTTTGCTCCTCATGACCTGACACATCCTCATGTGCCGTTTGAACATGACCTTTTGAACCACCCGGTAATTCAGTTTGTGTCTTTAAGTACGTATGTGCGTTAAGATCCTGTGTATCATAAGTAGACTTTTGAAAGAAAATAGATTTATACGGATTTTAAATATAGATTCATATAAAGAAAATAATATATTTAATGTTACGATATTTCATACGTACACTTCTTACTCTAAAAACTATTATTTCTAATCTTTATAAAAAATATCACAGCATGCTCAACAAAGATTTTCCCGAAAAAAAGTCATAGATATGACTTCAAATCTCAATCTTCTTGAAAAGGGATAATGTAAAAGGCATTTATCCTTTAAACAGTTAATATAAAATAGAGTGCCTCTTTTTTAAATTTACCTTTGGTCTATAAATGCAAGACAAATGTTGTTTGGATTCTCAACTTTCTTTTTCCACGTCAGTAAATATTTTTTCAGAATAATAATGTTATTTTCCAAACTATCTTGTCTATTTTATCGCAGATGCAGAAATATTCTACTTTGAAAAAGAAATGTCTGTTTATATATTGAATTTATCTGTATAAGCTATTTTTTTTTACTCTTTGTTTTACATACAAATATATCCACATGCTTTTTATATATTTTATAATGTGATCCAACTTAAAGAAAAAACTTCTTTCGAATAAGAACTGGAGTATATTCTTAGAAGCTCGTCTTATTTATGCCTGAAGAAGAAAGTGTAAGCTCTTTCGAAACGCCTATTGCATTAAAAATTTGTATATGGTGTTTTAAGAAGATATTTTAGTTCTTAATGTTTCACATCAGTATTAATTTATATATCTTTTTTCTTTCAAATAATCAAATATTCAGTTGATTTTTAAGCCTTATTACTGTCTGTTTTCTGTTTTTATATATCTCTATTAGTTAAATAAACTGTTAAGTGCAAGTATTACTCGCACTCAGAGGGTTCCGTACAATAAATATATGAATTATTAACTGTATTGAATTATTAACTGTATTATTAACAAAATCATTGCTAAAAGAATAATAAAACTTTATGCACGTAGGGTTGTATATAGCTGTACTTACTAGAAAAGTCTGAATGGTTATACCATAACAGTTCAAAGAGATATGAAGGCTAAATAATATCAAATATTTATACTCTGTAACTTTTTTAAAAATCTTATCTGAATATGCTAATGATGAACTTAATTCGGTATTAACAAGAAGAGTAATGCTATTTATACTTCATTTGGCCTTTTATAAAAGTAAGTTTAGCGTAGTAATAATCTTTTCTTTTTACAATGTAGCTAAAACAAAACTTATGTTTAAAGTTGAAACTTGGCATTGTGCTAAAAGTGCTAAGTGCGAAAGAAAGTCGCAAAATTGCAACGCCGCCTTGATACACTTTTTTCCAGATAGGTTTTTAATTAATGTTTAAAGACACGGGAGGAGTATTTAGAGATCAATTAAATGAAACTGGGCGTGAAATTCGAATTAAATAAATTAGTCTGTTTTTAACAATTTAGAATTTATTGCTTTTACACGGCTGCTGGACATTGCATTGCACAAATATATTATTAAAAGTTGTTATCTAGGCTTTAAAAGCCGATGGCACATATAGTACGCCACCCCTGTCGTTATATATGTCCAAAGCATCCGTGTTTTGAAGGGTTAAAATATCGGTTAATTATAGATGATTTTTTTTCAAAAATCATTATCAACAATGATTTTATACTTCTGCTACGGTAGATACCTCAAGCGTTCTTCAACACATTTGCTGAATGCCCGCAAATCTACATTTGTGTATAACGGAAAATGCGCTTTTCTCAAAAACTATGTGACCCAGGGTAATCGCTATAATTTTCCTGCAAGGTTTACATTAACGTCTACTACCTAAAATTTTCTCATAATTTCAGTGGATTCGGAAATAGACGGGGGGGGGGGACATATTTCGGCACTACATTTTCGACGATATCTCTGAAATTATAATACCTAAAATTGAAAGAAATTTATTTTTCAGCATTTTTAGTTCAGCGTTACGACAGCTTTCACACGATACTCCACACGATATACAAATAAACGATTTTTTTTACATGTAACTCAATTAACACCTTTACATTTTTACTAAATATATTTCTAATTGTTTAATAATCTGTAAATATATGGGTTAATAGTCTTTATTATTTCCCCCAATTTGAAATTTCCACGTTACATATTTTATGAGTAAAAAGGCTGTGACAGACGGTCGGACAAACAGATACAGGCGTCATCTTATAATGGTTCCGTTTTTACTTTTTAAGTAAGGAACCCTAAAAACGAAATTTTGTATGTATTTTCCTTTATGTTTTTAACATAACATTTTATATGCAGGTTTTACATATTTTGCAGTCATTAACTAAAGAAAGTACAGACAGACAGAAGCTTTAATTGCGAAAATATAGTAATTTATCATGAAAAGCATGTAAGAAAAAAAATGTAGCCGTCTCCTTCCCTTCAAAAAGATATAATCCCAATTAAATAACAAGTTGGTAAGTGTGATCACAGATCGCACAGAGGGTTTCGTTTAATATTCCTTTCAAAACACTTTATCCTTTTGAAAAATCTGTTAGTTCCGCATTTCACAACCAGGGGGCGCACTTGATTCTGAACAAACCTGCATCCGAACGAAATTCCGTTTTACATACTATCCGTAGATATATTAGTCGAGGGGATTGGGCCCATAGCACCCGAGATATGTAGGCGCACCTGGCGGAGAAAATGGAACGAAAATATGTAAGGCTATGGTGCATAATATGAAAGAATGGTCAAAGGGGTGTCGGCAAAAGTTGGAAAATTTCTCCCCGGGTTAAAAGGTCGGAGGTTAAAAAAATTGCTTAAAATGCACAAGTTAGAGCCCAGAGGGGTAAATAATAAAAGACTTTTTGAAAATTTTATGATTTGTCGTGTGGTCTGAGGCATTCAGCTATACGTATGCAAAATTTCATGTCACCAACTTAATTAGGGACTCTCTTAGAAAGAATTGCTTCAAATACATATGTGGTAGCTCAAAGGGTTAAACGTAAGGCTTTTTCAAGATTTTATGATTTGTCGCCTGGCCTCAGGTGTTCTGCAATAAGTATGCAAAATTTCAAATTTCCAATTTGATTAGGGGCTCAGTTAGAAAGAATGTTTTAAAATACAGAAGCTGGAGTTGAAAGGGTTAAACATAAAACTTTTTCAAAATTTATTATTTGACGTGAGATCTGAGATGTTGAGCTATAAGTATGCAAAATTTCAGGCCTCCAACCTAAAAAGGGGCTCACTTAGAAAGAATTATTTAAAATGCACATGTGGGAGTACAAAGGGTTAAAGGTACGACATTTTGAAAATTTTATGATTTGTTGTTTGATGCGAGGTGTTCAGCTATAAGTATGCAAAATATCACGCCCATAACCTAATTAGGGGCTCACTTAGAAAGAATTGTTTAAAATACACATGTGGGACCCCAAAGAGTTAAACGTACGATATTTTCAAAATTTTATGATTTTTCCTTTGATGTGAGGTTTTCAGCTATAAGTATGCAAAATTTCACGCCTCCAAATTAATTAGGAGCTCACTTAATACGAATTGTTTAAAATGCGCATGCGGGAGCTCAAAGTGTTAAATATAAGACTTTTTAAAAATTTTATCATTTGTCGTATAATGTGAGGTGTTCAGCTATAAGTACCCAAAATTTCATGTCTCCAACATAATTAGGAGCTCACTTAGTAAGAATTGTTTAAAATACACATGCGGGAGCCCAAAGGGTTAAATGTACGACTTTTTCAAAATTTTATGATTTGTCGTATGATGTGAGGTTTTCAGCTATAAGTACCCAAAATTTCATGTCTCCAACATGTATAGTTTCTGAGAACGGGCTCTGTGACGGACAGACAGACGGACAGACAGACAGACAGACAGACAGGAGCGAGACGAATAGAGTTTCGAGAGATGAACGAAACCCTAAAAATGAATAATAAACTCATTAGACTTTTGAACATCCGATTATGACTTTTAAAAATATAGAATTATCTGAAAAGAGGAGGTTCCGAGTGAACGTTTGTGTATCGATAGTGTACAGTTATTATATAAATGTATGAAAGCCATAAAGCGAGTTTACGTTCCACTCTATAAATGGATTTATTTCTTATTTTGACAGTGGCTCTGCTGCAGGGGTAGCATCCTGATGGATTGGCGAGATTTAAGTTTGAGTTCGGAATCCACTCATACTTATTTAAGACAATTGACAAAATATATGTAATATTTGAAATTTACCAAATTATATAAATCAAATATATCTTTTGTGCCATATAAGAATTTCTTTAATTATGAAATTAAAATGATGAGATATTTAATGGAAACTAAAAGAACAGGAAGTAGACATTTTATATTTTTATAGACGAGAAATTTTATATATTATTTAATTTTAAATTGTTGTTTTAAAATTATTTATAGCTATTTCAATGAATAATTTACTATTTTTCACAGAAAAAGAAATTAAAATACTTAATATAAATACGTGAATAAATATATAATGTTAATGTAGCTTCATTATGCCAATATTTCGAAAATTTCCTAGTTTGTTAAATCTATGGTTTTAGATTTTTAATAAGAGTTTTTAAAAACTAGGATTCTTCATTTTGTAATTAAAATAACATTCGGCGTAGTAATTATTTAAAGGAATTCAATTTTCATTCCCTGTTTAATATGTCTTCCAATACAGTTTAATAGTATAAATACAATTAAGGTGTGTCCCACCGAAATAAAGCCACAGTGATTGTGTGCTGTAATTGGGCACGAAACAAACCAATAAGAACGAAACAAATATATTAAGAAGATCTATATACAAATACATATTTACAAGGAGTAACTCACTCCCTGCATTACCTGTACAGGGAAAAAAAAATATTTGTAAAAAAAGAGGGGGGAGAGGTGTCCCGCCGAAATAAAGCCACTACAGTTAACAGACAATATATCTGCCATGGTTATGTAGGACTTGCAATATACGATATGGCATACCACTTACCACTCCTTGGAGGACAGTAGCATCAGTGTTCTCCCATGCTTCAATGATGACGACCTTCAATTTTGTTACAGAATGAAACTGCCGGCCATTGGCATATACAGCCCTGCTGAGGATACCATACACATTTTCTTGGGAATTGAGATCATGGAAAAAGGGCAGGTCATTCCGTGACATGCGCCCGATTCTCCAAAAACCATTCCCAGGACGATTTTGTAGCCTGAATGGGGGGTTTTCCTGCTGGAAAATCCAACTTAGTCTACCAATTCTGTTTGAAAATGGTAGTAAATAGATTTCTTGAATTTCTTGGTAATCGGAAGCCTTCCTGCAGCCTGAGAGAACAGCCAGGTTATGTTTACCTCCATAGCCAAAGCCTCCCCGCACCATTAATGAGCGCCAAACTTGCTGTCTTTTGGAGAAAATTTCCCCTTCTTTCCTCATATCATACCATTAGAAAACAAGGCCGTCTGGTTCATCCAGATTAATTTTTTTTTCTCATCTGAGACTATATCACGATGTCACTGGTCCTTCCAGGTTTGATTATATCTGACCCAACTCCTTTGCATGTGAATAGCTTTCAACATGCGCTGTTGTTTCCTTTTCTTTTATCGCAAGTTGCTTGTACGTTTTTCAATTCGAGACAGTGTTTATTTTGTCACAGGGATGTTATCCTCTTTGGCCAACAATTTTAGGGAAAAACCACCTCCTGAAAGACGACGTAAAACTGCTCTTGTCTGGCTGGACGTCATTTTTCTGCAGGTACACCTCTTTTTATATACCCATACGCCTTGCCTTGGTTTACAAAATTGTCTATGACTGTTTTAGATCGTTTGATTTGCTTAGGTATTGGCCTATGTGAACGACCTTGTTCCTTAAAAGTTGTTATCTGTCCTTTCTCGAACTTTGAGAGCTGGGTTTTCTTTCCCATTGCAATACAGCAGGAGAAATAGAAAGTGCAACCTTCTAAAGTCCGCACAAATTTCGACTGGTACAGAACAAGTACTTGACGACTTCCTGACGTCATAAAAATGTTGAACTTTGGATGAACTCGAATGTCGGTAGTGACCAAAAAATACTAATATTGGCAGTGGTTTTATTTCGGCGGGACACTTTCCCCCCTCTTTTTTTACACATTTACCCTTTTCTCTTGCCCAGGTAGAGCTAGATATGAGTTACTCCTTGTAAGTATGTATTTCTATATAGACTTTCTTTATATATTTGTTTCAATCTTATTTGATTGTTTTGTGCCCAGTTACGGCACACAATTACGGTGGCTTTATTTCGTTGGGACACACCTTATAACTGTGAAATTTTGCATGTTCATATATTTAACCCCTTGAGGCGCAAACAATTACGTTTGTTTAATGCTGAATTCCCACTGGAAAATAAGAAGAATTTTATTTCATAATAAGGAAGAGCTATTTTACGACTTTTTTGCACCAAAGTTAGAAGAGTAAAATTTCATAACATTTTTCTGGTGTAAAACTTAATTAATCGTAGGTGGGATAAAATATATCCCACCAACCCTCAAGGGGTTAATTAACAGTAACGATAAGTTAAATAAAAAACTAAAAACATAGTCAAATGGTACTTTTATAGACACCATGCTTTTCCTGGTTTTCAAGATTAGTTACCATTATTTACATAAAAAAGCTGCTATTTTCCCCAGTGAAATAAATTACTAATCGTTATATAAAGTTATAACACGGTGCTTTAATTATTTTTTAATTATAATGTTTCTATTATCATAATAATATTTAAAAGCTAGATTGTTAACTTTAGATTTTTTTTTTAAATATTGGATTCTTCTGTTCATATCTATAAGAACTGTGTATGTACAGTCTTGGTAAAAAAAAAAATAACCACCACCAACTAACTCTGCAACTAATTATAATAGAAGAAAGTTACTGACAACAATCGTTTGGAAATAAAATGTACTTTTAAATTATGTGTATAAAATTTGCTTAGGGAGCCATCTGCAAATAAATGCAAGGTGAAACTTTGTCTTTTTCAATGACAACACCTTCTTCTACACTATATTTTAAAACGACGCACAGTGGGGCAAAATCCCAAAACCTGGCCAAAAGTCGAAAAATAAAGTTATTATTTAGGAAATTTTGACTATACAGATGGCTAGAATAATGTTTGGAGGGTCAGAATCTATATTTATAAAAATATTTTTGTTTTGCCTTGGCAACCTGTATCATTTGAAAAATGACGCTAGGAGGATTATCATCTGCGGCGAACAAAAAGAGCAAAACAATGGTTCATCTAAACACGTGTTACATTTTTCCATATCATCCGATTTTAATGTTTTAAAATGGATTCATACGATTATAGTGTGCACTTTTTTGCGCATGTTACAAAAATTATATAAAGTACATAAAAATTAATAATTTCGTGGTTATTTTTTATAAATTTTTTTTAAAATATGTTATTTTTTTGCTTTTAACATCAAAAAGTTTAAAAGTTCCACAGTGTTCCGCAACGAAATTTGCTGGAAATAATAGCATGAACTATTATCTAATGAATCATGAAAAAACCAGCTGCCATAAACTGCCATCCTGCATTTCGTGCATATTTTTTCAACCACAAGTGAAATTGTCAATTTTTTAGTCGCTTCAAAAATTCTAAAATATAAACTTTTCACAGTAATATAGCTGACAAACATTTTTGAAATTTTTAGATTATTCAGTTTTGTGATAGATTATTATGTATTATATTACAAATATGTATTATAATAATAAACATAAATGAATTTGATAAGCAAAATTAATAGCAAAAAAAAAAAAAAAAATGAAAATAATTCTCTATCACACTCGTAGATCCGACAGAAATACATTCTTATCTTTATAGGTAGTAATTTTGTTTATTCTATTGTAATTAGAAGAATTTTCTTGTCAGTTACGGTCTTTATTAGATCATGCTGCTTGGCGTATTTTACTAAGACAAACGGAAATTATTAAGAATGTGACTTTCGAGAACACTATCAATCTGAATTTGAAATGAAAGTAGGGATATGATGTCACATCTGGTACTTTTAAACAAAAATTTAGCGATAATGGTTGTATAAATCAGGTTCAAATACCTTTTTCCATACTCTCGTGCCACTAGAACTCGAAAGTGTTGCAAATAATTCAGAAATAGTTATCTGGAAAAAATCGAGACCTTTATCTCCTCGATTTTTTAGGTCCATCAGAATCAATTTTTTTGCACAAAATACGGAAGCTACAGTCAATAAAATGGATTATATTACAGATTAGGAGAGTAAACTTATTACTTTTAAAACAGTCATTGATAGAAAAGATGTTGCCGTTAATTACAAACTAGAATTAACGATGATTGCTGTTAAAGTTTTTAATGCCATCACTAGCAATTTGTCAACTCTCAGACTTGATAACTATGTCAGGACACTTAAACCAGTTTTATAACCTTGATGGCAATTTCAAACTAAAAGTGAATGAAGATCATTTACAATTCGGAATGTTCACGTTACATGACTATATAAGATGTTTTCAGTGTAGCTTGCATTTGGCATACAAACGAGATATAAAGGAATGGCAAGCGCGCACTCCTGACGAGAAGAAGAAAATTTAAATTGCAAAACAAAATTTACAAAAAGGATGTCGTTTACAATTAAGACTTATCGTTAAAAATCAAATCCCGGATTTGAAAGCACAAATGATGACAATACAGATAAACAAATCTTTAAAAACGCAACTATCTCTGCTTCCATAACGAGCGTAGGCAAAGATTTGATCAAACGACTTTACGTCATATTACACGTAATTCCCCAGCACTCATTTGATCAATTTAACAGATTATTGCTCACAAACAGCTTGAAAAATTTGTTGAACTGAATTCCTGATCCTATATGCCAACTTCAATGCACAAACTACTTACTCATGGCAAAGAAATAATAGCTTCCTCGGTATTGCCAGTTGGACAAATGTCAGAAGACGCTCAAGGATCGTACAACAAATTGATTAAAAGGTATTGAGAAGATTCCTCGCTAAAATACAGTAGGACATAAACAATTTACTATTTTTTTACGACTTTTTATATCGTCAGATCACTTTATTTCAAGCTTACGTAAATTACTATAGAAGAAATTGATGTCCTTGTCCCTAGAGACACAGAAACTTCTTTAAAATACTTCGACACATCTCCTTCTGAAGAATCTACTTTTTATACTACGGATGATTCGGAACTTGACTTTTAGAATATCCTTTCGGTTTATTTAAATATAAAAATTGAACGTTCTAGTATTTTACTTTTCATTAATGTACTTATTTGTACTTCAGAAATAAAAATTCATCGTTTAATTTCGATTAAAAATATATTACTAGTTCCTTGAAAATTCATTGTAAGGTTTAGCCTCGGTACTTCATATTTTATTTAAATATATTTTTTTCTATATTTTTAATCCGCCATTTTTTTAAACTTTTGAATCGTACTTAGCATCCTCAAAAGAACCTGTATACGAAATGTCATAGAAATTGAATTATAGAGTCATAGATTTTTTTTTTTTTTTTTTTTAAGAATCGTAATCAGCATCCTGAAAAACGACTATGTACGAAGTTTCGTGCAATTTGAATAACATTTTCATATTTTTGCCAGCTTTTCGGGATTTTGCCCCACTGTGCGTCGGTTCAAACTATGCCTAGAAGCGAAATTTCTAGTCATTTGAATGATAATTTTTTTGAAGTATAAAGATTCAAAATTTAGAGCTTCTAATGTTAAATTACATTTTCATACTTTCATTAATATCGCCTGAAATTTTAATCCTAAAATGATAATTTTGTGTGTGGTTATAATCCATATGATAAAAGCCGAAGTCATGTGACTGTCATCAATAGTTCCGGGTTCACCGCTTCACTTTTTATATGCCAAGCGACAATTCTGCTACTTTTAATTGAGCTGGACGCAGATGATTAAATCGCCAAATAGGGTTTCTTCGCCATCATTTCATTTAAAATACATAACTTTCATTTAAAATACACATCTTTCATTTACCTCATTCAAAATACAATAAATAAATAAATAAATAAATAAATAAATAGATATTTTTCCAGTATAGGTTCTTGGCGAGAAAAAAAAATGGCACCGAATTTTCCTATTTCATTTACATAAGCAATTTTTTCCATATGTATACAATTGACTTAATCTAAAGAAGCCAATAATCTATTTTTATATAGAAACTGAAGTAATTTATATGTAAACAAATATTGTATATATGTGTGTAAATAAAATGTTTATATGCAAATAAATACATATAAATAAAAATAGAAGTACACCAGGTTTGTTTTCATAGCTATTTATGTATTTTATCAACATATTTCACTTTCTGAAGCCCGACCCGAATTGCGTCAAGCTTAAAGAAAAATGTCAAGGCCCCTGTAATGGAAAAGTACCTAAATAAACAATTAATCGTAATAATAATAACATAAACTAAAATTTTCATTTCAACATCAAAGTATTGTTTCTAATTTACATTCAAATAAATATATATTCCAAGATTTGATTTCAATTGAAATTAAAGTTGACATCTTTCTATTTCACTTCATAGAGTAAACAAACACAAGAGATTCATTCATCATATAAACGTTAGAAAATATTAGACCATGGAGGTAATCATTCGCAAAGCAGGTTCTTCAACAATGAATGGACAATATTCTTATGACGTCATAGTAGGTAAATTGGCGAACTAACGTTTGTTAACGGCTTGCATTCACGAGGGTTTTATTTTGCTATTTCTCTTAGTTACGTTAGTAAATTGTCATATTTATGAACTCAGAAATCAAATATATAAAAACAAAAGTATATATATTCATTATTTAGTTATAAATTAATGAAAAAAAATTATAAATGCATGATTTGCAAAATTTAAATAAATTTATTAATATTAAAATATAACATTGAAGTAACAGCATGTTTAAGTAGAATAGTTTAATTTAGATAATTTATGAACAAATCTCAGTTTAGACACTTGATGTTTCAATCATTTTTACAGCTACGGAAATTATGAGGTATTTGTCAAAAAAGACGAAATACTCATAACAACAAAAATGTATGAAATGTTATCAAGTTCGCAAAGAATTTTTGATTTCTCTATCAGAATCTTTGGACCCGGGGAAGGATTGAGCAAATCAATTAGTTTCAGAAGGAAAGTAACATGATACATTGCTTAGCATACATTTAAGGGAGACCAGACTGGTCGCCAGAGGCGGCTAGTATTAAAATACTCAGACATAAATACATTGAATTTGTAATCTTAATAATTTTATAATATGAATAATGAATAATGAATAATGAAATTAATATTCGAAATAAATGTGAATTGCACCTACTATTTTTTTTTTTTTTTTTGATAAATTTACATTTATTATGCCATCCTTTATGCGAAATTTAAATTTTAAATTTTTCTTTCAAGCAGTTTTCAATTTATTATTAAAAATATCAAAATGATGGTTTAAGGGGCCTTCTAGGATGTACTGAAAAGTGTAATTTGAAAAAAGAATATTTTACTAATTTTATTGAAATATTTGTACTGGCAATAGTAAAAACATATTAAGCGAGTGAAATGGTTATGTTGGCAAGGAATCATACATTAATAGAAGTGAAACAGTCATTCTGTAGCATTTCAACAAACGAGTGACTAACGTCAATTTGAATACAGCCCGTAAAATAAGTTAATTTTAAAATAAATAATTTCTCGAAAACTAATCGTACAAATTTTACGAAAATTTGGATTTAGGCTGATTGAAGATGATTTTGGCTGATTAGGATGTAGAATTTATTTATTGTGTCAAACCTGGGTATTGTTATTGTGATTACTTTTTTATTTCATGACTGTATTTAAGAATGAATTGTAAAAAAGTTATTGTATTGATAAAGTAGTTTTTAGATATGCATTAACTAAAAAATCAACAATGCTGGATTTTACAAAAACGATATTAAAAATCGAAATAACGGTAAATAATTTTAAATAACAGCAATAATTTCTCGCCTTTAAAAATATAAATTGAATATTTTCTTTTCTTTTACTTTCTATTCAGTATTTAAATTTGATAAACATATTAATTTCATATTTAAAACAATTACTTATATGAGACAAAACATATGTTTATTTTATATTTTTGGGGAATTTCAATTATAATACACATTTTGTCAATTGATATTCGAAAATAATTGATAATTTTTTAGTTGCGAAAAATAAGTCTGACTGGGATTCGAACTCAAAAAGAAAAATTGGAATCCAGCAAGCTGTCTACCACACCACTTAGTCGCTTCCCAAAGGAGGAAATTTATCCGATTATAAATGGTAACGTAGACTTTGTGTCTTAATTTCTCAAGACCACCTTTGATATTGCGCTGTATGACTTTCATATATTTATATACTATCTAGACACTATTGATGCACAAATGTTCACTGCATTCTGCGTCCCCGACCTCGGAAACTTCCCTTGTTGTTACAACTTCCTTATGTCATTATTTTCCAATAATGAAATTATAAAATTATTATTATTATTATAATTATTTCCCTGACTGATCTGTCATTATAATATATTTTTTTCAAATATAGGATTATATTGGAAGTTGAAATACAGCTTTTATAAAATTATGATATCATTTTTGAAGATCATAAATTTATTATCATTAACTAACTAACTACTACACTCTGTGGCTATACAATCCATTAAGGATCTGGGCTGACAGTGCCCATATCTGTCTTCTTGACCCTGGACCCCGAGGTGCTATGCAGCATGCGTCCCGGTCAGGTGGTCAGACTAACGCGAGATCCTCGGTGTTTAGTTCCCAAGCAAGCTTGGTACTCATTTTATCGACACCGAATGGATGAACGGCTGATATTATCATTAACATTATATGTAAATCGCTGTGGGTACACCTGTTGTTTATTTTGAATTATAACAAATGTGCTTCATTCCAATCTCGTAATTTAAAAATAAATTTATAAAGTCATTTAAATTCGGGAACAAATTCCGAAAGGGGAACCAACCTGAGATAATAAAGTTGTAATCATCATAAAATGAGCAATAATCAACAGTTTATTACCTTTCATTTATCGCTAAAATTTTGCAGTTGACCTAAATGTTTGACTCGAGGATTGCACTCTATTATTGTCTTTTGAAAATAAATCTGGAACTGAATCTCCAAAAATGACTCTAAAATACTTATCAAACTCCATCCGCATTTGCGAATCATTTTTTTTTTTTCATTCAAAAACCTATTTCATTAATCGATAAATAATAATGTATTGTTCTTTTCATTTTTTATTTTTATTTTTAACTAACTTATACATAGCTGTGACTCATACAGTGTTACAACAATTTTCGCTTTATCAGACAGAAAATTAGCGTATCTTAATGGCAGCGTTAGGAAGAAGTCAATCAGGTACTTTGAAAAGACACTGAATAGTTTTCAAAGAGTTGCGTGTAAGATCTGACACTGAAATCTACTAAGGAAACTCTAGTCCCATGGACATTTCAATGTAAGATCTGTAGCCCACAGTCAAAGCTAGCAGAGGAATTATAATAACTCATTATTTATGAGTGAAAATTAACTAAGAACCACTTTATGCAAAGTGTGAAGTATCTTCTGCATCTGCTTACGTAGGAAAATATTTCTAGCATAATAAATCATTAAATGCCATTTTTACGGGTATTTCTCTCAATAATAAACAAATAAAAATTAAATATTAGTGTAACGCAGACATACATAAAAATTATCTACTTATTAATAACGATTTTAATACCCATAAAACTCCATTTCATTTATTTGAAATTTATTTTGTTATGATTATTGATTAAATGAATACGTCTTATTACTTTTATTAAAAATTCTTGAATAGTCAATAATAAAAATGAGTCCAGGCATCACATTTCCCTGTACATATGGTTAAAATTTTATATTTCTTACTGTTGAAACTTAAATGCATATTTTTAACACATTATTCATCAAACAGTTACACAGAAAAATGAAGTTGATTCCTGTTTAGTATTTTAATCACAAAGTCTAACCTCCTTATTTTTAAATAATTAAATAATTATAAATACACATACACAACCTTTTTATAAAATTTTTATCTTTGCATTGGTTTAAAAAGTGATACTTCTTTACATTCTTTAATGTTATATTCTGAATAAATTAACGTATATTTTGATTACTAATTAAACTTTAACCTAAACTTATAACTGCTTGCGAGACCTAACATATTTTCAAGAACTTTATATGAATATCATTTTAATATACTGTTAAAACCATTATGTTTTCAACAAATGTTACTTTTATTTAATCGGGCAATTCAATTAACTTATGATGTGATGACATATTTATTAAAAATTTATTTTATATTCAATGCATTCCAAAGATCATGAAATTCATACCATATTTAAATCATTACAATCATTAATATTTAGATCAATTCATATCATAACGATCATATTTTCGTTTTAATTGCTAAAGTATGATATTCATGAAAATGTGAATACAAGTTGCACTATTTATAAAATAGTTTCCCATATCAATCCTTATTTGTTTCGGAAAATAACAAGATGTGTTTCGTTAAAATCATACTTATACTTCCCATTTTGTGTATTACATTCTACATTAGAAGCTACAATTTTAAACAAAAATATACATTAATATTATAACAAGATGGAAACATTAGTTTCGCTTTTTTGTGTACATTCTTAACATAAATCGAATACCTTGTATTCTTAACTCTATAAAGTAAATACTGAGAACAATCTTAGACACACATGTTGTGGAGTGATCTATCACAGATGTTATAGAGTGAATATCTTACTATGCATAATTGTTTGTGCATTTAGTATGCATTTCAGAAGGATTAATAGTCGCCGTGAAATAGTAGAGTAATGAACATTTGACATGAGATACTGACAGTACTGAGGACATATCATAGTTGCATTGAATTGTTAGCACATGTAAAATATTTTATACAGTATATATCATGGGACATTGTG
The DNA here is from genome assembly GCA_963932465.1 of Maratus speciosus. NCBI lineage: Eukaryota > Metazoa > Arthropoda > Arachnida > Araneae > Salticidae > Maratus > Maratus speciosus. The sequence goes on along the minus strand of OZ010795.1, from coordinate 275,605,394 downwards.
CATATAATTATACTGTGTATATAATACCAATTAAAATTAGAGTGCTGGTGGATATTTAGTGGATATTTACCAAAATAAATATACATGTATTAATATATGTAGTACATATAATTTCTAAGGATTTGTACACCTATCTTGTACAGTAATATTCAGTTTATGAAGTAGAAGAATTTGGTCTCTTGTGAAATCGTTGTGTTACGTTTATTCATTTTTTTTTCTTTCTTTTCTGAATTCTTATCATTATTACATGCAACGGAAATCTTTAAGAGGTATTTCTTTAATTTCCGATATTGTTATACCATTTAAATAAATAATTTAATACGTTTTATAAAAATAACACTTTTTTTTTAAAGTTTCTATTTTATCTTTTTGACAATTTCAAACACATTACCAAAAATTTGTGCAGTTCGAGTTACGATTTAACTTAAATATTAAGAATGAAAATAATTTATTTTCTTATCTTAAACATAAAGATACAATTTAGTACATTGATTATAAATTAATTTATGTGTCATACTTGTGTAAAGATAATACTAATTAAATATGTTCAATTGAGAAAAATAGCAATATCAGTAACTTTATAAATTAAACTTAAATATACAACATGTATATCACTATAACTGTACAGTCGGCCATAATAAATGATTACCCAATACATTTTAATCGCCAAAGCGTACGAGAAGAAAAAAGCCGAAGATAGCAATTAAAATGGGTATTTTGTCTTTTTTCTATTTTATAAAGAATAGTCTTATTTATACACAAATTGTACCAAAAATAGAAATTTTGTAAAGAACACCGATTTTTGAAATCATGTTTGGCTATTTTCGTAAATGTTACTATATATATACAAAACAAGATTTCATTCCGTTAATCAGTTTAGTAATTGTGGAAGTTTAAAAAAAGAAAAAAAAAATTAATTTAATTTTTATGTTTGCAAAACATATTGCGAAACGGTTATTTTTTTTCTGGCGTGACTCAAGAACAACTTGGCGGTATTATTTGTATTAGCATTTTTAATATTTTAGAAATTTACTGCATTTAAGGAATTCAGAGCTTACAATTCATATTTTTTCGATAATTTATTTCCAAACATATATCTTTTAAAAAGTATTTTCGAAAGAAATATGAATTGCAAACCTGGGAATTTTGTAATAAAAATCGATTTCTTGAACTTCAACTAGGGGAGGGTAGTGCACAGTGAGACGAAAATTATTATTACTTAACAAATGGCGACGATTTTTATTCTTTCGGAAAAAAAAAAAAATCTACATCTTTAAGCTACACAAATGCGCTACACATTATTGTATAAATGGTTTAAAAACGTTATTCATAATCGTATATAATTCGTATCGAAAATTGTCTCACTGTGTACCACAAGTAGTGCACAGTGAGACAAGGTATATATTTTCATAAATCATACATTTTTACACTCTATCAATAAATTTCTGCAGTTTATGATTTCTAAGTCATATTTCTAGATCTTCAAAATATTGAAAATATGACGTCGGGTAGACAATGGCAGACCTTGGGCTACCTTCATGCAAATTTTCAGCCTCTTACGTTTAGTAAATTTCCCTAGCCATCGCACGCCCAAACACACACAGAGAAAGAGAAAGATAGAGAAAAACCTTCTTTTATTAATAAATAACTTTTTTAACATCAGGACCACATAGTAGATACACAATAAGACATGTCTCACTGTGTGCCACAACTGTGGTTCTCACTGGGTACTTTCGTTACGTTGTAACAAAATGGATGCCACATCTGTTACATCAATCTTATCGCTTTAAAAAGTTTATGTGGTTTTGCCGAAATAGCCTATTATTAGATATAGCTAGGTTTGCTTAAGTAAATATGTGTGATATTGAAGGAAGTAAACTCTAAATAGACGTTTATGTAGCTTTAATCACTGTAAAATAAGGGATTTTGTCGGACTATTTTGTCGGACGAGTAACTGAAAGTGCCGAAACTACATCCACGTGTTGCATAAGATGAGGTCGTTATGTGTGTGTACCAGCTTGAAGAAAAAGTTACAACTATATGTCAAATTGGCTGCTGTATCACTGTGTACCATGTCTCACTGTGTACTCCCCTACCCTGTGCTAATCCAAAATTACAGTTCATTCCGCCAAGTAGTTCATGTGTTACTTCTTTAGGCAAAAGTTCATCTGATGTACACATTTTGTTTTCTGGTTCAGAAAAAAAAACGGAGATACCATGTTTGGGTATTTTGCATTAGATTTATTGGCATTTCACTTACATAATTAAATTTTTGTGTGTTAAAAAACTAATAATACGATGTCTTCGACTGCGTATACCTGCAGATGAGCTCCGTGAACTAAGAAAATGCTGACAGTTCCCCCCCCCCTCCCCTGTGACAAGAAACAGAAACATATTTAGTGGTATGTAATTAATGAATTAAAAAAAAAACGTTTCGTTGATATAAGCTCAAGCAAGAATGATTGACTTTCTTTTAAATAAAAAAAAGTAAGGAATTGGGCTTACCGATTTCTGGCAAACTTTCGTTGCCATGCGAAGCTTCCACTGCCATCATCCTTTAAACGCACATGAACATTTTGCGTTAATTCAATCATGTTATATTAAAGATATTTTTGTATAAATTATTTCAATAGTCATATAAACATACAAATCATATTATTGGATTTGGAATTGTACTGGCATGCATAAAAAATTAATGTATCAATTATAGTCACAAAATATAGATTTTAATTAAATTATTAGTTGTATGAATTTATGTTTTGTACGCAAAAGCTAACTTGGATCCCAACGCAAACTAGGTGGCATTTTACAATTCCAAATTACGACAATAAATGTCAGCATCCATAATGTTATATTTATTACAGTGTAACTAACAGTCATAAAAAACCTGACCTCGGTGAGTTTATAACTTTCACATTTTAACTGAGAGAGGAACTCGATTTGCATAAGTAGACGCACGGACAAGATCCCAAACATAGATATCATCACAGTAGCTTGTCTACCAAGAAATCAGCATCCAATTACGCTGAATCTAGTATTAGCAAAGCCTACTACTAAAAATTTAGGGGTTAAAGAGAAAAATCAGAAGTATCAGAACACATACAGATTTTCTTCCGTGATGACCTTAAAAAAATAAGACGGTCGAGTTGATGAGGTGGCTTTGCCGAGGAATGCTGATTCATTTGTCGTGAACATGGGGTGATATACCCGCATTCTAAGATGACCGAGCCGTGACTGACCTCTGTCGCCTACTAGCTTGCAATCACATGCGGGTCTAATCAAGGGAAGCCCCAGACTAATCTGCCGGAGGACATCAACAGTTATCCTGCGAACGTGTCTTTAAAAACACAGGTATGAACCAATAGTCTGCCACAATTAAAAAAACAATTTCTCTATTAAGAGAATATTTTTATATAGGGATTTTGCGACAAATGGGAATCCAAAAGAATTAATAAAATAAAATGACGTAGTAACGTAATTAAAATACTCAAGCTACAATGAAGCGCTGAGATAAAATATATGAAATTAGAAATAAATGTTTTATGAATGATATAAAATAAATAAGTTAAAATTCAAAATATGATAAGTAAAAAAAAAAAAAAAAAAAAAAAAAAAAAAAAAAAAAAAATGTTCTTTATTTGAATTAAGAGGTTGAATGAAAACTCTCATGTCAAAATCTAACTTCCAATGTTGGAACAGCATTTGGTAAGCAGCTCTGATTTCTGCTTATGTTTATTTTTAAATCTAAAAATTTATGTAAATATTACTAATTTACTGATTTAAGTCTATGTAAATAAAAATATTTAATCAAGAGATGACAGTCACTTCTCTTTTAGTGTATATAAAACTGTGTGTCATTGCTTCTAAAGGTACTTCTCTTTTAGGAATTTCATAGAATTTTCAGAAGTTTTTAAGTTTTACTAGAAAATTTTAAATATCATAATAAAAATTATTTTAATAGATAATTTAAAAATGTTTCTTTCGATAATAATCGGAACACAAAATTCATAAGTAAAAAGTGCCCTCGTAAAGGTTCACAAGGCAACATAATTTGGTAATTTAATTAATTAATTAACATAGCACGAATATTATTGATATTCTTTCGTAATTCACGTTGCCATCTTGCCAGAATTTTTTAATTTATGATCACATTCTCCTTTTTTTAATTAACGTATATTAATATTTGCCAAATCTGACTTGTCATTGGTTTTTGATAGTGTGGACCAGATTATTTTATTTTAAAAATAATGCCAGTTATAAAGGAGAGCTTATATCTGTCCAGCACCGATTTAGGGCAACAATCTATGTACCCGAGATCTGGAAAAGAGCTAACTCTTAAAAAATAAAATAAAATAAACTTTTGACTCAAAGAAGTATAAATTATCCTTAACAAAACACACCCAATATAACCTGTTTTGCAACGATTACATATTATTAATATTTGATGCCTAAGGGGAACTACTCAGACGTGGAAACTACGTAGGTACAGCATAGCTGTTCCCCCCGATATTAGGATTCTTAATATTAATAATCTTAACATTATTAATATTAAGAATCCTATTAACTACTGTAATTACGCACTTTAAAAATTCATAACTTTTAAACCACTTCACCGACGGATTTTCCGTTTAGTCTACACAAATCATATGACATGAAACACGAATTTTATCCTTTTTGCAATAGTTGTGAGATAAAATTAACGTTGAGTTATCTGAAAGTTTATTTAAAATTGTGGACATTCTCACAGAAACCTAAACAAACTGAACAACGTAAATTAAAATACCATTAACTATCACATTTTGCACCAAAATATTATGATCTAATCTATTATTCGCCGAAGTCACAATCAATGTATGATACGGTAACACGCTGTTTTTTTTTTTTTTTTTTTAAGTGTAATAAATTTACAATAGCAAACGTATTAGAAAAATGTACAAAAGTTGATTTAAAAATTATTACTTAATCATAGATACGTACACCCAACTAAATGTAGGAGGTTATTTTAACATAAATGTGTGATTTATATTGTAACTAGGGGGCTCAGCACCATAAGAGCCGCCAATCCCCGTTCAGGCTTCTCAGTCTCTTCAAACATACTAATGTACCCTGTTTAAAAATTGTTACCAGGTTAGGGATGATTGAATGTTATTATCAGTATAACAGCGGCTATCTTCTGTAATCGCGTTGCCAAACTTTTGAGTTTGAATGGACATTTTTCAGTTTCCATGGCCTCATGCATCGCTTCCGTAATAAATGACGTCTTTTTTCGGGGCTGATAAGTATGATCAATTACACATTTCAAAATCAGCTTGTATAATTAGGTTAAAAATGACGCTTTCTTCCAGAGTTTTTTTAACGACGCTGAGTACATTATTCTTCCTTTATGTTTGAGGTTAAAATATCCCTCTGCTTAGGAATAGCCTTCAGATCCAGGTATTCAAAAGTATTGTGCTTTAAAATTTTACACTTATATTTTAATAGTTGATCGAGTTTTAGGGATTTCAGTAACATGCAAAGCTAATTCAGGAATTCTTTTTTTTCTATTTTAATCCGCCATCATGCATATTTTCAAGTTATTTTTACAATGTATGTATATGGTTTGTATTAATTAATAAGAATATCTGAATTTTCTAATATGTATTTTTATATTAGTAAGTCGTACAAAATAAATCGAAAGTATTTTGTGAATACAGTTACCTGTATTTATGCTGCCTCAAGTATGTAATTAATATAAAACAAATTTGCTTGACGTATTACTTTTAATACATGTGACGTCAGATGTGACGCATCCGGAATGAAAAAAGTTTTAAATCTATCGCTTTAATATCTGACGTAATTTTCCCTTTTAAATGCATTTCTCATGTAATAATTCATTTTTTTCCTTTAAGATCCACGGGTTCATACATATTTAACTTAAAAGTACTTGGAAATATTATTTGAGCTTATTCAATACGACCTAATATTCACCATTAAAAGTTTTTCATGTGTAATGAATTAATTATTTTATGCACTTTAAATATTACCATGTCTAATGTTTGGAATGAATCATTTTACATATGACGTAGTTATCATTTTTATACGCATTTCGTGCGTGATAGTTTTATTTTAAAGATTTCGTACTTTTTAAATATATTCGTGTAAACATTTTGACGTAACTTTCCTTCCTTTCTGCTTTTAACAGGAAAAATTTAATTATTATTTTAAAATATTTTTTTTTTTTGTGTTTTAAAATGTTGATGTCATTTTTTTCTTAAAAATTGAAAAGAGAACCCTTTTTAGGGTTCCGTACTTAAAAAGTAAAAACGGAACCATTATAAGATCACTAATATGTCTGTCCGTGTGTCTGTCTGTCTGTCTGTCACAGCCATTTTACTCGTAAACTATGGAACGTGGAACGTTCAAATTCGGGAAGTAATAAAGACCATTGACCCACATATTTTCAGATTAAGAAACATTCATAAATATATTTAGTAAAAAAGTAGAGGAGCTAATTATGCTACTTGAAAAAAAATCTTTTCTTTGTATATCATTTGGGGTATCCTGTGAAAGCTTTTGTAACGCTGAAATCAAAAATACATTCCTTTTAATTTTAGGTATTATATTTTCAAAGATATTGTTGAAAATGTGGCGAAAAAATATGTCCCCTCCCCCCATATAATTCCGAATCTACTGAAACTAAAATTGTGAAACAATTAGAGGTAGTAGACTTTAATATAAACCTTGCCGGAAAGTTATAGCGATTACGCTAGGTCACATAGTTTCTGAGTAATTAGCATTTTACAGTTATACATAAATTTCGATTTACGGGCATTCAGAAAAAATGTTGAACATCTCTGAATATACCTATCGTTGCAGAAGAATAAAAGCATGGTTGATAATGATTTTCGAAAAAAAATCCACAGTAATTAGCCGAGATATTAACCCTTAAAGATACGGTCAGTTTGGATAAACACAAGGACAGGGGCGGCGTACTCTATGCCTAGTTAACAACTTTTAATTATATATATATGTATAATGTAATGTCCAGTAACAGTATAAAAGCAATAAACGTCAAATTGTTAAAAACATACTAATTTAAGGGGTCTCGGGACTCCTCTCGGGAAAAGTGGAAAAAAAGAAAAAAAGATCATTTTCAACATTTAATGTCTTAAAATATATATGATTTTATACCACAATTTTAATTCGGATGAAAAATATAAGTATGTTCTTTCGTTTCATGTATTTAAAAAAATACAAGATACAGAATTAGTATTTATAGGGGGCTCGAAACTGTTAGACATTTGTCGAACAAAAAATTGGCATAACAGTTTACGCGCAGGATTGCAAAATAAATATTGCAAGTAGAATGAAAATTTTAGTGCTTACTTATACTTCAGATTGTAATAATTTCCCTGAACTTAAATAAATTTGTATTTAAAGCATTTTTATATTTTTAATGCAATGCTGCATTTAGCTAATACAAAATTTTGAAAATTTCAACAGTATAATCAGCTGAAAAAATATTTTTTTGAGCAATAAAAAGGAAATTTTACGTTCTGTTTATACAGATTAACATGAAATATATGTTTTGAAAATTTCATGAAAAAATATTCAGAAGTTTTTGAGGTGTCCTGCGCGTTATGCCCAAAAAACGCCATTTGGAAAATAATGACTTTAACCTTCCGTCTACCAGACGGGTCCATTGGACCCGACATGTACATTCAAAATATTTATTCAAACCAGAAATTTCTTCAAAACAAACTAAATGTATAAATCAGACAATAATAAGTGAAATAAACAAATTAAATAGTTTTAAGTAAAAATTCTGGTGTAGAATGTTTTTATAAAACTTGAGTAAAATTTCCGGTAGTTCTAGGGTTAAAGTTTCGGAAACGCCGCTTCAGCTATCGAGCGGGTATAATTCTAAAAGCCTAAACTTCTGTTCTAATGGGAATTCCAAGGAAACAATTATATCAAAATATTTAGAAAATATAGGAGTTTAACATCTAAATAATTAAAATTTCTTAAATTTTGAAGCTTTAAGAATCCTGCGACCACTTAATCCTTTACGGCACGGAGTAATGCTATTTATAAACTTATGAAATAATGAACTGACACCAGAATTTACAAAAGAATTTATTAGAAAATGCGAACTTGCTTATTTTCACGTACATGATAAAAGAAAAAAAATAATTAAATATTCTTGGTGCTGTCTGTCTGTTTTGGAATTAAAATTAGGTGTCCGTTTTTTAAGAGCATCGCCCTCTAAAGATTTAATTAGAATGAATTGCATAAATACTGTGGGATTCGCGATAGTTTGTATTGATTGTATCTCTCAATACGCCTCGAGTGACTTTCAATGTTGATTAAACACCCATATGGAAAAACGCGGCACTAACCAAGGCGGCGTTGCTACTTTGAGACCTCAATTCGAAGCGCGCTCATCACAATGCTAAATTTAAACTTAGAACAAAGGTTTTGTTTTAGCTACACTGTAGAAATAAAGGTTATTACTACGCTGAATTCTGTTTCATAAAATGCCAAATGAAGTTTAACTATACACTGCTTTTATTGTCAGTACCGAATTAAGTTCATCATAAACACATTAGGATAATATTAAAAAATGAGTTATACGAATAGCTATATTTGATATTATTTAGGTTCCATATCACTTTGAACTTTCATGGTATACCCATTTACACTTTCCTAATTTGTACAGTTTTACCAAAGCCTGCGTTGTATCGTCTTAGTATTCTTTTAGCAGCGTTTTTCTTTCTTTCTTTTTTTTAATACAATTACAAGTTCATATATTTATTCTACGGAACCCTCTGTACGCCAGTTATGCTCGCACTTGACCGTTTGTTTTTACAGTTATGGAATTTGAAAGTGACAGACGATTTTCGGTTTCTGAAATCAGCTGATTCCGGATGATCAAAATGCGATTTCCCTCCCCTAGAAATCTCTTCACTATCGATTGAATTAAAAGATAATTTCATTTTCAATTCGAAAATCACGAAAAAGAAATCTAATAATCCTATGTGTTTTTTTTTTTTTTTTCCTTTTCTACCTTTTTTCCAAAAAATTGAGCTATCTAATTGTCATCATTATAGAAATTTCTTAATAATAGAAAAAATAATAGTATCTCGAAAACTTGAAAATTTTAATTTTTCGAAATTAAAGTTTTAAAATTTTAATATCATTTTAGAAACATGTGGATCAGTACGGGTAATTGGGGTCAATTTCATCGTTCCATATTTAGGAGAATTAGCTGTGAAACATAATCAGTCGTTTGATCAATCGTTTCATAAAATCGTTTCATAAATTCATTTTAGTAGGATTTTATATACAGGGTGCGCCATAAATTCGTGCAAACTTTAAAAATCCATAATTAAAGAAATAATGGTCGGAAAAATTTTTGGTTTGCGCGAGTATGATCAGACGGATTTTGGATTTTTTTCCCATGAATAATAAAAAATGATTCCAAGAATAACCAATAGAGGGCGCTCACATGCCATATTGAGACGTTTTATGCAAATCAGACAAACACAAACAGACATTGAAAGAAATCACAATAACATGACACTGTGCATTAACTTTTATGGTACTAAAAGATGCTCAACATGACCACCACCACAATGTATTAGGCAAGTGAGGCGTGTCAATACGCCTGTAACAGCTGAGTGTAGCATGTCGGCATCGATGCCACCGACGGTCAGTCGAATGGCATCTTTCAGTTCCGCCAAAGTGGCTGGGGAGCACCGATAAACACGAGACTTTAAGTATCCCCACAACCAAAAATCTGTTGGGGTCAAGTCTGGAGATCGTGGGGCCATTCAAACTTACAACCTCGACTTATCACTCGGTCTTCAGTGAAAGTGTCTAACAGGAATGCCTTGACTTCAAGTGCAAAGTGGGGCGGGGCACCATCCTGCATGAAGGTGACGGAAGGTAACGCATGTCTTTCCTGCAATGCAGGCACAACTTGGTTACGCAAAAGCGTAAGATACCGTTATGCAGTGACTGTACACGTTTTCCAGCCGGATTCAGGACAAGACTCTTCAAAAAAGAAAGGACCCAGAATGAAAGCCGCGGTGAAACCACACCAAACAGTCACACGAGGAGAATGCATTGGCTTGGTCTGATACTCCCGAGGGTTTGACGTCGCCCAGATACGACTGTTTTGCGTATTGACGTCGCCATGGAGTGAAAAATGTGCTTCATCCGTCCACATGACATTCAGCAACCATTGTGGGTCACGATCCATTTGTGCCAGTGCCCATGTAGCAAACTTTAGTCTTTTATCTGTATCTGCCGGTAATAACTGGTGAAGTGTCTGTATCTGGTACGGATACAGATCCAAGATTCCGTGCAGAATACGTCGAATCGACGATTCCGGAATTCCCGTTATTCTACCAGCTTCACGAGCACTGCTACTTCCCGTTGATGTCTCGGCTGCCATTTCTTCCATGGCACTTTTTACAGCATGGACGCGATCCGCGTTCAAGGATGGTCTGCCACTACGTGGACGATCCTCCAAACTCCCCGTTTCCTCAAAACGTCGTACTAAATTGAGTATTCCATTCAACGAAATAGGGCTTTTTTGCGCCTTTAGTCCTTTCTCCGTGCGAAATTTCCTCAATGCAATAGTAGTGGATTCCCCATTCTTGTAGAACAGTTTGACCAGCAGCGCTCGATCTGGTAACGATAGCATGCTGCCGAGATCGAATGATGAATCCATTTCCATCCAGGTGTTTTATTGCTAGCCTGATTTGCATAAAACGTCTCAATATGGCATGTGAGCGCCCTCTATTCGTTATTCTTGGAATCATTTTTTATTATTCATGGAAAAAAAATCCAAAATCCGTCTGATCATACTCGCGCAAACCAAAAATTTTTCCGACCATTATTTCTTTAATTATGGATTTTTAAAGTTTGCACGAATTTATGGCGCACCCTGTATATAGGGTATTGTAAAACTGCATGCCAACATATTTTCGAAACATGATGTATTACACAAAATATTAATGTTAAAATTAATGTTAGTAAACTTTCCTTTTATCCCTGATGCATTTTTACATATTTAAATGGTTTGACGAATAATTTTTACAATGCTTGAAAAAGGGTAACAGTAAGCGGGTGAATATCACAAAATGTGAGATTTTGAAAACAAAAATTTTGAAAATTTAAATAGTTTCAAAGCTGCTGTTTTTTTTTTTTTTTTTTTTTTTTTTTTTTTTTTTTTTTAATGTTGGTTGAACAACTGAATAAAGGAATTTATATGTAAAATTGTTAAAGTTTGAAGAGCTTAAGTTCATTTTTATATAATTATAATTATATAACATTTCCTTGGCATGTGTATTCCAGTATAATGAAAATTTCATTCTAAAACATTTTTCACATTTTTTTTTTTTTCTTTAGATCTAACATTTTAATTTTGTTTAAAGGAACATGTTTCCTTTATAGTACCTCAAATAGTGTAAATCAGTGTAATGTTCAGTTTTATTTGTAATTTGTAGAAACCAGGAAAATGACATAATAAAAGTCAGCTTAATTTTTACAATGTCTATAAACACATTATTTTCAATGAAATATCTAAAAGATCTTCAAGATAGCAATGACTTTAAAACTTCTGACTTGAACAATATCAATAACAAGAAGAATTACTCTGCAGCGCCATCTTTATAACTCACAAAGAACTAAAATGTGCAGACCTGAAAAAAAAAAAAACATTCATTTTCAATGACAATCATATTTTAATAATGAAAATTATTTTTAAAATACAGAACTTGTTACCTTCTTCATATATGTGTTATACAAGTTATAATTAGTAATTAGAAATAAAATAAAACTAGAAAAGATATTTGTACAGTATAGCAGAAAGTCTTTTACTTTGCATACGTGACATTGTGGCATGTCAGGAAAATGACAATCTGCAATTTTAAGTCTTTTAATTGCTTTAATTTTTTGTTATTATGAATATAATATCTCTTGAAAATACTTCTAATAATCTGTTTTATTAGGATGTAAAAAAGAAAATTGCATTATATAACATTAAATAGAAATTTTATTATGCGGACTGCAATTTTCGTATTTTGTGATATTGTCCCAAGAAGATCATGCTTCCAAACTGCATACATGTAAAACCTTTAAAATATTAATAAATATAAAATATGTATCCTAATAACGTTCTTTTATTTTAAAACAAAATATTTTCGTACAATGCATTTTAAGAGGAAAAAACCATCTTCTTTATAAGCAATTCATGTTTTTAAGTGTAAATCACGTTCGATAAAACGAAAATTCTGACCGGAATAAAATATGATTTTTAAGAAAGGAAAATTATAGAAAGTTACATTTTATGTTAACAGAAATGTCGCTTTATTGTGGTGATCTTTCAAAACTAATGCAAAGAAACGTTTCAAACAAACAAATCTATATATAAGAATTTATTCACTGCACGTCTCTACTTCATTATGGTCTGTTTACATTTTTTAAGTGATTTGAATGGTCTATAAACCAATTTAATTGGACTTACGATGTGCCTTACTTGGATTTTTCTAATAGCGTGATGTAATTAACAGAATTGAACTCGTGTTTGTTTTGATTTTTTAACACAACATATGACCTTTATTTGAGAAACAAGATGTCAATAAAATATCTATGCATTTTTAAATAACAGGTTCTATATCTAATTTAACTTTCCGAACAGACAGTTTAAAGGAATCAATGTAATCATGATTTTAAAGCGATGGTAAAGAAACGTTGATATTGCATAAGATAATAAATCTTATATCATGTGGCTTAAATATTTTTTCCAAAATAATATTTTAAAATGCAGTTTATCAATATGTGTTAGATTATATTTCAGTTTTTTAACCGCAAGTGGTCTGGTTTTGTCGCACTTTTTTATTCAATTCAACCTAGTTTTTACGTGCGTTCGTAATTATATAAATACGTAGCACTTATAGTCATCTTTCGGTCCGTACGTCTGTCTGCCTGTCTGTCCGTCCGCATATAATAGAGCAAACGCTACCCAACCGAATGGTCTGAAATTATAAATATATAATTGTTACAAAATTTTGTCGAGTCTTTGCAAATTTTATGAAAGCGGGATGCATAGTTTAATTATAGGGCAGTCAAAAGTTTTTCGTTACATTACGGGTAATGGAAAAAAATATTTTAAGTGCATCTTAATGATATTACAGCTTTCGAACAAAATGAAATTGATAAGCACTTATGAAGTGCACTAAAATATACATTCAGAACATTACGCAGTGCAAAAACAAATTATAAAACAAGCCATAGTACGAGCGTACCTCATTTGCCACGTTTGACGTGCAATTTCCAACTTGTCGTTTATGAGGCTAGAATTTTGTAATTAAATTTTAAGCCACTTCCTGATATGCTAGAGTCATACAAATTATTTTCACAGGTATATTTACTATGGCGTTATAAAATTTTAATATTTTTAGAACGCGATTATATTTTCATACATTAATTTTACCGCACTTTCCGTTATCTCGCCACAGGTGATAAATCGACAAATAATCTATAGAATTGTTACAATTGTATACGCGTTGAAACAAAAATAAGTTTAACTTTGACCCAATAAACTTTCAACAACGTAGGTCAAATGGCTTTCAAATTGCATAGATGAAACAGCTTAAAGTATGAAAGTTTAAAATTACATTCTACATAAAAAAAGAGTCTGTTTTTAAAAGTTACGATTTTATCAAATAATAGTTTAATATTAAATTATTTAAATTTATACTTTGAGAAACAAATTTATATATTAAAAAGATAGTTTCATTTCCCCTTTCTTTTGCACTATCTTAAAATAGAAACAGAACAAAAATGTTTATTTTTTAATAAACTCACTTGCTTGCCACTTCTACAAAGAGTACAGAAAAGCAGTAATATTTTTCTTACTCGAATTCAGTACCCACGCCAAATTAGTACATTCTACGAGAAAGAGAGTTATTATTTTTTGAAATTAGGATTTTAATTCGAGTATCAAATTTATAAGAAACTCTTACATTTATTTTTTCCGGTATAATAAAAATATAGAATCTTATGTAAAAAGAAGGAGAATTCCTTTTATTTGTTTTGCCTTGTAAAGCAGAAGAGTGCAGTATCAGTGCAACTTTTTTTTAAAGCCACCCCTATTCAAGGGCCACCTCTATTAAAGGCCAATATTTTTAGGAACGAAAATTTTTCACACATATATAATGTTAAATTTACTCCTATTAGGGGCCGCACCTACCCCTCATAAATGCCATTTTCCTTTCACATGTGTCTTAAATCCTAAAAAGGTGTATTGAATTCCTGAACCAAAAGATAAGAGTTCAGCAGATAACTGCACTCGCAACAAAGAAGGCAGGGGGAGATGGGGAAGGTTTAGTATCACAATGAAGGACCACAAACTTTTCCACGAGTGAGACAAAGGTGAGAGGTGTTCCTCACACTTTTTTTGACCTTACAGTCTGCAGGGGTTGGGTTTGAGGGGAAACATAACCCTTTGTTCTGGGCACACAGAGCATAACAAGTTATCTAGAAAAACTGATTCCACATTAACTAAAACTGGAATGCATATTGAAGCACAATTTCTACACCTGTCAGGAAACGCTAACATAAATAAATAAACTAATATCTCATTCTAAGGAATTAATAGATGATGCAAATTTAAGTAATTTGTTCCATAAAGTAAAAGAATCATTAGAAACCAAATTTGTCTGCGAAAAAAATTTGAAAAATAAAACCTCAGTAGAATTTTTTTTCAATCCTGTATAGAGTTTGAAAATGTTCCTTATTTTATTTGTTTTCTTCTTTCTCACCCTATTCAAGTGCCACCCCTCATAAGAGCCAGTTATCAATGGAACGGGAGGTGAGCCTTACGGAAAGGTTCCACTGTATATATATATATATATATATATATATATATATATATATATTTATATATCTTACTCAATTTACTTAAATATAAAACTTTTAGTTTATTCCTAAATTGTATCATTATTTACTGACCATACATGGGTCAATCCATTTCAAGTGGTCCAGCACTGGTTGCTCGACCATTTTTAAAAAATCTGAAATTTTTTGTACAATAACCCTAACATGATGGAAGCTTAAAATGACTAATATTTTAATTTTATTAATATTTGTTTGTGCATGGCGACCATCTTTGTTTCATAGTCTGCAGCAATTTTCTCACAAGGAGGGTTTACGGAATTGTAAATAATTCATCGGTTATTTATCCAATTCAAGTGCGGATTAAAGCAATTTGTACAGAATACATTGGGCTAAAAATGTGTTAATGGAGTAGTTTACGAAACTAATTGCTTATTGGGAAAATTTAAGCATAAATTTTCCGTTTTTTTTTTTTTTCAAAATTTGTCCGTTTACAAGAGGAACTTTTTCTAGCAAGGAATACTGCCAACATGACATAATTTTTTTTTTACAAATAGGCCGAAAGTACTTGTACTCACACGCCGAGTTCCAGATCTGGGACTTGCTTTCTCTTCGCTAAAAAAAATCCCAAATTTTTCAAAAATGACAAAAATCCCACTTTTTTGGCTTTGATGTTTCTGGTGGGGCAAGAGATAAAAATCTGAATTTTTTTTGGTAAGAGTATTGTATGGTAGTGTTATGCACAAGAAATTTCAAGATGGAGATTTGACTACAAGCTGAGATATGGCAAGGGCAACATGTCAAAACAATACTGCCAAACTATTGTTTTATTGTAGTCACAGCTAAGTATTTAACTCAGAGTGTCATTTAAATTTATGTTTTTTATTATCTTTAAGTAATAGTAACAGAAAATAAAGCCCTTTGCAAAGCTTAGCAATTAATAAAAAAAAATAATTATGCCTAAGGCCATACATTTAGTATGGTTTCAATAATTTTTGTTGTAAGTGATTTTAGTAACTAAAAGAAACCTCAGCAATTTTACATAAAGAAAAAAAAATATTTGTATACAAGACCTGAGACAAAAACAACACAGGGAAAAAGAAAAGCTGTTAATGTTGTCATACTTGTTGAGACATGATCAAACGTGTCAAAACACATTCTTGCTTTTTGGTTCAAAAACCACCATTTTGATCTTTCTCAAAATTTTATTTGTAGGAACCAAGTCTTGTCATTTCTTGATAACTTGATTTAAGATCTTGGCCCTGCTGGCTCATAGAAATATACTTTGAAATCACTATGTGCAAGTCTCAATTCATTAATAATTCCTAGCTTACCTCATGAAAAAATGTGATTTTTCTGCAGTATAAATTTTGAAAAGGCTTTGGGTATCTTTACTTTCTGAAAATTACTTGAGGCTGATGCATGGTAACATCGCATAATGTTTCATTTACAGGAACATACTTATGATAGGAACAAGTTTCAGGGACTGGCAAACAGCATTAAAATTGTGGTTTTTAAACCAACAAGCAGGAATGTGTTTTGACACGTTTGTTCATGTCTCAACAAGTATGCCAACATTAACAGCTTTTCTCTTTCCCTATTCTGTTTTTGCCTCAGGTCTTGTATATACATTATATACATATATATGTAAAAGTGCTGAGGTTTCTTTTAGTTACTAAAATTACAACAAAAATCACTGAAACCATACAAAATGTAAGCCTTAGGCATAATTATTTTTTAAATTAATTGCAAAAGATTTATTTTCTGTTACTATTATTTAAAGATAATCTAAAAAATAAATTTAAATGATACTCTGAGATAAATACTTAGCTGTGACTACAACAAAACAATGGTTTGGCAGTATTGTTTTGACATGTTGCCCTTGCCATATCTCAGCTTGTAGTCAAATCTCCATCCTGAAATTTCTTGTGCATAATACTACCATACAATACTCTTATAAAAAAAATTCAGATTTTTATCTCGTGCCCCACTAGAGATATCAAATGCTGGAAATTGCGATTTTTGACATTTTTGAAAAATTGGGGATTTTTTTTAGCGAAGAAAAAGCAAGTCCCAGATCTAGAACTCAGCGTGTGAGTACAAGTACTTTCGGCCTATTTGTAAAAAAAAAATATGTCATGTTGACAGTTTTCCTTGCTAGAAAAATTTCCTCTTGTAAACGGACAAATTTTGGAAAAAAAACTGAAAATTTATGCTTAAATTTTCCCAATAAGCAGTTAGTTTCGGAAACTACTCCATTACTAGATTTTTAGCCCAATGTATTCTGTACAAATTGTTTTAATCCGCACTTGAATTGGATAAATAACCGATGAATTATTTACAATTCCGTAAACCCTTCGTGTGAGAAAATTGCTGCAGACGATGAAACAAAGATGGCCGCCATGCACAAACAAAAATTAATAAAATTAAAATAATAGTCATTTTGAACTTCCATCATGTTAGGGTTGTTGTACAAAAAATTTCAGATTTTTTAAAAATGGTCGAGCAACGAATATGACATTTTCTGGACCACTTGAAATGGATTGACCCACATATTATTTAATGTTACGTCCTGATTTTGTGTTTCTACGCCCTGGGACAAAAAGCGGATGCATGGAACTTTTCCTCAGAATTTGTTCGAATTATCACCTGCTAACAGCTTCCTGACAGGTAGTTTCATGGGCATTAGTTTTTATTCTAATCTACTCTCGATCATAACGATGAAGTTATTTACATCTTAAGACCGGCTGTATCCACGGAGATGTTTTTGATGTTGTTCTGTTAATAAAAGTATAAAGCCTAACCTGACTCATTATTTCATAATGGAGAAACTTCCATAATTTTCATTCCACTCCCTATATCAACTCATTCCAAGACTCGCGACAATGTCTACTCTTGATAAGCAATTATTTCATAATGTAGACTCTTTCATATTTTTCATTCCATGACTCGCATCAATATCTACAATACTAGATAAAATGATGGCCAAAATTGTAGACATTTTTTGAAATTTTCTTGTTTTATAACTTTGTGTGCTTATAGAATATATTAATTTTCACTTAAATATAAATGTTTATATATCAAATTCAACGAAATTTAATATAGAATTTAATTAAAATAAACTAATTAAAATATCCGCATAAGTTACGCTACGCTTGCATTTGTCTAAAAAAAAAAAAAACAATTAGTCATGATATATAAAGTTAATTGTAATAAAAGCTTCCTAGCCAATCAAAATGACTGTTCTGAGAACCAATCAAATCTCAGTAAGTAAACTGTAGGATATTTTGTTTTGTGAAAGCGGTATTTTGCCGGAGTGGATTTTGCCGAATGGTGAATACTAGTGTAACTAAATAGAATTTTTTTAAATATTTCAATCTTTTTCTTAATGCAAATAATTTAAAACAATGTCATCAACAACAAGAACTGATTGGACACCTACAAAAAGAAGAATAATTGTCAAATTGAGAGTAAATGTTCTGTCTTATGCTGATATTGCAAGACAGGTTGGTGGATCAGTTAGTTTATCTGGCATACGGAAGTTGTGCTTATGTTATGAAGAAACAAAATTAGTGATAAATAATGGAAGATCAGGCCGAAAAAATGCACAAGTGCTTCCGGCGATAGAAAGATAAAAAGGATATGCCCCAAAGATAGAAGAATTTCATCATATACTATTAGATGTGAAATGAATACAATGGGTATTTCAGTTAGTTCATGGACAATAAGGAGAAGATTAGCAGGTTGTGGACTGAAAGGTAGAATTCATAGTGAAAAAACATTTTTAAATATTCAGCAAGCCAGAAAAGAGTTCAGTGAGCAAAATAACACATTAATTGGTCAGAAAATCAGTGGAAGCAAACAATCTGGGATGATTAAAATATAACTCTTTGGTAGTGATGTGTGAAAATAAGGGCGACGTATAGTAGGGGAATAGCTGCTTTCTGATTGCATTGAAGCAACTTCAAAGAACCCAACAAATGTCAAAATTTGGGCCTCTATGTCTGCAGATGGTGTGGGCCGTATTCAAGTGATAAATAGCATTCTGAAGGCAAAAAAATACATCGAAAATGTCTTGGAACGAAAATTGATACCTTCCATCAGGGATCTCTTCCCCAATAAAACACCATTTATCTTTCAGCAGAATTCAGCTCCATGCCATATGACAAAAATATGCAAAGAATGGTTTAAAGTAAAAACATACAATTATTACCCTGGTCAGGAAGCGGCCCTGATCTAAATCCTACAGAAAATTTGTAGCGACATTTGAAATTCCTTGTTCAAAAATGCTTCCATCTAAAAAAACGCAACTTATTGAAGCAATAATTGATTCTTGGCATCATGTGACTAAAAAGTATGAAAACCAAACACTAGTTCTCTCAATGAAAAGACGCTGTAAAGCTGCAATATAAAACAAGGGTTATCCTACTGCATATTGAATGTGTAAGTGTAACTTTAATCCGTAACTGGAGACATGAATTTCATTACGTGATCAGAGACATAGAATCAAAATGATCCAATGTTATTTTTTTTTTGTCTTTTGTAAACAGCATTGAAATTTATTTTGGAAACGCAATATAGTCTCGAAATCATGTAATTACCAAAATATAAAAAAAAATTATATTAAAACTGTTAAATGTTATAATATTAATTGTTGGAAAGATAATATAAGAAAAACCCTAAACAACCTTTTAATGAGTACTTACTTCGTTTAGATACCATGGGATGACACTGATGTTAATAACTGTTAGAATTAAAAAAACAAAAATGAAGAATACAGTATTTTAAAATATTACCTTAAGAATATTTCTTTATTCTTTTTGCTTTTTACATCATTCAAATGCAACTGAGGCATACGGCTACGCAACATTGTCCACATACTGGTTGTTTACAAGTATGGCATAGAGTAGATGTTTTCCTTTTCAATTTTTGGGAGCAAATGGTATAATATTTTCTAGTAGGTAATTTTCCACTACTATCTGCTTCTACTTTTTCCTCTTCTTTACGAAGTATATTCGCAATTGAAAATCTCACTTGCTGTCGAAGACGGGTATTTGTTAACCCGAGAGTAGTCGCGACATTTTTTAGAACGTTAGTAGTCGCGCTCGGTCCATTTGCCGCCGTTACCAGCAGGCCGAAAACGAAGGGGAAACTTGCCGGTGTTATCAGATGATCGAAAACGGATAACGTAGGGGCAAAATATTGACTGAACTTTAAAAGATTACATCAATTATTCATTTTACAACTTTTTACAGCAATTATTTATTTCGCTTAAGTATATATTCAGATGGCATCTAGATAATTGTTTTTGTAACTCTTTCTTCGTTTTGCATAAATACTTAAAAGTAAATAGTAAATGATTTGATTTAATTTCTGATGTTACTATGAATCAATAATTAGTAGGAAACATTTACGAATATGAATCTAAATTCGTGATAGGTTTTTTTTTTTTTTTTTTTTTTTTTTGGAAGGACAGAATCAGAGTCAGGTAGATTTTTATGATACTCCGGCCCTCTCTATCCATTTAATAAAATAAAATTAATAAATTTAGCATCAATATATTACACTGACATTAAATTGAACAATTAAACTGAAAGTAAAAATGGAACCTATGACATGCAACAGAAAATCAAGTACAATACCACTAACTCACCAGCATATTGCGGACGATTAATTCATTTAAAACATATGAAAAACGATCAAATTTGATGCAATAAACAATCAAAGAAAATATATATATATATATAAACTTTCTGTACAATAATACCATTGAAAAATAATGAAAATGACCAATAATTATGAAATCACAAACACCACATAAACCAAATATTATTAAAAATGTATAATTTTATATATATATATATATATATATATAATAAAGAAAAAGGTAAAAAATACTTAACTGCGAAATTATAAATGTAAATGGTGTAACTACGTTTTATTTATTTATTTATTTTGTGGGGTGCCTGTGTATGTATGAGGGGGGAGAGGAGGGGGCCTCGCAAGATTTTGTGATTAAATGCATTTTTCTAATGAAAATGCACGATTTGTAGTTTTGCTACGTATTTCAGAGTGGGAGCAGCGCCCTTGAATACAAACTCTGGATACGAACTTCGCTTATATAAAGCAAATAATAAATAAGTATCGAAATTATATATTTAATTTAAATACATTTGCAATTGTAGATTTAAATCCTAAGATAGATAAATTATTTTAATTAATAGAATCACTGAAAGTTTCATCTTAATAGGGATGTATTTTACAGCAACTATTTAATTAAAATAAATATTCAATTGTACATTTCATAATAAGGTATTGATGTTATAATTTATTGTTTTATAATAACATTCATTACAATAATAAAAAGAATAAGAAAATTTTCTCCGAAATTATAAATATGCAGCAATAATTTAATTTAAATGAATTTTCTCTCATATTCTGGAAAACATTATTCTGAAAAATAGTTTGAACAATTGATGAAGGACAACAAATTTAAATTTGTCAGATACCATCCCCAAGCCTCTATTGGATTTCATTAATAATAATAATAATAATAAATTATGCGGCATTGTTAAAAAAAACGTGTTTTTACTTACAGTATGAAAATTTAACAATAGATAAATTTTAGAAAAATACTTAAAGTATTTTTTAAAATCATAGTATAAACATTCACTGAATTATCCAAAAGAGATTTTTATTTGCGTAATTTCTAACCTACATTATAAAATTCTCATTATTTTTCTTATTGTACAAATAAATTATATGTATGTTCTTCGCAGATATACATACGACATTTCTGAGAAAATTGTTTTATCTTTCGAATTTGTTTTATTGTACAAAAACGATACTTTTCAGATTTTGGAGATATGGCAAATTTTTTACTGATTCCCACAAAATACTCTTCTCTCTTTTTTAATAGTTTGGCAGTGGTATTGTCTGTTTTCTTTCATTTATATGTTCCGGTAATAAATGGAAAACAAGTTCTTTCAAATAATGATGATGAATTTCCCCTTTTTTCCATATTTAAACGATTATCAATTTGAGAATTTATTCGTGCAATATTTGACAATGAAAAAAAAAAATGTAAGTGGCCATCCATCAGTTTTTTGTGCGAACTGACTTCACAACTAATATAATAAAACAATTTTAAGTCATATTCTAAAATTTAAAAAAGTACTCTATGAACGGGTAAAAGAAAGAAAGACGAAATAACAACAGGCAGCGAGTCCGTACTTCGAAGAAACTTTCCCCCACAGATTTCGCGGAAATGGGAAAGGATGAACTCGAGGGGGGAAAATTCAACTAACGCAAGTGGTCGCAACGCGGTCATTTAGACCGATTGAAACTTAAGAATGCGATAAAATGCTAAGAAATAGCAGGAATGACTTGCAATTTTACTACACAAGAGTGTGAACACTCAAGGTCAGCTACACGGAATTTCGCTATCGTAACTTTAACGGGAAATGAGTTACAGGAAGATAACGAATTTCGGGCGGGGAAAAGACCAACGCGCGACTACTAACGGGTTAACCTCCTTTCTACTCTTCACTGGCAAGCTGC
Source organism: Maratus speciosus (assembly GCA_963932465.1). Lineage (NCBI taxonomy): Eukaryota > Metazoa > Arthropoda > Arachnida > Araneae > Salticidae > Maratus > Maratus speciosus. Next base: position 275,582,948 of record OZ010795.1, on the reverse strand, counting down.
TTTGCGAGGTTTTTTATAAAATAGCCTTGATTTTTTTCTATAGTCTTATGTGATCTGTTAAATAATAAATGCGTTAACTGCACATATCCATAAGGCGAGAAAATACAGCCATTGGCCACCTTCTGGTTCTCCGACCAGTACAATATATGATGCATTTTTCATTTAAGGCATCAACACCAGGTTTGGTATTATTATAAAAAGTGATAATTTCCGGCTTATTGATGCCTGTATCTTGGGATATTGATGAGCGCATAGACAACACTGGCAATACAGCTTTGCCTTTTTTAGAAACATGTGATACCAAGGTTAAATCCTTCGAAAAGTCATAAATTGAACTTCCGACTATTCTGCTTCTGTTTGGAAGGGATTCTTTAGGTATTTCTGTTTGTTTGTATTTAATATTCCAACATAGGTTAAGTTTTTTCCTTCAAAACATTTACAAGCTCAACTGGTGAAAACCAATTGTCTGCTGTTATATTCCTGTTTGTGCCTGCAATACAAGCAGACAAGCGCACAACTGCCTGCGTTGATTTTTTTAACATTATATCTTCTTCTGAAAGTGTCACACAATCAGAATTTTTACCACAATATATATACCCATTGAAGAAGTAATTGATTCTGGCATCAGTTAAAGCCATTATTTTCAGCCCATATTTACACGCCTTATAAGGCATGTACATCTTGAATTTACTCCTTCCTCTAAAACTAACAAACATCTCATCGATACATTTTAAAGTGCCAATACTGAAAGATGGCTGAGAGTTTGTTATTAATTTTTCGAAAATCTCTGATATTAATGCCACTGGATTTTCCCTTAATCATTTTTCTCGTATTTGGGTCATCAAACCTCAAGCATTGGAGAAGAACTGAAAAGCGTTTCACGTTCATGATACACCGGAAAATAATCTCGACCCGTGCCATATGTTGCAAACAGTGAACTGAGATCCTCATGGTTTGATTTAAAAGCAGCTGTGTAAAACAGTAGACGCATAAAGCTGCGTAATTCAACTATATCCAAATCACGCAAATCTGACTTCTCATGATGTTTATAGTTTTGCAGCAAGTTTAAGATTTGTATATTTCACAATTATAAGCAACATATCGATAGAGAAAATGCAGGTCCAGGATTCATTTTCAGTCAACGATATCCGTTGAAAATTAGGACGAATTCCGAGCAACTTCAAAACAATATTGTGCTGAGGCGTCCAGGAATGCGAACTCACTAACGGCTTTTTGGACCACTTGAATCTATTTTTTCCTTTCCCATAGAAATAATTTTTCATGTCAACCACGTCGTCTTCCTCTTCTGAATTTACGTCCGAATTTGCTTCACTTTCTTGTTCGCTTTCTTCTTCATGATCACTTATAATCGTTTCTGCATCACTAATATGAGAGTCATATTCCGACACTTCGCATTCTTCAAACCATTGCATTATAGTTTTTTTCAAAATCAGGATCACATGTTCGAATTTGTTTTCTGGAAGGTCCTGGTTGAGTATTATCCATTTCTTTTTTAAACAACAATATATTATTCTTGACAAAGGAAACGGATTGCAATGCTAAATACGTATAAATTAACTGGTGCGTTGTATATTTTCTCAGTCACAGTTTCAGAGACGCGGAGTCAATCTGACTCCATAAATAGCAACGAAAACTTTGAAAAAGAATAACTCGGATATAGGCGCAAACTTGGACTTCTGCCAACATACTGATAAAATATCTACTTGAAAGTACTGAGGTGATGATTACACTCAAGGACAAAAAACCACGTGATAATCAGAGCCAATGAACAACGCGGAGTCTCCTTGACTCCCGTCTCCAGTTACGGGTTAAAATAAAATGAAATATAAGATAGACCTTATTTTTTGTAAGCGTAACTTTTTTATAATGCAGATATTTTCATTGTTTTTTTTATTAAATTCTACATAATTTCAAAATTTTACTTATCATCAGGATATACACTTTTTACCTTTTATTAGATGAATTTTCTTGGAAGAAATTTAATGAAATTTAGAGCCCTAATTTGCCCATACATTTCAGCTCTATGAAAAAGAAAATATTTCCCGTAAATCCATTGTACGCATTCACGTGGAAAATACATTACAATCTATTGTGTAAAAAATCACTCAAGCAATTCTTATAATATAATGAATATCCCCTTATCTTATTCGAATAAATTGCTTTAGAAGCTATTTTTCATTTTAACATATGTAATTTGGATATTCTACACCTTTCATTGCATAAATTATTTCTTTCATTAAATTTCTGTTTACGAAGTTTTCATACGTGGCTCACAATTCCACATTTCCTTTCATTCATTCTATTATTTTTATAGACAGAATTCATTTTGAAAGTTATGATGCACATTACATATACAAAATCTACCGTAATTTTTTTTAATCGCGAAATATAAAAAAATGAAATATTTTGTCCGTCCTTCAATATATTCCTGTAATATTATTAAGTAATATTACTAATATTTCATGTTGTGTTATGAATGGGTAAGATTTTCTTTACGTAATGTTTTTGATTTTTTCAGGGTTCTGAAATTTATTTAATAAGGATATTCCACAAATTTCATTGCACAGACATATTTCTTGTAGTAAAATAACATTTACAAAATATATTTCATTATTTAATTTCTCTTTCCAATTCATTTTTTAAACAAGAAAACTTCTTCGTAAAAATATAATATAAGTTATGCATATAAATGTTGTTTTACATAGTTTTTCTTCGTACAAGAGAAGGATCTTTTATTAATCGTTTTTGTGAAAATATTTTATGATATAATTATAAAAATTCAAACATAAAATATCACTTAAAGCTTCAAATATTTCCTTATGAATTCCGATTCTTTTTTTTTCCCCTTTTCATTGCGTGTTTTACATAAATTTGATATTTTTTATAAATGTGAAAAAAAAAACTAGAATGCTACACTGTTAAAAATATCCCTGTAAAATTACGGGCAGAGGCCGGAAGCAGAAATTCCAGTTATACTCCGTAAAAAAAAAAAAAAAAAAAAAAAAAAAAAAAAAAAAAAAACAGGCTCATAATTTTGTGCAATTCCTTAAAACAGGACATGATGCACTTTAAAACACAATAACGCTTTACTTACTGTTCCGTAACACGTTAGAAATCATCACAGTATTCGCTTTTTTGACGGGTTAAAAAATGCGTTGCAGTCGCGGTTAAGTGACATTATTTTTCGAAACTTGACTAAAATGAAGGGTTAGTCCCTAGCGGCGGAAAATGTATGGGGTCGCACCGTATTTTTCCTAACAGATGGACTAGAACTGCAAGAATATGTGGATTATCCTTCATTAACCAAGTATATAAAAATATCCCTGTAATATTACGGTCACAAGCCGGCAGCAGAGATTTCAGACACGACCCGTAAAAAAAAAAAAAAAAAAAAAAAAAAAAAAAAAATCAATGCCCGTCATTTTGTGCAGCGCGTAATTTTACGGGGCAATTATATGATGCACTTCAAAACACAAAAACTTTACTTACTGTTCCGTAGCAAGTAGCAAGTTAGATAATCATCAAATAATCGCTTTTTTGGAAGGTTAAAAAATAAGTTACGATCGCGGTTAAGTGACATTATTTTTCGAAACACGAATAAAATGAAGGGTTACACCCTAGCGGAGGAAAATGTATGGACTCGTACCGTATTCTTTTACTGGATCAGACCGTTTTTCATCAAATAAGGCTGTTGCCGTGAAAATTGAAGAGCAATCGCTCATAAATTTTCAGTTTTTTGTGAGAGTGTACCAGTTAATAAAATAATAAAGGTTTTGTTATATCTAAAACGTTAGTGAGTGATATTTCGTGAAAATGAAAGCACAAGCTATGGAATATTATGGAGGAAGTGAGTTTCAAATATCGTCTTATACAAAATTTTCAAATTAGTGATTTCTGTATCCATTTATTTTAAGGGGAAGGTAGACGTATTTTATTTATTTTTTCATCACAGACATGTGAAATTTTGCGGAAATATACATTTCACCTTAAGTATACTGGACACTTTAAAAGAAATTTCCAATCTCATTATAATTTTAAGATTTAAAAGAAAAAAAGACCAAATATTTAAATTGCTCCATGCGTCATCAATTTTTAGTTATTTCTTCGATTTTGCATTTTAATCACTTAAAACCCTATTACGAACAAATCTGTGCATCGATTTTATAATCCCTTTAATAGTTAATTATTTAGTGATATTTTTGTGTATTCGATATCGATTTTAATTAAAATTTTGCCTTTTAATATGTTAAAAATCAAATTTACTTATCTTAATGAAGTTGACTTTTCAAAATGCATGCACAGTTTCTTTGTAAGTAATATCAAATTCTTCCTTATACATTTCATGAGTTTTGATTAAAAAAAAATATGATGCATGGATAATTTCAAAAATCTAAAAACGCTGAAAAATCAGTTTTGAGAAAAACAAATTTAAAGTATATTAAAGGGCCAAAAAATTGTTTGTGAACAAAATTCAAATGCTTGTAACTTTGCGAAACATTATCGCATTTGCATGCGGTTTTTTACAAATAATTTAGAAGAAACTGGAAAATAATAATATGTACAAAATTATTTTTCGATTTTTGCGTCTATTTCAACTTAAATAAAGGTCCACGGCCCCCTTAATGGTAAACATGCACCGGAAAAACACAACAATCTGCAAAAAAAACTAGTTTTATCTTGTATTCCTGCCATTGTAAAATCTTGGTTAACAATTAAAACCTATGGACGCGTTTAGATGGTTTTCGCGATTTACCGAAATATTTATTTTTTGGATAAGGTAAGTTTTGAAACTCACGTCCTCAAAAATACTGTTTCTAAAAATAATATAGATAATTTCTCTGTAAATCTGTCATTAATGTATTGCAATTTAGTTTGGAAACACGAAGATGATGTTTTTAATTATTGAATATGATTTTGAAAATATTGCGAATCTAGTCGTATAATAAGTTTCCTCACAGGTTAATTGTTAAGTGAGTGAGGGGTACGCAGCCAAGAAATATTAGTTTTTTGTACTCAGAAACAAAAGTTGCTGTTTAGGAAAACATAGGTACTACGCATTGTGCGGAAACTTTATTTTATTCAAAAATAAAGTTATCTCTATATTTGTACTTTTTTAAAAATATGTTTAAAAAAATAATCGCTCAAGAAAGAAGAAATGTGGTGTTCAATTTGAGAATTTCTGCTTTAGATGGGTGACGAATACCGCAGCAAGTAACTTTATATGTTACATTCTTAGAAACAAATATTTCTGTTTAGGAAAAACATAGGCACACATTGTTTGGGAACTTTATTTTATTCCAAAATAAATGTATCTTTATATTGGTAAATTATTGAACAATAACTTTTTTTAATGTATTTAAACATAATCTCTAAAGGGAGGAGAAATATGCAGTCCAATTTTAGAGCAGACCAATTTAAGAATTTCTACCAAATATATAGTAAAAATACTTTTCATTACATGAAACAAAATGCAATTACTCCATTCATTTTGCACAAATTTTAAATAAAAATAATATAATCTATTGAAAACACTAATATTATATTGCTCAAAACATTTATCTTTTTATTTCTGTCACTTTCATTAATAAATTATTCACAGTAACTATTATTCAAATGTAAGTATTCGTCTAAAATTTAGACACTCCGTAATATAAACTATGAATGATATTATGTAATATCTTCAAACGAGAATAAAATATAAATTTGTTATATTGATACATAAAATGCTTAGTAACAAAAAACTTGTTATAATAATATACTGAACAGTTGATTCTCGTTCAACAAAAGTCGAATGCGAATGGGGTCGCCGGATGAGAACACAGCTGAATGCTAATGAGAACATCACTTAACGTAAATTCCTCTACTAAGTGTTTGTGATACATTTCCATGCATATTCAAATTAGTTATTTGACATTCATATCAAAAGGCAGCTGATTCCGAAACATGAACTCATTCCACGCTAAGCATATCTAGAGAATACTCTTCACGATACAAGTATAATTTCGGACCACGCAAAACACATATAATCCAAACCAACTTAATGCTTGAATAATGTCAAATTCTAAAGGTAATGACATAGAATACTTGAAAGATTTCATAGCAAGCTATAAATTTATGCTTTTTTGCTTGATTAAAATGTTTCTAATGAAATCTTATCCAGTAAAATATTTTATTTATATGATTTTAATCTAGTTTCTACTTACACAAGAATATAAAAAAGTTAAACGTAATAAATATTTCAATATTATAATTATTGGATAAATTTCAGAAGAATTTCCAAAAAGAAAAATGTTCAAGAAAACGTGAAAAATGAAAAAAAAATGTATATTTCTATATATTTTATAAAAATAAGGAAAGCGAACAAATTAAAATGAGGAAATCAAAATTTCACTTCGCTCTGTAGAGGAAAGTCATTGCCTATTTTTAATAACCCCATTCTGTTTCCTATTATAGAAGAAAACATATATGATAAGAAACATCGTTTATTTTTTAAGAGGGTACAACTAAGACTGTGATAATGCTAGTTTTTTAGTTATTGTACCATCCAACATTTTCGGTACATTTCTGTCACATTTTTAGATACATGTTCACATTTTTAACATACTGATGTCTATTATCATCCTAATAAGAAAATTTTAAAGGCTTTTTTTTTTTTTTTTTTTTTTTTTTTTTTTTTTTTTTTCTTATAAATGGTCGTCACTCAATTAAGTGCATTGCGATTCAGTGCATTGTGAAGAGAGTAATTCTGAATTGATTTACTAGAACCGAATTCTGAAATGTATAAAGGAAATACGATACTTTGGTTCACAGTTAGTAGTGGTCATGTTTTTCCACGTCCAAGCTTTTTTCCGTAACTGAAACGCAATACATTCGAAAATGCTTTTATAATTCAAAGCGTCCAAATCATCCAAAGACGCATTTTTTTCTGTGTACGATAAAACTTCCATCTCCATGTTTTTACTTTTCAAACATATATTTCTGTACAGATATTCTACGTATCTTGTTGTTGACTGATATTCCTTCGCATAACTTCTTACAACTGTGTCTTCAAAAAAAAAAAAAAATACTCAATTTCCCAACATTTTAATTACTTGAAACTGTTTTCTCTTTCATTGAATTTATGTAATGTAACCATGGATATTCAAAGTATAATTTATTTTAGTTTTATTAATTGAAACTAGATGCAATCAAAATGCATCATAAAAATTTAAATAACATTTTTCAACTCTTTCTGTAGAATGAATTGTAGAAAAATGAAATGAGCAATTTCAAGATACTAATATTATTTTAAAAATATATAATATTTTTAATTACTTGCATAGAAATTGTCCTTTAACATAACTTAATATATATATATTTGTTTCATTTTACTATGTGAAAAAACAACAACAAAAGATTTTGGAACAAAATAAATAGACTGTTCAACCCTCTCGCTGCGTAAGTAATTCTTCCCGATGAGTGTCTTTTACAGAATTTCTAATCTTTTATCACCGGTTTTTTAAAGCAGAATTTTTTGACTACCGTAATCGGGGAAAATGTCCTGATTAAATCAGACAAAGTTTTCGCTAAAAAAATTACTGGTGGGAATACCTAAATAGTATTAATTAGACGGTAAAATGCACGCCCGAATATTTCTCGGGTTGCGCAGCGAGAGGGTTAATGTAGTTAAATATTTCATAGTGTCTATTTTTTTATTTAAATATACATTTACAAATTTTAAGACGTTATATTTGATGAAAAAACAATTTTTCTGAAAATAATGATGTGAAATTCAAAGACATTAGTTATGAGTAAGAATTTAGTACATAAATTCATAAAACATTTCGCATTCAGTAGTGTAAAAATGGGCTGAAAAACGTTTCGCGTAACAGTTACCGTAAAAAGTAAAATATTGGACATAAAATTATGATTTAACATCTTGAAGTGCTGTTGGTTATATATGACCCACTTAATTTTAATTACCAAATGCCGCATTGGCACCAGAAGTTTTAAATAAAATTTTGCGTTTATAATGTACGTGAATAAAAATATTTACTTATTTTTCAACGAATTTGTACGCAAAACTTGTTATATTTCAATACTTTAAAAAAATTAACAACTGAAGTAGTTTGCCCCTGAAACGGTTAAAACCATTTTTTTCATGTGAAATAGTTTAATTCTTTAATACGCTTCTTACACGTTAAAGGAAGCTTTTTTTCGTAATCTTAAAACATTTCGGGATCAATAAAATGTCGAATTGTAGTAACGTGAATAAATAGCAGAGGAGTATTTACATTTAATTACCGCAAAGTATTTGGAAAGATTCTTTTATCAGTGTGCAAATATTTGATGCCTTTTTTATAAGAAAGATTTTATATAAAACGTAGATTTTATTGTACACAAAAAGAATTCGAATTATTTTTATGTTCTTTCCGGTTGCATTTACAGGCCTCAGTATTCTTATACTACATTTAAACCTGTTTTAACAGAGCCTGCCTGTATTTTTTAAAGATATTTTTATATATGAAAAGAACAAAATGTAATGATAATATATTATTCCAATACAAAGCAAAATAATAGCCAATATTTTTCATCTTGAATAAATTTTGTCTCTATTAATATCATCAAATATTCAAAAGAAAAACATAATTGTTCTAATAAGAAAGGTATTTTAAAAGATTTAAATTAAAAATATTTATTATATACGGTGCCCTGGGGTAATAACGCCAGGGTGGGTAATAACGCCAAATGCCAATATTAAGCGTAATTATGAAGGTATCCAAAAAATCGCACCTATGGGATCTGCTCAGAAGTGTTCTGGGTCATCTGAATGACAAACAGCCGCTAAAAGTTATTTTGTTCGATTTGTAGATCTTATCGCCGGAAGAAGCACGTAAGAGTCAACTCCCGATCTAAAATTTGAGAGGTAAGTTCTGTGATCTGAAGACTATATATATATATATATATATTAGAAAATACTTTATTACACAAATTTGTAGTATATTTCATGTACTTTCACAATCTTGAGGAAGATTTTGGATGTGTTCGCGAGGCAGCTTGTAGTTTAAAATATACTGCTCAATAAGTATGCCGGGGTAATAACGCCATCCATTGGCATTATTACTCCGGTTAATTCTTTTCAGTCCTGGAATTACATCGGAAGAGGATTTGTTTTTTATTTTGTGCACGAGAGACCATTATTGTCATTGTTATAAACCTAAAAGGATACAGAGACGTTTGTGTGCCATAAGTGCTGCCAATTTTTTCATGTCAGAAGAATAAAATATCAAATGATTATTACTGCATCCTGATATTGGAATTAATGCTAAGTAAAAAAATTTGTCAATTTCTGGTTCTGTAGAGTTTGTATCTTTAGAATTGGACAATTTACATGCCATTATTCCTGCTTATTTTATAGTTCTATTTGCATGGCGTGCCAAATAGCATGGGTCAAGAAATCACGCCATTACATTTTATGAATACATATCTGCAAAAATATTCTTTCTTGGATTCATAGTCAAAGGCTGCTGTATCGTACCATATATTTGTTTGAAAAAAATATCTAAAACTAAGCCGTGAAAATTGGTAGAAACTTAACGTGGCGTTATTACCCCATGACAACTTACTTTTATATTTATCATTTAATTTTTCATAATATTAATGGTTTTAGTTATTTTTTAACATATTTGAATTGTATAAGGTAAACTTCCCTACATTCATACCACGACATACTCAAGCAATTGCGTCTCCTATGAACAACTTTAGATTGCGGACTGAGAACCAACCACTGTGTATATTTGACCTACTTCCGCATCAATATTGAGAGAAAATACAGACCAACAATTGCGCTCCGACCTTGCGCATAGTGCGTCTATTCGAAACTAAAATCTTAAATCACAGTAAAAAATTTCCGGGCATGTTACATGTGCATCATATCGTGCACCATACTACAAGAATTTTCTTTTTTTTAAGTAGCTGCCACAATTTTCAAATTATTGAAATTTAAAATCAGACATTCTACACTGATTACACTACCCAACAAAAAGAATATTTTTGTCAGTTTCCTGGTTCTAGATAGTCAATTCTTACTAATTTTGGGTTGAAAAAAACGAATATCTAAATGAAATTTTTTTATTAGCTCTTGTTTAAAGATACAATACAGCCCACTGCAGAAAGGCACACAACATCCCACACATCGATTTAAAAGGAAATTGAAGAAGAAAAAAATTCATATGTAATAAATACAATACAATAGGCATGTTTCATTAAACAATGTTCATTTTTTAGAAAGCAGTGATTGTTTTTAGCCTATTCTTTCAAACGTTTCCTTTTGAATTGCCTCTTGTATGTCAACGCCGGAGCATCTCTTGTAACAGTCCAGCAGTAGTCGGCCAGCATTGACTCTTCCCAACGACCCTGATATCTGCGTTCCATTACAGAGATATCTTTGCGAAACCTTTCACCGTGCCCATCGCTTACAGCTCCACCGTTTTTAGGGGAAAAAATCAAGATGGGAGTTAAGGAAATGAAGTTTCAGAGATTTGTTGCATCCAAGGTCATGGTACTTTTGTAGGAGTTGTTTCACGAACTGTTGATCGTTCTCGGCTTTTCTGTTGCCTAGAAATCCTCGTACCACACCTTTTAAGGTTTCCCAGGCTGCTTTCTCTTTCCCTTCCAAAACTTTATCAAAAGCAGGGTAATTCATTATTGTGCGTATTTGAGGGCCCACAAAGATTCCCTCTTTAACCTTTGATTAGTCAGTCTTGGAAATTTCGCTCTAAGGTACTGGAAAGCCTCTCCATCCTTGGTCGTGACTTTCACGAAGTTCTTCATTAATCCCAGCTTAATGTACAGGGGTGGAAGCAGAATGTTTTTTGGACCAACTAGAGGCTCATTTTCGACATTTCTCTCCCCGGGATTTAGATTTCTTGAAGGCCATTTATCTTTTATGCAGTGAGAGTTTCTATCTCGACTGTCCCAAAAACACAGAAAACAGCAGTACTTGGTATAACCTAATTGCATTCCCAGGAGTAATTACTTTACCAATTACTTTCAAGTCACCACAAATCTGCCATTTATGATCCTCGTATTTGATTGACTCTAAGTAATTTCACGTTCCCGTAAGTTTCCTGCATGTGAACGGAATGTCCAATGGGAAAGGATGGAATAACGTTGTCGTTGTGTAGTAAGACTGCTTTTAAACTAAGTTTGGAAGAGTCTACAAATAACCTCCACTTCCGTGGATCATGAGTTATGTCCATGGAATTCATCAAACCATTAACATCAGTACCAGCAAACCCATGTTCTTTCTTCTCAAAGAAATGAAGAAGATTCTTGTGACGAGTCCTGTATTCTGTGATCTTGACTTCTGGTTGGAGTAGATGCCATTGCTTCAGTCTTGATGCTAGAAGCTCTGCTTTCTCCTTAGGCAAGTCAAGATCTCTTACGAGATCATTCAGTTCTGTCTGATTTAGTCTGTGAGGCTCATTCAAATCTTCTGCCTCGAAATATAGGTCATGAGAAGTCCCAGGTCTAGTGACTTCTTCTTCTACAGCATCATCCTCTTCAATCTCATAATTTTGAGGTGGTTCAGGAATTGCAGATTAGTCGAGTGAGGAACGGGCCGAATGGCGGATGTAACACAGGGATACTGTACCGATTCCTTCTTCTTTTTTGTCCAATCTCGATTCATGGATGGCGTCATGCAGAAATAACAATTATCAACGTGGTTTCTTGACTCACGCCAAATCATGGGTATAGCAAACTTCATTTTTCGTTTCTTCCCATTCAGTCACTCTCGCAGTCTAACTGAGCAAGAATTACAACAAACATGTGGGGCCCAAGGTTTATCCTGGTCACCTACCTTCATACCGAAATAATGGAAGTCAGCTGTCTTTACAACTGGGCTAATGGTTCGCTTCTGGGCTTCAAAAGTTATTTCACTACAGATGTAACAAAAGTTGTTGACCTTTAGTTGTAAGGCGAATAGCAGAGAATGTCACATGAATCGTGCACTGTTATCTTTTTTCATACTACTGACGCTCTCACCGGTTCAAAAGACGGTCAGTCCCAGGGAAGGTGTTTCCATCTGCTGAGGAAAAATAACGTCAAAAAGATTCCACACGGAGAATGCAGTTGAGAGGAATTACAGCTATTAGGAGTACCAACTTCCGAACATTCAATTTCCCATAAAACAGCCATAGTGAAATTTCTCAAGTTGGTTCCTATCTTGAAAACAAGAGCTAATCTCAACTTTTTATGTTGATTTTCGTGTTTAGCGAGACAAAATACTTCGGAAATAACTATTTTCGAGCCCGAAACATTTTTGATGTTGGGTAGTGTTATCAAACATTAAGGAAAAGTCCCAAAATGCTAATTTGCAAATAGCGAACACTCAAAAGGAAATAATATAATTCGAGTAATTACTATCTCTACAACACGGCTAGCCCATATAACATCTCATTCATGTCACACATGGTCACAAGTGCCACAGTCACTACGGTGAAGCAAAAAAATAGGAAATTCTATACATCTCATTATGAGTCTCAAAGGATCACTATATGTGACTCCACTGAGAAGCCAACGTGACTGCTGCTTTGTGACGAGTCACCAGGTGATTTACAATGTAGTTAAATTGTGACTCTCATGTGACTGTCAATTTGATACTCAATTTCATAGTCATCATGAACGTTGCATTATAAGTCATCAAATAATATCATATTATAGTCACATGGAGAATTTTCTCAAAAGAGCACAATGGTGACTTCACAGTAGTCTCTCTGTCACCTGAAAGTAATCATGTGACTTTAATGTGATATTATTTGGTAACTTATCACAATGCAGCGTTCACGATGACTTTGAAATTCAGTCAACAAGTGACAGCCACATGAGAGTCACAATGTAACTACATTGTAAAGTCATATGGTAACTCGTCCCAAAGCAGCAGTCACAGTGACTCCTCAGTGGAGTCACATATAGTGATCATTTGAGACTCATAATGAGATATATGGAATTTCCTATTTTTTTGCTTCACCGTAGTGATTGTGACATTTGTGACCATGTGTGACATGAATGAGATGTTATATGGACTAGCTGTGTTGTAGAGACAGTAATTACTTGAATTATATTATTTCCTTTGGAGTGTTCGCGTATTTGAAAATTAACATTTTGTTACTTTTCCTCAATTTTTGATAACCAGTGTATTTTACGTCAAGAGGTATATATATACATATATATATATATATATATATGTGTGTGTGTGTGTGTGTGTGTTTAAAAAATGTAATGAACATTTTTGCTGCTGACAATATAAAGCTCCAGTGCTATATGTACAGTTAAAATTTTTGCACAAGACATTTTTTTATAATTTTGAAAGTCACATTATTTGACAGTTTTTTTTAATTATTATTTCAGAATATCAGAATGTAACAATACTTGAATATTAATTATGTGAATTATCACATTGCTACAAAGCGTAAACCAACTTAGTGAAAAATGTCCAAGCCTGGAATCGAACCCGGGTCCCTGGAATAGATCTCCAGTGCTCTACCACTAAACCACAAGGATGATGTCCAGCTTGGCATTTCTCACTTATATAAGTCGGTAAGGCTGCTACTGCAGCACAAGATGGAGAAGTCTTCATGAGCACACATTCTAGCGACGTAACATGAGATGCAAATAAACAAATTTCACTGCTGGAATGTAGTTGAAAAATTAATTAAAATTGTATATTCACCGATGCTGGGTTTATTTGCGTCTCATGTTACGCCGCTAGAATGTGTGCTCATGAAGACTTCTCCATCTTGTGCGGCAGTAGCAGCCATACCGACTTAAATAAGTGAGAAATGCCAAGCTGGACATCGTCCTTGTGGTTTAGTGGTAGAGCACTGGAGATCTATTCCAGGGACCCGGGTTCGATTCCCGGCTTGGACATTTTTCACTAAGTTGGTTTACGCTTTGTAGCAATGTGATAATTCACATCATTAATATTCAATAATTTCAAGCGTAATTTCACTGCTGGAATGTAGTTGAAAAATTAGTTAAAATTGTATATTCACCGATGCTGGGTTTATTTGCGTCTCATGTTACGCCGCTAGAATGTGTGCTCATGAAGACTTCTCCATCTTGTGCTGTAGTAGCAGCCTTACCGACTTATATAAGTGAGAAATGCCAAGCTGGACATCGTCCTTGTGGTTTAGTGGTAGAGCACTGGAGATCTATTCCAGGGACTCGGGTTCGATTCCCGGCTTGGACATTTTTCACTAAGTTGGTTTACGCTTTGTAGCAATGGGATAATTCACATCATTAATATTCAATAATTTCAAGCGTAATTTCACTGCTGGAATGTAGTTGAAAAATTAATTAAAATTGTAACAATACTTCTTGTACAATCAGAAATCGCTCTAAAACAACGGATATTTAAGGATCTATACTTAAAATAGTAACTATTCTAAGTATTCATTGAAAAATTATGCTGATTAATGTTTGAAAATTAAAATTATAAAAACTTTTTCAGTTTTATCTTTTTGCTCGATAACTTAAAGTAGAGATTTCAAAACCAGAATTGCCAAAATAATAAATCTGTTTTTGCAATAGTTTAAAAGATTTGGCTAGGAAAAGATAAATTTTATTGATATGTACTGCATTTCAACACTTTAGAAGAAAGATAAATGTTTCTTGATGTAGGGAGAATGGCTACAAATATATAACATAAACTAATAAATGATTCACGCGTGCTCAAAACTTTTCATTTGTCTCTAGAAACTTCAGAAACTAATAGATTTTAAGTAACATTTCTTAAACGTTTTTTGCCGACTGTAATTTTCAGAAATGCTATGAATTAGTGTATATATAAATTCTCTCAATGCGGCATTAACAAGAAATATTTTGTTTTCGGAAGCTACCAGTTTGCAAGTAAGTAATTTCAGCTTTGTAACCGATTTGTTCATGCAAAAATAAAAAAATAATGTACGTTTTACGCTGTCTATTTGTCATGAACATGTTTGTTAAAAGTTAAAATGTTTATTTGAGATTCTGTAGTATAGAAAATGTTGGTGGTCTATAAAAAATAGTGGCTAGAAAACTCCAACTACTATTTTGTAAAAACTTCACAAAGTTCTTTAAAATTACTGGTAGCAAGAAAAATATTTGTATCAGAATGTTTTCTTTAAATAACGGAAATCTTTTGTTTTCTGTAATTTCTCTTGAAATTACCAGGCATTTAGAAATCATAGGTACTAGTACAGCTCATATTCAAAATATTAGAATAATTATCTTTTGGTAATTTAATGTATTTTAATGAAAATATGCTAAGGATAATTTTTTAGAGAACTTATTGTTGATTAAACTTTTTTGTTATCTTAAACTATTATATCATATTTGAAAAGATTATTTGAAAAAAAAAATTGAAAAGTGAAAATATTAGAATATTTATTAAAGTGGTTCAAAATATTAGAATATTTCACATTAATTCTCCTTTAATTATCAACAATTCATAACTGATGTCATCTTTGATTAAATTCAGAGGATTTTATTTAAAATCAGTATTCATCTTGCAGTTTGTTTGCTTTTTCGTCTTAAAATGGGTCGTGTAAGTGATATTCCTGAATATATTAAACTTCGTATGGTTGATTTGTATCGACAAGGTAAAAATCAATGTGATATATGGAATTATTTACATTATTCGCAATCAAGCATTTGTAAAATACTAACACAATATTTAAAAAACGGAAATTTTCAAAATAATCGCCGAAAGTCGGCCGAAAACCAAAAACAACTACTAGAGATGACAAGATACTGAAGCGTATAGTTAACAAAAGCCGTTTTCAAAGTGTGCTATTCTTGCACCGAAAAGGGTAAGAAGAAGGAGTTGAAGTTTTTACAACGACAATATTAAGACGGCGCCATAAATTAAATTTTGAATATCTAATAAGATTGAATTGGTGAAAATCAAGACGTTTAGGGAGCGGAGAAGATTGGAAAAATATATTATTTAGTGATGAAAGTATGTTTTGTGTTTCATATGGTAATCAAGGAATTCGAGTTTGGAGAATTAAGCAAGAACATTTGATAAATAATGCCGTAAACGTTCCGTAAAATTTGCTGCTAGTGTCATGATTTGGGGTTGCATGAGTGAGAAAGGACCTGGAATGTTATGCATCGTCTACGAAAAGGTTAACTCTAAGATATATCAAGAAATTTTGGAATATTACCTGATTCCATCATCAGAAGATTTATTTAAAGATGTTTTCGTCTTTCAGCAAGATTTAGCGTCACCGCATACCTCGGTGTCAACTAATAATTTGTTCCGCCAACTCACTATTGAGGTACTTCCTTGGCCACCAAACTCACCAGACCTTAATCCCATCGAAAACTTATGGTATAAAATGAAGAAAAATCTCCAAGAAAATTCTCCTCATGTAGAACTGAGTTAGTGGCACGTATAAAGTCTATTTGGGCTAATATTGATAGAAATGTTTCCTTGTATTATGCAAGATCGATTGTACGCTGTTATGAAAGCTAAAGGAGTGCTACAAAATATTAACTACCATTTACTTCATGTTCATAAGGTAATATTGTTGCGTAAATTAAAATATTCTAATATTTTGAACCAATTTAAATTTTATTCTAATTTTTTGATGAATTTCAGAAAGCTGTATACCTAAAATATTGTACTGTATTTTATATTTTGTAAAGGTTAAAATTTTATCTAAACATTCCAGATTTAATTTATAAGAAATTTAATTGCATGTACTTAGTATCAAAAATAAATAAATAAAAATAATTTTTTCCTATTACTTTTTCTCAATTATTCTAATATTTTGAATATGAGATGTAATAGTTTATATTTCTATTCCGTAAAACATATTGCTATTTTAAGAAGTATTTCCATTTTTTTTTTAATATAATGATTTATAAATCTATTTTACTGCATAAAATACACAGTAATGTTTTCGTCCTTATTTCGAAATGTATTTTGTACAAGATGCCGAACATAAATTTTATTTTTTAATTTGTCTTGCGTTGACTGGTATAGGAAATTTCATTTCAATCAATCATGTATAATTCAAATGCAGAATATTTTGCCCTTAATGTCAAATGATTTAGCAATTTTAGTGTTAAAGGATCTCCATTGTGAAACAAAATGAAATATTAATATCGATGTTATCTTAAATATTCGTTGTTTATTGTTTATTGGTTTGAAAAGTGTTGTATTAACATTATCAATCACTTCGGTTATGTGTGCTGTCAAATAAGATTAATGAATTATTATGTAGGAATGTATAACTGGCATTTCCATTTGATTTAAATTGATAATGTAAGTGTCATTATAATATTATATATTTATATGTCTATTGCTATAGATTAATTTTCCGGACAAATTCGAAAATTACGCTTATCACAGATTATTAAAAAATTTTAGAAAAAGAAACTGAATTTTAATGACTAATTTTATAATTAAATCTAATGTATTTAATAAAATGAAATTGACAATTTAAGCAAAATTTACCCGCCTAAATCAAGAACATTTTCATATTAGCTTTGAATAATACGGTATAAACGTATTTATGCAGTAGAATATAATCGATTTCTGTATGCAATAACCAAATAATAATAATTCACCTCTATTTAGGAACACATGCAAAAAAAAAGAAATATTAAAATCCAGTTCATAAATTTAGGAGATTATAATTTGAATGTTATGCAGAAAATATCGTTTTATATATGCAAGCATTTCTTTAACAGTGTAAAAATGACATTCATGTTATATAGAAAAATACGATTGCTCAAAAACATGACGGTAAATTGAAACATCATACGTAATTTAGAGGTTGATTAAACGTAATCCACATTAGCAGAATCCAATCTGCTGGGTTGTTAGCATGTAATCACCCTGTCACAACAGAAAGAGTTTTATGGAGTTCACTTTAATCTTCTCGGTGTTCATCTAAACAATATGTTGATAAGTATTTAAAACTGACGACCACATAACTGATGCATAAATTACAAGCTACAGATATTTTGTAATTATACTGAATATTTTGAATTAAATGCTATTTATAATCCATATGTACCTAATATTAGTCCAGTGGAATTTACTTGCACAATCTCTGTAGGAAATCTGTAAAAAATGTGGAACTATCGAGCGAAATGGATTTGGCTAAGAAGAGTGGTAGTTACGATTCTATTTCCATTACTTAATGAATTTTAATTAAAAATGAAATTATTTCATTAAAAATATTAAGTATTGTATTGTTCGTGCCTTTCAAATTGTAGCACGTCTACTTTGAAACTAAAGATAAAAGAAAAGTTTTTTTGAAATGTTTAGCACATTTCTTAATTATGTGGTGTTAGTATGGAACTTTTTCCCTTTAATGAAATTGTTTACTGCTTTTTTGTATAATGTTATTCAGTAAGACATACAAGATGTACACACATTCAGTGCTAATGTATACGTCGAGTATAAATAAGTTTTATTATTATTATTATTGTAAACTTGTACACACTTCTACGTTAATGTACAAGTCGAATATAAATAAGTTTTTTTGTATAACCTATATCTAAAGATGTATTTATTCAGAAAACTGATACAACATTCTAATGAAAAAAGTAAAGCTGAAGGTATCAAGTTTTTAAATAAGCATTGTATTAATATAAATGTCCGTTTCTGTACAACAAAATGTGTTTTTTTTTATATTTTTCTTCATTATACATGACACTCCAATTGTTTTTTCTTTAGGAGAGTGATATTGAGATTTTTTCTAAATTTTAAAACAACTAAATTAACTTAAAATATTATTTTAAATTAGACTGAATATGAATGTATATGGAAAAAATAATTAATTCTATATCTATTTTTTTATTTGAATATGATTTAGGGATGATCTGAGTATGTTTATGTTTTAGAACACTGCCACTAATATAATGTCTTTAATACATAAAACCAGCAATGGGTAATTTCCGTATTTGTATCTGTTTTTTTTTTTCATTTTCAATATGAGTCTGATATGTTTAAGTTTCTTCCAATAATAAAAAAGAATTTAATAGAAATCCCTGTGTTACATAAAAATGTCAAAATATATTTCGGATTTTAATTGTAATCCAGTGGAATATTTGAATAGAAAAGGAACTGGATTTCATATATTATTCATAACACGATTTCTATCATTAAAGTTGTTTCTTCTTCCAAATTCGATTTGTGAATTTTATTTAAAAAAAAAATCAATGTAAACTTTTCTGGTATCATTGTAAACATTCTCACTAAGCGTGTTTGTTGATCTGCAAACATAAATAACGTCTGACAAATAATGAAAAGGAGATGTTTTAATTAATTAAATACTGGTACAAAGTTCTATAATTAAAATGATCAAATTAAATGTTGAAGTTACAAAATGACGTATATAAGTTCATATACAATGTTTAAAAATATGGGGGAAGCAAATAAACAAATAAAGAAAACCATGCAAGACAGATATGCATGTGTATAAAATTGGAAGTGTACAATGCAGAAAATAAGACACTAAAATATCATGCATTCAGACCAATTTGAGAAACTGTAAATGACAAAAATATGTTGTTTAAAGAGAATGATAGATTCTGCATATGATGTGTTGTCCTCTTGAACAAGTAAGACTGAAACATAACTACATTCGACAATAAACACACCTTGAATGCCAGTCTTGCCTGTACATATGACTATTAGCTAGTTTTCTTGTGCCAATAGAGGTTTTGCATCATAAGTAATTGTTTAATTGGCATACCAAGCGCTATTTGTAATTTCGATCTTGATATTTTTATTATCCAATGAAAGATATAACATAAACGAAAATATCTTATGATAAGTTGCAAGCAATATTTTAACAATAGATATCCGACGTTGGAGAATTTGTTTTAGCAGAAATCAAGGGGGAATTGAATTGCTAAATGTAATAAATAATGGGAATCAATGCAGAGAAAGATCATTTTTATTTTATTTTCATTTACAGTCAACAAAATTAAACAAAAAAATCATACAACAAGGCATAGATGTTGAAGAAAATATCCAACAAGAACAGAAGATTTTTTAGAAATTTCATTTTTTTTTTCATATATTGAAATGATATATTTAAATAAACATTAAAAACAACTCACATAACCCAATAAAAATCCATTTTACACAATTGCTGTCCGTTGATCGTAATGTGTGAGATTTTTTTGTGCAGTTCTGTATATCATTTACCAACCTGGTAATAACCTAAAAATTTAATATTTTTAACATGCATATCACAGATGAAAGCGTACATTCATTAGTTTTGGCTCATAGGCAGTCCTTTAACTATTTTTTTTGAGTGACTCTGTAACAAAATGAGAAATTCTTCGTACCCAAACACCAAATGGAATTTTTTTGCGTATTGTACATTAGTGAGATATATCAATGCCTTCATGTTTAAAATAGTGTCACATTTTTTCCATATGTCATAATGTGTTTGAATATTTTCGTGTGTCCCTGTAAACAAACGATAATGTCTACTAACTTTGTATCCAATAGAATACATGTTGCCATACAACTCATTGGTGCATATCATTTTTATTATGTTTGAAACCGAGTAACAGAATTAAAATTCTCTAAAAACAAATTTTGCTTACCGAGTTTAATGTAATGGAATACATTAAGATGTCACTGTAAACGAATAATCTCAACTTATTATATACTCCTTAGAAAACTTGCTGTTGTCAACCTCAGTCATGCATATCAGTTTTAATTTGATTGAAATGTTTAAAATCAATGAATTGTAACTTAAAACGCATTTCCCTACTCAGGATAATGTAACGGAATACATTTCAGTTACCCGTGTAAGCTAATCATAAATGGTACAAGCTTCATTTTCAGTAACGAAAATGCCAATGGAAAGCTACTTAATATGTATCAAACACATACCGATCTAAGTTCTGTATATGATAGAATATAGTGTGAAAGTATTTTTTTTCTTGTCAATGCAAAGTAACAAATAAGTTATGTGCATTTCATATTGTACAATAAGAAACGTCACCAGCAATACATACAAATTTTAATATGTTTGAAAATGTGTATTATTAAAATTCAAATAATCTTTCCCCATAGTGTACAGTGTAACATAATCATTTCCTACCCGTAGGTGTGTGACAAATATTCATCAATTTATACTCTACAGAAATTTTGTTGTGTTGCATCTCAATAGTACAAATAAATTTCATTGTTTTTCAAATAATGTAAATTTATTAAAATAATTTTAACTGTAGACGGATTTTAACGGAATTTTCGTGTGCCCCTGTAAAAAAACTATAAATTTTACAAATTCCATTTATAATTGAGAGCATCCTGTTGTAGTAAAACTCAGAAACGTATACTAAGCTCATGGTAATCCAAGACTTTTTACGGGTGTTAAATCGCGCATAGACAGTTAAACACGCAGGCAGCGAAACCTACATCATAATCACTTTTCAACAGCGTTGGAAATTGTTGAAAATGTTTAAAGTTATACTACGACAAAAAGCAGGAATGCTTTAATTGAAACAGATTAAAACTATACTTATGAAAGTCGCGCGGTGTCGAAGCTGGGTGCATTCAAAAAATTTTATGTAACGTTAATCCATATATTTGGTGGCAGCTGCTCTGTCCCTATTTTATTCCGTATTTAACCAATATAACTACTGTTACGTTACACTAATGCGTTATATTACACCAGTTGTATCAGTTTAAATTTCATCATTATATGAGTTAAATAAATCCATAAAATTGAAGGCAGCATGTTGCCAACAATCTTATGAAGAAACAGCACAGAAATTTCTTTTTTGCAATGTGGGACACACCCGATTAATAGTCGTATTATTAATTTTGAATTTATAGATGACATTTGATTATTGTTTTCATGTGTTAGTAAATAACATTTGTTTTATCAATAACGTACCAAGCATGTTATGTAAATTCAATTTTGTACATCTAATTAAAGAAACGGTTGGTTGGTTGTATTTATGACGGCCAATTATCTGCACGAAGGATATGGGCCCAGGGGGGGAGTGCCCTTCGTGGGGGTCTTTCTAAGGGAGCCTAACCCGTATCAACGCTTGGAAATCCAAGGTTCGAAGAAAACCACGAAAACTCCGAACGATTAGGCCGACGGGCGCGATTGGGATTGAACCCAGCACCTCCCGTCTACCAGATTCGAGAGCAGAACCTCTCAGCCACTGGTGGGGCCTAATTAAAGAAACATGAAATATTTATAAAAATGTAACCAAAATACTAGTACGTTTACAAAAATCTTTAACATAAAAAATAATATTAATCTTTCTGTAAACGTGATTTAAGCAAAAAGTTGGAAATAAGTAAAGGATTTACTTTTAGTTAACTGATTATCCGGACGAACCATCACGTTCGACACTGTAAAAAAATAAATAAATAAATAAATAAATAAATAAATAAATAAATAAAAATAATAAAACAAAATAAAATAAAATAAAATAAAATAAAATAAAATAAAAAAAAAATAAAATAAAAAATAAAATAATAATAATAAAAATACTGTCAGCTTTCCGGTAGGAATCGGAAAAATAGTTGCCGTTATCGTACAGGAATAATTTCCGACCTAGCTCGGAATAAAATCCGTAAAAATAAGGAAATAGTCAGTAAAACGGTATTTTACGAATTTTATTCCGAACTGGGTTGGAAATTATTCCGGTACAACAAGGGCAACTATTTTTTCGATTCCTACCGGAAAACTGGCATTATTTTTTTTTAAGTGCAAAATAGCACAATTTCCGAAAATCATATAAGATGTCCCAATTTTCTGCCATAATAAACATGAAATAAATTACTCTAATAGAATAATATAAAACGCCACGGGTTGCTACTTAACAGTATGAAGTAAATTCAACAACCAGTAACTTTATGATAATTTAAAATTTTCTGGTAATGTAACAGCCATGTCCCAACAAGCCGAGTTAAACATTTTTTTCAAAATTCACGTCGTTGCATAATATATAATATATACATTTTTAATACATCTATTTGAAATAATCACTTTTTTAAGTCATTGGTTTGTGTTTGGTTGAACGTGGCTTTTTTATTATTATTCCTGCAGAAAATAAACGTTTTGGCAAAATGATTTATACTATTTGAACTAGGTTTTGTCCACGGCTCCCATCAAGTACAATGTGATACACACACACGCTCACGCGCACATATACATATAAAGTGGAAGTGAAGTTTTTTCCCCTTTAAAGAGTGCATTTTCGTCTTTAATTTTTGTTGTTTTTTGTATTTTCCAATAATTAAAGCAGAAAGTCTAGTGGGAAAAAACTAAATATTATCGACACAATTTTCTTTTGCAATTCCAGTATTCTCGGGACAGATTCCCATTCTTCATCAAATTTTTATGTGTTTATTCGCTTTCAATTGCTTTTCGCAGCTTATCATTCGCAGATGTCGTAGAAATATGGTGTTGGTTAGGCGAACACTTTGATTCAGAACCGAGAGGTTTCTATCACCGAAGCGTTAAAACAATTCCCTGAACAATGAGGGAAAGTCGTAAGCAACAACGGAGCGTATAATATTGAATGCTTTGTCTCTAATTATTTCCATTAAAATAAATTAAAAATAAATAGCTAATCATGTTATTCCTCAACCCAGCATACCCTGATGCATTATGCCTTTAAGTATGATTAATACTTCTAATAATTTATATTACACTTCAGAAAAAACATATTCTACGCATAAAATAATGGAATATTAAAAGAACGAATAATGTTTATAAACTCTTAAGAAATATATTTTCCTTTAAAATCATATAATCATATGTTCATTATCTATTTTTTTTTTTTTTTTTTTTTTTGGAAACGCTATGTTTTTAATCGATTGCTACAGTGCGAGTTTTATCGATTTTCAATTTTTGAAAATTTTTGAGAACTTTTTAACTTTAAGTATGTAAAAATGACAAAAAAAAGTCACCAACAAGTACATTTTTTTTTAACATCGATTTATTTTTATTGATTTTTTTTTTTCAAAGCGAGTTTTCTTTTATGTCTAACGTTCGATAGCACTGTAGAATAGCAATATAGAGGAAAGTAAAATGTGGTTTTGTTCAATTTTTTTCTAAGTATATGCACTTTGGAGACACATTTATCTTATTTATTTTCTGAGACTTTTAGATAAACTGAACCCGATGTTTAAGTACAGACTTACAAAAAATACATTAAGATATAGTTTACGATTATAGAGTAAAATGTAGAATAATTTATATCCAGTTTTCTACACAACCTAACTGTACTGCAAAATTCTGGAAAATAAATGAAACTTTAAAAAGAATAATGCACAGAATAGAACTTGATGATAAGAGAGTTTAATTTAAAAATGTCTAACTATATTTGACTAAACTTAATGATATCATGTATGTGCTAAATTAAAATATACTGTATTACAGGTGGACAAACGCAGCGGTGGTGAAAGGTCGTATCATTGACGACTTTTGCATCGACAGATATTACTTTAGAAAATACGACTTACGCAGTTTCTTCAGAACGATATGTCGATTCTGTTTTCTAAATGTAGTAGGGTTATGTGTATTCTAGTCTAATTCACTTTTGTGACGAAGATTTGATGAATGATTTAAAGCTTCAGAAGTCTAATTCATGTGTTCAGTCTTTTCTACTCACGTTTAATTTGCTTATTCTACTTGCGTTGATATTGTTAAAAGGGAAACATTCATCCGGTAAAGAGTAGTGTTTTGTTTATTCATTATTGAAAATTATGTGCTCTACAAATTAATTCTATTGTCATTAATGTCATTTATTTGAAGTTAATTCACGATATTCTCATCGTTCGTTAATGTTCAATCAAACTACGTCGTCATCTTATTATCCAGGAAGAAGAATACAATTAAAAATAGTATGCTTCAATGTTCTTATTGATCTAAATTGTTTACTCAACATATTTTTCTGTAGTGTTTATGTTCGTCTGTGATAAATAAAACAATGTGCCGTTTAATTTAACTAAAATTATTTCCGTGTATGACAGAATTTATTGGGATATGGATTAAGTAAGACTTAAAATTGTTTGTATTATTCTGATAATTTAAATCATATTCTTTTAAAAATTAAGTATTGAATTAAATCAGTGAAGTCCCCATTCGTTATTTAAATTCTATTAATATTTCTTTTCGAAAGCTTAAATTTCGATTTATTCAAATATTCTTAAAGTCTTCTAACCAATAGTTTTGTTTTAAACATGACTAAGAAATATCTACGTATGTATAAGCCAAATATTTTCTAAAAAAAGTATTTCTATCAATGTGAAAAATAGCATTTGTAGTGTGCTATTTTATTAACACGAGAATAGTCGCGTCTTTGTTTCAGAACGTTATTAGTGGCACTCGGCCTCCGAATAAAGAAAATGTAAAATAAGAAACATTTTTCAGTTAATATTCGAATATTACATTTCAATGAAGTTATAAATTTGCAGTTTACTTAAATTATACATTTTATTCGTGAGATTTGGAGTAATAGGAAAAAAGTAAAAATGAACTGAGACTAGGGAACGTTGCGTAGATCTTTTTCACCTATTTCAACTTTTCTTGTAAAAATGTATGTGAAGGAAAAACAGAGATGTCTTGTTAGTTCACTATGGTGATGTAGAGCATATAAAGCTACATGATAGTTCTCCATTGTATTTGCAAGGGGATACGAGTTAGAGCATGATAATTTATATGGGCGGCAAAAAGACCGACACGCGACTACTGTCGGGTTAATTCTACAATGGTTATACACAGCCAGGTTGTAACGTATATGATAATCTTTTCTATTGTATTTATGAGCCTAGATAGTGACTAAATAAAGTATTAAAAGTTGAGATGGTAGATACTTCTCCAACAACACACAGTAAGTGTTTGTCGAAAAGCATTCACCTACATATTCGTTGTGTAAGACCTATATTTAAGCATTCAAAAAATTACCAACTGTAACGCGCACTTTTCTGCGATGGGCCAGTGGGCGCTACCAGCGTTGGTTCCTTGTGCGGAATATTTTTACCCCCTTCCCACACACACTGTTGCAAGTTAATATTGCCCGATGGGATGGAATAGACCTATCGTTGCCGTTAAATATGCGAAATTGTGGTTGTGAAACCTAGTCATGTTGTCTAAGGGTAAATTTATGTTTTGAAGTTATCTTCTGCCTTAAAATAAATACGATTTGTCTTTATGAGAATCTCTTCATTCCTTAAAAAGTGCGTCATACAACAATTTTAAATATGGTTGAAAAATTAAGATTTTTACAACAAAACCGCTGTTTTAATCACATTAAAGGGACCATGGATCTTTATTTGAGCAAAAATCAAATCAAAAATCGAAAATTATTTTTGTGCATATTATTATTCTCCAATTTGATTTGGGCCAATTTGCGAAAAATCGTATGCATATGCGATTATTTTTCGCAAAGTTACAAGCGTTTGAATTTTGTACACAAACATTTTTTCGAATCTTTAATATGCTTTATATCTGTTTTTCTCAAAACTGATTGTTCGAGGTTTATAATTTTTTTGAAATGCTCCATGCGTCTTATTTTTCTTTTAATCAAAATTCATGAAATTAATAAGGTAGAATCCTCATATTGCTTACAAAGAAACTGTGTATTGACTTAAAAATTCGACTTCATTAAGATAATTAAATTTGATTTTTAACTTATTAAAAAGGCAAAATTTTGATGAAAATCAAAATGGAATTCAGAAAAGAAAAATCCTTAAAAAATTAAGTATTCAAGGGATTAACAAATCGATACACAGATTTGTTTGTAACAGAGTTTAAAGTGATTAAAATGCAAAACAAAAAAATATATCGAATTTAAGACGCATGGAGCATTTAAAAATTTCGTTTTAAAATTAAAACTTTCCAAAAAATCATAAAATTTTAATAGGATTGGGAATTTCATTTTAGTTAATACATTTATAGCGAAATGGATGTTTCCACAAAATTCCATATATCTATGATGAAAATTAAAAGATTTTTTTAACGTCCTCCGTCTCCTTAAAACTCCTTAAACCCTGCTCTTTGAAACTGATTTAATTACAAATTATCGCTGTACACAACCTATACTAAATAAGCTTTTGTTTCTGGCCAAAAAAAAGTAATTAAAAAAAAGCAATTTAACAAATTACAACGACCATTTGGAAAACGATTTTTTCAAAGACTAAAATTTAAGCCTTAAAAAATCGCACGGAGTTGATCATACATAACGCACGCCATGAATTAAACATTAATAGTGTTAATACACGTAAAAATTGCGAGCGGCAAAAATCGCCTGCGACTCGTCAGATTTCCCGAAACTTGCGTATTTCCACCTGAAACTTACGTATTATCCAAGCATTTCATTAACTGTTCGGGAAAAGGCTTTTCCATTGTAGAAATCTGACGACCCATTTTAAATGAAATTTCATTCTTAAACTTCTAAACATCCCACTATATTACATTTCACGCCGTCGTATAGAGAGAAAAATGTACTTTTAAATGCAATTTGTTTGAAAGCTGTATCTTAATTTGTCTCCGAGTTTTTTTTTTTTTTTTTTTTTTTTTTTGTAGTTTTGATTACTTTTTTGTCTTAGTGGCAACAGAAGTATCCATCTCTGTTGAAAGTAAAGGGGAATACAGATTACTGAATAGACCAATCATAAAACGAATAAAATGCATATTCAACCAATAAAATCTCCAGATATGTTTTTGATTTCCTACCCAGACAGAGAATAATAACCATTTTTCCAAATGGTTAAAAAACATTTAACATTAAAAACTTAAAAAAAGAAAACATTTTCATAAACAATGGTTTTTAACTTATGAAACAGGAATCATCATTTTAGACCTAACTGTTAATCCACGGTCTACTTGAATTCATACACTCTTTGATCACAGCTATTGAAATGTTTGCGATTATTCAGCTAGGCAAATATTGTTCATTTTTGCACATACAGTCGCAATGTTTATGGATCTATTGCCATTTAAAAGTCGCATTCAAATTTGTTTCATATATCTAACAATTAATTCTATATCTCTTACCTTAACCTGTTGTCGCTTTGGACTACTATCTACCCTTGTCGCGTTTATGGCGATAATGTGTAAATTCTCCATGTATTTAACCTTTTTTATGTTTCTTAAATTCGCCCATTTCTCGCGTTTTCTTTTCTGGCGGTTTGAGTTTGTAGACTCATTTATGTTACCTTTTCTTTAATTCTTTAATAAAGGTGTCCTTGGGAAACATCTATGCTCTACAGACGGGGTTTCCACGTCTGAGCAGTTCTCCTAAAGCAGTCAAAATGCGTAAGTCATCTCTAGAGTTCATATCTTATAGAGTACTATGCAGTGTAGCGCGATGTAACATATGCCTACACGGTAATCATCTATGATTATAGGAATGGAGATTGATTTCACCGAATGAATAAATGCTCAAGCCGCGCAACTTGCTAGTAACTAACTACCTATTTTTTTCACCCATTAAAGCGCTTTAACTGATGTACTTTACGAAAACTTTAAAATCTGAAAAGGCCGAAATATACCCTTTCACACTATAAAATGATATTCCAGTAAGGTTATTTAAAATATATGACTTCTAATTGCGCAGATACTTAATAAATTAAACAATATCTGACTAATACGTTCAGCAGACAAAAAACCATTCGCACAAATTAAAGTGGCGTTTCCTTATTTTTTTTTTTTTTTTTTTATTTTAAATTATGACATAATGTCTTCTGTTATCATTATATATATCATGATTAGATACAATTGTATTTATAATTAATTGTATCGATAAATATTTAGTTAAATGGTTAAAAATAGAAAGCATATAGAAATTATAAAAAATAATTTCATTTTGAAAGTAATTGCCGAAACGTCAGTGAAGGCTTACTGTGGAGACACGAAAAGTTTTGATTTCCGTTTGTCTGTCTGTCTGTCTGTCCGTCTGTTCTGCGATAACTGCCGCAAAAAGCACCCGATCATCTTAAAATTAATTGGGCATATTCGTGAGATACCCGGACGTAGCTGTATAGTTTTTGGTTAAATTTGGTTCATTCGTTCGGAAAATATGGAAGATTTTATTTTTCTTTATAATGCTTTTCTACGGCAAGTCAGACGATTTTCAAATTTCGATTTGTTGAAAGAAAATGGCACGTTTCATTAATGGATTTAAATGTCAAATTATGGATACTAAAATTCCAAATAAAGGTTTTAAATTATTCCTATTATAGTGAAGTTTTATCAATATATCAATAAGATTTTTTTATTTACGTGTATAATGTTTTGAGGACATTTATACACGTATTCCAATAATATAAAGAATTTTTAAATTAATTTTCTTGTTTTACATGATACATATTTCTTTTTTTTCCTTTTCTTCGTTGCCTAGCGACTGTTATTAGTAGCCTATCATTGCGTCAAATATGAATGAAGTTAGTAAATTACGTTAATTTTGTTGCAGGTACTATTAAAAGGCTATCACAAAAAATATTTTATCGCGCCAAATCGATGCAATTTATGCAATTAACAGTGGGCACGATAATGAATTATTTTCCAGTAGATTTATAGATCTCCAGATATGCCTATTTTGGGGGGCTTTTAATATGTTATTGCTATCGCATGGATTAGGATGTTTAAACTAATGTTTAACCATGCTATAAGTGGAAAGAAAAGTACAGTTAAAGGCATGTAAATCCTTTTTAACACTTTCCAACATGGATGAAAAGTATTTATGACTTCAGTTTTTCTATCTGTCGCCTGCCGTGTTTCTCTACGTGCTCTAACTCGCGTAAATATAGTCGGGATTACATGTAATTGATATACGTTATTGAGGTTTGCCAAAGTATGTTTGGTATTAAAAATGAAGAGTGTAGCATTCATAGCTTAATTACAGGGGCACTCAAAACTATTCCGTTACATTATAGTCTTTGGGAAAAATCGTCTGCGGTGTATTTTAATAATGTTACACAATTTTAAACGTAATGAAATTTATATACTTTATTAAGGTGCACTAGAACCTGGTTACTATAAAATATGTTATGTGTAGCACTTACAGCATGCGTACAGGTAACTCAAAAGTATTCATAATATTACAATCTTTGAAGAAAATCCTTTTGTGGCGTTTTTTAATGATGTTACTCTGTTACAAAATAATAAAATTGATATGTATTTTTGAAACCTTTTTGTAGTATATGGGATGCAAAGCATATGTTTTTTTCAGGGTCACACAAAAGTGGTCGATTAAAATGTGGTCTACGGGGGAAAAAAACTCTTCACAGCTTATTTTAACACATTAGCGACGGGAAACGAAAATTCTCGTTTTTATTCAGAATACATCATTGGCTAAGGGAGTGACTTCTACCTTACAGAAAAGACATTTATATTGTGTTGTCCATATTTTTTATAGATTGTAAGACATTATATATTACATCCGTACATTGAAAGATATTTACTGCTGCATAAACATGAAAAACATATCTCAGAAACCAATTTCCGAGACACTTTCAGAAGAGGGAGGAGCTTCTACTGTTTTTAAACCCAGATTTAATTAAATTGCCTGTCGTCAGTGTGTTAATTGTGTTGCACTAATTCAAACATTTTGAAATTAAATTACATTACTGTGGTTGACTACAAGAAGCTTGAATATGATTTGTATCGTATTTATCGTTCATTTATAGGGTCATATAAAATATTTCGGATACAGTTCTGGTCTATTAGGGATGATTGCTGAAGAGCATTTTCGATTATGGTGTGTGTTTTAACGTTAAGTAAATTTGTGCTTAATAAGTAGTGCTTAAATATTGTATAGACCATGTACTGTACAGGGATACACAAATGAATTCGTAAGTATAAATGAAAATGAGCGCGAATTGCTTCAGTGTTTTTTTTTTTTTTTTTTTTTTTTTTTTTTTTTTTTTTTTTTTTTTTGAGTTATGTATTTCCCAGCCCAATTACATTTAGTATACTAACAAATGTTTGCAGAATTTAAATAGAACCATATACAGGACTCCGCAGAAACTGGATATATGGTGCACACTATGCATACTAATCCCCGGAAATGTGATATGAGCAGTTTTAAGAGGATTTTTTGTCTGCATTAAATTTAAATGTTATAGACGATGCGTAAAAATCTTCACGTAATATACAGGGCTGTAGAAAAGAATTCATGTACGTTTCCGTCTATTGGTAGAATTTACTAAAGGACATTAACACAATTAATTGATAATTACAAATGTAAATTAAATTACACCACGAAGGGGTTCAGGGGGGCTCTGCCCCCCTGAAGAAATCTACTTTATTATCTAAAAATTACCAGAATAAGTAGCTCATGAGATTTTCAGAATACCATTACATAACAAGGGGTTTAATTTAACGCTTCTAATGTCAGAAACCTTCGAAATATTTTTTCGTTTTATAAATGTTTATGTAATTTCAAAACTTTAAATTTCGTTTTTTGTAGAAAGATTAATATTACTCAAAGGATGCTAAACACAATGAATTGTAGAGCTGACGTTGAGGCTCCTGGTCTGCAGATTTACTAGTTTTAATGCTTTATTGCCGAAACGTCAGTGAAGGCTTACTGTGGAGACACGAAAAGTTTTGGTTTCTGTTAGTCTGTCTGTCTGTTCCGCGATAACGGCCGCAAAAAGCATCCGATCGGCTTGAAATTCGCTGGGCATGTTGATGGGGTACCCGGACTTAGCTGTATGGTTTTTGGTTAAATTTGGTTCATTCGTTCGGGAAATATGGAACATTTTATTTTGCTCTATAATGCTTTTCAGTGGCAAGTCAGAAGATTTTCAGATTTTCATTTGTTGAAAGAAATGGCTCATATGAAAAATGGATTTAAATGGTAAATTTTTGATGCTGAAATTTTTAAATAACATTATTAAATAATTCCAATAAATTATGTCAATATATTTGCGAGATTTTTTTAATTAGGTTTATAATATTGGGGGGAATTTTATGCATGTTTTGCAATAATATAAAGGATTTTGTTTTATCAATTTGACATAATGCATATTTCATTTTTTTTCCTTTCTTTCTCTGTTGCCTAGCAACATATTTGGTCCCAATAATATTAGTATAATTGCGTGTATAATGCTTGAGTAAAGCCAACGTCAAAACAGATGAATTAATGCATTTGTATCTTTGCATATAGAAGGATTTTAGCCCAGAAATAAAAATAGGCAATATTTCTTTTATTTTATTTATTTTATTGAAATATTTTGCTTAAAAATACAAAAGTTCATTATTTTCATAGAGAATAACGTAACATTTTCCCATAACATTTACCAATATTTCTTTAATTGTTGCCAAGGAAATCAAAACCCGGAATAATATTTTCTTTTAAACAATTTTCAATTGAAATGTTTTGTCGTGAAACAGGAAACAGGAAAATAAAATTAAGAATAGAAAAATTAATATGGCGGCATATTGGAAATAAAAAGAAAACTCTCGAGTATTTCTTAATATAACAAGATGAAAAGTTTTGAATAAGTACGCATAGCAGGTGAATTAGACGTCATTTATCGAAAACAAAGATGCTGGAATAAAAAGATCTTGGGTAAAATACAATTAACTATTATTCACGGAGGAAAGGGATAGATGGAGATGCAGTATGCCGTAAAAACAGTTTGCAATACGATGTGCGTTATCGCTCAGATTTAAATGCCCTCATTCGGCCGAAACAAAACAAGCACGTGGAACAGGGACCAAATTATTTGACTTCATCCGTTTTTTTCTTTTTTTTTTTTTTTTTTTTTTAAAGCACGTCGTTGTGTTGTGCCGAATGTAGCTGATTTTAGTGTTACATTTTTGGCGTCACTTCAAGATTTATTGTCAGTGTACGGTTAACATGAATATTTTATTTAAAATTTAAATGTTATTAATTTATAAAAAAAACTTACGCTTATCCTTATAAATCACAGCGTAAAAAATATCTAAGATATACAATAACCATCCGCACAATCAATAAAATATTACGAATGTAAATTTAGATAGACTACGGGGGGTTCAGGGGGGCTCTGCCCCCCTCAAGAAATGCAATTTTTGATTTAAAAAGTTACCAGAATAAGTAGCTCATCAGAATTTCAGAACATCAACGTACAGCCACTTGTTTAACACTTTTAATTTCTGAAACTTTACGAAGTATCTTGTATGCTCATAAATATTTATGTAATTTGAAAACTTTAAAAAGCGATTTGTAGGAAGTTGAATATTACGCAATGAGTGTTAAAAAACAATGACTTGCAAAGATGACGTTGAGGCTCCTGATCTGCAGATTTACTAGTTGCCGAAACGTCAGTGAAGGCTTACTGTGGAGACACGAAAAGTTTTGGTTTCCGTTAGTCTGTCTGTCTGTTAGTCTGTCTGTCTGTTCCGCGATAACTGCCGAAAAAGCATCCGATCGGCTTGAAATTCCCTGGGCATGTTGGTGAGCTCCCCGGATTTAGCTGTATAGTTTTGGGTTTAATTTGGTTCATTCGTTCGGAATATACAGAACATTTTGTTTTGTGATATAATGCTTTTCTATGGGAAGTCAGACGATTTTCAAATTTTCATTTGTTGAAAGAAGTCGCTCATATGAATAATAGATGTAAATGGTAAATTTTGGATGCTGAAATTTTTAAATAAGAGTATTAAATTATTCTTATTAGTTTGCAATTTTGTCAAAACATTTGTCAGAGCTTTTAAATTAGGTGTATAACTTATGATAGAATTTTATACATGTGTTCGAATAATATAAAACATTTTATTTTATGAATTTACTTATATTTCATTTTTTCTTTTAACCGTTGCGTAGCAACAGCATCTCATCTAAAAGTATCATAAATGTAAAAGTATGTATGGTTTTTTGAAGTCAAATCAAAGCAAAAGGAATGAATTAATGAATGCCTTTGTATAGATATTTGCATATAGATCTATTTAAACGCAGAAATGAAAATAGTATTTATATACTATATAGAATAATATTTTCATTTATTTATTCAACTATTTGATTATAAATAAAAAAGTTCGTTATTTTCATACAGAATAAACTGACATTATTCTGTTAAATTTTATAAACTTTATTGTTGCCAAAAAAAAAAAAAAAAATGAATAACAATTTCTGCCAAAGAGTTAATTTTAATTTGTAAGATTTTCACGTGCAAAAGAAAAATGGAATAAGCAAAATAAAAAATAAAAAGGATATATAGGACAGGAATGAATACATATAAACATTTCACACCAAATACCACCTAAAATAGTTTTTGTAGCAGTATTTTCCCAGCACTACGAAGAAAAATTCCTCGATTTACACGATTTTACTTGGCCTTCCTTTTCTCATTCTTTGCGATTTCATTTTCGCAATTGCGTGTATTAATTGGCACATAATTTTACATTTTTATGACTGAGATATATGTAAGGCCATACAAATAAGAAATTCCGTATTGTCTCCTATAAAATGTGATAAAGTGTTGGTT
This sequence comes from Maratus speciosus, assembly GCA_963932465.1. Taxonomy (NCBI): domain Eukaryota; kingdom Metazoa; phylum Arthropoda; class Arachnida; order Araneae; family Salticidae; genus Maratus; species Maratus speciosus. The sequence continues at coordinate 275,548,474 of OZ010795.1, read as the reverse complement.
AATCATATATGTTTTTATTAAGAGGAGCAGAGCTGCCAAGCCTCCGGCGTTCTGGATACCAGTATTTTAATACAGAAAATGTTACTTTATTTAATTGAAACATTTGCGCGATTTACAAGAACATTTTCTCTAAGATAATAGTGATGTGCAAAAAGCTTGAGACTTGGCATGTCTGGTGGGGAGTGAAATGTTTTACTTAATGCATTTATCTCTATTTTAATGCTACGTGAACAACGTCCGTGTAACAGATTGTAGAGTGTAAAATAAATTAAATTATTAAAATAATCCTTATTACGAAAAATGAAACAGAAAGTCCGGCTAAGGGAAATGAAATGTTAGTTAACCTTTTGTAATTTGACCTGAACATAGGTTTGCGTCAAATTTCAACGGTATTTGTAACATCACGATTTTAAATTAAATGTAGATACTATTAAAAGAAAATCACAAAAATACTTAAAGGCGCCAAATCATGTTTATCTATTTAACGATGATGAATTATTAACTGTTAGGTTTAGAAGCCCTCTTACTTTAGGGTGATTTTAGTAAGTTAATGCTATCGAGTACATTTTTTGATATTTAGATTAGATCTCAGATATAAATATTGCAGAATGGTAATCAAAATTATTTTTTTATAAACAAAATTTATAAAGGTATTAGATTTCTAAATTAGATGTTTCAGTTTACATTTCCAAAAGTTCTTTATCCATAAGATACAGGTATTTTTGGTTAGCAGGCAAGTAAATACTGCTGTATGGATATTAGGATAACGTAAAATGCTTGACCGAATTATTGCTTATCCTTATAAATCGCAGTGTAAAAAGAAATCTAAGATATAGGGTAATCATTAACTCAATCAGTAGAAAATTACAAATGCAAAATAAATTACACAACGGGGGGTTCAGGGGGGCAGAGCCCCCCTGAAGAAATTTGCTTTATTATATAAAAATTACTAGAATAAGTAGCTCGTGAGAATTTCAGAATATCCTTACATAACAACGTGTTTAATTTAACGCTTTTAATGTCTGAAACCATCGAGATATTTTTTTCCTTTTATAAATGTTTGTGTAATTTAAATAGTTTAAATTTTGTTTTTGTAGAAAGATTAATATTACGCAAAGTTTGATAAAAACATTGAGTTGCAGAGATGACGTTGAGGCTCTTGATCTGCAGATTTACTAGTTGCCGAAACGTCAGTGAAGGCTTACTGTGGAGACACGAAAAGTTTTGGTTTCCGTTAGTCTGTCTGTCTGTTCCGCGATAACTGCCGCAAAAAGCATCCGATCGGCTTGAAATTCCCTGGGCATGTTGATGAGCTCCCCTGATTTAGCTGTATAGTGTTGGGTTAAATTTGGTTCATTCGTTCGGAATATACAGAACATTTTATTTTGTGATATAATGCTTTTCTATGGGAAGTCAGACGATTTTCAAATTTTCATTTGTTGAAAGAAATCGCTCATATGAATAATAGATTTAAATGGTAAATTTTGGATGCTGAAATTTTTAAATAAGAGTATTAAATTATTCTTATTAGTTTGCAATTTTGTCAAAACATTTGTCAGAGCTTTTAAATTAGGTGTATAACTTATGATAGAATTTTATACATGTGTTCGAATAATATAAAACATTTTATTTTATGAATTTACTTATATTTCATTTTTTTTCTTTTAACCGTTGCGTAGCAACAGCATCTCATCTAAAAATATCATAAATGTGAAAGTATGTATGGTTTTTTCAAGTCAAATCAAAGCAAAAGGAATGAATTAATGAATGCCTTTGTATAGGTATTTACATATAGATTTATTTAAACGCAGAAATGAAAATAGTATTTATATACTATATAGAATAATATTTTCATTTATTTATTCAACTATTTGATTATAAATGAAAAAGTTCGTTATTTTCATACCGAATAAACTGACATTATTCTGTTAAATTTTATAAACTTTATTGTTGCAAAAAAAAAAAAAAAAAAATGAATAACAATTTCTCCCAAAGAGTTAATTTTAATTTGTAAGATTTTCACGTGCAAAAGAAAAATGGAATAAGCAAATAAAAAATAAAAAAAGGATATATAGGGCAGGAATGAATACATATAAACATTTCACACCAAATACCACCTAAAATAGTTTTTGTAGCAGTATTTTCCCAGCACTACGAAGAAAGATTCCTCGATTTACACGATTTTACTTGGCCTTCCTTTTCTCATTCTTTGCGATTTCATTTTCGCAATTGCGTGCATTAATTGGCACAAAATTTTACATTTTTATGACTGAGATATATGTAAGGCCATACAAATAAGAAATTCCGTATTGTCTCCTATAAAATGTGATAAAGTGTTGGTTAATCATATATGTTTTTATTAAGAGGAGCAGAGCTGCCAAGCCTCCGGCGTTCTGGATACCAGTATTTTAATACAGAAAATGTTACTTTATTTAATTGAAACATTTGCGCGATTTAAAAGAACATTTTCTCTAAGATAATAGTGATGTGCAAAAAGCTTGAGACTTGGTATGTCTGGTGGGGAGTGAAATGTTTTACTTAATGCATTTATCTCTATTTTAATGCTACGTGAACAACGTCTACGTGAACAATGCTACGTGTAACAGCTTGTAGAGTGTAAAATAAATTAAATTATTAAAATAATCCTTATTACGAAAATGAAACAGAAAGTCCGGCTAAGGGAAATGAAATGTTAGTTAACCTTTCGTAATTTGACCTGAACATAGGTTTGCGTCAAATTTCAACGGTATTTGTAACTTCACGATTTTAAATTAAATGTAGATACTATTAAAAGAAAATCACAAAAAATACTTAAAGGCGCCAAATCATGTTTATCTATTTAACGATGATGAATTATTAACTGTTAGGTTTAGAAGCCCCCCTACTTTAGGGTGATTTTAGTAAGTTAATGCTATCGAGTACATTTTTTGATATTTAGATTAGATCTTAGATATAAATATTGCAGAATGGTAATCAAAATTATTTTTTTATAAACAAAATTTATAAAGGTATTAGATTTCTAAATTAGATGTTTCAGTTTACATTTCCAAAAGTTCTTTATCCATTAGATACAGGTATTTGTGGTTAGCAGGCAAGTAAATACTGCTGTATGGATATTAGGATAACGTAAAATGCTTGACCGAATTATTGCTTATCCTTATAAATCGCAGTGTAAAAAGAAATCTAAGATATAGGGTAATCATTAACTCAATCAGTAGAAAATTACAAATGCAAAATAAATTACACAACGGGGGGTTCAGGGGGGCAGAGCCCCCCTGAAGAAATTTACTTTATTATATAAAAATTACTAGAATAAGTAGCTCGTGAGAATTTCAGAATATCCTTACATAACAACGTGTTTAATTTAACGCTTTTAATGTCTGAAACCATCGAAATATTTTTTTCCTTTTATAAATGTTTGTGTAATTTAAATAGTTTAAATTTTGTTTTTGTAGAAAGATTAATATTACGCAAAGTTTGATAAAAACAATGAGTTGCAGAGATGACGTTGAGGCTCTTGATCTGCAGATTTACTAGTAAATAGGTCTTTGTAATTGCCGAAACGTCAGTGAAGGCTTACTGTGTAGACACGAAAAGTTTTGATTTCCGTTTGTCTGTCTGTCTGTTCCGCGATAACTGCCGCAAAAAGCATCCGATCGGCTTGAAATTAATTGGGCATGTTTATGAGGTGCTCGGACTTAGCTGTATAGTTTTAGGTTAAATTTGGTTCATTCGTTCAGGAAATATAGAACATTTTATTTTGCTCTGTAATGCTTGTCTATGGCAAGTCAGACGATTTTCAGATTTTCATTTGTTGAAAGAAATGGCTCATATAAAAAATGGATTTAAATGGTAAATTTTGGATGCTGAAATTTTTAAATAAGATTATTAAATTATTCCAATTAGTTTGAAATTATGTCAATATATTTGCGAGATTTTTTAAATTAGGTTTATAATTTTGGGGGGAACTTTATGCATGTTTTCCAATAATATAAAGCATTTTGTTTTATCAATTTGACATAATACATATTTCATTTTTTACCTTTTCTTTCATCAGTTGCCTAGCAACCAATTTGGTCTTAATAATATTAGTATAAGTGCATGGAGGAAAGAGATAGATGGAGTTGCAGTATGCCTTAAAAAAGGTTTGCAATATGAAACTATTTATCGCTCAAATTTAAACGTCCAAGAAAGCCCAAACAAAACAAGCACGTGGAAGGGAATTTGTATTAATAAGACGAATTCAAAGAGATGAATCACAGCTGAAGTATATTTTAAGAAAAAATGGTACATTTTTTAAAGGGCCTTTGTTGTGTTGTTATTTATTAAAATAAATGCTTGCTTTTAAAATAATTGGAATTGGAAAATTAGCAATAAATAAATGTCAAAAACAGATTAAATAAAATATTGAAAACATCTGATAAAAACTAAAAATTTTATTATTAAAAGTTTTCTTTCTTTAACCCTTTCCAACATCGATGAAAAATATTTGTCTTCGGTTTGTATGGCCTTCTGGCCGAGCTCTAACTCTTGTAAATATACTGGGATCACCCTACATTTTTTATATGTTATTGGCGTTTACTATATCGTGATCGCTATTGAAAAAAAAAAAAAAAAAAAAAAAAAAAAAAAAAAAAAAAAAACTGTGGCACTTAGTTTATTTGCATGGGTGGTTAAAAATATTTTGTTACATTACGCTCAATGGAAAAAATCGTTTCAAGTGCATTTTAATGATGCTAGACAATTTAAAACATAAAGAAATTGATATGCATTTATAAAGTGCAGTAAAACATGCATTTCGTAGAATATGGGGTTCGCAAAGCATTTATTATTCATTTACAGGGCACACAAAAGAATTCCGTTATATAATGATATACGGGAAGGGGGGGGGGGTTACAGCGATATTATGTTACTAAAATATAACGGAATAGACATAAATTACTCAGATTTACTACAATGTACTTGCGGTGAAATATGATGTGCATAGCATTTATCTTTCATTTTCAAGGACACGCAAAAGATTCGGATACACTACTGTATCTAAAGTACTTGTCAGTATGTCACACAAATTTTGTGGGCGCTCTATCACAAGAACTATTGCACGGAATTTAATAAAAATTTATATTCATATAGTCCCTAATATAAATTGCTGCTGATTAGTTTTTGATGTAAATCACCCAACAGGTGGCGCTGCTATGCTGCATTTTTCGCGATTTCAGCAGTAGTTGTATCTCAAGAACTAATACACGGATTTTTATCAAACTTCAGTTTCAGTTGGTCCGTAATATGAGTTGGTGCTGATTACGTTTTGTTGTAAATCGCCCAACAGGTGGCGCTGCTATGCTGCATTTCCTGGGATTTACACGATTTTCGCAATAGCTCTATTTCAAGAACTGATGTACGGATTTTCCTGAAACTTCAGATTCAGTTAGTCCTTGATATGACTTGGTGCTGATTGCTTGTTTGTATAAATCGCCCATCAGGTGGCGTTGCTGTGCTGCATTTTTCACGATTTCCGCAATAGCTCTATCAAGAACTAATGCACCAATTTCCCTCTAAATTCAGAGTTAGATGTTAACACAAGTTGTTGCTGAGTAGATTTCAGTGTTAATGGTACAATAGGTGGCGCTGCTACGCTAGAATTTTCATGATTTTCGCAATCACTCTATCTCAAAAACTAATGCACGGATTCTCCCCAAACTTCAGATTCAGTTTAACGTTGACATATGTTGTTGTTTGGTGGTTTTGGTGTAAAGCACCAAATAGGTGGTGCTGCTAGGCTGCAGTTTGCTGGATTTACACGATTTCAACGATAGTTATGTCTCAAGAACTAATGCACGGAATTTCGTATCTTTAGAATCCTCATGATGGGTATAGACTGCCTATTAATTTTGGCAGTGTGATAGCGAATTTTGAAGTATTAACATGTATGTGATAGAAGAAAGTTTTGGGATTGGTATAGATTGAATTTTTTTTTTTTTTTTTTTTTTTTTTTTTTTTTTTTTGTGAGTGTTAATTTTCTGAAAAAAAAAGTTATTCTTGAGAGCTGCATATAACAATTTTGCGAAAAATAAAACTTTGTATCGAAAGGTCAAGTCCAATTTCTGAAATGCGAGTTAAGCATTTATTGATAATAGTTTCATTCTAACAGCTAAAATTTTCCTATCAGGTGAACTTATTTTTTTGCAAATAATAATGTTTCAAAACTCAAGTAATTCAAACTAATTAATGAAGTTTCTTTGGTGGAATGAAATTTTATAATTGCGCTCCAAATAGGCCACCATTTTTGACTGTATCAATCGCTACTAAATTAACTAAACGTCTTTATTTGTTTTTAACAGCATATTAATAATTGCATGTAAATAGATAAAATATAATGATGGAAGCATTCTTTTAAAATTATATATGAAAACTTAAATTACAAATACTAATCGAAAATCTAGATTTTCGAGTGCAAACGATTTTAGGACAATAACGAAAGAATGTTACCCTTTCAAGTAAAATCTTAAAAGACGCTTCTGATATTTATATTTGAAATACATACAATAATATAATCAAATAATTCTGTGAAGTGATATATTCAGCGCATAAGTCATTTTTTATCGAAATTTTAATCTTATCTTGAATAACAATTTCCGACGGTAAAAAATGAAAGCAAAGAAATACAGGTTTAAACCGGTTTGAATTAATAGGCGTGTCAAAGCACGTGGTTTTGTTTGGGCTTTCTGTAGCGGATTTTAGGGCTACTTTTTTGCATCACCTCCAACCACCTTACTGCAACTCCATCTATCTCATTCCTCCATGGTATAAATGCGTCTATAATGTTTCAGTAAAGCCAACGTCAAAACGGATGAATTAATGCATTTGTATTTTTGCATATAGATGAATTTTAGCCCCAGAAATAAAAATAGGCAATATTTTATTTATTTTATTCAAATATTTTGCTTAAAAATACAAAAGTTCATTATTTTCATAGAGAATAATGTGACATTTTTTGATAAAATTTATCAATGTTTCTTTAATCGTTGCCAAGAAAATCAAAACCCTGAATAATATTTTCTCTTAAACAATTTTCAATTGAAAGATTTTGACGTGAAATAGGAAAAAGAAAAAAAAATAAGAATAAAAAAATTAATATGGCGACATATTGGGAATAAAAAGAAAACTCTCAAGTATTTTTTAATATAACAAGATGAAAAGTTTTGAGTAAGTACGAATAGCAGATGAATTAGACGTCATTTATCTAAAAAAAAAAAAATGATGTTGGAATAAAAAGACCTTGGCTAAAATAAAACGAACTATTATTTACGGAGGAAAGAGATAGATGGAGATGCAGTATGCCGTAAAAACAGTTTGCAATATGATGTCCGCTGCGTTATCGCCCAGATTTAAATGCCATTATTTGGCCCAAACAAAAAAGCACGTGGAACAGAGACCGAATTCTTTGACTTCATCCGTGCCTTTTTTCTGTAAAATGAAAATGATCTGCTTATATTTAAGTATGTAGCATTTCATCGTATTATGAATTAAAAACTGTATTACTAAAAATATTTTTCTTTTCTTTCTTTCTTTTTTTAAGCACGTCGTTGTGTTGTGCCGAATGTAGCTGATTTTAGGGTTACATTTTTGGCGTCACTTCAAGATTTATTGTCTGTGTACGGTTAACATGAATATTTTATTTAAAATTTAAATTTTATTAATTTATAAAAAAAACTTATGCTTATCCTTATAAATCACAGCGTAAAAAATATCTAAGATATACAATAACCATCCGCACAATCAATAAAAAATTACGAATGTAAATTTAGATAGACTACGGGGGGTTCAGGGGGGCAGAGCCCCCCTGAAGAAACGCAATTTTTGATTTAAAAAGTTACCAGAATTAGCAGCTCATCAGAACTTCAGAACATCAATGTATAACCACTTGTTTAACACATTTCAATTCTGATACTTTACGAAGTATTTTGTATTCTTATAAATATTTATGTAATTGGAAAACTTTAAAAAGCGATTTGTAGGAAGATGAATATTACGCAATGAGTGTTAAAAAACAATGACTTGCAAATATGACGTTGAGGCTCCTGATCTGCAAATTTACTAGTTGCTGAAACGTCAGTGAAGGCTTACTGTGGAGACCCGAATTTTTTTTGTTTTCCGTCTGTTTGTTTGTTAGTTAGTTAGTTAGTCTGTCTGTCCTGCGATAACTGCCGTAAAAAGCATCCGATGAGTTTGAAATTAAGAAAGCTTGTTGGTGAGGTCCCCGGATTTAGCTGTATAGTTCTTGGTTAAATTTGGTTCATTCTTTCGGAATATATAGAACATTTTATTTTGGGCAATAATGCTTTTCTATGCCAGTTCAGACGATTTTCAAATTTCTATTTGTTGAAAGAAATTGGCGCATTTGATTAATGTATTTAAATGGTAAATTATGGATGCTGAAATTAACAAATAAGGGTTTTAAATTATTTATATTATTTTGATATTTTGTTAATATATTTGTCGTATTTTTTAAATTAGGTGTATGAATTTTGGCGGAACTTTTTACATGTTTTACTACAAGCATGTTTATATGTAAGCTATCATTTTACTGATTTGTCATGATACGTATTTCATTTTTTTTCTTTTGTCAGTTACCAATAGCAACTGCATTTTGTAGCCCATAAACAACTAGTATGTTGTGGCCATCACAAAACATTCTTCTATATAAATCACGTCAATTAAATCATTTAAATAGTACAAGATATTACATCAATTTAGCACCAATTCATATCAAAGTATATCTAAATTTGAAGTTTGATAAAAATTCGTGCCTTAGTTCTTCAGATAGAGCTATAGCGGAAATTGTGAAGAATGTAGCATAGCAGCGCCACCTGCTGAGTGATTTACACCAATACATAAACAGCAATAATTGATATCAAGGTATACATGGATCTGAAGTTCGTTCAAAATCCAAGCATTAGTTCTTGAGATACACCTATAGTGGAAATTCTGAAAAATACAGCATAGCAGCGCCACCTGTTGAGCAATTTACACCAAAATGTAGAAAATGTCCATTCATGTCAAGGATTAACTGATTCTGAAGTTTGGTGAAAATTCTTGCATTAGTTCTTGAGATACAACTATAATGGAAATTCTGAAAAGTGCAGAATAGCAGTGCCACCTGTTGAGCGATTTGCACCAAAACACAGACTTCACTAATTCATATCAAAGTATACTTGAATCTGAAATTTGATGAAATTCCAAGCGTTAGTTGTTGAGATACAGCTATTGCGGAAATCGTAAAAAATGCAGTATAGCAGCGCCACCTGTTGAGCGATTTATACCAAAAACTAATCAGCATCAATTTATATCAGGGACTAACTGAATATATTTTTTTATTAAATTCAGTGCATTAGTTTTTGAGATAGAGCGCCCACAAAATTTGTGTCACATACATACAGACAGACAGACAGACAGACTCACAGACTAACAGATTCACAGACTCACAGACAGCCATTTTGTAAAAACATGTTTTTCGGGATCTCTGGCCCCTAAAACGTGTAAATCCGTCGAAAACCGAAAGTCGAAAATTTTCACGAATCCAATACTTTCTTCTTGTAAAGATAGAAGAAAGTAAAAATCACTTAAATAATCCCAATTACTAACTAGTATGTTGTGGCCATCACAAAACTTTCTTCTATATAAATCACGTCAATTAAATCATTTAAATAGTACAAGAAATGACAACGATTTAGCACCAATTCATATCAAAGTGTATCTGAATTTGAAGTTGGATAAAAATCCAAGCATTAGTTCTTGAGATAAAGCTATTGCGGAAATCGCAAAAAATACAGCATAGCAGCGCCACCTGTTGAGCGATTTACACCAAAAATTAAACAGCTCTAATTTATACATCAATTCATGTCAAGGACTAACTAAATCTGAAGTTTGATGAAAATCCGTGCAATAGTTCTTGAGATACACCTCTTGTGGAAATCGTGAAAAATGCAGCACAGCAGCGCCACCTGTTGGGTGATTTGCACCAAAACTTAAGCAGCACTAATTTATATCAGGGACTAACTGAATCTGAAATTTGATGAAAATTCGTGCATTTTTTCTTGAGTTAGAGCTATTGCGATAATCATGAACAATGCAGCATACCAGCGCCACCTGTTGGGCGATTTTCACAAAACAGTAATCAGCACCAAACTATATCCTGGACTAACTGAATCTGAAGTTTTATGAAAATCCGTGCAGTAGTTCTTGAGATACAGCTATTGCAGAAATCGTGAAAAATGCCGCATAGCAGCGCCCCCTGTTGGGCGATTTTCACCGAAAACAAATCAGTTCCAGTTTATATCAAGATCTAACTAAATGTGAAGTTTTGTGAAATTTCGTGCATTAGTTCTTGAGATAGAGCGCCCACAAAATTTGTGTCACATACAGACAGACAGACGGACAGACAGACAGACGGACAGACAGACAGACAGACAGACAGACTCACAGACAGATATTTTCTAAAAACATGTTTCTTGGAATCTCTGACTCATAAAACGTGTAAATCCGTCGAAAACTGGAATTCGAAAATTTTCATGAAACCAATACTTTCTTCTTGTAAAGATAGAAGAAAGTAAAAATTAAGCAGAGAGTCTCGCTGAGGGAAATAAAAAGTTAGTTAATATTTAATAATTTAGTGGACAGTATAGCTATGCGTCAACTATGTTAGTAACGTTACATTTTTTAATTTAATGTAGATACTATTAAAAGACTATGAAAAATAATTTTTTTACAGCGATAAATCGATGCGATTTAGGCAATTAGCAGTGGATACGATGATGAATGATTATCCAGTAGATTTAAAAGCCTCCAAATATGCTTATTCTTGGTGATTTTTGTATATTATTGCTATCGAATAGGATATACGATGCTTTTAAACTAAAGTTTTAACATGTTAAAAGTGAAAAGAAGTACATATAAAAGGCATAAAAATATTATTTAACAAACAGATCTGAGAAAATGAGAAAAAATGCTTTACAAAATTAAAAAAAAATAGAATGAAATAATGCACGTTCACAGATATATTATTATATTATTACTATTTTTAGAGCACATGAATTCACTATACTTGAAGTCTCGTCATTTTTGTTTTACCAAATTTAAATTTAAAAGTTCTACGGAAACAATTTTTTTTATCAATATTCATCTTTAAAAAGTGGCCAATTCTGCATGCAAAACATGGAAATCAGTTTATTACTTACAGGATATTTATATGCCTTTATATGTACTTTTTATCCATGTGATAACTTTGTTTTAATGTCAGTAAGTGATTTTCTTGCGCAATTTTATAACATCTTTTTAGACTAGATATTACATCTACCTATTACAGAAATATTGCTATTTGCATATTACGGTAACATAAAATCGTTAATCCTGCTGCTTATCCTAAGAAAATTCAAGTGTAAAACAAAATTCAAGATACATTATAACTATTCGCCCAATCAATAAGAAATTATGAATTTAAATTTAATGAGACTACGAGGGGTTCAGAGTGGCAGGCCCCCCTGAAGAAATGTATTTTTTAAACTAAAAAAATACTAGAGTATGTAATTCCTCAGAATTTCAGAACATCATTGTCACACCATGTATTATTTAATGCTTCTGTTTTTCGAAACCTTCCAAGAATTTTAAATGTTGCTAAATGTATATATTATAAAAAAATAGGTAAAATGCGGATCGTAGGATGTTGAATATTATGTGAGTTTAAAAAGCAATCACTTTAAGATCTGACGTTTAGTCTCTTGATCTGCAGATTTACTAGTGATAAATGAACTGAGAAATTGGGATGCAAATAAAGCTTTTCACCTGTTGTATCACATATTAATAGGGCCATCAAAACGTCACTGCATAATAAATATTAGAATCTGAAAACTATAAAATGAAAGGTCTTTATTTGGGTTCCAGAAGTAAAATTTACAGATCATGGAAGACGGTAGTATTCCGAGTGACGCAGCCTTAAGCCTAAAATCGTATCGTATCGTATCGTTAAAATCGTATCGTATCGTATCATAGAATTCGTAGATGGCGGAACTCATATATACAGCTAACTCGACATCAAAGAAAACGCGAAAAGCCGCCTTTTAATAACTCAGCAGATATATGTCTTATTGTTCTGAATTTTCTAGAACAGTCTTATATCTGCAGTCTAATCGTATACTGAAATTTTTGCATTTCTACGTGCAGTATATTTTGAGATCTAAATAGCCATTTTTAAAGTGAAAACGTTGGTATAATATCGAGGAAGTTCCTAATTTGAAAATCTGGAAAACGGTTCTAACGACTATTTTTAAATTGATACATAATATAAATGTGATTAAGGCGAGGTGAATAACACTTTTCTTTTTTCTGGGAAAACTCTCGTTCGTTAAATAATTCGATTTTTTTTCTCTCGAAAATGACACGGGCGATTTTTTAAAAATCAAATAAATATGTTTCAGATGAACCAAATAACAATTTACTTGTTTCCAGCAAGACTCTTGTTCGTTTTATAATGCGCATGAAATATCAGACTATATTTCTTCGCCATTCTATGGAAATTTCACCGAAAATGCATGACACTGTATTCATACACATGCTTTCTTTTTAACCACTTTTGGGGAGAAAAATTTTGTCTTCCCACTGGCTGAGTGGCTAAGGGCCATCGTTTACTGATCTTACGATAGGCAGTTCGATACTAAGTGGTACGTGTTTTCAGATGTGAATGTGTTTTTTTTTTTTTTTTAAGTCTGCTAGTTGACCATTATTCTCAGTTCCTTTGTAATTTTTTAAATTGCTATTAAGTTAATTAAAATTACAAATATAATGACGCCAATTTGATGATGATTATTTCTTGGCAATTTTTCAACAATAAAAATATTACCATAAATTTTATAAATATATTTAATTTCGATCACTTTACAAAAAATATACATTAATAATTATTATTTGAATATAAATCACACGATCAGAAACGTAAAAAAATAATTCATTTCAGCTCTTCTTTTTATAATATCATTTTTTATTATTATGACGGTCAATCAATATATAATCACTGACATCCATAATATTATTATTATTATAATTATTATTTTCCTTGCATAAAAGCTATTGTGATGTAATAATTCTTTTATAATAAATAATTTAGTTGAAATGTTTTATTTATAAATATCAATGAAGTTTGATAACCTCGAGACAATTGTTTTTATATAAGCAAATCAGAATTCTGGTGTCGCCATCTTTTGACGCAATTGCGTAGTATTATAGAGAAATGTTTGATAAAAACGTTGAAGTAGACAGCTTTTAAATCGAAGAATTATTTTAAGAGATATTTAATGTTAAATCTGGATAAAAATGACTCATTAAAAAAGTCTCATAGGAAAAAAAAATATATACATGGGAATTTAATCATTTTCATTCAATTTAATCATTCAATAGAAACTCGAAGTTTGCAGAGTGCATTTATTATTTTTAACTTGCCTAATTTTTTGACGGTTTATTTCAATTTTAAATTAAAATTTTCAGAATTTCCAGAGATATTTTTTACATATTTTAGAAAAGGTTATTTTAAATTGTTGCCAATTGTTAAAACAGCGCAAATAATAATATATCCTTTAAATTAGAAATTTATTCACACGTGACTATTATAAACAGAAAAAAATCCTTTTAAATTAGAATTAAATGATAACGTGTTAAAATCAGGAAAATATTAAACATTACGTCATAAAAATTGTTTTTACACACGCTTACTTAAAATGAAAGAAAATTATAAAATAATCAATTATTTTCAAATTAGAATTAAATGATTACGCATTAAAAGAAGGAAAACATTGAAAATTACGTCATAAAAATTATATTTACACGTGAATATTAAAAGAAAAAGAAAATTTTTAAATAATAAATTCATTGATATGTGTTAAAAGTCGTAAATGGAGGAAATTACGTCAAATTGGCGAAAGTGGCCAAAACAGTTTGCAAAACATATTGCAAAACAGTTTAAATTAAAAAATATATTTATATGAGAGATTTATTTCAAATTTCGAGATGATATTTTTAACTATAGTTGCCAGTTTTAAGGTAGCGCAAATAATAATATTATCTTTCTAATAATAAAAATATTTTCAGTTGAATGTTACAAAGAGAAAGGAAAGTTTGGTGAAAATTATGTCAGATTTAAAACGTTACATTTAAAATCTCTTATTTAAAATCATTTTCTTATAGCGTTGTTAAAAAATACCATAAAGCAAAGACTCTGTTGACTTAGTTCCTTTTATATTTGGTAATTTTCAAATGTTAACTAATCTTATTTAATCAAGCACGGAAACAGCAACTAACATCAGCTGATTCGGTTTTGAAATCCCTCAGTAAAAGGGAAACCCGTTTACAGTAAGATCGCCATTGATTTTTTAATTATACAGAGCAGCCTCGATTATCCGAGCTAATTGGGACTGTTAGTAAATCGGAATCGGAAATCTCGGTTAATAGAAACTGGGTGTAAAAACTCTCCGTGCTTGCGAATTTAACATCTCTTTTAAAAAAATATATAGAACGTTTTTTAAATAATAAAAATAAATATATGTAAAGTTCTGTTTCACAGCTTAACAAATGTAAAAAGAAAATCAACTACCAGTAGTAAATTTTAAAATGCAAATTGAAAAATTTACGAAAGTTCACACAGCCACTGGAAACAAAGCATTGTTCGCTATTGACTTCTCAGGGTCCAATGTTTCTTTGGAGTTGAGTGCTTTTGGGGGCAGAAGGGCCTGTATAGCACAGACAGTGAGCTAAAGAGTGTGGTTATTTTTAAGGCTCATTCAAAAGGAAAAAAAAATCAGACTTTGTTATCGGCTCGGTTAACAGAAACCTCGATTAATCGAAGCTCGGTTAATCCAGGTTCTACTATAATTCAATCTTCCGTAATCTTTTTAAAGCAGATCAAATTAATGGACTTTAGCACAAAGTCACATAGCTGATAACTGCCATGCTTGTTGGCCACCTTTTTTTCAAAAAGTTTGCTTCACCTTATTCAATTAATGAGATATCTCCGATAAAATAACTCACATTTTCCCGTTCTAAAATACTGGTATCCAAAAATCGTAGCATGTAACTGACACTACAAGTACTCATGGAACTAGACTATTTTAAGACTTATTTTTATTATAGACTATATAAAATTATTAAAAATATATATTATGATAGGAACTAGCGGGCTTCGTCCGCTATTTACTTTACGGATATAAAAATCATGTTTTTTTTTTAGGGAAAAAGAAATAAAAACCTATTTGACGATAGGTTATAAAGACACATTTTGTATTTGTTGTATTTGCGGGGATGAGGAGGGGGGGGGACTATTTTGATTAAATATCGCAATTAGTCTACATGGCAGATATAATTATGATAGACACTAGCGGGCTTCGCCCCTCTATGGCGCCTTATGGGTCCAGCTTCCATAACTCAGAAACTACATTTCGGACATCAATGCAACAGATTGCAAACGTTATAATTAACTTAATAATCACCCTATATAGCATTAAAGTAAATTTATGAGTACTGCATACTATTTTTTTATCGTAATTTCTGAAGAGAAAAAAATATTTCGGTTCCATTCTTAGGTACTGGTCTGAAAAATTTTGAAAAAGGGGGGAAGTAGTGGACATGAGACTGCTGTTTGTCAAACAACCCAACGGGGTCTGGCTTATTCAACTTGGTTTTTGATGACTTCAATTGGAAGGTGGTTTGTTTAAAAGAGTGCGTTCCCTGCCCCATGAAAACTGGAACTATTGGTGCACCATCTATGTAAGGATTTAATAATTATAAATTAACATTTTGGATTTATTAATTTAAGGATAAAGTGTTTTTAAAGGAATATCAAATGAAACCCTCTGTGCGATCTGCGATTATACTTACCCAGTTGTTTTATATACAAACTGCTATAAGGAAAATTGTAATAAAATAGTAAAAATTAAATCTGCATTAAATTCCACAAGTATCTTGTTTTTAATCATTTTATCAATAACCTCAAAAAAGTAATGATATCAATGCAAAAACCCTTGACGGGTTAAAAGTTTCTGACGCAGCACTTTATCTTATGCTCTAAGAATTTTAAATATGGAACTTAAAAATACTGATATCAAATTTTGAGTGACGTTATGCTATTTCTTAAAAGATATATTTGTATTTATTTCATCATTTTATTTTTGTTTTATTTATAATCGCATGTGCAAAAGTTATGTTCAACATGAAAAGCTGCATAAAATTTTATTCGATGTTGCTTTATCATTTACATCTCTCATAAATTCAAAATATGAGTTTTAAAAGATATGATATAAAATTTAAGTGACGCCTTGATGTGACGTTAAAAGGTTTGTTTTAAAATTCAATTTAAATTATTTTTGACTTGGTTAAAATATTTTTTTACATCTACACAATACTTTTAATTTGCCAATTCACTGTTAAATATATCACTTTCATTGAATCTATACTATGCATTGAAATGTATTTATTTCAATAAATTGATTTATCTTTTGTGTCACGCTATTCAAAATTGTGAGTAAGATTTATGTAAATGGTTTGTTTGCGTCATTGTGTCCAAACTACATGAAATGTATGAAAAAGGATAGTTTGACGCAAATAAACCATTTACATAAATCTTACTCACAATTTTGAATAGCGTGACACAAAAGATAAATCAATTTATTGAAATAAATACATTTCAATGCATAGTATAGATTCAATGAAAGTGATATATTTAACAGTGAATTGGAAAATTAAAAGTATTGTGTAGATGTAAAAAAATATTTTAACCAAGTCAAAAATAATTTAAATTGAATTTTAAAACAAACCTTTTAAAGTCACATCAAGGCGTCACTTAAATTTTATATCATATCTTGTAAAACTCATATTTTGAATTTATGAGATATGTAAATGATAAAGCAAGATCGAATAAAATTTTATGCAGCTTTTCATGTTGAACATAACTTTTGCACATGCGATTATAAATAAAACAAAAATAAAATGATGAAATAAATACAAATATATCTTTTAAGAAATAGCATAACGTCACTCAAAATTTGATATCAGTATTTTTAAGTTCCATATTTAAAATTCTTAGAGCATAAGATAAAGTGCTGCGTCAGAAACTTTTAACCCGTCAAAGGTTTTTGCATTGATATGATATACTTGCATAAAAGAATATAAATGAGAAATTTCAACGCAGCATGTTACAAATGTTTTACTAAAGTAGATAACATAATTTTATATATATATATTAATTTATTAATTTATATATATATATATATATATATATATATATATATATATGTAAATTTCCGATTAAAAATTTTTGAAAAATAGTCAAGATAATTTATAAAACACAATTATGTAAATATTGATGTCACATTTATATCTCTATTGAAATTGATTGTTTCATAATTTAATTGCTTGAAAAATTAATTTTAGATACATTTAACATGTAAACATAATTTGTTATGTTAAACTGATAACTCAACGTTTTAATTAGGATAAATTATTTCAGACTAAATAAAAACACGAAATTTGATCATTATTTAAATATTGTTACAAAATTCCTCAAATGTCAGAAAAATCCAACAAGGAAAACCTCAATAACATGTCCAAAATGTTGACGAAGACCATGTTTAACAATAGAACCCTACGCTCAATTATTGTACTAACATATGAATAGTATCATCGAGAACGATCTTAGCAGCTTTTTGGCGACTTAGTGACTTTGGCGACCAGAATTTTTGCGAAATACCCATTTTGAAAATTTTACAAACGGAAGTCTTAGAGGAAAAAGGGACGATATACTTCAAACAAGAAATACATCATCTGTTACAATTCACTTGATGTCAAAAAGATAAGCTATGCAAATAAGACATCTCCAGGAAAGTTGGTTTTCAATCTAAATCATTTCTAGTTTGAGAGCGAGTTATGACTATTATTATTTGTTCATTAATGAATTTCTTTACGTTGTTTAATTAATACTTCAGTTTTCAGCCGAAATCTTTACGTTGATGTTTTGGAATTTGCGTATACTAAATTGCTTAATCAACTAAGAATTTTCCATATTAATTTCTAAACTACTTTTATCACTCTGAAACTAAAAATGTTCGTTTCAATATTATACTCTAATATTTCATAGCAAATTTAATGTGATGTTTCAAAGCAAAATAATCAAATGAAAACAGTTGACAAGATTTAAGGTTACATTCATGAATGATAATTTAAATGTATTGTAAATAAAAATATATTAATTTTTCCATAAACCTTATATTTTATTCATTAATACTTTCCATTTTATTTGATTTCTATACATTGAAAATATTTTTTTTCATTATGTTAACCAGAATTGTTAAATATTAATTAAATGGGGATTTTCTATCGCGTGAGTAAATACTACAGCGATATTTACATTTAATTAACAGAAAGTATTTGTCACGATTCTTTCATCGCTGTGCAAATATTTTATATCTTTTTTCTACGGATGATTTTCCTTTGAACTCGATTTTATTTCAGAGTTCCGAATTGCATATTGATTTTTTTTTTTTTTTTTTTTTTTTTTTAAATGATACTCGAATATATATCGAGAAGCTAAAATATTTTTCTGTTAAATTTATTATGTAAAGAATAGATAAATCTATATGAATTTTAGTTTAATATCAGTTGATGAAATAAATATACACTCATATGTTAAAGAAAACACTGGAAGTATATTGATGCACTTTTCATAATTCATACTCTAACAAGTATGTGAAAATGGTCTATAGACGAAATTTTATAACGTTTTTTATTTAAAAAAATTTTTCAATAAAATTTACGGAACAGGATTTGATTAAAATATGGGAATTTGCATCTAGTTTATAACCGAACTTATAAGTTTATCAAACTTCGAAACTGAATACCGTATTTTCTAGAATCTAAAACGAATGTGTTTCTTCGAATTAAAACTCACCTAAATTAATACATCTTGTAATCGATCTGATTTGTCTGGTTTATGTTAGGATTTTTTTTTTTTTTTTTTTTTTTTTTTTTTTTTACTTTGTAGATAAATATGTTTTTTAAATGCGGCCCCCTTATGCAGCAATACTTATTGAGTGAATAATTTTTTATCACATGATCAGGAACGAAAAGTATTAGTTAAGAGTCCTTGAAGTTTTTGTTCCCAGGTCTTGGACCCATAGAACACTGCATTAATCAGGCACTGTGAGCAATGAATACTAATAAAAAAAAAAAAAAAAAAAAAAAAAAAAAAACATAAAGCTTACACAGAAAATTAAAATTGAGGCTTACTATATTTCGTAAATTAAAAAAAAAATTCTGCATTTAAATTATGTTCAGTTTAAAAGTTTTAACAAAAATCCTTAATTTCTCGGCTCATATATTCAGGTTGGATTAGACCCATGAGCGTCTTAGATTCAATTAAATATGGTATCTCACACAGCTGAAAATTCAAGAAAATCAAATTTAAAAGAAAAATAGCATTAGTTTGTGCCAAAATTCATTAATATCTTTAATGATAGCACGATATATCGCTATGCCTATTCTGTTCTGTGAATACATAAAGCGTCTTTTAAATTAAATGCCTATAACATGTATATTTACAGAACAGCCTTTTGTATAAGTTATAAAATTTTATGAATTCTCTTCGAAAATTGGATAAAAATTTTCCATTCATTGATGAAATATAGCGTTTTCTGGTGTGAGGAACAGTAATATATATATATATATATATATTATAAAATGTTATTCTAAATGTTAACATTCATTTATAATGTAATATAGTTACACCTTTACAAGTAAAAAGTTTCCCATTAATAAAATGATTCTGTACCTGATTAGTACATTTAAAGTGCTCTTACTGTGACGAATTCAGAGCCGGTTCTGGGTGACATGTTTCGTTGAAGCTTCGTGTACAAGTGACATTATTCACAAAGCCTTTTCAACACTTTATCAACTGCAGGATAAAGTATTTCTGTAGGATATGTAGCAACATTGCTTTTGATACTTGCGTTCACGTGTAATCTATAAATTTCCTCTAAGGAACTTTCAGGAGTGCCTGGATTTCTTCAAAAAATGAAGTTTTTTTATGAAACAACCTGATCATATTCAAATTAGAGGCGAAGCTTTTCTTCACTTCTTTCCAATGTCGGACATTGCATCAGTGACAGAAGAAAGTTGCCAATAAATGCTTTTCTTTTTTAAGGCAGAAAGTATTTGCTGCTGCAAATGTTTGCAGGAAATGCATTTGTGTTCAGATCCTGTTTGGAGCTCTACAAAGAAAAAGTGACAAAAGAAATTATAAAGTATAATGATACCCAATTTAAAAGCACATAATAAAAACACAGAGCCTGTTCTTCCACAGCATATTAAGAGTTGCAGGATGTTGCATGCAATAGATCGTGGTATTCACTGACTCATCTGAAGAGCACTGCACCTCATGTTTTCCCGAACATTTTCAGTACATACATATTTCCTGTGCTTGGTTACAAATGACAAGCAAAATCGATGCGTTGATGAAGATCTTCAGAATGCATTTTGCATCACATGGATCTTGTACGGATATAACATTAAAATAGATCGCAGAACATTTCGTATTCTTGTAGAAATGTATGGATAATTACAGTGAGATCCTCCCTCGAAGAATACGGTTAAAAGAACCCTTCGTCAACAATAACATCAGCGATTTCTTTCACAATTTACTTAAACATGGTTCCGCTCAATTCTAGCACACTCAACCCATTTGTTTCTTTATATTTAGTAATATTATTTTCTAATCATTTCTTGACATAAGCCCTGTCGTAAGCCTTTCAAATACAAAATTTGTTGATCGATTTTGCACTATTATTTTTATTTCAGTTCTGTATCAAGTTTCAAGGAAACACGTGGCAGAACATTTTTGAAGCGTTTGTCTTCTTCGAGGATGGGTAGCCCTGCATCGAATCGATTCGAGCGATGACAATATCCAGTAGTTCAGATCCATCTTCGGTAGATGAACTAACGTTATTTGCTCTGCCAATCGGCTACATAGCGGTACAGTTTGCACGAGCAATTGTTCACCGAGTGAATCGTGTTAACTTTGAGACGTTTGTTCGATGCTGGACATTGGAGTACAAGTGCACTACCCATAACCACACCTTTCAAACGATATCCTTGACATGTCTACAATCTATATTTTGTTGGCTCTTGCACAAACCAAGCAGACATTGGATTTTTCTTTGTTTCGCTCATTTACAATATTATTGATCACAATTTTGATAAGTATGAATTTACAAGTATTTATAATTAACGTATACGCGAAAAAAAGTTTCTTGAAATTTAATTGATTAGTGAAATCCATGCTGGTTTGTATTCTGTAGTGTATTAAAAATGAATTATATGTTAAATACTTCAGTTTAATATTCGAATTTCTACATTAAACATAAAAAACATATAAAAATTACATGGCATTCCGCATATATTGACAAGTGTTTCATTTTGTAAGACGGACAGATAGACAGATAGAGTCAAATACAAACATACCTAATTCTTATAGTAATTTCAATTACATTGGAATCGATCCGAAACGTTTTTAATGATCGAGCAAAAACTTGTTTACATAGAAGTAGGCTATCACGTTATCAAACTATAGAGTTTATTAACAGTAAATTGATAGCATTCGTATGTCTGACACATGGAATTTCATTCATAATAATAGGAATTATCCGGAAAGAAAATAAGTTGCTTTAAGTAGAATGGATACTTTAAATGCAATCTAAATGCCACGGGTAAAAGCTAGTTGAGAATAATAGAAGCTAGTAAACGATTTACAAAACGATTTATTTCACAATAATACTAAATTATTTTCTGATTGTATTTTCTTTTAAAAAAAAACATTGCATATACAGTTTGCTCTTGAAAGCGTTACTGTGAACGAAATATATAAATGTATTTAAAATTGTATTTAATCCAATTTAAAACGTAGCAATTTTGTATCCATATTTTTTCCTATAAATCTTTAATCTATCGGTTTTGTTATCGCATGCAAACCAAATTAAGACTTGAATATATGCTCGGTATATAATTCATACTAGCGGGGAAGGCCGAGCTATTCTCGGTCAGAATTACTTTTTTGTTCAACTCGATACAATATTCTCACTGTATCAATTTTCTCCCTGTATTATTGCTGTAAAGCATGTTTGTTTATACCAGTATTATTTACAAAAACAATCAGTATGAAATATGTAGTACTTGCTTCTAGATTTTACACATTTACTACAAAAGGACATAAATCCAAATTACATTATTAGCTCAAATCTCATTGGTTTAACCACGTATCTCGGGTCCTATTAAGAATTTCTAAAACATTCTTTCACATTCTGAAAGCCCATTTTTTGTCAAATATATCCAAATTTGGCGGCATTCTTTCATTTGGCGCCAAGTATGTGTTTTGGCATTCGTAAACTTGAAAATCGATTTTTCGGACAAATTTCGTCAAAATTTCGCCAACTTTGCAGTTTCGTGACCTTGACCCATATGAACCCAAAATGACCCCCTAATCAAATCTCTTCGAACATGTGACTTGGCTCAATGGTCTGATATTCAAAAATGGCAGGATACAAAATTTAGACGAAATCGTTTAAACCGTTTTATAAATAAAATTAGCATGACCCGCAGGGACTGCAAATTAACCACTAACCTAACTTTCTCGAACATATGAAATTTTTAGATAAAAATAGCTTGACCCGTAGTGACCCAAAAGTGACAAATTAATCGACATTTCTCGAAAATTTGATCCAAACCATTGACCTTCTCTTGCTCGAAAACGGTATAATATAAAATTTTGTCAATATAGTTTGAGCTATTTTTTAGATATAATTAGCTTGGTCGGACCCATAGTGACCCAGAAAGTCCAACTAATAGAATTTTCTCATACATGCGAACTAACCCAATGGTCTCCACGATCCCGAAAACGATGGAATACATAATTTAATTAAAATCGTCGCAGCCGTTTTCTAGATAAAATTATCTTGACCAGCAGTGACAAAAAAGTTACCCACTAATCATTTATTTCTCGAACATGTGACCTAGACCAATGATCTTCTCATGTCTGGAAACAGTATTAAACAAACTTTTTGTCAAAATTGTCTGAGTCGTGTTTTAGATACATTTTTTCTACTATTACCCATTATGACCCAAAATCACCCTTAATCGAATGTTCTTGAACATGTGACCTAGCTCAATGGTGCCCGGAAACGATAGAATACAAAATTTAGTCAAAATCGTTCGAGCCGTTTTCTAGATAAAATTAGCTTGACTCACAGTGACCCAAAAATGGCCCGCTAATCGAATTTTCGCTAACACGTCACTTAGCTTAATAGTCTTGTCGTAGTCCAAAAACGATAGACTACAAAACTTAGTCAAAATCGTTGGAACCGTTTTTTAGATAAAGTTGTCATGACCGATAGTGATCGAAATATGACCCATTAATGGAAATTTATCGAACAAGTGACCTAGTCCAATAGTTTTTTCATGCCCAAAAACGGTTGTACACAAAATTTAGTTAAAATCGATTGAGCCATTTTTTTAAAATATATAATTAGCTTGACCCTGAACGATTATGACTCAAAATGTCCCAATAATCGAAATTCCCTGAACATGTGAACTATCCCAATGATCTTTTCGCGTCCGAAAAAGGTAAAATACAAAATTTAGTCAAATCATTAGAGTCGTTTACCAGATGAAATGTACATACATACACACACACAAACAATTTTTTCTCGTATTATAATATAAGAAAAGATGTGTTCTCACTTATACCATGTATTTATGGTAATAAAAATTGTTTCATTACAAACAAAACATTCCCTGAACATGTGAACTATCCCAATGGTCTTTTCGCGTCCGAAAAAGGTAAAATACAAAATTTAGTCAAATCATTAGAGTCGTTTACCAGATGAAATGTACATACATACACACACACAAACAATTTTTTCTCGTATTATAATATAAGAAAAGATGTGTTCTCACTTATACCATGTATTTATGGTAATAAAAATTGTTTCATTACAAACAAAACATTATTCATTATTATTATTAATATTCAATTATTGTTTTGAGAATGCTAAATATGTACACACTTTTGATAGAAAAAAAATTTCAGAATATCTTTAATATATATATTTTTTTTTTTTTTTTTACATTTTGTGATTAATAATTTGTTTAGAGGAAATGCAGTGTTATTCATAAAGACGGATTCAATAGCTTATTTCCTTAAATATTACCCTAGACACATTCTTCAAATTGCGAAATTTTTTTAGAAAGATGAAAAATTTTATCGCATATGTTAAAAATCCATGGGAGGTCTATTTGTGAAAATACACAAACTACATTTGGTACTTTTCTGTTAGCCGGGTGCCAGTGTTATATATACATATTTATATACATACATATATATATATAAATATACATATATTCTATATATACACACATAAATATATGTATATCTATATGTGTATATACATGTGTGTATTACATATGTATTACAGTGTTACATATACATATATATCTATATGTAACACTGGCGCCCGGCTAATCGAAAAGTACCCTAAATTTTTGTACGATCTCCATAGTGTAAAATTTCCAATTCGAAAAGTTTTCCTTATCTAATTCCTGAATAAAACACAACAAAATCCATTGTTATATCTGGAAAACTACCATAGATATTAAAAAAAAAAAAAAAAAAAAAATGTGCCTTACTCAATTTAAGCATACCTCTCAGCGACGTGATACTGGTGCATTTGAAATGCAGGATAGGGTTCATCCACAAGATTATACGTTATTAAAAAGTCGATTTAAGACGTTTATTTTATTACACCTGTTAGGCGAATTGAACATAATAGAAATAGGACATAACTTGAAACAATAGATTAAATATTGAGGGAACAGAAGATAAATTGAGATTCACTAAGTAATTCTTTAATTAGAAGTATTTCAATTTATGTATAATTCCTTAAAACCAGACGAATTATTGAATAGCGGATATTTCTGTGAGTTTTTCAAAAACCAAGATAATTTTTTTTTATTTCATTCAGGAGTGGGTAAGGATTTTTTTTTTCTTTTTGGAAATTTAAATTACGAGGACGTATAAAAATGTACTTTGTGTAATTTCTCTAATAGACCTCGCAGTCAGTTGTAACTTATGCAATCAAGTTTTGCACATTTGTTTATGAAGCTTTGTAATTTGAAACAAGCGTCTAGGGTTATAATTTAACGAAATAGGCATTTGGATCAATCTTTATGATACACCCTGTAGATACAAATTTATTTTTTATTGTGATTATAGCAGGGTATGCGTTACTTGTAAAATATTGAAAAATATCTGGATTCAAATCACGAATATGCATACTGCATTATTAATAATGATTTCTTAAATTAGTTTTAAACATACGGACTTAATATCTCTTTCGTGAAAACAGAATATATTTTGTCAAAGTAGTTCACTTTTCAGTCTTTGTTGTAACTAAGAATAGAAATAACTATTGACACTGGCAATGTGGAATTTTATCTAGTTCGATTTTAAACTTTAAATTATACACTAGGGTGGAGTGAAAATGACCAAAAAAATTGTTTTTGGAATTTTTCTTCAGATAGGCCTAAAAGGTTGCCTTTTGGCATACTGAATATAAGGTTAAATTTTCATTTAAATTGGAAATCATCTTTAGGGCTCTACCAACTCTTAAAGATTGTGCCTTTTATACGGGAAAAACCAAGATTTCACTATGTAGTATAAATTACTATAAATAATCTTTTTTACTAAATTTCTGATTTCAGTAAAATAATCCGTAAAAAATGACTGATTAAAGTATTACTTAAGCGTTTTCGTGATTTATCACCTTAAAATATGAATTGAATTATCGCAAAGAAGATAAAAAAAAAGCACAATAATTAGACATACACTTTACTTTTATTTTTCGAATATACATAAAAGATAATTCTGTAAATACATAGCAAAGTCATTTTTCTGAACAAAGAGTAATATAATAAAAAGAATGTATGCGATGTACTGTAAAATGATATTTCGTTTCACTCTAATTTATATTAGCCTTTGGTATCAAAACTAGGCATTACCTTTTGTGATTTTATTTTTGCTCGCATATATCTGTCCCTTGCTTCTACTCCTACAGCCGCTAATGATGCTTCAGTAACTAGTTTCACGCATCTTTCAACTATTTAAATATGAGACGGACACTTGGGGAATTGAAAAGATGTGGCTTCCGATCTTTTTAGGAGAATTTTC
This sequence comes from Maratus speciosus, assembly GCA_963932465.1. Classification (NCBI taxonomy): domain Eukaryota; kingdom Metazoa; phylum Arthropoda; class Arachnida; order Araneae; family Salticidae; genus Maratus; species Maratus speciosus. The sequence continues at coordinate 275,522,169 of OZ010795.1, read as the reverse complement.
AACTCCTCTCTTGATACTCTATAAAGAATGCGGGGAGATGTGATTCCACATTCATGCCAGTCATTAATGTTAATATAGTCTATAGCACTGAAGTTCAATATTGAAAAATAAAACTGTCTTATTGTTGAGCACTCCATTTCCTTTGCCTTCAATATTCTTCGGAATCCAAGTTATCGAATGTGGTTTCTTTCATAAGTTATCATATATTCTTTTTCTCAACGATGGATGTATGCATTTCATTGAAAAATGAGATCGACAATCTTCTTTAAAAGTTCCTTGAAATAACGAGACAACTCAATTATTAAAAAAAAAAAAAAAAAAAAAAAAAATTGAGCTCCAATTTTGCAGGAAGATTTTGTTTTAATATGAAGCAACATAGGTGAATATACTTTCATTATAAATTCAGCCATAATCTTCAGATTTTGGGAAGGATTCTGGCTTCCAATGTATAATCTAAGTAGTTGATTAGCAGTTGTCAACCATCTAGAATGAAACATTTTACATGTATTGCGATTTACCAGATTTAAAGAGCATTGGCCAGATGAAAATGTTTGACACATGTCGTAAAAATAATTTTCGTCTGCACGTAACTCTCCACAGTTCATTTCTGGGAGACAAGAACAGATTTTTTTTTTTTTTAATTCCACAACTGTCTATTGTTCACATTGATCCAACGATTTTCCAATAGGAACATAAAAGGCTTATGGGCCTGTAGTTTGCCCATCAAGCTACGAAAAGTAATAACACAATGGCAATTCGTTTGCATGAAGCTGGCATATTAATCACTGTAATGGATGACTAATCTTTGTTTAAAAAAATCTAATAACACCATTCTTTCTCATAGTGTTTGCAGTTGTTCTGTCACAACCTATAGCCATGAGTTTATAAAGACTTAAGTTGTTTTTAGTGCAATATTTTAAAATGCTTTCTGCAATATTCTTTCCTGATCCAGAAGATGGTGTAATGTGTCTCAGATACATTGAATTTGACTCTTCAATCAGATATACGTGTTCTTCACTTATAGTTCTTCGATGTAATCTTTCTCAAATTTTCCATCATTTTTTTTAGATTTGAGGAATCGAATAAGTTTCTGGCATTCAGAAAAATTGTTGTCTATCATTTGATCAATACGCCTCTGTTAAACTGCAATTTTTGATGCTTACTTCCAAATTTCTCCGATCTGTTCTTTCAAGATTTTAATTACCTCTGACTTTTGAGGATCTTTACCATTCCTGTTGCGTTTTAATTTTTGTCTTGTATAAAAAATATATTTTGTCATCTGCCATTGTTGGCAAAACAGCTTTATTTAGATTTGAAGGGGCACCAAATAGGGGATATTCCACTGCACTTCTACACTGTAAAAAAATCCGAACAGTACTCCTGTAGGAATCGGAAAAATAGTTGCCCTTATCGTACCGGAACATTTTCCGACCCACCTCGGAAAAAAATCCGTAAAAAAAAGGAAAACATTCATTAAAACGGTACTTTACGGATTTTATTCCAATTTTACGGATTTTATTCCGATTGTACTGATTTTATTCCGAGCTGGGTCGGAAATTTTTCCGGTACGATAAAGGCAACTATTTTTCCGATTCCTACAGGAAATCTGGTACTTTTTTTTTTTTTTTTTTTTTTTTTTTTTTTTTTTTTTTTACAGGGTAGTAATGGTAAACTTCGATTTGTTTCCACACTCACTCATTTAAAAATTACTCTAAAAACAACAAACAATTTTTAAAACTCAATAAAACGTTTGAAATATTTTAAAGGAAAGACTTAAAGTTCAAAAATAATAAAGGGAATTACACTAAACATTTTAAATATAAAAATGTCAACGAGATTACCAAAAACCCCTGTAAGTGTAACAATTTATGATAAGATCCCGTTGTGTAAATATTTTAAAATAATCAAATATTTTAAAATAAAGACTTAAACTTTAAAAATAATTAAGATAATTACGCTAAATATTTTAAATATAAAAATGTCAAACGAGATTACGAAAGAATCCTGTAAATGTACAATTTACGGTAAGGACCCATTGTGTGAAACAATGAAAATATAAAAGTCCTGGTAGAGCCCTGTAGGAGTTTTTCAAAATTCATGAAATTTTGCACGTATATTAGAGGTAATAAAAGGCAACTTTTGGCTGATATCCAAAATCAAAATTCCAACTTTCGTTTTTTCACTATACCCTATTATACACTGTTAAAAAAAGTCTGACCAGTTTTCCTGTAGGAATCGGAAAAATAGTTGACCTTATCGTACCGGAAAATTTTCCGACCCAGCTCGGAATAAAATCCGAGAAAAGGGGGAAATAGTCAATAAAACGGTATTTTACGGATTTTATTCCGAGCTGGGTAGTAAATTTTTCCGGTACGAAAAGGGCAGCTACTTTTCCGATTCCTACAGGAAAACTGGTCGTATTTTTTTACAGTGTAGAAAACCAGATGTAGAAAAGTTTCAACAATTTAATGTTAAAAATGATTAGACTTAAAAATCTGTTTTCTGCCTTTTTAATATCAAAATTGGGGAGGAAAAAAAGAAAAAATTTCAAACATTTATATAACTATTTTCAGACGATCGGATAAGAAACTGTGTAAAATTCAAATTAAATGTATAATATTGACATATTTATTTGCCGCTTAAAAAAAAATCCTAAATGTTTATGTTTTGTTTTGTATTTTTTCACATACGTATGTGCAATATTTTTCTTTCAAATAAAAAAACAATATTTCTAATAATTTCAATATTTCTTGCATTATAAATGTTGTATATTTTATACTATTTAACAAGTAATTGACGTTTATTTATATATTTTTCAATTTTTGAGAAAAAAAAAAAAACTCCAGCAATTTTCTTTAAAACTACAAATTAAGGGGTTTTTAGTATAAAAAAATCAGATTATTATATTTTTTTAGGTCGAATAATGCATGTAAGTATGTATAAACTTAATTACATTACTTTAATAGCTAATTATTTAGCTAATTACTTAGCACATTTAGAGGATAGCTCCATGTAGCTCATACCCTAAGAGGGATTTTTCAATTTATTTTGTTAAAATTTAATAATTGTGTTTAGGCAACACCATGACTCTAAACGGTGCTACTACAGCAATATAGCTTATTAGTGTAATTTAGTCCAATATTGGGGGAAAAGTGTTTGATTTCTATATTAAACTAAGTAATTTGTGTGTAAGACATCTGCGCAGTGTAAGTGAAAATTGAGTTGTAATCACAAATTTGTTTTTCGAAAATATTAACTCATGGTGTTTTTTACATTTTATTTTCTGTAATTTAGATTATTTAAACATAATTATGATGGAACAATTGTTTTTTTTTTCTTTTTTCTTTTTTTTTTTTTTCTTTCACTGGCGGACAGGCAATCAATAGAAATTTGAGGTAAAAAATTCAAAATATGAATCTAATCGTGGCAGTGTAAGTCACACTTTCACGAATGTAATTATAATAAAGAAAATAATGTACTTAAGGAGGTTTTTAGATACTAAAACTAATATTCTAGTGGTACAAACAAATTGTCTAGAAAGCTAGTGGTACAAAAAAATATATTTTTAATTTTGAAGTATTCTTTAATCGACTGTGGAAGGAAATGGAAAATTATCTAATGATATTATAAGTCACGAATGGTTATACATTTATTATATAAAACATGCATTTATACAATTTTTCCATTAAGAATGATGAATCAAATTCTTTAACCATAATAAAATTTAATATTTAAAATTACACAGCAAAATTCAATAAATATTCCGGTGTCATACTCCAGAACATAAAAAGAGGTTCCAATTTCTGAGATCATAAATCAATTTCTGCTATCCTTCCAAGAAGTGTCTCAAATTTTGCTGCAGAAAATTTTAAAAAAAAGTTTAGAATGTCAAGTTTTATTTGATGAAGGAGATTAGTCTATGATAGATGGATTTCCATAAAAGTGTCAGTCTGTGAGTCCAGTAATGATAAATTAACTATACAAGTCTGTCTTTTATAAAAAACGGTCATCATTTTTAAATTGGGTATAAATTTATATATGGCAAAATATCACGATCTTAATTTGAAAAATGAACATCAGTTGACAAGTTGTTGTGAACGAACAGTATGCTGAAATCTATCATTGAAGAAATTAGTTTTCATAACTGTTTGTGTGAAGGATATTCAATATGCTAAAACACGTATTTAAAAAAGTATAGAAAATTATACACAATTATCTGAATGAAGATTTTGATATCCTACTTTTCTGTGGTTGTTACTAATTGTTCTTAAATCGTTTTAAATGATGAAATATAATTATTTTTATTATTATTTCGATTATAATATTAGAAATTTTAACACATCAGCGCAGTTGGAGTAATATTAATAATCCCCAGTATAAGGCCGCACATCTCATATATGTTTATATATACAGCCTGGCGATACATGGAAAATACAACGTAGAACTCAATTATCTTGAATCACAGTTTTTTATTAGTTCAGACACGATAACTTTTGAACAATTTAACGAATTTATAGAATTTTATTTAAATAAAGGAAATTAAACTTGAAAGTATATATATAAATCTATAATTTTTTTATTTTCAAGTTATAACAAAACGTTTTTTATGAATTTAAAATTTGAAATTTTATTTTTAAAATGTCTTATTATATCATTCTGTTTCACGTATAATTGAGAAACAGCATAATAAATAGTATAAAGACTGCAAGATTACTGAAAAAATTGGATCCTGGAATGCAAAACTGTAAGAATACTAGTTTTGCAGGATTAATTTTGGAACAATATTAAAACTTTTCTTTTTAAATTTCTTTAAAAAACAAATACGCCACTACAAAATCACATAAAAATCAGTAGTCCTGAATTTGGTCACTAAGAATTAATAAAGAATGGGATGTGTGATAGCGGCGTAAATCATTAAGGACAGTGAATGTCGAACAAAAAAAAAACTGTTTCTTATAACGGTCTTTGGTAATGGTGTTGTAAACATGACACAAAAAAGTAAGCTTGTTTCGCATAATGTTACCTTTTTAATTACTTGAACGCCCGGAATTGAAAAATTAACATTGATCAAATATCCATAAAAATAGACTAGTGTATATTAGTTTGCAATAAAATAAATGAAAGATAAATAAAAATTAATTCTCTAAGTGATACCCTAATATAAAATTATTATAAATTTAAAAGAATCATACAAACATAAAAATACGAGACACTTTAATAAAAATCCCAAAGCTAAATATATATATATAAACAAATGAACACAATAAGGAAAATCATAAAAGAGAAGCACAGTGTTAGCTCTTAATAACATTTATTATAATAGCATATTCTTGTTTTGTTGGTATTAAAATATGCAATAAATAGACTTACATTGCAAAGACTGCATATTTTAAATTTCGAATGATTAACCATTTTCTTTTTATGATGTTCTGCAACATAACACACAATATTTCAAATTATCCATTTTGAGATAAGAATCACAGCAGCCAAAATATTGAGGCAAATGTAACAGAGAATGAATAACTTAGCGAATTAATACAATTGCCGCATTAAAACAGTTATAACATTCCAAGTAATAAAATAAAATGAAGACGACTGAAAGTGTAACCCAAAAAATAGTATTTGTGTATTTGTGCATTTGAAAGGCAGTAGGGTATTTGATTGAGTGTATTTGAAAATTAGCACACAGACGACAGAAGGATTTTGATCAGCAAAACAGTTTTTTAGTCAGAATAAAACTCAGTTTCGTAATCATTATGAAACACAGACATTTAATCAGCATAAAATGCATGTATTTAGTCAGCATTTAGTCAGTTTTCATTTCGTCGTGGGATGAATTTTAATTAATTTATTGGTGAACGCTGGCGGTTCTTAAATACCTTCGATTTTCCAAAAGATTAGAAGTAAGAATAGAGAGACTTTCACCCATAATTTAAGTTTCCATCTTCATAGGGTTTATTAACAGAGTTTACATGACGAAGGATTTTGATTAGCAAAACAGTTTTTTAGTCAGAATAAAACTCAGTTTCGTAATCATTATGAAACACAGATATTTAATCAGCATAAAATGCATGTATTTAGTCAGCATTTAGTCAGTTTTCATTTCGTCGTGGGATGAATTTTAATTAGTTTATTAGAAACTTGCCTCGGATGAGGTGCATTGTAGTCGAAATTGTTAAGAAGTAAGTTCCACGATTTTCGTCAAATAGAAATGGATAAGTCCTCATAGTCCATGAGAAGTTTGAGTTCATTCGAAGAAAACGGAAAACTAAGGAGTCTAAGTAAATTTAAGGAGTCTAAGGAGTTTTAAAATAAGATTGTTTTTCATAAAATGCTATTTTAAATATTTAATAAATTAAAATGTATATGATTTAAAAAAAATAAAAAAATACGGTGAAAGATAAAAGTATGTATTTCATTTCATGTATTTAAAAAATTACCAAATGCAGAATTAGCATTTATAGGGGACTCCAAACTGTTAGGCTTGTAACGAGCAGAAAATTGGTATAACGCCTTACTCGCAGGATTACATAATACATTTTGCAACAAGAATGGGAATTTTGGTGCCTACTTATACTTAATCTTGTAATAATTACCCTGAACCTAAATAAATTATTATTTAGAGCATTTTTATATTTTTAATACAAAAATGTATTTATCTAAGGCAAAATTCTGAAAATTTCAACAGCATAATCTTTTAAAAAACAATTTTTGAACAATAAAAAGGAAATTTTAGGTTCCGTTTATACAAACTAACATGGAACTTATGTTATGTAAATTTCATTAAAAAATATTTAGAAGTTTTTGAGATATCGTGCGCGTTATGCCCAAAAACGTCAATTGAAGAAAAAGGACTTCAAAGTTTAGGAAACGACGCTTAAGCAACTGAGTGGATATAATTCTAAAAGCCATAACTTCTGTTCTAATGGGAATTTCAATGAATCAATTATATCAAAATGTTCTAAAAATAGGAGTCCAGCATTTAAAAAATTAAAATTTCAAAAATTTTGAAGCTTTAAGAGTCTTGATACCACTTAACCCGTTCGGCACCATGCACAGTTAAAAATAACGTCAAAAATTACCTCTGTTTTTAAAGTCTACCTATTTTCTAACCAATGAGAACGCTGCGTAAAAACCTATGGAGTGTTCTCAAAAAGTGCTTGAAACGCTTCAGTTTCATACCAGTAAAAAATACAAATAAAAAAGATTTTATTTAAATACGACATTTTTCGCAATTTATATAGTTAAGTCAAATAACAAAAGGTGGTGTCAAATGAATTAAATCGTGTAAAAGATGCGAGTTCTGAACGGGTTAAATGAATATCACTTACAAGTCGTCTTATGCAGAAGGGGTTAGAGCCCATCCCATAAGTCCGTTGCAGTACGCTTCGCAAGGTATGTAAATTTCTGTTCCAGATTCTCGTCATTGAAAATGCTGGATGCATATTTTATTTCTGGGATTTTTTTTTCGTTGGTGAGTCTAAGACCAATACCCATACTGATATTGTTTATGATTGTTTTGATATTGATTTAAAAATATATATATTTAAAAGGAACAAAAAGTTTCTGTCCTAAACTCAGTTATAAAGGACGGACATAAATATTTTCAAAAAACCTAGCGGAACCATATTTTCTATTTTAGGGGGGGTGGGGGGAACGTAGATTAAGTGAGAGAATTAAAGGACAAACTTTTTCCAAACTTTTACATACTAGTGCCAATTATGATAAATCTGCCATTATTTTCTTAGTTTTGATTATTTATTGCTATTACAGCTAATTTTACGTTACATTTTTGTCGAAAATTATTGCTTTTTATGAGGCCCCATTGTAAAAGAATGAAAAAAAAAATATGGAAAACGTGAATAATTTTTACATTTAGTTACAGCTTTAAACAGAACTTTTTTAATAGCATTTTTTTCTATTTGATTGTATAAAATTGAAATTACATGATATTTATAAGCGAATATCAAAACAGACGTCTTTTAATTATACAAAGGGACCAAACCCGGGCTTCCCGGGGTTACAGAGTATAGGCGAAAACTATTTTTTTCAACTGTAATCAAATGCTTGTACCGAATCAAATATTGTAAATGCAATACAGCATGACTTCAAAAATCCGGCACTCAAAAATCTGGCAACTTCAAAAATCCGGCATCAAAACCATCTTTTCCTTTACTTTTTCTTTTACACTTTCAAGTTCTATGAGAAGAAAAATGGCAATTCCTTATGAATTAAAAACTTCAAGATCGAAAATAAAAATGCAAAAAAAGAATATTTGACCTTTTTTTTTTTTTTTTCATTTGTCAGGGGCAACTATTTTCTGAACAAATTTTCTGCAAGCTGCACTGTTCCTTAGCAATGGGGGCAACTTATGCGAATGCATGCCACAAAGTATGGCCGGAACGAATTTTCGGCAACGGTGACGTCAATGATGAAGAATAATTTTCAGGTCGTGAAAAGACCGCAATTTATGTACTGATTGAACACGCAAAATCTGAAAAAGCATTAAGTGTCGAAAATAGGAATATAGGTGATTGGCTAAGCATGGACGAAAATGCATCAACAAAGAACAATTTAACAGACAGCGAGATCACTGATGCTGTGCTAAATAGAACCGCTGATAATGCTAATAGTAATATCAGAAGACGAAGATGAACAACGTATATGAAAAGGTGTCACTAGAACAATGCATATATTTGTTTGGAGAATTAATGTATGCTTGAAAGAATCAAGACTGTATTCTGAAATAGACATTCTTCATTTGTATTTAAAAAAAAAAAAAAAAAAAAAAAAAAAAAAAAAAACCTTGTTAATGAATGTCCAAAAAAATTGAAGCAAACAGAGTTGACATCGATGTTTCCGAAATTATAAGAGACGAAATAATTTAACTCTTTATTAGATTTTTTTCCTCTGTAACATAAAAAATATGAATTAAAGTAAGTTGTTTTTTTTTTTTTAATTTAATGTTCTGTTTTCTTACATATTTATCACTTAATCAAATTAAATTATGACTAAAGGCACCATCAAGAAATTAGAACTATTTTTTTATGTTTCTAGTTACTACTATGGATATTCCTTCAAAAATTCGGAATTTTCAAAAATCCGGCATAGTCCCGATGATGCCGGATTTTTTAAGTTATACTGTATATATTTTAGATAGCCCACTAACACCAAAAAAGTATTTTTCTCTGAAAAGTATAAAATATGCAGTTAAGTAAAGTTTTGGAATTTAGAAAAAGCTAAATTTTCGTACTAGAAGCATGTTAAGAATTAGCCCAATATTTTGCTACTTACGGCAGACTTTTTGATTCTGATAATTTTAGTGCGTTTAGCGCGTAGTTCAATTATATGTATCTTAAATTTGTGTTTCATTTATATTATTTTATTTATTTATTTATAAAGGAAGTTTTAATTTTTAGGGTTCCGTACTTAAAAAGTAAAATCGGAACCATTATAAGAACACTCCTGTGTCTGTCTGTCTGTCTGTCACAGCCCTTTCACCCGTAAACTAAGCAACATGGAAAGTTCAAATTGGGGGAAGTAATAAAGATTATTGAAACACATATTTACAGATTTATAAATATTCATAACTATTTTTAGGAAAAATGTAGAGAGGCTAATTAAGTTACTTGAAAAAAATTCTTTTCTTTGTATATCGTGTGGAAGCTTTCGTAACGCTGAAATCAAAAATATATTTCATTTAATTTTAGGTATTATATTTTCAGCGTTATGGTGGAAAATGTAGTGCAAAAATATGTCCCCTCCCCACCCCATCTAATTTCGAATCTATTAAAACTAAAATTATGAAAAAATTAGAGGTAGTAGACATTAATTTAAACCTTGCAGGAAAATTATAGCGATTACCTTAGGTCTCATAGTTTTTGAGAAAATCGCATTTTTCCGTTACACTCAAATTTCGATTTACGGCCTTCAGCAAAAGTGTTGAGCAGAGCTGGAGGTACCTATCGTAGCCGAAGTATAAAAGGATTGTTTATCAAGAATTTGGGAAAAAACTTCGGTAATTAGCCGATATATTAACCCTTAAAGACGCAGACTGTTTGGACATAATGATTGGGACGGCGTAATCTATGCTCCATCGGCTTTTAAAGCCTATATAACAAATTTTAAGGATATATTTATGTAATGAAATGCCCAGTAGCAGTATAAAAGCAATAAACGTCAAATTGTTGAATAACGGCATAATTTAATGAGAATTAATCACATAAATACTACGGGATTCGCGACTAGTTTCCATTGAGTGGCTCACTGAATACACCTACTATGTCTTTAAAGGTTAACTAAAAACCTATATGGAATAACAAATATACAGAATAGCTGTATTTGCTATTATTTAGGTTCCATATATCTTTGAACTTTCCTGGTATATCCATTTATACTTTTCTAGTATACAGGGTGCAAATGAAAGTCCCTTTAACCTGAAAATACTTGTGAACGGAGAGAGTTTCAGCTATGCAAGTGAGGTAACGGTATAGTAAAGCGACTACGCCCGATTTATTGAAAACAGCTATGTCAGCGTCCCATAGTGTCGGAATTTCGAAGATACCCACTGCAAATCGAAAATGAAAGGAGATAGAGCAAAATATCCAGTCAGAAAATTTTAGAGCATTAATTAATTAGTAGAATGTGACATGTGGTTTACATGGATGATATAAATCTTCGCCTGTTTACCCAAAAATGTCCGAAATTTATGCACTCCATTTTGTGTAAACGTATGAATGGAATAGTCAGAAGTATGAGGAAATACGCACAATTTATGCTATAAATACGTACTTACCTCAATACATTTTGATAACACCACACAAAAAAGACAAACTGTCTCACAGTGATAAAAAATTGATATTCGGTATGTTCGAAAATTTCGCCATTGCTCACAATACATGTTTGTATCGTGAGAGTAATTCTGCATGCACATTCCTCAGCATGGAACGTCTATTGCAAGCCTATTTAATAAGACGACATAGATTTAGCCCTTTCAAGGGCGGTGGCTAGACAGTCTAGCCACCTAATTTTCATTCCAAAACTGACAGATGGCACCCAAAATATTTAATGAAATTTTGCTTTTCTAATGAAAGTGCAAATTAGCGGGGTTTTGCTTTCTGAGAAATTCGTTTGATTATTCTGGTGTCAGTCAATTATTTAATCAGTTTACGAACAGAATCCTTCTGGTCCTGAAAGGGTTATTCTAAAATTTTAAATGCATTTGAAATTAAATCTTTTCAGACAATACAGCACAGTACAACGTCACAATCTGCAATTGTGTACTGCTACATTTCCGGAATGTGAATAGGCATAGTAGAATAGTCTCTCATCGATTTCGGACATTTTTGGGTATGCAGGCGACGATTTATCTTATCCGTGTGAACTAAATGTCGTTTCGTACTAATTAATTGATGCTCTAAAACTTTCTAATTGGAAAATTTACCCTACCTCTTTTCGTTTTCGATTTGCTATGGCTATCTTGCAAATTTCGCCACTAGGGGTGCTGCTGTCATTTGCATTAAATCGGGCGTAGTCGCTTTACTATACCATTACCTCACTTGCGTAGCTGTAGCTCTCTCCGTTCGCAAGTATTTTCAGGTTAAAGGCACTTTCCTTTGCACCCTGTATACTATACAGCTATACCCAACCCTACGTTGTATAGTTTTTACAAAGTTTTAGTATTCTTTTAGCAACGGTATTTTTTTTAAATAATACACTTACTAATTCATATATTATTGTACGGAACACTCTGTGCGCGAGTAATACTCGCACTTGACCGTTTATTATGTGGAGTATTAGACGTAAGATAATGCTGAACTCTTTAAACATTATTTTAAGAGCAAACGGATTAATCTTTCTTAATCGAGCTCCACGCGATAAATTAAATATATTTCATGCTTGAAAATCATTTTTAAAATCATAGATAATAAGTAATCTGGGAAACAAATTTCAAACAAATTTCATTTTAAAGATTTTTTTTTATTTGGCTGTGTAAAAATTTGAATTGTTCGGTTGCATATATGTTAAAATTGTGGGTTTTTTTTAATATTATTCTTTTATTTATTTATAGAGGAAGTTTTAATGTCGTTATGGAAAATTAGTCAAAAATAAAGGCTGAACAATTTCTATTGCTTTATGTGAAAAACGTTCATTATTATTACGCAATGGAGCCGGCACGTGATAGAGATAAATTACAAATATTCATGGTTGAAAATTGTTTTTAAAACATAGTAAATCAGTCAGTTAGGAAACAGTTTTCAAAGAAATTGCATTTCAAAGTAGATTTTTTTTTTTACCTATAAGACAATATAAAAATTGTAAATGTACGATAGTTAGAAGATTAAAAAATTGCAGTAGCGAAAATTGTAAAACCGAAATTTGATCTTTATGTATTGCTATTCACAAAATGATATCCGCGTTAAACACAGATACGTCTGTCCTTTATAATATAGATACATTATGACACATGAAAATTATTAATAATGATACATTTAAAATTATAGTCTCACGTATTTCCTTACGGTATACTGCATAAAAAATAATAAATTCATCTCAGAAATATTGTAGCTCTACAGGGTAATACCATGACAGATTGTAATGAATTCGGAAGTATTTTAAATACGCAGTACTAAACAAACACATATTATAAAACTATATTATACAAATAATACTATACATAGCTTCTATATATAAAAAAAGTAATGGTTTGGAAATGGGCCAATAAAAATCTGCGTAGATCAACCCGGTACACTCCTAGATCGGCATCCATATTTCTTGTGACCGTGGGTATTTCTTCGTTAATATTTAGAAAACTGTTTCACACAAAAATGTGAAAACTGGTACTATTATAGAGATATGTTTGAGAAACACCCTGATGCAGACAGTTTTTAAATCGAATAATTATTTTAAGAGATATTTAATGTTAAAGTTGGTAAAAATCGTTTAAAAAAAATTGTTTGAGCAAAAACTATACGTAGGAATGTAAACATTTTTACACTAGATAAAACTTTAGAAGTTCCTGGTGTGCAGATTGCATTAATTTTTTTTTTTTTAATTCGACTTATTTTTTGAGGAATTATCTCCATTTTAAATTCAAATTTGCAGCATTTCGAGATATATTTTTTATATATTTTAGAAAAGGGTTTTATTTTAAATTGTTGCCAATTTTTTAAAAAAAGGGCAAAAAATTTTCCTTCATATTAGAAATTTATTTACACGTGGCTATTATAATCAGAAAAAAAAAACATTCAAATGAGAATTAAGTTACTATGCGCGTTAAAAATCAGGAAACTTTTTAAAATTTACGTCAATAAAAACTATAATTGCACATGAATTTTAAAAGAGAAAGAAAGATTTTAAATAATAAATTCATTATTATGCGTTAAAAGTCGCAAACTTAGGATATTTACGTTATATTCAAAAAGGCCAAATAATTGAAAGTTGGCAAAACAGCTTAAATAAAAAAATATATTTGCGCGAGACATTTATTACATATTTTAGATAATTATTTCAACTATTATCGTGAATTATAAGACAGCGCAAATAATATTTCCTTTCTAACAACAAAAGTTTTTTCATATTTATGTTAAAAAGAGAAAGAAAACTTTAGTGAAAATTAAGTCATATACAAAATTATACATTTCAAATGTGTTATTTAAAATAATTTTCTTATAGAGCTGCTAAAAAACCGAGAGACAAAAACTTAATTCATTTTATATTAGCTTATTTTAAAATTTTTAACTTTTTTTTTAATAAACACGAAAATAGCCATTGTATCCCTTAACAAGTGCTGATTTCGCCTTGACAATCTCCAATCAAAGGAATATGAATGAAATCTGGTTTACAGGGAGAACGCCACTGTTTTATTAAATTATAATTAAATCTTTTTAAAGCCGATGAAATTATCCTACTTTTAGAATCTGGGGAGTCGGAACGGTTGGCGAGCGTAGCTCGTAGGGGGCAGAAACCCCCTAGTACTATACAAATACACATAATACTATACAAATACATTCAGATATTCTAAAATGAGCTGCATTTTAATACATAACAAATTATCACCGAGTAATAGTATATTTCTTGTAATTTCTAAAATGTGTAATATGAAAGCTTTAAAAACAGTAAAATCAGTTTTATTAGATTGTTTAAAGTTTTCGGCTGTATCCGAATCATTTTCAAAACATATTAATAAGAGTATTCCTTATATGCGCCTTTTTTCTTTATTAAAATTTCCTGCGAGGAATGCTAATTAAATTTGAGAATTATTCCAGAGTATATGGAAGACAATTTATTAAAGCAGACGGATCGAACAATTACAATATAGGTTAATGTTGTTATAAATATATATATATCTAAGGAAAATATCTCCTAACTTAAAAATTCAGCATGAACATGCCGTAAATTAATCACGATAAAGGATGATATATTAACTTGAAATTCTCATGAATTTTAGATATCATAAGCTTGTCGAAAATGAATGATTAAGTGACGTAAATAACATACATTAGATAGGACTTTATAAATTCTTGCTTTAAATTGGAAGGTAGTGGAAAATGTTAAAAAAATTGTCAAATAGTTTTAAAATTTTTTTAATGTATTTTAATTTGAATGTCTCCTATAATAACACTAGAAAGATAGCCCGTCAAAAATGACGGAAAATGAGATAGAAAGATATATAAACCTTTAAGACCTGAAGGGTTTTGGTAGAAATTAAAAATCTTAGCTTTTAACCCAAATTAATAAGATCATATTTAATTGAAAAAATATATTTTAAATTTTTTTCGATCTCAGGTGACGTCAAGGGAGGATCCTCGCATTTGTTTGGTGCAGGCTTTGCTTTAATGCCAGAAACAAAGGAAATTGTTTTTCCTTTTGCCTTAGGTTCACCTACACAGTTGTGTAGGTCAGGTCTTAAAAGGATAAAAGACATGTGCAAGATGTGAGTTTTCCTCTCTTGTTCCGCGGTAATAGATGAAAATAACACAATTTAAAAACAAAACGAATTTATGAAAAACTATGTAATAATGAATACAGAAAAATGAAATTAAAATTTGTTCACAAAACTTCAGGATATACGATGTTTTTTGCAAAAACTCTTTCATTATTTAAAAGCCGACGTTGCTCTTCACTATCTTCTCATAAATTTTTAACTGCTCTTCATCTTTACATCTTGAAATACTTACATATAGTTGTCCATGCGAAAAAATTGGTTCTTTTAAATACAGGCAAAATGTAGAAAATGTTTGTCCTTGTGAATTATTTATCGTCATTGCAAATGACAGTATAACTGGAAATTGACGGCGTTTAAGAATGAAAGGTATAGAA
Organism: Maratus speciosus; assembly: GCA_963932465.1. Taxonomy (NCBI): domain Eukaryota; kingdom Metazoa; phylum Arthropoda; class Arachnida; order Araneae; family Salticidae; genus Maratus; species Maratus speciosus. Next base: position 275,506,848 of record OZ010795.1, on the reverse strand, counting down.
GTGTCACTTGGTGTCAAATCAATTCTCGGTATGTGAACTCTATCATTTTGATTTGTTCCGATTAAAATGAAAGCATCAATAAAATGGTTGTGGAGAGAGTGCACAATCAATCTGGTTCCACTGCATAATCCTTTTCTTGGATTCATGTTTCTGAGAAGCATGATGATACTTCCTTTTTTCAGAGTAAGCTTATGAGGAGGCATCCCAGATGGAGTTTCTTCATGCAAGAACTCAGGTGAATAATTATTAACACTTTCTTGGTTGCCAGACACGACTGAATCTGCACTATAGTAAGTTCTTCCATCTTCAGGCAGCAAATTCAAAATTTGGTTATTTAATGATAATGTATGTTTGTCTTTTGTTGTCAAAATTACTTTTTGTTCAAATTCAGTTAGTTTATATGATCTCCATATGCACTTGCAATAATTGAATCTTTGCAAACCATTGATGGTGGAATTTCTATTGTACCTGCAGGTAAATTTGATATATCGGGTGTTTTTCTTTCACCAATTTTAAGCTGCCACTCATTAAAGGAATTTTGCCCTTCAGATCTCATATTTTCAGATAGTTTAAGTTGTATAAATTCTTGCCGAATTGGACTTGATTTCAAGCATGTTTCAATAATTTCTGTTCTGTTTCCTCTTATAACAACTGGCAATGTCTGGCGGAAGTCTCCACCTAATAACATAACCTTGCCTCCAAAAGGCATGTCATTCAACATTATTTCCCGCAGTAAGACATCTATAAAACGAAGAGCATGGCATGACATCATTGTCACTTCATCAATTATAATTAATTTTGTTTCACGTAATATTTGAGCTTCACTTAAAGACGTTCGAATGGCAGATGAGGAAGTTTCTAAAATCGGCACTGGTAATTTGAAGCCAGAATGAACAGTTTTGCCACTCTGTAATAAAATTGATGCAATTCCTGTTGTTGCATGTGGAAGTACTACTTGGCATTTACCTCTAACAAAATGCATGAGTACATTGTACAAATATGTTTTACCAGATCCTCCAGGACCATCTAATGTCTCGTAACAGAATCACTTTCAAGAGCTGATTTTATTTGGTTGAAAGCTTATAGTTGTAAGAAATTTAAAGTTGCTGTTTGTTCAACAGCTACTTCAGCTTCATTAAAATAATCGAATTCTTCATTTTGAATTTCCTGCAGTATATCGGGTGTAGGAAGATTAAATGATGTAAAGTTTAATCCATGAGATTCCAACATGCAATTAATATGTTGCAAAGCTCGGTTCTGAGAAGCTGATTCATTATAAGATCTTGAATAATCTTCCCTCATTGAATTTTTATATTTTCCCCACAAAATAGCTGCATTTGTTGGATTACAAAATATACAAATAAATGCAAAATTTGACGCATTTGTAATGGCATTGCAGTTAAAGTAGCATCTTCTAAGCATTGATCCCATTCATTATCTTCAGCAAGAAGACAACGTGCACATGCAGCTTCTTGAAATGTGTTGTACAGATCTCCATCAAATGTTCGTAAATCTTCAAAGCATGTAGCACCAGGAACATAAAGGAGAAGTAACCGAAGGCAGAAACGTTCAATAAATTTTGAATTAACATAATATAATCTTGTAACAATTTTATCGCCTCCTCTTTGTCGTTTTATCCAAGCATTTTTCTCGTATACATAATGATATGGTATATCAACAAAAAGATAATGTTTTGCTTCATTATCTGTTCTATTCAACTTGAACCAAGCAGTTAGCATCGTTTCGCGGTTGGCAGCTTGTTCCAGAGCAGCATTTTTACCACCAGCATGAAAATAAACCCGTTGTCTTAAAGGCAAATGAATGGCAAAACGAATTATTGCATGAGAATGATCATGCATTTCATTTTCCAGTAACTGCCACATTGCCTCTGGTGCACTCACATATCGAGAATCAACATGTTACGACGTTTCATCATACAGAAACTCGTTACTTTCATTATTTCCAGCATGAACTACTACATTTGCTGCATCATAACCTTTGTATATGTACTTGTAAGTGTATTTAATAGATTTGATGGACATGCAGGCTTCAATATTGATGTGCGCGTCATATTTTAGCAGTAAATATGCATTATATGGTACGATGAAGCGATTATCTATCTGTTTGCCACGAACTACAGCAGTTGGGACTTGTCGTCTTTGATAGAATGGATAACCATTCGGATTGACTTTAGTTGTTTCTTGAAACTCTTTTGGAAAATCTTTTGCGCTTTTATTACCATCCATGCATGGAGAATTCGGATTCAAAGTTTCGCATGGTCCGTGGATCATAGTACGAAGAACAATTTCTGATAATCGTGGATAAGTGTCAGGATCTGGTAACTCCGAAGAAATACAACGGTCAACTTGAGCAGCATTACGAAATTTATAGGTCTATGCTAGAATCAAAAGAATATGAGCATGTGGAAGACCTCTTTTTTGAAATTCAACAGTATATACAAAGGCCACAGCTTTACCAAATAGTTCAGCATTTGTTATATCATTCCTTAATGCTGATAGTTTGATTTTAAACACTCTGGCTACTAAGTCAGGTCTGTCTGATGACGTTTGTCCGGGCAGTAGATTTTTGACTATTTCTGGCCATTGTGGATTGCACGTGAATGTACAAAACACATCTGGTTTTCCAAACTTTGTAACAATGGCATAGCATAATTGCACCTCTCTCTTATTTCTAGGAGGCCCTTGAAATGAAGAAGGTAGAATTATGGTTTTTCCAGCAGTAACACCTGCACCATCAGCTCCTTGGGCTACAAAGTCCCTGAGGCCAGAATAATCTTCTGCATGAAGATTTTTTTTTTGCTTCTGCCTTATGAAATTGAGATTATTAGCTTCCACTTGTAAGTGAGAGTTTTTATCCACTGTTGAGCAAGTTTTCCACCATGCAATATTGGATTAAACTCATTATCACGAATCGCTGTTTGAGCAACTTTGAACTGAAGCACTGATATATTACTTCGAGCACCAGGTGAAATTCCTGGATAAAGTGATAGTGATAAATTTGTTGTCCAGCCAGGCTCTCCGTTTGGTAAGAATATAGGATAAGTCATTGGATCTAAATTAGGACTTAAAATATTTAAGTTTAAAAAAGGTTGGTCATTATTTCTTGGATAAATTCTGATATCCCGTTGAAAGGGTGGTTCACCATCGTCATTTAGAAAAACCATAGCTACTTCGTTTGATGTCGGTAAATTATATCGTCTGTTGTCTGAATGGCGATCTCGACTCAATACCATATTAACTCTTGGTATTTGTAAATTGTATCTCTGTGCATGTTGTTGCTGCTCAGTCTCCACCTCACTCAATTTTTTGAAAACTTGAGCATAAGGATTTTGCCGCATAAGCAAATGAAGTTCACGCAAAACATTTGGTAAACAGATGTCATTTTCGGGAATGTTAAGACGCTCTTCGACAGCTTGTGTTGTATCCAAAACATACAGTTGAGCAAATTTTCTTTGTTTGCTCATTAAAGGAATTTTGCCCTTCAGATCTCATATTTTCAGATAGTTTAAGTTGTATAAATTTTTGCCGAATTGGACTTGATTTCAAGCATGTTTCAATAATTTCTGTTCTGTTTCCTCTTATAACAACTGGCAATGTCTGGCGGAAGTCTCCACCTAATAACATAACCTTGCCTCCAAAAGGCATGTCATTCAACATTATTTCCCGCAGTAAGACATCTATAAAACGAAGAGCATGGCATGACATCATTGTCACTTCATCAATTATAATTAATTTTGTTTCACGTAATATTTGAGCTTCACTTAAAGACGTTTGAATGGCAGATGTGGAAGTTTCTAAAATCGGCACTGGTAATTTGAAGCCAGAATGAACAGTTTTGCCACCCTGTAATAAAATTGACGCAATTCCTGTTGTTGCATGTGGAAGTACTACTTGGCATTTACCTCTAACAAAATGCATGAGTACATTGTACAAATATGTTTTACCAGATCCTCCAGGACCATCTAATGTCTCGTAACAGAATCACTTTCAAGAGCTGATTTTATTTGGTTGAAAGCTTATAGTTGTAAGAAATTTAAAGTTGCTATTTGTTCAACAGCTACTTCAGCTTCATTAAAATAATCGAATTCTTCATTTTGAATTTCCTGCAGTATATCGGGTGTAGGAAGATTAAATGATGTAAAGTTTAATCCATGAGATTACAACATGCAATTAATATGTTGCAAAGCTCGGTTCTGAGTAGCTGATTCATTATAAGATCTTGAATAATCTTCGCTCATTGAATTTTAATATTTTCCCCACAAATTAGCTGCATTTGTTGGATTACAAAATATACAAATAAATGCAAAAGTTTGACGCATTTGTAATGACATTGCAGTTAAAGTAGCATCTTCTAAGCATTGATCCCATTCATTATCTTCAGCAAGAAGACAACGTGCACATGCAGCTTCTTGAAATGTGTTGTACAGATCTCCATCAAATGTTCGTAAATCTTCAAAGCATGTAGCACCAGGAACATAAAGGAGAAGTAACCGAAGGCAGAAACGTTCAATAAATTTTGAATTAACATAATATAACCTTGTAACAATTTTATCGCCTCCTCTTTGTCGTTTTATCCAAGCATTTTTCTCGTATACATAATGATATGGTATATCAACAAAAAGATAATGTTTCGCTTCATTATCTGTTCTATTCAACTTGAACCAAGCAGTTAGCATCGTTTCGCGGTTGGCAGCTTGTTCCAGAGCAGCATTTTTACCACCAGCATGAAAATAAACCCGTTGTCTTAAAGGCAAATGAATGGCAAAACGAATTATTGCATGAGAATGATCATGCATTTCATTTTCCAGTAACTGCCACATTGCCTCTGGTGCACTCACATATCGAGAATCAACATGTGACGACGTTTCATCATACAGAAACTCGTTACTTTCATTATTTCCAGCATGAACTACTACATTTGCTGCATCATAACCTTTGTATATGTACTTGTAAATGTATTTAATAGATTTGATGGACATGCAGGCTTCAATATTGATGTGCGCGTCATATTTTAGCAGTAAATATGCATTATATGGTACGATGAAGCGATTATCTATCTGTTTGCCGCGAACTACAGCAGATGGGACTTGTCGTCTTTGATAGAGTGGATAACCATTCGGATTGACTTTAGTTGTTTCTTGAAACTCTTTTGGAAAATCTTTTGCGCTTTTATTACCATCCATGCATGGAGAATTCGGATTCAAAGTTTCGCATGGTCCGTGGATCATAGTACGAAGAACAATTTCTGATAATCGTGGATAAGTGTCAGGATCTGGTAACTCCGAAGAAATACAACGGTCAACTTGAGCAGCATTACGAAATTTATAGGTCTATGCTAGAATCAAAAGAATATGAGCATGTGGAAGACCTCTTTTTTGAAATTCAACAGTATATACAAAGGCCACAGCTTTACCAAATAGTTCAGCATTTGTTATATCATTCCTTAATGCTGATAGTTTGATTTTAAACACTCTGGCTACTAAGTCAGGTCTGTCTGATGACGTTTGTCCGGGCAGTAGATTTTTGACTATTTCTGGCCATTGTGGATTGCACGTGAATGTACAAAACACATCTGGTTTTCCAAACTTTGTAACAATGGCATAGCATAATTGCACCTCTCTCTTATTTCTAGGAGGCCCTTGAAATGAAAAAGATAGAATTATGGTTTTTCCAGCAGTAACACCTGCACCATCAGCTCCTTGGGCTACAAAGTCCCTGAGGCCAGAATAATCTTCTGCATGAAGATTTTTTTTGCTTCTGCCTTATGAAATTGAGATTATTAGCTTTCACTTGTAAGTGAGAGTTTTTATCCACTGTTGAGCAAGTTTTCCACCATGCAATATTGGATTAAACTCATTATCACGAATCGCTGTTTGAGCAACTTTGAACTGAAGCACTGATATATTACTTCGAACACCAGGTGAAATTCCTGGATAAAGTGATAGTGATAAATTTGTTGTCCAGCCAGGCTCTCCGTTTGGTAAGAATATAGGGTAAGTCATTGGATCTAAATTAGGACTTAAAATATTCAAGTTTAAAAAAGGTTGGTCATTATTTCTTGGATAAATTCTGATATCCCGTTGAAAGGGTGGTTCACCATCGTCATTTAGAAAAACCATAGCTACTTCGTTTGATGTCGGTAAATTATATCGTCTGTTGTCTGAATGGCGATCTCGACTCAATACCATATTAACTCTTGGTATTTGTAAATTGTATCTCTGTGCATGTTGTTGCTGCTCAGTCTCCACCTCACTCAATTTTTTGAAAACTTGAGCATAAGGATTTTGCCGCATAAGCAAATGAAGTTCACGCAAAACATTTGGTAAACAGATGTCATTTTCGGGAATGTTAAGACGCTCTTCGACAGCTTGTGTTGTATCCAAAACATACAGTTGAGCAAATTTTCTTTGTTTGCCATTAGGAGGATGCAAGTGGGAATTTCGGTGATAAATTTGGCCTTTAACTTTAAAACAATAAGGGCCGTGTCACGGAGCATTTCCAGCAAGTTTAGCACCCACAGAAGCAAATTAAATGGCACTATTGTATAAGCGGATATTTTCTTTGAAATTACGATAATTAAGTGCATTTGAATTGCTCATCAAGTCTTGGAGGTGTGGTGGAAACCGATGACGTTGTGGAAGCCTAACTTTACCTTTATGGCAACAACTGTTAAAATTTCCATTTCTGGGTTCCTCAGCTTGAAAATGGCGCGCTTTGCAAAACTGGCAGAGAATGCTTAATTGCCCACACGTATGAGGCTTAATAACTTGAGACTGAGAGGCTTCATAAATTAATTGTTGCTGATTTTCGTAGTAGTTTTGTCGTTGAGTCAAAAATCGCTGAGAATGACATTCAGCATCATGACTACGTCTGATTAACTTTTGTTCTTCATTTTCACTTGAACGCTGTGTGGAAGTACGCAAAGAGTTATGAGATAATCTCATAGATCGATCACTATGGCTTTCATTAGCTCTTTGATTTGAATGCCGTAAACTATTTTCTTCTCGGATAGAATTTAATGTTTCTTGCGACTGCCGAGCTAGCCATCGGGCTCTACGTTCTCTGTTTGAACGACGTTTCCGTTCGGATGCAGTTTCATTCATTTCAAATGAAAATTACAATAAATTGTTGAACAAAATATTCTATATTACATTTCTACTTCATTATTCTTTTTTCACTCAAAAAACAAAATAAACGTGAAAAAAAAGAGTTGCCGCATTGAGTTGCCATTATCGTACACATTATTTTAATTTAACACGCACATTTAATTTTATTATAAAACACCAAGTTTTCATTCAAAGCAAAAAATTGCAGGTTACCACGCCATCCAAAAAATCGCCCTTTTGGTGCTAAAAAGAAACCCCTGTGTGTCTGTGACATCTGTACCTATTTTTATTTAATACACATTTAATGCAACGCTAACATCAGTTCACTTTTTCTCATACAGGCTATTTTGTGGCGCTGGGATAGATATTCAATGGGTGATTTTTGCCAAACTATTCCCCAAATTATACAAATCAACATAATTTTTATTTTAAATAACGAAAGAACAAATAAATTAGAAAAAACATTAATAAAAATACAAAAATAAAAGATGAAGCAAAAATCACTTGATCACGTAACAAACACGTGCATCGCGTTTAATGTCAAGTGAATGTGACATTTATGATCATCCATTATTGGCATCCATCTTATAATTTGGCGATAGTTTTTTGATCAACGGGATAATCAAGTAGTACCGCAAAATTAAACACAGTTTCTGAAATGGTTTTGACGATAGCGCAAAACATTAAACTTTTCCAATTTTGAATATTATAGACGGGATTTCAGATAGAAGAAATTATATATTGGATTTTTGGGTACTACTTAGTTATCTCGTCGACCAATTTCGCCATATTATATAAATCGCCAAGCCACTTGCCAAGTTATACGAATTGAAATAATTTTTATTTTAAATAACGAAAGAACAAATAAAGGTACTTCTTAGTTATCCCCTCGACCAAGTTACTGTCGCCAAATTGTAAGATTAAATGCCAATATTGGTTGCCATTAATTAATTAATTGTAAGATTAAATGGTAATAATGGCCAATAAAACCATTAATTCGACGTTTTATTCGTATTTTTATTAATGTTTTACTAATTTATTTGTTCTATCGTTATTTAAAATAAAAATTATGTCATGTGTATAATTTGGCGAGTGGTTTTGGCGATTTATATAATTTGCCGAAATCGGTCGACGGGATAACTAAGAAGTACCCAAATAAATTAGTATAACATTAATACAAATATAAATAAAACGTCGAAATAAAAATCACTTGATGACGTACTAAAAAATCACTTGTTAACGCCTGACTGAATCTGAAATATGAAAATCCAAGCATTAGTTTTTGAGATAGAGCTATTTCGAAAATTGGGGAAAATACTCACAACAATGCCATCTATTGGGCAGTTAACACAAAACTTTTTTAGGAACAACTTGTGTCAACGTCTAACTGAATCTGAGGTTTAATGAAATTTCGTTCATTTGTTCTTGGGATAGAGATTTTGCGGAAATCATGAAAAGTTCAGCATAGCCGCGTCATCTCATTGGCGATTTACATGAAAACATGATCAGCCCCTATATTTTTCAAGGTATACATGAATATGAAGTTTAATGTCTTTCATTCAAGGACGTTGTGCATAATTTCTTATGGATAACAAAGCAACAAATTACAAATGAATAGTTCAAAACATGGTAAAAAAATTTTTAAAAGCTAAACTGTCACATGTCATTAAAACTTCGTTTCTTGCACTCTCGCATTAACTTTTTCCCCAGATAATAATACGGGATCAAATAGCGACGAGCATGGTGAACGATTTCACCAAAAAATTTCTGCTATGGAGTATCGTTATCGATCGCAATGGAATGCAGCAATGGTTGCCGGTTACACTTGGTTCATCAAGAGAGGAGATAATGGACATAAATATAAACGTAAAAATAGGTACTAATGTACTCAAATTATTACACTCAAATTGTGTTCAGATGCATAAAATGTGTGGAAAATACGTGGAAAATGTGTAGAATCAATGTTTAAGTATGCTGCTGGTAAATTTAACATTTGTGTGTTAATATTGTACATTATTGTACGATCTCCTAAATTGTGATACATCGTAATAACCAATAAATATATTAAACAAAAACATAATTTGAAGAACAAATTAAAAAAACAAAATTTATTTCCTACATTGTTTAAGCCCGAGAAGGGACAGATATTAAGTTATTTTATTCAATTAGTTCTACATTTAATGTTAAATTTTTGTAACAAATTAGTTAAGCCAATTGAAATTTAAAAAATAAAAATAAAATCCATACAATATGATACTTAAAACACCCTAAAAAATTAGATTCCGTTCAAATGAAATCGAAAAAAATCTTAGACTTCTTCCATTTTTAATTGAAAATATTTGTATTGCAGATTTTGTATTATGTTTATGACAATTGTGCATAAAATGATAAGATGCATGCAAAATACAAAACTTAAAAAAACAGTCTAAGATTTATTTCGATTTCATTTGAACGGAATATAAATTTTTAGGGTGTTTTAAGTATCATATTGTATGAATTTTATTTTTATTTTTTAAACTTTCAATTGGCTTAACTAATTTGTTACAAAAATTTAACATTAAATGTAGAACTAATAGAATGAAATAACTTAATATATGTCCCTTCTCGGGCTTAAACAATGTAGGAAATAAATTTTGTTTTTTTAATTTTTTCTTCAAATTATGTTTATGTTTAATATGTCAAGTTTTTTAATAACTAATGCACTCAGACGAACGCATTTCAAAATTAATAAGTATCATCAGGCTTTGATGTATGCGGTATTGCGTCAGAATGTAGGATGCAGTTTACCAATGTGTAATTCAAAATGTTTCACCACTGTAGTAATGCAGGTTGCGGTAGTTTGTACAAAAACTTCTAATCTGAACGTAAAAAAAAAAAAAAAAAATATATTATCAAAACATAAAAAATTAAATTCCCTTAAATTTAGATACCCTATTTCCCACTCAGGAACGCTATGAATGTAAATGTAAATTGTGTTGAATCCTTACTGCTAATATTTAACAATATTACAGCTGTGATACAGCAAAAAATAAAAAAAAATAAAAGATTTACTTAAATTTTTAAACCTTATTCTCTCCCAAGGAATGATGTAAACACATCAGAAAATTATTACCTAAGTTTAACTTGCGGTACAAATAGTTCTCATCTCGGAAAAAATACATTTTAAAATTTAAGTTATGTAATTCCCCACTAAGTTCGCTACCTGTGTAAAAATCCACTAGAAATTTTTACTAAAATATAAACTTGACCAAAGCAAAAACTTATTCTGAAAATGTCCTTTTTATTTCCACTATGACGCCAAATTCACCTTTTTAATTTTTGAAAAAAAAAAAACTAGCTCAATTTAATATTTTACGTGAAAATCTTTCAACTAAAAAGAAATAAATTATTATTACGGCTTTTGAAATTTTTGCAACAATGAAGTAAAAATGTTACATTTTCTATGAAAAATGTCCGTTGATTTTTAATGAAAAAAGCGAAAATTAGAATTATTAAGAAAAATATTTGAATAATGTAAAAACACATTGGCCCATGTTTCACTCTGCGTTATAATTCACCCATATGCAAAGGCATTTTACCATTCGTTTTGAACCTGACGTAAGGCAAACGTTTTTACACTTTATTTACACTAAATTTATAATATCTTTAGAATTAGTAAGGAATAAAAAATGAATGGCATCAGGCACAAAAAGGTGGGAAGAAAAAATGAAAAAGTTATGATCTCCATAGGCTTTACCATGTTAAATTAACATTGAGAAGTGACACTGGAAATAAATAAGTATTGATCTGCCGCGCAATACTTAAATATCCTTCGTTAAAAAAAAAAAAGAAAAAAAAAAAAAAGACCACGTAAAAATTTCTAGTATCATTTTTATTTACTCAAGAGTGTGTATAATTGGAATATTAGCTTTAAATTTAAGAAAAAAAATTGTTTATCAGTGTAATTAACTTGAATTATTAATTGTTTAATTAAAAAATATATCACTGTATCTAAGCAGAATCGAAATCCTTTGCACTTGCAGACACTATACAATTAAAATAATTTATTTTTATACTAGAGAACTTGCCCGGCGTTGTCCGGGTACGTAAAAAAAAAACAACAACAAAAAAAAAAACAGCAGGAATTACGAAAAAGCTCTGAAAATCACAATAAGATATCGCTCTCAAATTTTAAATCGCTTCTCAAATTTTGAAAAGAGAAAAAAAATTATATATTGCGTTCGAAGATTGCAAGTTGATTCCTTTCACTAATGTGGAAAAATAGTAGCAAATCGCTAAATTACACTAAAAATCACATACAAAATTCCCGAAAAATTCGAAAATTTCAATAAGAAATCTGAATAAACTTTATTGAAATGAGGGCAGAATGTACTTTAGGTCAAAAATGGAATGTCAAAAAATTACAGAAAATCGCGAAGAAACGTAAAAATCGCATTAAAAATCACAAAAAGTTCAAAAATCACGAAAGTCAAAATTTACTATAATTGGATAAAATTTTCAAATCTAATTCCTTTGACCTGCGGGCTCTCTTGAAATTTATGTTTTGGGAATCATGCTAAGCATTAGATCATGTTACTTTTATTCGTAATTAATTTACTTGGACTCCCTTAAATATAATTAATATAATCCCTTAAGTTAATATTAGTTTTTGTTGCATTAAAATATCTGAATTTGTTGATTTTCTGTAAGCAAGTAAAATATATTGTTTTACAGTGGAAGTCTATGCGAATGTGGCGAAATATTAGAGATATCGCCAAGTTGGCGTCACTTTTGGCGATTAATTTTGGTCGCCAAATTTGGCGATATATCGCCAAGTTGGCGACAAACATGGCATTATTTGGCGACAGAACTGGTTCCCCTCTACGTTAACCCCCTTATAGGTATGGTGATGCATGACATGCTGTTCAATAATCGCATAAAAAATTTGCTACAAATTCAAAAATCGCTGTATGAATTCCGGATAAACTTTTTTGAAAAGAGAACAAAATTTACTATATTGGGTTAAAAGGAAGAAACCATATTCTTTTCCCTAATGTGAAAAAATCGAATTAATATAATCCCTTAAGTTAATATTAGTTTTTGTTGCATTAAATTATCTCAGTTTGTTGATTGTCTGTAAGCAAGTAATCCATATTTGTTTACAATGGAAGTCTATGGGAATTTGGCAAAATATTAGAGATATCGCCAAGTTGGCGTCACTTTTGGCGACTCATTTTGGTCGCCAAGTTGGCGACAAACTTGGCTGCATTTGGCGACAGAACTGTGTCCCTTTAAGGTAACCTCCTTATAGGTATGGAAATGCATTAAATGCTGTTCAATAATTGCATAAAAAGTTCGCTAAAAACTCAAAAATCGCTGCAGGAATTCCGAATAAACTTTTTAAAAAAGAGGACAAAATTTACTATATTGGGTTAAAAGAAAGAAACCATGTTCTTCTCACTTATATGGAAAAATCGCCTCGAAACTTAAAAAAAGTGCTAAAAATAGCATAAAAAATTAAATAAAAAAAATTGAATCAAAAAATTGAAAATCAGGCTGAGAGGTGCAAAACTTCATATATAGACGTACCTATTCCCCAAATTTTGTAGCTCTACGTGCAGTGGTCTCTTTAGAACACCGTCGACACACTCACTCACACACAAACTTCTTTCTTTATTATTATAGATATATAACTTGAATGTCATTAAATTTGTCAAAATATTTATCTGAGTGGTCTGATCTTGGTTTGTAAGAAATGCTTTGTTTTAGGAGATCAAAACAACAAGCATTTATTGATTAGAGCTGCATTTAAAACTTTTGGACTAATGCGTATTTCTCAGTTTGCGAGTTAACTAAAATTTTAATACTTTGATCATATATGTGTTTATTGCTAAAAGGATTATATATTTAATGCTGTAATATTAATCTTATGTTCGTTTTCTGCCTTTGATTGATACCCGTGGAGCAACAAATTCATATCTGCTTCATTTTGAGTATCACTCTCTTCGACTCGCTCTTTCAGTCGCCTTTTATTTTTTCTACCTGAGAGAGATTGCTCAGAATATGAAACTATGCCTTAAGTGGATAGTTGTCCCTCACGGTGCTATTTATAGCCGTCTTAAAAAACAAACCAGAAAACAGGAATTCAGCTTTTTCAGAATTTAGTATCACTCCCGATGAAATATATATATATATGTGTGTGTGTATGTATATATACACACACATATGTAGATAGATAGATAGATAGATAGATAGATAGATAGATAGCCCAAACCATGTTTCAGTTTTAAGAGTTAAAACACACACTTTTATTTTATATAAAATAATGTCATTTGCATCCGGAGGAAGAATTCCTCATTCACGATCTAGTCTTAAAGAACAACTACAGTAATGTATGCATATGACATTACTATCTTTTAATAATACACAAATCCAAAAGTAGAGGTGTCGTTATTCAATAAACTCAACAAAAGTAAAATCAGCTAGCTAATGATTCATATGCCTTTATTTGTTTGTAATATTAAAATAGATACTTAAACTTAAGATAGTTTATAATAACTCCATGTTTTATCAGAAATCAGTCATCCATATTTTTCCAAAAAAAGTACGTATTTTAATTACATTTTTTCCAGTTGCTATGAGACAATGACCACAAAAAGATATAATTAATGTTTTGAAATTTTTTCCTTTACTTTCTACAGAAATGAAAAACTTGAGTTGCCAACATTAAACAAATGCTGGTAAAAACTATAAAAACACTAATATCTAAAAAATAAATTAAGATTCAGTTTTTAAACAAATTTCATTTAAAAGTACTTTTTTTTTCCAATACGAGGTTATAAAAAGTGAAAATGTGCGACGCTCAGAAAAAAAAAATGCAGTAGAGTAATTAACAGTACAATGATACATCTGCTTTGTTTTACGGCTGGCTTATACAACGGAACGTTATTTTTTGGAGACGACATTTTAATTGCTGTCCGAAAGAAATATCATATCGGGGGCTAATAATTAAAATTCAGCCGAAGATGAGCCCTCCGGTAAGAGCGACAGAGGGAGGGATAGTGAACAGTATATAAATAGATATGCCGAAAATAATATTTGTGAAAAAGACAAAAAAAAATAATGCAATATCAGTGTGACGGAGATGACAAAACTCTGAACCGACAATGGGTGGGTAGTGAATAAGGGGGAAACCAAGCCCCTGACTCAGTGGTTGATTAATATAAAAACGTCACACAGAATGATAAAGAATTTTTTTTATGCTCTAAGGGCAAAGCCGGCCGCAATAAAGTATTAAGTATTAGCTTACCACCGTCCTGATGAACACGAGGATACGATTATGCCAGCGATCTGTTAAAGGAAAATAATACTTGCAATGAGAGTCAAATGCAAAATCACCACGCGCGCAATGAGGGTTAATGACCCTTTTGTTAGAGTCCGTTCAGAAAGGAAATTTGGCATCCTTTAACAATTTTCCAGTATTTTTTTTTTCTTCTGGACCCTTCTCCTGTTTATTCACAAAAAGGATGCAGGGAACCAACAATGTGTCAGGAGATAAGGATTTTAGCCCTTCTTGAAATAAAGGCTTTTGCAGGATATCAACCACCACCCTTTTAAAGCTATTAACGATTAAAAACACCGTGTGACTTCAAAAAAGACGCCGATACTTATAACAATATAATGATGCATCTATTCGCACCTTAAAGTCATAAGGGGAACATGACCGGAATGAAAGCTGTAGTAGAATTTGTGAGCAGGAGGAATCTCTCTATCAGCCGCTTGTAAAGATTTTTTAATCGTATCACAATAAGTCAAGGGAGTTTTTTTTTTTTTTTTTTTTTTTTTTTTTTTTCATAATACAATACAATTTGAAGCAAAGTTATCTAGATTCATAGTGGTAAAATAAATCTTTCTGTTTTGTGATTTCATAATTGGCCTGTTCACAGTAAAAACAATAAGAAATTATTTTCTCTTAGAGACTAACATTAATCGTCAAAAAAATAAAAAATAAAAATTGAAACGTGTGAAAATGAAGGAACTGTGCAGTATTCATTTTTTATGGTGTGGAATATATCTTAATTTATTATTTTTTGTCCCTACTGTAAATACAGTAAATAAAAAGTGTTATTATTATGTGATATATTTTATAGTATGTGTAAGTTTCTCACAAAGGTAAAAATGCATAACAAAGTTTAATCTTCACTATTATATAATTAATCGTGCAATGCAAAATTAGTTTTGCACATATCGAAATAATTGTGTTTCATTAATAAATTTATTTGCATATGCATTTATAAAATTTGTTATTAAATACAATGTATTCTAAATCATAGGGATTTCTATTATACATAATAGTAGAAATCCATATTAATGTATACATTTAGGGTTATATTATACTATAATATTTTAAATATATTTCTTTAACTATTTGATAAATTTATAAAAGTAAATAAATTTGCTAATTCTCTTTATTCACTATAAAATTTTGATTGAGCGAATTCATACAAAAAATTGTATTTTTCTTTATAAAATTAAATTTCGGATTAAAGCGTTCCCATTTTCAAACTGAACCTTCTACACATAAGCGAAATTTAATACCATTTCTTTTTCATTAACGCTCATTTGAAATTGTAAAGTTTTACAGATTTATAGTAAAGCGAGGAGAGTTCGCGCGGTAGGAGAGATTGCGCACAAAGAGATTCGACGGGAAGGAGTAGAGTGCGCGCCCAGCGACTCCAGGTAGTTGTACAGCAGCATTAGTGCAGTGTCTACATGAATGTGCATATTGATTGTTCCAAGCGTCTTGGATAAAGCAGTGCTATTTTGCTTTTTTTTTCATAGTAATTGCTTGAATTTTCATAACTGTTTGTCAGAATTTTTGTAGACCGTTAATAATACAAAATACTTTGAACTTAAACAATTTTTTATAAACTACTAACCTGGACTAAGTATGCGAACACCAGAAATTCATTTTATAAGTGGCCGTATTTAAATAAAAGGCCGCGCAATCTCTCCTACCAAAATAGGAGAGTTTGCGCATCTGCTACTTAGGAGAGATGGCGCATTTCCCCATAAATTTAAGTGCTATGAGAGATTACACAGCTTATTGATAAATTTGCTTGAATTGCAAATTACGTGTAAAATATATGAATGAATCAATTTTGAAATAATTTCGGAAAAACACATAATTATCAAAACTAAATTTGGCAACAAATTAATTTGCAAAAAAAAAAAATACTTTTGCAGATTTTTTTTAATTAATAAATTAATAATACAGTTGTTATTAAATAAATTGTATGTAATTATTTTTGTTAATAAATTAATAATATATGTGTTAATAATTTAATTAAATATTTATATCTTTTTTTAATTTATGAGCAATTTATTTACTAATAAATTAATTTTGTTAACTAAAATAAATTTTCTAATACAATGTTTTGGAAAAGCTTTCACTCATTCCAAGTAGTGTAATGCCATCGAAATCAAAATGAAACAGAGTGCAACTAATGTTACTAATCCACAAAATATACATGAAAAAAGACTTAAGAAGGATGCCGCTACAAAAACAAACAAAAAAAAAAAAAAAAAAAAAAAAAAAACAGCTGAAGATAAGGTGCTTCCACAAAAAGTGAGATAAAAAACCTCAAGGAAAAAAAACGAAGGTCAATGAGGATGAGTGCACTGAATTTCTGTAACTGTACCAGGAGACAACTTCGACAACTGACTGGATTCAATGTATTGCTTGTTGCAAGTGATTGCACGAAAGATGCACGATTTACAACAATAAGTGCATCGATTGTGGACGACGACAACTTCGGTGAGCAAACAAAATGCAATGAAACTGTGGAAATGGAAATGAAGTAATTTTCAAGTTAAACATGTTATCAACAAGATTAATGTTATTTTGTAATCTTAGTAGGGCTTGCTTTTTTCTGATATTTTAATCTTCTTAAATTAATTTTTTTAACTGTTGCTAAAATTCTTTCTTCTGTTTATTATTTAAACATTTGGTTGAAATATTCACTCCTGATACAATAATATTTACTCACAAAAACGTTTCAACAATGTCGATTAAGCGTAATTATTATTGTTAACAATTTAATTGTAGTTACTAAATTGTAGTTACTAACAATATCTTGTACCTATGTGCGCAATCTCTCCTACCCATGTGCGCATTCTCTACTACCCTGTAAGGAGAGATTGCGCAAAATAGTTTTCTTGGTTTTATTACTGCTGTTTTATTAAATTACAGCCTAACAACAAAATATCAATGGAAATGCATAAAAAACAAATAAAGTCAAACTTATTCATGCATAGTTTAGCAAAATATTAATATTTAGATTTTTTATTACTATTCTTTTGAAATGTGCGCAGGCTCTCCTCGCTTTACCTTACACTAAATTTCATATTTTCCAATTTTTTTTTTCAATTTCAGCATATGCCAAAAAACTACTTACATTATCCAAAAATATAATGCTTGAAATTATTGAGTAGTATGTCATTCTTGTTCACTCACCTATATAAATAAGAGAGACGAGAATAATACCATTTACGTGCGTTCATTATGAGGCTCATTTTGTACTTGGGTGACAATGTCATCGCCACATGTTACATAAAACTTGAAGACTGTCGTATGCGTTGTGTTGCTTTGTTTTTATATTGTATTTTATTATCTTGAATAATCGATTATAATATCTGTAAGCTTTGAAGTTATTACAGGCAGGTATTCAAAATAACATCTCGAAGATTTTAAAGATACTGATAATATTCTAAACTCATTGTTTCAATTCAGGAAAGTATTACATTGATAAAAGACTGTCAAGAATTCATAAAGTTTTCCGACTTAAAACAATGCAAAGTACCAGTCAATAAGAATGAGCGATACATTAAATTCAGGCACAGAATGAAATCATTATTCTAAGATATTATTTTACAAAATTGTTTAGAGAACATTAAATTCGAAACAAATCAATAACATACATTAGGAGTTCAGTACATCTTGAAACAAATAATTTGCAAATTATGCAATTATCCGAAAAAACGAAATTAAAAATGACAAATTGTTTATTTTTATTCGAAGAATCTTTTTATCAGTATAGAAATGCGATTAATGCTATAATCACGTCTGTTTATATTAAAATTTCTATAAAAAATATTCATACAATATATGATGTTAAAATTCCACATGCCGGACACCCTATATACAGGCGACACATCAGCGTTTTCACACAACCGACAGCATTGAGACAAGCAAAATAAATATTTTTATTGTGTGACGTCAATGGCTAGCCAATATAAAAATGAGATACGTACAATTTATACAATCTCGGCGTGGAAAATAAGTTCTTATAAAAAGCAGAGAACGCATTGATCTGGACAAGATGACGCATTTCGGGCAAACGACTCTAGTACGACCAAGTTCCGTGAGCTGACTGAAGCTATGTAGCATGGAAGATTACCTAACTTTCAATCTTGTACAGAGTTGTATTATATCCTTAATTGTAACATTAACTCATAATAAGACTACTTATTGAGTTTTCCCATTATTTATATATATTCGGAAATTTTGTATGTTCGAAGAATGAGGATTTTTTGAATGAAATTTCTAATATTCTTTCGCAATAAAATTGCTTTTTTATTATATGACAACGACACACACACACAAAAAAGATACATTTCATAAATTTATATCTTTGGATTCTTATTCGAATAAAAAAATTAAGAATGCCATATTTCTAAGAAAACTTTTTTATTAACATTACAAACGTCACGATTCGTCTTGAAATTCTTCCTCTGTAAAATGGATATTTCCAGATAATTTGAAAACTTTAAGGACATTTATATTGATTTTTGTATTGCAATTCTAAAGATGATGGATTGTGATCTACCAGATTTTTGTTTTGCTTATAATGTCATACTTGAATTTAAGACATATTTTTGATTTCATAGTGTTACGAATTTTAAAGTATACTTTAGCACAGAAATTGCTCCGAACCCACTTGAAAGAAGTGCTTTAATAAAACTAAAATATATATTAAAATTGGAGTATTCACTTGTTTTATATCTTTACAAAAATGTATATATATATTACGCTATCGTACGTGGCACAGAAATCGCGATTATTTGTTGATTGTTTAATGGCATCGCCCGAATGAAACGCATCTCATTGGTTAATGAACAGCATTTAATGAATAACTATACATATAAGGGGGAGTTACTATAGGGGGGGGGGACTGTTCTGTCGCCAAATGCCGCTAATTTTTTTCTCCCTCTTGGCAATATATCGCCAAATTTGGCGACCAAATTAGTCGCCAAAATTGACGCTAACTTGGCGATATCTCTAATGTTTCGGCAAATCTCCATATACTTCCATAGTAAACCAATAGGGTATACTTGCTTACAGAAAATGTACAAATTGAGATATTTTAATGCAACAAAATCTAATATTAGCTTAAGGGATTATAATAATTATATTTAAGAAAGACCAAGTAAATTAAATTATGAATAAAAGTAACATGATACACAATGCCTTCCATGCTTTCCCAAACATAAATTTTAAGGGAGACTTACATCTTATACGTCTTTACATCTTATACGCTGGTCATCAAAATTAAAGGATAATGAAAAAAATATGCTCACTAAGTTATTGATGCAACCAATGCAAAATGCCGCTATTATGTATGGAAATACAGTATAATGAAAAACATTTTTATTCACAAAACGTAATAGAATCTAATTAAACGATTTTAATTCTCAGCGGCTGAAATATACGAATATATGAAAATACAATATATTTTACAGTATTTCATTTAACCCTTTCCGGCATGGTGGGCCAATTACTGTCCCACCTAATTAACTTTTTTTTAAATCAGTCTCAATTCACACACTTTATAATTCAAATATATGAATCTCTTCATTTATAATCCCTCTTTTAAACTGTAGATGGCAGCACATCACAACGATTATAGTTTCTCTTTAAAAAATATTTAAAGTGAGGTCGAAAAAGAGGTATTAAAAGAGCTGTCATTTTTATCGAATTTCAAAGCACATATGTACATGAAAGCCTATTATTTATATTTATATTTATCTCAATGTATTTTCCAAGCAAAAAAATAAATTTCAGTGGACATTTTAAGTTATTTTTTATTCATCTAAAGTATGAGGTTCAGAATTTGACCCATCACACACATGAGATTCTCGCTAACAGATGGCAGCACCAAATAATTTGCAGAGCCTTACGTTATAATTCTAATTGTTCACGTTGTGTCTAGCTTTTGTTTCCCGCCAAATTGTCCTTTTCTCTTAGTTTTTGAATAGTGAAGTAGCTGTTTACTCAAAATTGCGAGAAAAAAATTGATTATTGAAGAAGCAATAGCTGTATTTGAAGAGCTGCCATCGGATGCAGACTCAAATGCGTCAGATTCCAGTTCTGATGAAGAAGAATGCATTGCACCTATTGAAAGAATAATTCCTGAAGAGGATTAGAATGAGGATGACAGTGAAATAGAGGCTGCAGGACCCCCAGAACCTGTGATTCCAATATGGTAATGCTAATATTTCTTTACCGCAATTCTCTGGAGAATCTGGACCGTCCGAAGAAATCTTAAATTTAGAAGATCCTTCACCACTGAACATTTTTTTGTGTATTTTCACAATGGAACTTATTGAGACAATAGTCTTTCAAAGTAACTTGTATGTGACACAGAAAGGTACAACTTCCGATGCCATGTTGACAAAAGATGAATTTTTGCGTTTCATCACTATAAATTCACTGATGGTCATAAAAAAAAAACTTCCCAGCTATCGCGATTATTGGAGAAGTACCCCTTTACTTCGAGATAGTTACATTGCAAATGCTATGGATGTAAATCGATTCAGCTGGATTTTACGAAACTTGCACCTCAATGACAACTGTTTACAGCCAAATAGGGGTCAAAGAAATTTTGACAAACTATATAAAGTGCGCCCATTCCTTGAATACTTATCTGAACGATTTTTAAATCCATTCAAGCCAAGTGAACACCAAGCCATTGACGAGTCGATGATTAAATTCAAGAGTAGAAGCACTTTAAAACAGTACATGCCCAAAAACCAATTAAACGGGGATACAAGGTTTGGATGAGGTGCAATGAAACAGGATTTGCTTCTCAATTTGAAATTTATACTGGCAAAATTGGCAACCAAATTGAAAAGAATTTAGGAGAGCACGTTGTAAAATCTCTCACCGAACCTTTATATGGAAAAAAAAAAACACAAAGTTTTCATTGACAACTATTTTACAAGCTATAACTTGCTTTTATTTTTAAAAACGAAAAATGTTTATGCTTGTGGAACTGTTAATATGAATAGAAAAAACCTTCCAAAAGATTTAATTGAAGATAAACACATGTCTAGAGGTCAATTTGATTATGCAGTAAGTAATGATGAAATTTACTGCGTGAAGTGGAAGGACAAAAGATCAGTATGTGTACTGTCAACTTTGGAAGACCCCCTGAATGTTACGGAAATAGCGAGAAGAGAAAAAGATGGAGACATCACACAAGTGCCATGCCCAAATGCTGTTATAAACTATAATAAGAATATGGGATTTGTCGATATGTTCGACCAATTGAAGAGATTCTATGAGATTGATAGAAAATCCAAAAAATGGTGGCATCGTATTTTTTTTTTTTTATTTTTGTGGATGCAAGCTTAGTGAACGCATTTATTATATTTAAATTCATAAAAGAGCCAAACCATGATGTGAAAAATATAAAGAATTTCCGTTTAACAGTTATTGAAGGCTTAATGTCAATAGCCGATGAAAAGGAAAACACAAAGAAATTTTCTCCAGTTCAAATAAAGAGCAAAAAACCCTACTTTCCCCCTGAGAAAAGACTAAAAAATGTTGGACACATTCCAGTAAGAAGTAATAGAAGGAGATGTGCATATTGCAGCACATCTAAAAAAGAGCATCGCACATTTTGGATGTGCGAAACATGTGAAGTTCCGTTTTGCCTCCAAAAATCAGAAGCATCCTGTTTTACAAACTTTCATCAAAAATAGATTTTTTTTTTTTTTTTATAACAAAATTATGAATCTGTATAATCTAGTGTTGGTTATCGATATTTTCACACATTATGAGCATTAAAGCTTCTATATACATATCCAGATTTATAGAAGAAGTTGAAATTTTAAATTTATATATTCATATTCATAAATTTTTATTCCTTATATTATTCTCTTACTTCTAAATTTATTCTCATATTAATTTCATATTTTTCATATTAATTTCATATTTCTTATATTATTCTAATATTTCTCATATTATTCTCATATTTCTTATATTACTCTCGTGTTTTTGAAATTATTCATATATCTCTTGTATTTCGCATATTATTCATATATTATATCCTAGATTTTTGTATTAATGTCTAAACATTTTATACATATAATACCATGTAAAATGGTATTATATGTTTTTATTTTCATTTTTATTCAATTTATAAAAAAGTTTTCTGTAAATGTATCATTTTTATTCATCTATTAAATATATTACTTAAGACATTAAGTAGCTCTCACTGTAGCTTATGACATACTTTTGTTGCATGGTGGGTCAGTTTCTGTCGCATCTCCCCGGGTAAAAGAAAAAAAAAAAAAATCCAGATTTTTTTTTTTTTGGTCATGATTTGCATAATCATGCCTATCTAAACCTTTTTATAACATTTTCCTGAAATTTATGTACTATTTTAACATAGCGTGTCGCAAAGGGTTAAGGTATAAGTATTCCTTCGAAAAAAAAAAAAATTCTGATAATTTTAAGTTTGAAATTGCTAATAATTATTAAAAATTTCATACAAATATGACTTAAAAATACAAATAAGTAATTATTTTTTTAGATTGTTTATTAAAAAATACTATAAACTTAGTCGAAAAATTTCTATTTTCTTAAAACTATTAAAAATAAGTATATTTTGTGAATTCCTCAATAAATATAATAATATTAAAGACGTGAATTATCAAAATGCTAACAAAGCGTAAACCAACTTAGTGAAAAATGTCCAAGCCGGGAATTGAACCCCGGCCCCTGGAATAGCTCTACCACTGCTCTACCGGTGCTCTACCACTAAGCCACAAGGACGATGCCCAGCTTGGCATCTCTCACTTATATAAGTCGGTAAGGCTACAACCGCAGCACTAGATGGAAAAGTCTTCATGAGCACACAATCTAGCGGCGTAACATGAAACGCAAATTAACCTAGCATCGGTGAATATACAATTTTAATTACATTTTTTTTTCAACTACTTTTCAGCAGTGAAATTATGCTTGAAATTATTGAATATTAAAGACGTGAATTATCACAATGCTTGTGATAATTCACGTCTTTAATATTCAATAATTTCAAGCGTAATTTCACTGCTGAAAAGAAGTTGAAAAAAAATAAAATAATTAAAATATAATAATGTTATACAAAAATTAGGCTATTTTTAGGCCAATAACATTAATATATTAAAATTTATAGGTATAGAAAGACATGCAACTCAAAAAAATTGCTGAAAAACGTTAACAATTCGTAAATTAAAACTGTGTATCTCATAAACTTTTCCATAAATCAGCATAAGAATAGTCTACTTCCTTTGAATATATATTTAAAATACAATTTAAAATTCTGTACTTGTTCCTCTTTTATTTAGGGAGTCATGGCAATTTTTTACATTAAAAAAAAAAAAAAAAAAAGAAATGTAACAAATTACAACGACCATTTAGAAAATGATTTTTTCAAAGACTAAAATTTAAGACATAAAAAATCGCACGGAGTTGATCCTACATTACGTACGCCATGGATTAAACGATAATATTCCTGGACCCATCATGATCAAATTTCAAAAGAATATTCAGTTTTACAATTTTTGGTACTGTAAATTTTTAAACTTCTACGGAGCTGGTCATACATTACGTACGCCATGAATTAAAGACTAAAAGTTTTAGTAATACACGTAAAAATTGCAAGCAAGAAAAATCGCCTGCGACTTGCCAGATTTCCTATGAAACTTACATAATAGCCAAGCATTTCATTGGATGTTCGGGAAAAGGCTTTTCCATCATGAGTTTTCCAAGAAATCTCACGACCAATTTTAAATAAAATTTCATTCTTGAACTTCTAAACATCCGACAATATTACTTTTTATACCGTCGGATAGAAAAAAATATGTACTTTTAAATGCAGTTTGTTTGAAAGCTGTATCTCAATTTGTTTCTGATTTATTAATTTTTTGTGTAGTTTTTATTACTTTTTTGTCATAGTGGCAACAATTTGTTGTCCATCGTTTTTGGAAGCAAAGGGAAATACAGATTACTGTATATACCAATCAGATAACGAATAAATTGCAGATTAAACCAATGAAAACATTCAAATATGCTTTTGACTTCCTACCCTGACGAGAACAATAACTATTTTTCCAAATGGTTAAAAAATCTCTTTTGAAAAAATAATAAAGACTTTCAACTTAGTTTTTTTTTTTTATTTGTAAGTTTTTAATAAATATAAATAATTATAAATATCCGAGATCATAAGTTTCACTCTCTATTGTTTAAAAAAAAAGTAAGTTTTTGAATTGAAATTATAATCGAAATTGAAGAGCTAAGTGGAAGAACATGTAAAGTAACAAAAATTACATTTGAAGAAATTTGATGTGAAAGTTTTTGTTGTCAATTTTAATGATTTATTTTCTGTTTAATACCATGTGTTTAAAATATTAACAGGTGTGATACTGAACTCTATCAACAAAAACTTATTCATATTTAATTTTTAAATATTAAAAAATATTAATATTATTTACATTGTTAAATAATAAAATATTAAATATTAATGAATAAGGTCTTAAATCTTCAAGGCTAAATATAATTTTGATATTTTAGCTTTACCATGTGATAGAATGACTGATAACGCCTTCGTACAAAAGATAAAATAATTTTTAAGAAAATGTAGCATAACATGTTATTCCACTCAGCTCTTCAATTGGCATTTAAAAGGAACACATACACCTTAAACTTTTATGTACTGAATTATAAATTCATGAAAATTTTATCTTCTAAAGCATTTTTTATGAATTTTTGAAACTGCATTAGAAGATTTGCATAATCATTTAATAAACTTTAGAAAGAGTTCAGAAGGATTAATTAAATTTGAATTTAATGGGATTTTGTGTAATATTTATAACCGCACTCAAATCATTTATTTTAAATATTTTTCTTAGTATTTTGTAGAATTAGGAATTAGGTAGAATTAGGTACAAATATAATGTTCTTACGAAAAAAATACAGAAATATTTCCGAATTGAAAAATCCCTCCCCCCTCCCCTAACGCCAAGAAAGCTGAAAAAAAAAAAAAAAAAAAAAAAAAAAAAAAAAAATCATCCATTTAAAAATATTTTTGTTTTGTGTAACCAATAATGCTTTTGAAACAAGATAAATTAATGCATTTATAACTCATTATAAACTGTATTACTGCTAATCGATGTGTTAAATGAATTGTATAACAAGTTTTTTTTTTTTTTTTTTTTTTTTTTTTTTTTTTTTTTTTTAATAATACTTACAGGTACCGTCAAGGATTAAGTTAACTTGCTGTTTGTATGTAAAGATGGACTTTAGTAGTCAGTCTTTCATACGTTTCCCGTTAGTGTAGAATTATAAACATTATGAACAGAGGTGTGTTTCCGAATGCAATGTAACATTTTGCATATTTTTAGAACTTAATTATAAATTGATTTTAAAGAAGTTTTTCTTCAACCAGACGTAGGAGGTATATCACTAGTCTTTATAATTAAAAGAGTTTATGAGTTACAAAAACAATTGCGTTCATCATGAGCCACATCACGCTCGTCACAATATACCAAATGGCTGTGAAACTGCAACAAAGAAATATTTTAAACACTAAACAATAGAAAAGAAGAAAACAGTAAAAAATAGAAAGTGTAAGATTTGTATTAAACACTCTTTTTTTATTCACTAATACAGTAAAACCTGTGTAAGTTGACCACTTGCGGTGCCGCACTTCAGTGGTCAACTTAGAGGAGTGGTTAACTTATAAAGAGTGATGGTAAATTTACTTTTTTTTACGTAACCATAAAACCATACCATATATATTTTTTTTTTTTACACAAAAACTTTATTTATTGACAGGCTTTAAAATAATATTGCATTACCATGCATAACTCTAACACCTTATAAAAGAAAATATTAACTACAAGAATGAATTAATAGTTTTGTATCAATTTTAAAATCAATTAGTATTACTAGTATTTGTTAAAAAAAAAAAAAAAAAAAAAAAAGAAAAAAAAGTGAATCAATATACAGCCAATTAGTGATTCTTCAAACTATACTAGTTATTACACATAATTTATAAAAAACATTAAAAAAAATATTTCTGCTTGCCAAGTAGCACCTGGGTCTATTGAAAGAA
Source organism: Maratus speciosus (assembly GCA_963932465.1). NCBI lineage: Eukaryota > Metazoa > Arthropoda > Arachnida > Araneae > Salticidae > Maratus > Maratus speciosus. The sequence goes on along the minus strand of OZ010795.1, from coordinate 275,480,301 downwards.
GGGAAGGAATCATAAGATAATGGGAAATACAAGAAAGAAATCTAGAATAAAAGAATGGAGGGGGAAGGTTGAAAAGCCAAATCCACAAGAGCAACAATGTAAGAATAGATAAGCCTCAAATTCCTACACCTATCACTGCTAAAAGCATTTCCCAGACTAAGAACTATTTCACCCTTTTAGAAATTCTAGTTAAAAAGAAAAAAAGAAAATTTCGTGGAGAGTTACTTTTTTATTTATTTATTATTTTTTTTATTTTATTTTTTTTTATGATTTGTTAGTTTTTTGGATGGTCAAGTTACAAAGGGTTTTGATGATCATTCAGTGGTCAAGATACAAGATAGATAGGTGGTCAAGTTACAAAGAGTTTGTCTTATAGTTTTGTATAGGATAAATTTGGTTCCTGAAAACAGAGGTCAACATAGACAGGTGATCAACTTTCAAGGGTGGTCAACTTTACAGGTTTTACTGTATTTACTAAAAATTCGAATTTCTCATAATTGAAAATGTCGCATATTTCTAAGTTTTGAAATAATCCATGTTCATTTCTGATTATCAGGTTCTTTTGAAATGAATCATGTATATCTTTTATACAACACTAAATAAATGTTAGCATTAAAAGTTGTATTTCAATGAAATTTTGATGTTGAAATTTATATGCATATGAAAATATATATCTACTTTTTTTTAGAAAAAAAAAACAAAGTATTTAATTTTTTGTTCTTTAAATAAATACTGTCGTACTTTATGGTAAAAATGTGCGTAGCATATTTTAAAAATGACAATTAAGCTTTCTTTTAAAAACTAAAAACTTTTTTTTTTATTTCAACAAGAAACATTGAATATATTTATTTAAGCTTTCCATTAACAAGTCTTCCAATTTTCAAATGAATCTATTGAAAATTGATGATTTTGATTTTTAACGTCCACTGTCTTCTTAAGTATTTAAAACCATAAGAAAAAGTTTAAGAAAAATCTGAACAAAATGAAATGGTACGTATTCAACAGTTTTTGTTTTTTTCCAACTGTTGGGGTAATACGTGAATAGAAAAATATATAACATGTAAAATAAAAATAAATACTATTGTTTTTGAGTGTATTTAAATGGAGTTCATTGTAGAAACATTTAAACGCCATTATATAATCAGTGGAATTAAATTATTTTAAGAATAGCATAACTTTAATTTAAAATTCATTTGCAAAGGAACCAACCTTAATTTTTAGAATCTATCAAAAACTGAGCATAAAGAAAAATGTTGAGCCAAACAAAACTATTAACGATCTGGCTGTTAATAAATTTCAAAACACTTTAGAAAGCAATTAAATGTTTCAGCAAACTATTAGAAAAATGACAAGATATACCGAATCTGTCATTAATATCTAAAGTACTTTGAACACTACAATAGTTTGGATAAGTTTTCAAGTTCTGTATATTTGACATAATTTATAACATTTTCACTTACCAGTCCATAAATAAATTTATTTCTGTAATTTTCTAAATAACTAAAATAGTTCGCTATGAAGTGCAAAACTTATTTCTTAATTTTTTATAGATACAATACTTATATAAATTATATTAATTTTCCAGTCAAAATGGTACTTCACAATTTCATACACTGTAAAAAAAAATCTGTAATCCTACAAAACTAGTTTTTGTAAAACTACAGAAATCTGTATGTTTACTAGAATTTTATCTGTAGCCGGGTAAAATATTTACCACTCGCATAGTACAAATACATGAAATATCTTAGTCGCACCTGTCAGCCAATGAGAAAGGACTTCAATGATGACGTAATGACTGTTCACGCAACCACAGAGGTGTTCAAGGCATCCATCTTGATTATGATTTCAAATTAGGATGTAAGTAAATGTTTCTTCTTTATGAGTTAAATTTTGTTATATTTACATTCTCCTTGATTCCTAATAAGTAAAAATGAACTACACAGTAAGACCTTTTGATTTCGAATTATGATGTAACATGATTTTAGCAGGTATTAATGCGTAATCATCGTATTATTTTATTGTTAAATATTTATCATTCAGTCAAATGACTATTCTTTACATCAGTGTTTATTACATGCATTCAATTTCTAATATATTATGCAATAAATCAAATTTTATTGCAATATGGTTAGCAGGTTGAATATTTTATTTTTAATTAGTGATAAATGAATAGTACTCCCCCTCTTTGACTGATAATGAAGGCCAAATATTCCACTATTCTTCTGCAGAATACTTAAAATATACACCAAAATTATCTTTCTTAATATTAGAGTCGTGCTGTGTAATCGGTATTTATTATACTAGATTCCGGCATCGGGTCGGGTTTACTTTACTTTTTTGGTTCGGATCGGGTCGGTTTGGGTCTTGAATCTTGTATGTCGGGTTCGGGTTGACTGATTTCTCAAAAGAATGTCCAAAATATTTTTTTTTTTCAGGTTAAAAATCTAGGTATAGGGCAGATGTGCCAGTAATGGATAAAAGTCAAAGTTTTTTGTTTATAAAAAAAATTAAACAATAAAAAATTTACTTTAAAATTTTTTATCATAAGCCCCCCCCCAACCACCCCCCCCCCCCCACACACACCGCTTATATATTTTATAATCTGTGTTATTGTTGATACTCTCAATCAAACCATTTAGGAAGCAAAAAGTGATCCTTCGAAGTTCCACTGTTTTTCATTTATGTTGGTGAACATGCAAAGAGCTGGTTTAACTTAATAAATTTTATATATTCTTTTACTTTCCTGCAAAATTTCCTGCAAAATTTGTTTTTGTTTTGGTAATAATAAAATTTTTTGAATATGATCATTCTAGACATTTCATCAATCGCACACTAGATGAAGCAATGGTAGCCCAATCTCCAGTTGAAAAAAAGTTGTATAAGATTTCAATTGTATAAAGTAAAAGATTATTTCAAGAATCAGAAGTAATTTTGCTTCATATACTTTTTATGCTTTCTGAATATTAATGACTTGTTTATGCATAGATGTAATAGTTTCCCTATTTATGGAACATTATACTATATATTATCCATAATATAAACTAAGCCTTCAAGCATGGGTCTAAGCAGGGATTAAACTAAGCATGGGACAAATTTTGAAACTTGCAATTTCTTTAATTATAAAATTGTTTCTGAAATTATGTTTCTATATTGTTCAAGGACATTAGAAAGTGTGTCATTTTGTATTCTATAAACTGAAATATTGTTTTTGTATCAAACAAAGTTCATTTTCTTATTTTTGTAAAATGTGTCCCATTCCTCCATACTCTCTCCTATGCTTCTAACTCTGAATATTGGGCACTTCTCTATCTATACACACGTATCATGGGTATGTGCTTTAAAACTATCAGAAATATTATACATGTGTTTGGGTGCATATGAAAAATGAAATGTTGGTAATATTTTTCCTATTCCTAGAGAAGAATAAATGGTTAACTGTGCCTTAAATAAAAAGAATTTATCACATTTCTTATATACTTTTTATTTCTTAACCTTTAACTGATGTTACCGGTCTCTCAGACCGCAGCTTTTTTAATTTTTATAGTTTTGCCATTTTTTATATACTTGCACTTTTCCGTTTAACTACAAACACTACTGAAATTTAGTTCCGTTATGAACTTCAGTATTATCACCAGACACTTTTGAATAGGTGGATTTTAATTATAACAATCCTGTACAAAAAGTTTAGTACAAAAACACCATCCTATGAGTTAATCGTGCCTTTTATTCATCTTTTGATAAAGCGATCTCGCAGACAACTTCACACTAGTTTTGACAATTTCTGTGAGGTGGCAGTTTTGTTTTAAGTGTACTAGTTATTTGTTTAAACCTTTAATAAAAGTAGCAATTTGTGTTAAGAAAATGAGGTAAGTTTAAATTTTGGAAATTTGATCTAATATTTTTAAAATTTCACTTTATTCTTTAGCTGACAGTACCTGGAATTTTTACAAATCCAAAAGTTTAGTGGAGATCGAAAGATTTTTAGCTTCTAAATGCGGTAGTTTGCCTCGATCACATTTGTTTATACTTATGGGTAGCCGGTTAAGCAAAATACTGCAGAATAGGGTAAAAGTACGCATCCTTCTTGGGACAAAGATACGCACATGTTTAAGATACGGGACATTGTTCTATCGTTTTAGCTAGATGCAAAGCTTTCCACAATTTCTAAATTTGTATTATATAAAATATAATAGCTACTTAATTAATATAAGTTAGTAAACTACATTTTCCTTTTTCTAGTTAAGTTTTTTTTTAAATATAGAACGTAGGTATCTACCTACCTGCTTTTAAAAATCAATATTGTTTCATGTATCACTTTTGTTTTAAACCTTAATCCTTAATTCCTGTTAACGGTATCACCGACCGCTGCAATATTCAGTTTTCACAGTTTAACTTGTAATTTTCAATTTAAGTAGTTATGTTAGTTTAATTTTGATTCGTTTGGTAAATTAGAAGTATAGCTGAAGACTTCTGAATGCAGGAAATTTTACTATAATAGTCCTCACTGTAAACTGAAATGTCTGAAATTCAGACACTTAAGTGTCTGAAACGTAGTGTTCAATTTTCAGACGTTTTAAAATGTCTGAAAATTTTCAGACACTTCTTGCGTCTGAATTTCAAACACATAAGTGACTGAAACTGGAGTGTTCGATTTTCAGACGTTTTAAAGTGTCTTAAAAATTTTAGACACTTCTTGCGTCTGAATTTCAGACATTTCAAGTGTCTTAATTGCAGCCATCTTTGAGCCCTTTTTTTTGCCAATATGAAGCCATCTTTGACCACTTTTCTTTCTAAGTCATATACGCAGCCATATTTGACCACATTGAATCATTTTTTATAAATGAGAATAATTTGTTACCATAAAGCAGAGCTAATTGCAGCGTGGTAAAACTAGGATGCTTCTCTGCCCCCTGATTTTAGGGTACCCCAAATTGGGTACAAAATTTTTATAAAGCTGATATTTTATATCAGTTTTGACTTTATTATGATCGTAATCAGTATTTTGTAGTTTTAGAATAGGATAATATATATAAATATATTCACCTAAATATGTATTTATGCGATTTCATATATGCCCTACGGTATAAAAAATGTTTATTAAATTAATTCCAGTCCAAAGACCTAGTATTTATTCCCCCCCCCCACCACCACCGCCACCTTCATGTATTGCTACAAAAAAAAAAAAAAAAAAAAAAAAAAAAAAAAATAAGACTGCTCGATGCCATCAAATACATATTTGGATAAATATATCCTTTTCTTTAACCTAATCATATTCTAAAAGTACAAAATATTTATTAAAATAAGTATAAGATCAAAAATTTAAAATATCAGCTTTATGGAAATTTCATACCAAATTTGTGGGCCCGTAAAGCTAACGTCCCATAGAAAAAGCCCAGTTTGTCCATGCTGCAATCAGCTCTGCTTTATGGTAACAAATTATTCCCATTTATAAAAAATGATTCACTTCTTCGGAAAGAATTCCATCCCTGCTTTGTTGCACAATTTTTTTTCTATTTAAATTAGATATTCCCAGTCAATTAGTTTAAGCATTTTTTGGATTTTTATTTCTGTGTTAAATAAAATCTAGCACTAGATTTCACAAAATTATCAGCATATGAGATCCGAACATTAAAAAAAAAATGAGCACAAAACACTTACTTTTCTTTATCCCCTTCGTTTTTATTATTATACTATTTATCATTACCAAGAAATGCTTAAACATTTGACAACCGCACATCGGCGCTTGAGACGAGCAGTAGTTATAAGATTCTGGATGGACTTCATGTTTATTTGGCTCTTTTCAAACGATAAATAATATAGTAAATATCAATGGACACAGAAATCCTTCATTATGATTTGAGTACCCTTCATTTCTGCTCCCCACGTTGCTTGCGATCACACAAGCAGTATCAGTCGCAAAAGCGATTTTTTATCCACATGATTGGAACAGTCGTCGAAAAAAAAAATAAACACCTCCTACTAACTCTGCAACTAGAAGACAACAATAATAGAAGAAAGTTACTGGTACCAATCGTCTGGAAATAAAGTCTACTTTTAAATGATGTATTTAAAATTTGCATAGGGGCCATCTATAAATCAAAATTAGACCAAACTTTGTTTTTTTTCCCCAATGGATGCACCCAATTTTGACACTATATTTTAAATCTTCGGTTCAAACTATGCCTAGAAACGAAATTTCTAGTCATTTGAATGATAAGTTTTTGAATTATAAGCATTCAAAATTTAGAGCTTCTAATGTTAAATTGCATTTTCATATTTTTATTAATATCTTCTGAAATTATAATCCTAATATGATAATTTTGTATGTGGTTATAATACCAAAACACCTAAACATATATAAAAACATTGAATTCGTAAAATTGCATACCAAATTTGGGGCCACAAAAATCGATGGGAAGGTGAGGGGGCAGGGCCGCGGATTAGTTTCCATGTTTTAATCAGGTCCTGCTTCTAGAAGAAACACTACCACGCTTTATATTTTTCTAAATAGAGCTGTACGCTATTCGGGAGTGACCGGTTATAGAAGTTTTACTGTATGCTTCAGTAATAACGGACATTCTCGAATAGCAGACACCTATATAGCGATCACTTTTTTCAATCCACGACATTTGTGGATTGAAAAGCAGATTAATAATATATTGAATCATATTTTGTGTAATTTGTACTCGGTATGCTGGGTATTTGTACACTCTGGTCTTTTTTTACATATGAAAATAAAACCTCTAAATAGCGGGCAAATTCTACGGTCCTAGGGTGTCTGCTATTGAGAGGTTTTATTTAATATATACAGTTATAAATATATTCTAAAAAAGTTAGAAAATGTTTTTTTTTTTTTTTTTTTTTTTTTTTTTTTTTTTTTTTTTTTTTTTTTTGACAGTATAGGAAATGTGGTTCTAATAACTTCCAGTACCAGCGGCTTACATTCATTACCCCCCCCCCCCTTCCCCCTACTACATATACAGCAACAAACATTTAAACACATTGATGACTTAATATATATATATATATATATATATATATATGAACATGTAAATATATGTTTGAATAAATATATCCTTTGTCATTAACTTCATCCTAATCTAAAAGTATGCAATATGATATATAATAAGTACAATAAATTGCTTTGCGCAAATGGATGCATTCTCCGATGATAATAAAAAATAATCCTATAAAAAATCAGAATAATTTTGACGTTGAAAGTTGTCAGAAAATTTCTGTCTTAAAATTTAAATATGTTATACAGATGAAACACAGGAAATACATATAAATGTAGTTATTTTACTTTGAACAAGTTTCCATAGTCTAAAAAAAATTCTTTCATCGTGCAATTAAATACTGTAAAAATTTCGAACTTTTTAATAAAGCGTTACAAAGGAACAATTTAAAATGTATTTATAAAACATTAAAAATTTCACGATAACTCCGATTCTGATGCTTTTATAATTATTTTTCAAGTTTTATGCCCACCACTTGAAGCAAAAATGTTCATAGCATTTCCTATACATAAATTTAATTTTGTTACATGAAAACATTAATTTCGAAAATGTAAAAGAATTAAATGATCTGCCATTAAACATAAAAATTCATATACGAAATCATGTTAATATTATCTGTAACTAGAAATTACAACGAAAGGGTTTATTAATAACAATATCATTTAATAACTTGATCTTTTTAATTATATTTTGCCATGTAGGCAATTTCTTTTACATATAGCATATGGTAATCACCAGAGCTACTAAGCTATCTTTAAAAAGTTAAACATATATATATTTTTAATAACATGCAAGAGAAATAACATCTAATTTCAAAACTTATTTTGCATTAAAAATATATATTTAATTGTTATTTCTGAATCTTTTATAAAAATGAACAAACGTTGAAAAAAAATCCCCCCAATTTTATGTGAAAAATGCAGTAAAATATGAAAATAAAGTCTTTTTTCCGTTCTAAATCTGTAATTTCTTTTTAACAATCAATAAATCAATATTAATAAATTTTTCAATATCTGAAGTTGTACAAAACTTAAATATCATTTTAAGCAATTAAACAAAGTAAATAATGATTTATTTCCTTACTTATTTTATTGTAAATCATTATAACAAAGTAAATATTATATTGTAAATCATTATAATCATTATCATTCATTAACTATTAAAAAATGGCATTATATTAAATGGCTAATATTTACTGACATTTTTATAGTCAGATTAATAGCTTGTACCCACAACAAAAACTATATAGTGCTGCAACTGCTTTTTTTTTCTTTTTTTGGACAAAAATATAATACTAAAAATGTTGACAAATTTGGGTGTCAATGTACACAAGCAATAACTTTTAATGCTTAAGCAATGATTTAAGCAATGATGATATTATTTTATATGAAAAACATTTATTTATAAATCGAATACTTTAAGAATTATCAAGCAAGTTAGTTAATTAATCCTGAAAATGAAATAAATTTAGTCGAAAATAATAAAAAACACTGTAATACTGAAAAATATTTATTCTATATAGAAAGATACAAATATGATAAACACATGTATTCTTTAAAAAGTGATTTAAATAATTAATATTACATAATTAATATTGTTCAAGGAAAATTTTTATTTCCAAATAAAAATTATATTTTTGTAAATAATCACATTCTTACCTTTTTAGTATTTCCTTAAATGTAATAAATTAAATCCATGTAATATAAACAGAAACACAAAAATATAGACACTTTCTTCTTACATATTTCACTAAATATTCAGATGAATGCTGATAATTGAAAAACATATAACGAAGACATTTTTTTTTTTCATTATTCAACATATTTTTTTTCATAATGATATAATTTAATATAATGCAGAATTTAATTCAATTCGCTTTTTCGAATCACATTTCACTCGCACTTTCTTATTCTCCAATCTCTCAAGTACAATTATTGAAATTCCAAAAATGCACTTTATAAGCTGTGTATTAGTAAGCTGCATATACATCTATGTGGATGGCAGAATTACATTACTCAACGTATCATTTTTATAATAATCGCATATATTATTCCATAAATGAATTATTCCAAAAAACTGTTCCAGCTATGTATATGTCACAGTCACAGAATATAAATAATGTTACACATAAAAAAATTGCGGGCAACTTTGTTAAACAGGGAACTACCTCATTGAAAGCATTGAAAGAACCGTTTTAACGCGCCAGTTGCCAACGGACGTATTTGAACAAAGAGAAATAGGCGAAATCAGCATTTTAATTACCACTGCAGTCGCTGATCTCAGCCTACTGTTTATAAACCGTTATAAAGTGCTTGATGAGCTCATTTGAACTTTTTATCAGCGAGAAATAAATCATTGAATAAGAAGAAATAAGAAAAGTTTTATTTTCTTTATTAGGTGTTTTTCTTAATGTGTTACATTTATTTGAGTATAGTTTTTGCAGTTTTTTTATTTTTAGACATATAGAAAACATACTTTAAATAAAGATTTTATTGTAAAACTAGAAAATAACATATCGAATTTTCGGTGGTCATGAAGAGAGCAATTGTCCATCCCTGAAATTTAATTAATTATATTTTCTATACGTTTGATTATTTAAAAAATACTTTTTTCTCTTCCAAATAGCAATATATTAATTAAACGCTAAGAGAAAATGCTGCTAAGAGTTTTTCTCCAGAGGAGCCCCTCCCCCCCCCCCCCTTAACTTCTCGCAGAAGACGATTTTAATTTTGTTCTTCTGTTAGTGTTCATATATATCAAATTTATCTTAAATGAGGAGGGGCAGTTCAAAAAAAAAAAAAAAAGACAGAGAGAGGAGAGAGAAAAAGAAATCAGTTCTCCATTGTGAAAAATATCGTTAGAAACTTATTTTTAAACGATTAATATTTCTTAATTTTTAAATTTCTTAAAAATTGTCTTAGACGAGGAGTTCTGGCATAAATTCTTAGTTTAGCCTACTTCATGTTTATATTCTGCATTTTACAAAAGCGAACTGGGCTGTGGACCCCAGGCATATACAGTGAAATCTCTCTGTGCGACCACCTCCATTAAGCGACCACCTCTCTGAACGACCATTTTTTTCATGGAACGAAATTTATTCCCACAGGCTCAATACTAATTTTACCTCCATTCAGAGACCATCCCAGCTGAATTCCCTCCATGAGCGACCCATTTCTTTGAAGAAAATGAAACAAATCCCGTTTTTTCCTGGTCGCTTGAAGAAGATTTTATTAGAAAAATAGTTCCGGAGTGCGCATTATTCATCAAACTTCTAAACTAAGTTTAGATTTTTTTTTTTTATTATTCCGGTAACTTTTAAATATTTAAACCCCTTTGTGCCTTTTTAGGTAATAAATTGAACTCTGATGACAAATTAAGAATGACGATCGATAAACTCCCCTGCCCTATTTTGTCGGGAAACTCTCAAAGAAATACATAATTTAATCAAATCGTCTTTATTCGTTCCCGTCAAAAAAGAAGAAGAAGAAGAAAAGAAAAGAAAAAAAAAACGCATTTATTGACTGGACTTTGAAAAGACTTGGAAACAAAAGTTATAAAATATAAAACCGTAAAATCAAAGCAAACGTCAATGTATTCATTTTTTAAACTCTGCAGTAATTAATTTATATAATTAACTTTTGTTTTGATACTTAAATTTTTATAGTTTCTTTTACTAACGTGAAAAATAAATTTTAGTAACATTAATTGTAACCTTTTTTCAAAAATTAAAATCTAGATTTAAACATGACCTCCATTAAGAGACCACCTCTCGGAGCGATCACTTTTCATTGGAACGAACGTGGTCGCTTTAGGGAGGTTTTTCTGTATGTTCTAAAATCTTGCTCCTCAGTACGTTTCTTTCTCCATCTACTCATAACTCTTAGTATTTAGGTGAGCGATTCTCCCTGTATACGATCATGATAACAAGTAATTTTTGGAAAACTTTATATTTTGTGAAAAGCAATTATTTAATTATTTATTACGCCAAAAATAACTTAGCTCCAAACCTTAGTAAGCGAACTTTTCTAATTTTCTCAGATGTCCCATGATTTCTTCATTTATAAATAAATACCAAATTAAATGGATGAAAGAGTATTTTAAATATCTTTCATCCATTCGGAAATATTTTCTGATAGCGCTGATATACATATTGCAATACAATTATACGTACAGTCATCACTCATATGATACAATTGTATCGCATTCAGACACTTAAGTGTCTGAATTTCTAAATGTCTTAATTTCAGACATGTCACTATTATTCAGACATTTTTCTCCGTTCATTTATAACATGATCACAGTAAGACACTTATGTGTCTTAAATTTAGACATCTATGATGTCTGAAATTTCACATTTAGACACTTAAATATCTGAATTACTTTTTCAGTCACATATGTGTCTGAATTTAAGACGCCTCCATTTGCAGTGCTTTGCATAAAGTTTAGCGCAGAAACCGCCTCTTATGAGTCAGTCAACCATTTTATTCAATCAACGATTAAGCGGTCTCGGAGACCGCTTACAGTATTTATGAAACAATTTTTGTCACAACAGTTAGAGGTTAACTGCTATTTGCGATCTTGCTGACCGCTGTTTTTTTCATGGTCTAGTTTAGAATTTTCAGTTTAAATACTATCGAAATTTACTAATTCTTTTACACTACTCATTAATTTTAGTGAAAATGGGGCAAAATCCGCCCGTAATGGGGCAAAAATGCGCACTACGTATCTTTACCTCATCGCTGCGTACTTTTAACCTAACTAATGGGGCAAAGATACGCAGATAATTGTTTTTTAAAAATTACAATTTCTCACGGAATTATAATTTGACAGAATGTCGTTTGATAGTGGAACGTGCCTAAGGTTTTAATACAACATTTTAATCAGTCGTCACATAAGTTTAGATCAATGTGTTCGTTAAAAATCAAAATTAATGATAAGTGCGTAACTTTAGCCCCCACCTATCCTACATCACTTAGGCGTGTCATGTGATCGTGAGCCATGTTGAGGACAACTTGTCACCATGCGCCATTGAGATCAACCATGATTGTGAATATCGATGGCGCTTTTTAACAAGCTGCCCTCACTTCAAATACTTGTGGGCATGATACCCACATATGTTTGAATATTAAAGTAGGGGAGACCGGGGGAATGGCGACACCTTAAGGGAATTTAATTTTTTTCACCTAAAAAAAATGTTTATTTTTTAACAGTAAAAATTTTAAGCTGAATCATGATCTTTAGTATCTGTATAAATTTAACCGTAATCATAACTGTAAAGTAAGCATACATAAAAAAAATATTTTTTTAAACTCTGCACAGTGGCGGGATTACCCAGGATACTGGGGTAATTCCGCCAGTGTACCTGGGTAATGCCGCCACTCTTTAATGACCTAGTACATGCATTAAATGGATACTAGGAAATACATAACCTACTGAAAATAGTTAGAAAGCAATGTAATTGAGCAGAATAATGGTTAAGGTTACAATTTACTTCATATTGCAAAAGTCACTCTGCTGAATCGGCTCCACTACATTCAAATGAGGCCATTTCTCAACCGATTTGCATGGTGGTGGCATTACCCCGAGAGGACAATATGGCCGAAATCCCCAAGCAAAGCCGAAAGAAGAACCGAACTTGTTCAACACATTGCATCAAAATATCGGCGAATGCATGTCGATTACGGGTCATATTGTCTTAAATACCTAATGTTAAAATAAAAGGTGCTTATCTCAACTCATTTGAAGCTCCAAAATAATAAGCAACTAGATGAAAACTACATTTTTCACTAGAACAAACGAACGATGTACAGCAAAGCCACTCTCACTTTAGGCACTGTTTCTATTGTTGGCCGTTATAGTGCAGGCACATTCACTATCTCAAACTGCCGTTAGTTTTTAAACTAGGTGGGGTGGCGGCATAACCTGGGCCGGCGGCATTCCCCCGGTCTCCCCTATATACATTTGTCCATTTTCCTACATAAAACATAATTTTTTATTAGAGATGTAATTGTATATTAGATTTCATGATATCAATAAAACACGATTTCCTTTCCTTTTATTTCGGGTTCGGGATGAAATAAGTCTGGGTTGAGTTGCAGGTTGCCGAAAATTATTTTGGCTGATTCTAGTCAGGTTGCGGATCGAGGAAATATTTTTGGAGGGTTCGGGTCGAGTTGCGGGTTGACTTAAGTATAATATTCGGTTTTGTGTCTGGTGCAACTTGACCCGTGCAAGACTACTCTGTAATCGGAAAATTTTCAATATATCAGGATTCGTACGGTCCTTAAAAGTACTTGCATTTTTCAAAAGGATTTTTTTTTTGTGTGTGTTTGAAAGTGCTTATTTTCATACAAATTTTTTTAAAAGTCCTTAAAAGTGCTTTACTGTCATATTATTTCTTAATCGGGGGTGGAACTCTTCTGCATTTCTTTTCATTTCTGATTTAAAAAATAAAGATAAAACCGCCATTGTGCTAACCTTTCTTCTGAAATTTCACCTCCCCTTTTTACTCCCTTCTCCACAATACCAAAGTTTAAACTGTAACTTTTTTTTATCCTTTAACTGATGTTACCGGTCTCACAGACCAGTGCTTTTTTTCAATTTTCATAGTTTAACTTGCAAATTTCAGTTTATCTACAAACACTACTGAAATTTTATTCCGTTTGAAACTTTAGTACTAATACCAGAGACTTTTAAATAGATAAATTTTAATTATAACACACCTGTGCAAAAAGTTTAGTACAAAAACAACATCCTATAAGTTTATCGCGGCTTTTATTCATCTTTCGTTGGAGCGGTCTCACAGACACCGCTTCACACTAGTTATGTGTCAATTTCTTTGACATCAGTTAAAGGTTAAAAAAAATTGCTCTACTGTATTTGTTACTTTAAGTGAATAAATAATCAGTCCTAAATTTCATTAACAATTCATTCCATCATATCCGTTTGATTAAAATTTTATCTGAATTTCACCTTCAAAATTTCGTTTCCCCGTTTTCATCACCTCTCACAGTAATAATACTTAAAGTTTCAAAACTCTTTAAAACTGCTTAAATAAATAAAAAAAAAACTGTTCAGTGTCATTTTATTGTCACAATAAATAATCAAGATTTTTCTTCCTACTCGAAATTGTCATCCCCCCCCCCCCAAAAAAAAAAAAATAAATAAATAAATAAATAAAACTTAGAGTACATAAAATTTTAAAGTCTTTAAAACTCTTCATAGACCAGTGGTAGGGGAGGAAAAAGGGCCGCATTTGGAATTAATTAGGGGAAAGCTGGAAATTGTTTTAATCCCTTTATTTTAAGTCTAGAATGAATGCACTAAGTTTTCTCCCTCTTACTAGGTGAGTGGTAAGATATGTACAGATTTATAGTCAAAAAACACATTTTTATTAATTACCATAACAATATCTAAAAAAACTAAATCTATCAAAAACATTGTCAATACAGATGTTGTACAGGTTAAAATTCTGATTGAAAAGTGTACTTAATATTTTTGTTGAATTTTGACAATTATAATGCAAAGGTTTGCCTAATTCGTTAATCAAGTGATTGAAGCCAGAACAGATGAGGTTCAGTTCACCCTGTTTCTAATTTATATATATTTTTTAATTTATTGAGGTATTATTTGAGGATTTTGTAATTATTTTAGGCTTTATTTTGGATATTTTCAGAGTTTTGGCTTAAACTCTTGATTACGGATATAGCCCAGTGGTAGGAAAGGGGGAAAAAAAAGGCCGAATTCGGAATTAAATACGGGAAAGCTGGAAATTATTTTAATCGCTTCGACATAGGTCAGAAATAAACGTACTAAGTTTTTCCGCCCTACTAGGCGCGGCTTTGCCGCTACGAACAAAAAAAGTGCATTATTAAAAAGTGCTACTTAAAAAGTGCATTATTTCATGATTTTTAGCATATTTCAAAAAGGATTTGTAAATGATGGGAAATATTGTTTATGATCTCTGATATTGTATTTGAATTATGCGTCGCATTTAATTTGACATATATAGTGAATAACAGTGCGTATGCATCACATTTAAGGAGATCGAAAATAGTGGGGAGGAGCGAGGGAACAAATGAGTGTGCAGGATTCTTGTCGCTAGAGGAATTATAGGTCAACCAATAGCACGATTTTAAACTTCGATATTTTACGAAAAGGACTAAGATGGCTTTAATAAAAATTATTTTCGACTAGTATACGAGCATCTTAAGTTAAGTTCATAAAATTTTAAAACCTTCGTAATATTGAAAAAAAAAAGTATTATAAGCTTTACTTTTTTTTAAACTAAGGTTTAAGGTTGACGATATCAGTTGAGAAATGGCATGTAAAACGGCTGTCAATTATCTACCGATTTGTCAGTTATGTCAATTATGTACTTTCTCGATAACTACTAAATTATAATCCTCGAAATATACAAAATAAAGCATTAACATAATTACAGAAACATTGCAAGGGCCTCAACAACTTAAAGAAAATACATGTATGTAATAAACGGAGGCAGAGCGGATTGATAACTCTGTCTCTATCTTGATTAGCGGTTAAGGCAAAATTTAGAAATAGAATTGCGACCTTAATGTTCAGCAAAAATATTAATATGGGTACTCATTTTATTCAGAATTTCAAATTCTACGACATTTGTATTGACAATGTTTTTGAAAAAATTAATTGTTCTGAGATATTGTTAAGATAATTAAAAAAAAAAGTGTTTTTCGACTATAAATATGTACATATTTTCTAATGTTCACCTAGTACGTGGGATAAAACTTAGTACTTATTTTTAGACCTAAGCGGAAGAGATTAAAACAATTTCCAGTTTCCCACCCACATAATTGTGAGTTACATCCTCCCGATCACGGGTCTTTGAAATAGAATTGTGAATTGGTTCAACAAAAATATTAAATGTAGTTCTCATTTTACACGGAATTTTAAGCTGAAGACGAGCTGAACACGGAAATTGCAAAACATAAATTTCATTCCAGATATCAAAGTGCTGCCATTTGCAAAATGACGCCAGCGTTACCCACAGATATATTTGTTTTTTATTATATAGATAGATATAGATTTTATTTTCATATCAAAATCTTGGTGGTTTTTTTTTTTTCTCTTCAAACTAATTTTTTTCACCCTTTCCATTTATATCTGAACCAAATCAATACTCGATTATTTCAAAGCTACTGTATAACATTAAGTGTGTATTTTTCAATAATATATACGTAATGTGAGTCGTACAGTAAAATGCGCAGAAAAACAGAAAAGTGACTTCGGACAGTGAATTTTTTTAAAAGATTAATTTTGTATTTTTTTTTAATGTATTGCAGTGTTTCAAAGAGAATTGAAAGTATATGCTTTTTGGTATTGTTATTATTATTTGGTATTAATATTCTGCATAATTTGGTTTTTGGAGTCTTATGTGTAATTTTGAAATATACCTGGAAAGGGAGGTGGGGGAGGGGGGGAGGGACAAGGTTCTTCCAGTATTTTAAATTCTTAAAGTTTGTCGTTATAATCCAGACTCTTTGAAATTTTTAGATGTTAAAAACATAATGTTTTCGCAGCCCGAGTGAAAAAAATATTAATATTTAGTGGGGAAAACACTGGTAAGTTTTTTACCACGATGTAACTCTGGTTTTTTCTAAATTTGTCGAAGTTTTTTGCAGATTTTATTTAGTAAAAAATATTTATATTTGTCCGAATGTTTTGAAATTTTCGTAGGTAAATGTAAATCTGGCCTGTTGAGTTGCTCTATAAAAATTGTGTTAAAATATTGACGTTTAGTTAGTTTTATGGTAGAAAAAATATAGTCTTTGTGAGGCGTGAAGTAACCTACGCTCACCAATGTATTTGAATATTTGAAAGAGTTAAAACTCATGTTTTTAAAAGTCAATTGCACCATCAGTTAGAAGATTTTAACTTTTAGAGCATATATATATATATATATTTGCCGATACTTCTAAAATATCATCCTGGAATAAACTGCTACAAGTTTTCGGAAAAACTTTTTTGATCTTTTTTTTTTCAAAATTTTAACTGCTAGGTGGGGAGAATATCGTAAATTCAATATCGGAATATATCAACGTGTTAATATTGGTAATATATCGCGATAACTACCGTAAAGTGTATGCGAATAGAAAAATTGCTTATTTTAAAAGATAAATGACATGTTACCAAAAATTTTAGTAGAAAGAGATGTAGAAGGGAGCTAATAAATGTTTCATGCTATTTTCTTCTATACAGCATCCTTTAAATATATATATATATATATATATATATATATATATATATATATATATATATATAGGGAAGGTGGGGCAAAATCGGGTACCATAAAAGTTTGTTAGTCTCAAATGCTGTGAAATGGGAAAGCAAACTTTGAACACTGTTTTATTATACCCAAGGATTCGTTTTACATTAAAAACATTCTTTTCAAACAAAATATATATATATAATTATTTATATAAAAAATAGCTTTTTTCAGACGTATGCAAAAATCTGGTTTTACCTCGCTGGTTGGGTAAAACTGGGTGTCCATTTAAAACTACTGGAAAACTCATTTTGGTCAAAAAAGACTTCCTTAATATAGTAAAAAATACATTTTTATTATTTTTAACAAAACGAAATTGCACATGTGTTCTTCCATGTGTAAAAGAAAATAATTCGTTAGCAAATTTTCTACGTTGTATAGGCCTGCTTACTTTACACTGTACGTTTTAGAGTTCTTTTAGCTTCAAAAATCACAGATGAATTTATCATCATATTCTTCTGCATTACTATATGCTTCGTGTGCCTATCCGTGGCATTTAAAACATCGTATTTGGATTTAGAATTTGAGTAATGTTCATAGCAAAACATACATGTTTCAGTATCCTCTTCTTCTGAAGATGTGTCCGCAATCTGTTTTGGTTTATTTTGTTTTCTTTTAAAGAAACTTCTTTTTTCGTCTTGCAGTTTTTTTGGCTTATTTCTCTTTAATATCTGTTTCGATCTGTAATTTATAGGGGGAAGAAACCAAAATAAGTTTTTCCCTTTCTTTTCTCAATTCTAAAACCTTCCTTATAAGGGGATAATAACATTTTAGGCGAAATTGGAAATACAGATTGCTGGGCTACATAGTCTGAAGATTTCGAATGGATAATTTTACTAATGAATTCTGTAGATGAAACATTTTGAATGAGTGATGACGTCTGCGATTGTGATGTTAACTGCTGCATCTGGAAGCAGCTCGACGTGAAAGACGCTGGATGTTGTCAACTCGTTTATGTTCGGAAGGTTGAGCTCCATTATCCTGTGATGTTTCAGAAATATTTATTTCTGCACCTATGCAAACCTGTGGCTGCATAGACCTAGGTGTGTTATCATGACTTTCATGGGTTTCTCTGTCACTTCCGAAAGGAGCAAAAAGATGGTCTAGAAAAACATGGTTGTAGGGAAAAATCCCTGATTTCTCGAACCGTCTGATTGCAGTATTTACAATTGCTGCTCTCGAAAATGCAGTTTTAAATAATTTTCCAATTTGGTAAATTGTTACAGATCGCGCAGAGTTGGAAAATAACCACTTCTTCACCTCTTGTTCTTAGTATGAGCTTAGAGATGCATGAATGACACATCAAGGGGTTGAAATCGATGCGTTGCGTAAGGAAAGAAGCATATATAAATACATTGCTTTCTATTACTAGATTAACTGGATTCTTTTATATGAATTGAACACCTATTAAGGATTTAAAGAACGGGATTTTCAGGACAAGGATTGGAAAATTTTTTTAAATTTTTTAACCAAATAAAACAAAGTCTTCTTTCGTAATCCATCCACTCCTATTATATACAGCAAATGAGTCTGGGAAAGTTTCATTCATCAAGAGTTTTTTTTCTTGCCTGTTTAATATTTGATAAAAAAAATCCTGTTACAGATTATATAGCCTAGTTATATAGGATTGAGATTTTATGGATTATTTGTCATTTTGGGTAGATTATTTTATTTAGAGAAACAAGTCACGAAATATATTTGCATTTTAAGTGGACCTATAACGCAAGTTATTACACCTCAGATTAGAAAATTAGTTATTAAAATGTAATAAGCATAATATAAAATTATGCCTTAATTAGTACCATTATTAATTTCATTAAAATTGCAAATTATTTAATTTCATAAATGTAAGTTAAAAATTAGACCCACTTTTTAATATAAAACAAAATCAAAATTAAAGTTTTTTCATTATAACTAGATAGATTTAGAATTATATTATAACTTAACAGCATTAAGAATGCAATTTAAAATTCCATGCTAATTTATTAACTATACTAAAAAAACATTCTATGAGTGTCGGACAAAATCGGGTATTCCCAGTTTTGACCCACTCTTAAGTACCCGGTTCTACCCCAGCATGGCAGAGTTTAAAACATGGCATCACTACTCTTAATCCTATAAGCAAAATATCAGTAAAATTTTTTAAATATTATCAGGAAAGGAAAGAATTAAATATAGTACTCAGGAATATTTAATATGCTGAAAAAAAGTGGTTATACGCTTAAAATCTAGAATCAAATAAAACAATTTTTTAAGAGTAATTGAAACTAATTCCTTCACACTAAAAAAAAGTCCTTCCTGCCAGTGCCGGGAGGAAGAGGTAGCTTTCATATTCCTTATTTTAAAAAAGCCAACGTATATCATTCAAACACACGAAGCTCAATTTAGTGGAAACCGAATATAGGAGATTCAATACTAATTTTTATCAATATAATGAATGAGAATTTCGCGAAATTAGTCAGCTTTATCCAAGCTGCTTTTCTATAAAGTAACTTCTATTTGGCTGCCAAATTCGGCGATTTCTTAAAGTGCCTGCCATTTTAAGACAACATGGTGGATGAGGCTAACCAGTGAACTTGGTCGAGACCTCAGTAATTGCTGTGCACATGCTCACTCACATCGGAATCGGTTGATATATACGAGTACTGTCGCATGCAAAAAATCAGATTTTTCAAAATGTCACCCACAATAGAAATTGAAACTGCTATATCTGAGTCATTTTTTAAGGTAAAGACAAACAAAAATGCACCTGAATCCTTATATCAAGGTCAAATACTTAAGAAAGAAACCTTTTTCAATTTCTAATTTTTTTGCACCGCACTTTAAATATATATATATATTTTAATTTAATGGCCGCCATTTTGAAACAAGATGGCTGATGAATCTGGCCAGCGAACTAGGTCGAGGTATTGATGTATACTATCCACATGCCTTCTTACATGGAAATAGGCGAATACGTGTGTTATCGCGTGACAAATACAAGATCGTTTCAAAATGTTAGTCATGCTAGAAATTCAAAGTGCTATAATTCAACCATTTTTTAAGATATAAACAAAAGAACAAATTTTCAGAAACAAAAACTGCTCCGGAATCTTTGTATCAAGGCCAAACACATAAAAAAATCTTTTTCATTTTCCAATTTTTTAATACCTCATTTTATATTTTAATTTTTTTTTAAATGGCAACCCTTTTGAAACAAGATGACGAATGAAGCTGGCCAACAAACTCGGTCGAGACATTGGTATGTACTATGTACAGACCAAGTTACATCCAAATCGGTTCATAAATACGCATGTTATCGCGTGACAAAAATCAGGACGTTTCAAAATGTCAGCCACGCTAGAAATTCAAAATGCTATAACTCAGCCATTTCTTAAGATACAGACGAAACAAAAACTGCTCCCGAATCTTTTTATCAAGGCAAACACATAAGAAGAAAATATTTTTTCAATTTTCAATTTTCTTGTACCGCATTTCAAATTTAAATTTTTCTTAAAAATTTAAATGGCCGCCATTTTTAAACAAGATGGCGGATGAAGCTGGCCAGCAAACCCGGTCGAGACATTGGTATGTACTATGTATATACGAAATTACATCCAAATCGGTTCATAAATACGCCTTTTATCCCGTGACAAAATTCAGGATGTCTCAAAATGTCAGCCACGCAAGAAATTCAAAAGGCTGCAACTCAGCCATTTTTAAGATATAGGCGAAACAAAAACTGCTCCGAAATCTTTGTATAAAGGTCAAATACATAAGAAAAAAATATTTTTCCATTTTCAATTTTTTGTTACCACATTTCAAATTTTAAATTTTTTTTTAATTTTAAATGGCCGCCATTTTGAAACAAAATGGCGGATGAAGCTGGCCAACGAACTTGGTCGAGACATTGGTATGTACTATGTACGCACCGAATTACATCGAAATCGGTTCATAAATACGCCATTTATCGCGTGACAAAATTCAGGACGTTTCAAAATGTCAGCCACGCTAGAAATTCAAAATGCTATAACTCAGCCATTTTTTATGATATAGACAAAACAAAAACTGATCCGGAATCTTTGTATAAAGGTCAAATACATAAGAAAAAAAATATTTTTCCATTTTAAATTTTTTGGTACCCCATTTCAAATTTTAATTTTTTTTTTAAATTTTAAATGGCCGCCATTTTGAAACAAAACGGCGGATGAAGCTGGCCAACGAACTCGGTCGAGACATTGGTAAGTACTATGTACACACAGACTTACATCGAAATCGGTTCATAATTACGAGAGTTACAGTGTGACATAGGTCAGATATATATATATATATATATATATATATATAACCAATAATTAAACATAACCTACCACCATCAAAAACCGTAATATTATGAATTAAAGCTGTAAGTATATATAAAAAAAAAGATTAAATTATTTATAAGAATTATTATGGAAGAAAAATAAGAAAGTGGACACCGACAAATAATGGAAATGCTTATATATTGAATTACGTCTTCAAGGGCACAGAATTCAATGATATAAGCAAAATGGTTGTTTTCTGTGGAAAAAATAAGCTAAAGCTAAAAGTTATTTTCCCCTGTGCCCAAACAACCACTAAAATCAAGTGAATTGAAAACAGAATAGAAACAAATAATATGAAATGGAAAAAACAATAAAACCTATTTAAATATTTATATATATATATATATCAATTTTGAACGGAGGGTGGTTTAGGGGTCTGGGGGTCATGATCGATGAAAATATACCAAAATTTTTTGAAATCGCTTTCCTCCGAACGGCTGCAATAGGTAGCATTTTGTAAAAGAGCTACCTAAAACCGCACACAGTAACGTTTCAATCAGCTATAAATGCCATAATGTTTACCGACAAGTAATTTCTCGTGTTGGCTGATAGACAGAAGTACAACTGAAGGAGGGATCTGCGCTACTCGGTTTAACCCACCTACCCTATTTTTTACAACTCGCCCATATATATATATGCACACATACAAAATAAAAATATTTTTTTAAACAAGAACGTAAAATAATCCACCTTCAGCGACAGATTATAATTTTCCAACACATTCAGAATTATGTAAAAAAAGAAAAAAAAATCACGATAATTATAATAAAACACTCATACTACAATATATATTAAAACACACATACATCGTAGATCGGTGTAATAGTAAAATCTATTCATCGTTACCCGGTCATCCAAGGCTGTTGTATAGATGGCTGGTGACTTCCCCAACATGGTTTATTAGTGAGAAATTGCAGACTCAGGCATCGGCCGGAGTAGCTCAGTGGTTAGAGCAGCAGTCTTGTATACTGTGGTCCCGGGTTCGATTCCTGTCTCTGGCTAATTTTTCACTCCAGTTGGGTTTATTGTATTTATTGTTTGTATGCCTGTATAATATTTATATATACCTTTAACTGTTGAATGCAGGCGTTATTTATGTGTGTATGTGCGTTTTAATATATATTGTAGTATGAGTGTTTTATTATAATTATCGTAGATCGGTGTAATAGTAAAATCTATTCATCGTTGTCCGGTCATCCAAGGCTGTTGTATAGATGGCTGGTGACTTCCCCAACATGGTTTATTAGTGAGAAATTGCAGACTCAGGCATCGGCCGGAGTAGCTCAGTGGTTAGAGCAGCAGTCCTGTATACTGTGGTCCCGGGTTCGATTCCTGGATCTGGCTAATTTTTCACTCCAGTTGGGTTTATTGTATTTATTGTTTGTATGTCTGTATAATATTTATATATACCTTTAAGCATTAGTAACTTCACTAAACAATATTTAGTAAATTTACAAGAGGTTTTTTGGGAAACGCCCTAAAAAATCCCTAGTAAAGTTTACTAAGCAATATTTTGTAACAGTTACTGAAGAAACTTTTGTAATTTTACATGATTATCTTTCGTTGTGGTTACATAATAAGTTCTAGGCATCCCAGTATCCGACAAAATTCTTAGTAACCTTACATTTTTTTTTTTTTTTTTTTTTTTTTTTTTTTTTTTTTTTTACAGTGTACAAGTTTCTGTTTGTACTGAAACATAAGATGCAAGTTTTCAAGCATTCTTATACATTTAGATACAATTTATTTAACACCCCTACCGCAATTGCAATAGATAAATATAGTACCAATTTATGTGCACAAAGAAAGAAAAAACATTAAAGGAATACTTTATTCTTTCAAATGAAAAAATTAAGTATATAGAAAATAAATGTTGCTATATTAGGAGATAAGTTAGTTTATTGTATTACATTTAATACTGGGTGAATGTATATGCATTACTTACAATGAACATATTTATAGATGTCTAGTCTTGGATGGACATCTAAAAATATGTACAGGTGAGTACAAATATGTCAATCTATAAATATGTACAGATGGGCAGATGGCTTTTGTGTGTCCCTTTTTAGCAGCTATGACTGCTTTTGTACGTCTTGGCATCACTTGGATGTGCTTCTGAATCAGTCGTTCCATTTCATCACTGTGATGCCACGCACGAATTAATCGCCCAATTGCTTGAACCTTGTTTGTTGCTGCAATTTGTTGGCTCCGGGCTTCGAGTTAACAAAATTGCAGCTACAGACAATGTTAAACTAGCTGAGCGATTAAATCGTGTATGGCATCATAATGATTGAATGGAACGACTGGTTCGGAAGAAGGGATGCCAAGACGTATAAAGACGGCTATATACATCTAAAGGGGGACATACGAAGCACTAAAAGCCATGAGTGGACATATATAACTATGTTTATTTTAAGTGATGCATTTACATTTACCCAATGTTCAATGTAATGCAATAAATTAACATCTATTGTATTTATGTGTAAATTTTCCTCTTACCATAATTGTTTGGCCAGTATTGCATATATCATATTCAACTATTTGTCCAAGTTTTAAAATGTTTTCTACAAATGAGTAATATTTAATTTCTAATATTATTATTGATATTTCTGTTTATATAAAAATACGATAAAAATATATTATTACTATTCCTTCGTTTACTTTTTACAACGATAAAATATATGTAAAAGTACTCCTATTTAAATTAAATATCATCATGTGATAATTTATCTATCAAAGATAAGACTTAATCATTTAATTAATTCACTTATTAAAACAAACACACACCACATATAAAGGAAAATATATAACAAAGCTAGAGTGTATTAAATGAACAATATAATCAAATTATTTTAATTCCTTCTTTATAAGTATTCGCATCATTGACAGACGTTCATGATTATTTCTTTAATAATCAGATTTGCATGCAAAATGTTTAAAACACAGTGCACTGAAAATAACTATTTTGCCAATAATAATTGTACTAACTTAATGAAAATGTAGCTGAGTATCACCATGACTATAATTTATTAAATTAATATATTCATACGCCACAATGCTAACCAAAACAAATACTAATTGTTGAATTCACGACGTAAATCTCTTGGTATTTCCATGAAAATTGTCTATGCTTTTCATGACGATAAGGCTATTAATTAAATTTGGAAATACTGAAAATCTTTTCATGAAATCATAATGCGATTAGTTTTTTCGATAACCGAATAAAATGAAACTTAATTAGATTAAAAGTCAGTATCAAAACCGTATAAATGAGTTTATTTTTTAAAAGTCTTTTTTGTGGAATGGAGAGAGAGAAATTGTTTATCTAAAGCACAATATTTACATAGAAACCATATCATGTATTTATAACCCTGATGTCAACATCCATTTTTATATGCATATACGAAATTCACAATAATGAATAAGGTATCACTCGAAAATATTTGAACAACACCCAATTATTTTAAAAATATAGTTTTAATATAGCAATTAAGTAAAGTTTTTAGAAGTGGGAAGACATGGGAGTTTTGTTAAATTTTCAATTTTTTAAATAACATTTTTCATCTTATTGTCTTTAAAAAATCGAGTTCACAATAATAGAATTACAATATAGCGGGTATATTACGAACAACTTCTAGTAGCTAATCAAAAATCCACTTAATCACTTTATGAATTTCCATATTATATTCATAAAGAATGAGTAAAAAAAAAATTCTGAATTAATTATTATTAAAGGATACATTTCTCAAAAATATTGATTCAAGCTATTGCTATTATATTAAGCAATTTTTAGAACAATATTTTGCAGCATAGTTTTTAAAATTCAAACTTTCAATATATATTTCTTATGTAATATTAATTAGTTTGTCTATTTAATAAAAATTATTTAACAGATTTTTTATTCGTATAGCGGTCATATATTTATGCATTTCTATGTTTACTTTTATAAAAAATAATTTGTAGACTAATTTAACTTCCGTACATTAGTTTTGTGAATGATTTATTGATATACGATATTTTCATGAAAGGCATTGAGTAAAATTTAATCATTAAATAACTTACATTTGACTGTCAAATAAGATGGATGGGCTGTGTTTTACGACAGCATAGCATCTTTCCTTTATAAATATTAACAGAAAACTCAGGCATCATGCAAAATAAATTAAGTTACCATTAATTATCTAAATATGAGACCTAAATTCGAAGTCATTTAAAAAATTAATAACTTAAACAAATATAAAAAATAGTATATATTTTATATAAAAAAAATACAAATTTAATGTTTTAAATGCTTAATAATATTGTGCATAAAACAAATTTGACCCTCTTAAACATTGCTGTATTAAATTTATTCAGCACTTTTTAGGTGATTTTAAGATTGCTAATGAAAAATAGATTATAACTATCAAAGCTCACAGTGAGTCACTCTTGTTAAAATAAACTTTGATGTGATATTTGAAAGAAAAAAGAACAGTGTAACTTTTTGTCGTGGCCTCATTAAATAAGGTGATTAAAATGATTTAGATTAATAATAGTTTCAATAAACTGCATACCTGACTTTTAGGTTAAAAAAGAAAAAAAATGTGATAAACAAACTTATGTCTCAAAGGAGAAGAGAAGAAAGAAAAAAATATTATTTCTTGTCTCCCCGTAATTAGCTATGAGTTAAAACATCACAAATCATTATATAACCATGTTTTAAGTTATATTTAAGATTATTACGAAGATAAATATTGAAGGAAAGTTTTTTTTACATTAAAAAAATGTGGAAAGCGTCTTGTATTTATCACGAACTAGGAAAAAAAAATCTATTTACTCAATGAGTAGCATGAGCAGCATCTCCAACTTCCTTCCTTCCCCACTCCGCCTACCATGGTTAAATATAAAACCTGATCAGTCAACATCGATGCCATACTGTCAACTAAAAACTGATTAAATATGAAATTTTTCTATAAGATATGTTATAACAGAATATGCTCTTTTTTCTGTTTCACTAAAATATATATATTTTTTTCATAATCTGACATAAAATTTAGATATTTTAATATCGGCATAAAAAACTAACAGAAAAAACTGAGAGGGGCGAAAATGTTTTTTTTTTTTAATTGAACTGGGGGTACAGACGCTACATTGTACATAATATGTCAGGTACTATATAATATTGATATATAGCATACTATAAAACTGTTAAAGTATACGTTTTTTTATGAAAAATAACGACATATGTTTTATAAAAATTGTTTTTAATATAAATGCATGCAAACAATACAAGGAATTTTTTGAATAAAAAAATAATATGCCATGTTTTAATAACTTTCATAACATATAAAGAAAAAAATGTCTATACTGTGATAGCTCTCTACTATGGCAATAATGCCAGAAATATAGTATAGTATAATACATATGTCTGTCATAAAATTTTGTGTTTTCATCAGATTTTAAACATGTTCAACATTTGGAAAATTAGATCACTGTTCGTCATTTCTAGCTGTATATATTATTGATTGTCGGTATTTCTGGACTCTCTCGCAGTATTTCCGTTGAACTAATTTTCGGCCTGTAGTAATGTTGTTAAGCTGCAGGAACAAACATATATATATGTAATAATAAAAATGTTCGCCCTTTTATCTTGGTAAAACGATTCCGAATTCTTAATATTTTCCCCTTTTCACCTATCTTTAATAATATCTTAATACATTTTGTCTTTTATTTCATGCATTTAAATCTGCGTATTCTTTTATTATTCTAAAAACCTTAATCCATTCCTCTAATCTTAAAACCCATTAAATTATTTTTTCTTTCATTTTATTCTAAAACTAAATTCTTTTCCTTTCGAATGTTTTTAAAATAGCATTTGTTCAATGATGTTCTTTTTTGCACAATTTCTTGCAAGCTCCCGCCAGCATTTGATTGCGTTTTAATCTGACGCCGAATATAAAGAATTCATTATCGACATCACGTGTCCGTCTCCTGTCCCGTTCCTCCCCCTCTCTATGCGGAAATTGGTTCTCCACTAATAATGTATCCGTCCGCGCTCTGCTTCTTTGAGTACTTATACCGTTACCACGACGAGGAGCGAGAGATTTTACGTTTTTACGGTTGTTTTATAAATCTGCGTCACTTGAGGTGAATGAATTTAATGTGTAGATCCTAATACTTTTAACATCTAAATTTTTATGAAGGGCATCGTTGATTATTCGAGAGTTGGTGGACAAGCTATTGGAAATGTTTCGATATCTTTTTATCAAATAAACAACGTTTAAATTACGATGACTCTATTAATTATATCATAGAAAATTCTCTCAATGTTTATGGACCCTGTTCTACTCGCCACCCTGACTGCACTCCGATATTCTCATGACAACGGAGGGTTGGCCTTGATTACTATACTACATTTACTTCGAGATATATGACTGTCGCCGGAGTGTCACAAACGTCGATAGCAAAATGCAACGAATATATTTTTTCCTCTTTTATAATCACTCTCTTCATGATTTCAAAAGTACCACTATAGAATTTATCCTCATTTATGTTGCGTATTTTTATATCAACAAAAGCTTTAAAAAAGAGTAAAGTATTTTAACCGTAGAGTATTTCACACGGATAAAAATATTTTTATTCATCATTGCTGTCATATTCCCTTACACATTCTTTCGAAACAAAATGATTTTCAAATCAAGGGAAATAAAATTATTCAGTACTTATATTCAAATTGTTACGAAATAATCAGATAAAAAAATGAAAGTATCATTAAACCATTATCATATTTACTATTTTCATTGAGACTCCAGATGTTGGAACATTTGGATTAGATTTTAGGATTAATTTCCGATGAAGAAATACCTTTCATTCCCATTTCACGTGTTCGTGATTTTTTGTAATACATTTTTGAGCGTACTGCTGTAAGAATTTTCTAACAATAGGAATATTTTTTGCCTATCGAATAACTTTGTACAATAGATATTTTTTTTCCTTGGAATATAAAAAGCATATAGTGGAATTAAAAAGTAATAATGAAATCAAAAGTCATAATGAAATCAAAAGTCACACAATTTTTTTATAATTATTCTACTACCGTATAAAAAAACCAATTTGTAATCACGCTATTATAAAAGGAAATACTATCAGAAAATTTCTTCTTTAATTAATGATATGTGTTATCAGTATCAATAATAAAGAGAAAATATAGTTTATAAAATGAACGAAAGACATTTTTTCATATTTTTCAATATTTCATAATATTAATATCATTTAAGACTAGGACAGTTCATTGAGATTATAAGTTCTTTAAAAAGCATCAATCTCAATTGTTAAAGAT
This sequence comes from Maratus speciosus, assembly GCA_963932465.1. Taxonomy (NCBI): domain Eukaryota; kingdom Metazoa; phylum Arthropoda; class Arachnida; order Araneae; family Salticidae; genus Maratus; species Maratus speciosus. The sequence continues at coordinate 275,451,324 of OZ010795.1, read as the reverse complement.
AGATATTTGAGTATTTGTCATTCTGTGCGCTTAGTTGATAAGAAACAGTTGCTAGCAGGGTTAAAATATTGGACTGCAAGTTACCTGCATGTTTCATGTATTCAACTCGAAGCCACTTTTTGGATTTTTCAATTTCTTTAATTTTTCAAAATTGGTAAAAGGAATCGGGTTAACTGAACTTTGACAAAATTAATTTTAATACACTTTACTACTTCTTCGAAACCCGTAATATGTATAACATGTAATAACATGTAATATGAAATCACACACATTTTTGAAAATGCTACACTTTTTCTTTTTCCAAAATTCCTCATTTTTATAATTCATTGATAAATTTATTTTAAATTTTATTTAAAATATTTGTTGAATAAAGAAATAATTCCAACATATGATTGACGAATGAATGAATAATTCCAACATTTCTTTTTTTTTATATTTTTAACTTATGTGACACATTATTGGAAAGATAAATGTTTCAACCATTTAATGATATAAAATGTAAAAATCTATTTTTTCCCAGATTTCGCTTACCTGGTTCCTTTAAAGCATTTGTACCATAATTTCGATTTGCATATTTTTATAATTGCATTTATAATGTTTATTATTTAAAGCACATGTATCATAGTTTCAAATTGCACATTATTAAAAACGGATTTCGTTACAGATTTTATTCCTATCGATTAAAACTTTAGTAAAGAGGGGAAGGACGGGAAAAGTGTCTAGTGAGGACAAAATGGCCGCTTGTGTTTTTACCTCTTTAGTAACCCCACCACGCAAGAACTGAGTAAAACACTTGTCACAGGTCATAGTTGTAGCCTGCGACTTTGAAATACTAGCCTACATTTTTCTAGTTCTGAACTCATTTTATTGTTGTTTCGCATTTTTCATTTTAGGTAAGTGGTACAAATTATTGGTTATCGCTAAATAATGTGTTGTTTTGTAATTATTTGTTCTTATGCTGTTTGATGAATGGTAGATGCTAGGTCGCATTTTTTAAAATCTCTCTTCATTCCAGGCAAAGTGTTGTATACAACGAGGTAGAGAAAAATGGCCAGATGACTATTTGCCCCCCCCCCCCCCAAAAAAAAAAAAAAAGTTAATATATTTTCATAACAAAATACTACTGAAATGTATTTTTGTGAAATAATGAAGACAGAACTGGGCAATAACTTCTGCAGAAAAAAAGATTACTCTCGACATTTGTAGTATGCATGTAAGCTGGGAGCACATGTATTCCTCCATTCGTCATTTTAATACTCATTACTGTTTACTGATCTTGCAACGTTTTAAGATTTATAAAATTACAAAAAATAATACTTATTCGTAAGATGTATTGTTTTAGTTCGTATTGTTCAAATATACATCCTGAATCAATGTTATTTGATCATTTACCTATTTTGGCCACATTACAAGCAAAGGGGGCGAAGTGTTCATTTTAAAATTTTCTTTTTAGAGTAATATAAAATAAGAGAGCAATTGAAACTAAAGTTATTATATTTACTATTCGTATTTGTTTATAGAACTTTCTCTTATAGTTTCGTTGTCGCATTTTTGACGAGACGTACTTAAATTGCAGTGACATCATTGTGATGTTACGAAAATTTAAAATAATGTCATAAAAATACTTTTTACAGCGAACAAAAGTTTTGAAATGCTCTTCAGTTTTTTAATGTTTTAAAGAAATTCACAATTTATTGACAATGTGACTTCAATGAGTAATGGCATTTAGACAAAAAAAAAATCTTCTATATTCTCTGTAAAAAAAAATTAATATTAAGACAAAACGAAAAAAATGAAACAAAATTGAATATGTTTATAACTACTCCTTTCTTAAAAAAAATGAAACGTTAGAAATTTTCTATCTAAAAAATTTCTTTAGATTTAATATATCTATTATTCTAACAGTAACAAAAATCTGCACAAAAAATTCCTAGATAGAAAAATGTAATTTCTTCCCGCTGCTTGATATTCTTTTAATCATTTGAGTCGAAAAGAATTCCTTGAAAATGTAGATTTTTCAAAAGGAATCCATACTGGATAAAACCTGCTGAAACGTATAACTCTAACAGAAAAATTTTCTGAGGCGTGCAATAAACTTATTTTCGCAGTTCTTTTTTTATAGAGCTAAAAAAGAACAATCATAGTTTTTTCATTTCAACATCTTAAGTAAATCTTTGTTCTGCTTGTTTATCGAGTAATACGGGCAAAAATTACAGTTCATTATTTAAAATATTTGATGCATTATTAATGATAATCAAGTTTTTTTAAGATAAAGTTTTTGAAAAGTCTTCGGAAGAGGGCTAGCAATTTCAATAAGGGATTGAATAAATTAACAGTACTGTAAATTAATATTTTTTCATGAAAAATAAATTTTGCTGTAATTTCTCTCTACTTATACTTTTTTAAGATTCACCGGGAAATTTATTTTTATTTTTACTTTTGAAAGGTGAAGAATAATTAAGTTTAAGCACGTGTTTCCTTAATCACGAATTAAATAAAATTTTTGTTTTAGCGTGTAACGTAAATTTATTTGGTCGGTACGTCAAATTAAATTTGAAATTTCAATAGAATTGTATAACAATTTAAAAATTTTTACGCTGATATTGTACAAACAAAATAATGTATAATAATATGTTTTATGTAGAGGAATATATATATATATATATTTATTTATTTATTTATTTATATTTATATATATATACAAGAATGTTCTTGAAGATCGCTCTTCTCTTATCAAGAAAGTTCTAGAAGATAGCAAAAGTTTAAAACCAGCTAGGATTAAAAAATGTGTTCGAAGAAAAGGCATTTTTGCATTAAAGAGGAGAGATGGAACAATCACCAAAATCAATAAAGAAGTAATACACATTGTCGAAAAATTCTATAAGGACCTATATAAATGTGAAGATCAAAGGGAAATCAATCTACGTGTTCCGCGAGAAAATTTAACTGAAACCGAAGCGATAATCCCGACGAAGTTTCACAAGCCATTAGATTTATGAAAAAAGGTAAATGCGTTGGCGAAGATGGAATTGCAATCGACCTTATCAAAGAAGCAGGAGAAGAATTTGCAAAAATGCTGTCCTTATTGTTTTCCAAAAGTCTCAAGAAGTCAGATGTACCTGAAGATTAGAATAATGCTGTGATGGTGCTACTTTACACGAAAGGAGAGAAGGAAAACATTAAAAACTACCATCTGATCAGTGATTTATACAATTTTCACCAGAATTTTAACAACAAGATTTGAATCAGCTCTGAACTCAGCTCGACCTAGAGAACAAGCAAGATTCCGAAATGGATTCAGCACAATGGGTCATATCCAAACGGTAATGGAACTCATAGAAAAACTTAAGGAATATAATTTTTCTTTCTGACTTGCCTTTAATTAGGAAAAAGCATTTGATTCGGTCTACACATCAGCAGTCGTTGAATCTCTGGAGGACATTGGTATAGATAAACCTTATATCAATATAGTAAAGAAAATTTACAAGAAAGCAACAGTAACCATCCGCTTGGACAAAATAAAAGCAAAGATCAAGCATGGAAGAGGGGTAAGACAAGAAGACACCATTTCGCCTATGCATTTTACTTTCAATAACAGTCCTGAAGAATTGGAAAATATGTTAAAAGATTTGGCAGAAGCTAGCATTAATTTGTGATTAAAAATAAACTTGGAAAAGACTTAGTGATCTGCATTTCATTTGAATCAAAAAAGAAAATCGTCTGCAACAACACTGAAATTAAATAAGTGCAAATTTATGTGTACCTTGGGCAAGAAATATCATCGGATAATATTATCATGAATGAAATCAATAGAAGAATAGGAAATGGATGGAGTTCTTTTGCGAAGAACAATATTATTCTGAAGAATAACATGCCTGTTTGTTTGAAAACAAAGGTATTTAACTAATGAGTTTTGCCTGTGCTAACTTATGGAGAAGAAACATGGGCGCTAACAAAACGTATGGTACAAAGATTACAAACAACACAGAGAAGTATGGAAAGAGGTATTCCAGGTATAATTAGAAGAAACAGAAAAGAATAACACGTATAAGAAGTCAGCGAAAGTTTTCGACATCATTGAAAGAATTAAACGGCTAAAATGGAAATGGGCTGTGCACATTGTAAGAAGACAAGACAATAGACGGATCACAAACACCTTACAATGGTATCCCAGAGATGTAAAACGGCCAATAAGAAACCTCATGTAAGATGAAGTGATGGAATGAGAAAAGTAGCCGGTGTAAATTGGTTCACCAAAGAACTAGACAGGAAACATTGGAAAATCTGGTGGAGACCTGCATCCAGCAGTGGATTGAAAACGGGTGTTGTTGGTGATGATGATATACAATGAGAGGCAAAGAAACTACATCACCTGTAAAAAAATAGAAAAGGGGCGAAATAATGAGTTTTTTGTTTATGTTTGATGTAAAGAGAATATTGTTATATTAAAATAAACTTCTAGTAATAATTTCCCATAAAAAATATTTTATAAAAACAGTTAATTAAGCTGAGTAAGTTCTGAAATGAAAAAAAAAAATACCGTTTTATAAAAACATGGGACACATTTCTTAGCCACGAAGGCATTAGATAATAATACATGTTACATAACTTTAGCCATGTTACATGACATTTGATGCTTTTGTACGCAAAAAGATCACTCTTATAATTTGTACATTCTCCGCAAGCGACGATGACAGCCTTGCAGCTATCCGGCATAGAAGAAAGCAAGTAATCTTGTCAAGTAGTCTGTGTGTAATCTTGGCTAGTTCCATTGTACCAAATACACATAATTCTTTCTTTTATTTTAATTTTGGTAGCGTCCTCTTTTTTAAAATTTTAGCACTCATTACAAACCAAACGGGATTAAGATCAGGTTTGTTTGTTCTCAGACCTGTTCATAGCTTTAACACCGGATATTTATGGTAGGATCGCAACTAAATTGTTGAAATATGTGGAAAAATACAAATAAAAAATAAATAAAATTTGTGGTAAATAAATACAAATAATTACATATAATATACAAATAATATACAAATACATAATTATCAAAAGTTTAAATATTTTTATAAATCAGATGTCATATATTTATAGTTATATACAAACTTATGTAACTTGCATATGAAGAAATAATATATATATATACTATATATATATATAAATGTGACATTCTGGTGACATTGCTATATATCGACGTAAATGTAGTATATTAATCAATGCTAAATACTTTGCCAACCCTGCGTTATCATGAGACAACTGTTCTAGGAATTCTTCTTCTTTCTTAAAAAAAATATATATATATATATTTCTTCACTTTTATCTGTTTCAATACAGCTCACGTAATACAGAAACTTAGAACAAGCAGGGACTTTTCCCACATACTTGAGAAGAACGAAATCCTTTTTCTCTAATCCATCAGTGACAGATATACAAAATTTTAACTCGTTATCAAAATTTACATTACTATCATGTTAAGGATCATAGTTGTTGTCTTTAAAAAAGTAGAATCGGAATCAATAAGAAGTGGAATTTTTACTTTAGTTTTACTTTTATTTTAACTCTTTTAGATGATGCTTTCCCTTTGTTTAATTTTATTTTCTTCTGTTGCTTTTCAACATCTTTTCCCTTCTGTTCTGTTTTTCTCTAGATTAGAAGTTAGAATGCGAGACTATCTAGGTTTTTTACCCAGTTGTTTTATTTTTTGACGGAAATCCCTTGTATAGCATCTTCTGGAGTGACTTGAAAAGAAGTATGAGTTTCATGTTTTGATGCAGTAACCAAACTACTGCTAATGAGGGTTTGAGTACATCTAGATTGTTTTGAGAAGAACAAAACACCACCAGTATTTCAATAGTTTTCAAAACCTGAGTTTTGAATACAATCACACCCTAGATTATCATGATTGTCATTGTTGTTTCTGTAATGTTAGATGCTACAAAATCTTCTGCACTGAAACCGGATTTATTAAATGACCAAATTGTTGTACACTATGACGCAAAAGTTTAGACAATGACGTCATTCAGCTTTAAAATGTAGAATTATGACGTCAGAATTACAAAAACCTGTAAATATATTCAAAAACTGATTTAAAATGCTATGTACAAAAGACAGTCGTTTTATTTGCTATAATACTAATTTTTTTCATAAAAATTCAAATGTGCTTGTCGCAAAAGTTTAGACACTATTCTAAATTTCTTTGAATATTCGCTGGCATATGCAAATTTAGAATCGATGATGTCACAAATTTGGAGTACTTAAGTTCTGCAAACGATTGCGCTTCATAGTCGACATGCCGAGAGCTAAAGAAATTCAAGTGAATGAGGTTTCAAGGATTTGGCAGTTGAAAGGTGAAGGGAAGAGCGTTTCTGAAATTTCTGCTATTATTAATAGGTCAAAAAAATCTATTTATCGAGTTTTATCGAGTGGTTCCGAATATAAAGCAAAATGTCGGTCTGGGAGGCCACGTGTGACAAATGTACGAGAGGATCGCCTGATACAAAGACTAGCGAGTACTCAACAAATGAGCGTACGTGGAGTTCAAAGCTCATCGGGACTCTCTGTATCAAAGGATACGATTCGTAGACGAATTTTGGAAAAAGGAACAATCGTTTATAGCAAAATGCAGAAGAAACCAGCTCTGAAACCACATCATAAGTTACAAAGACTTATGTGGGCTCGAAAGCATATGTCATATGGAGAGAAATGGCAGTCAGTCATATTTAGCGATGAAAAAAAGTGGAATCTGGATGGTCCAGATGGTTGTTTATCGTATTGGCATGACTTGCGGAAGGAACTCCGACGTTTTTTTAGTCGCAGACAAGGAGGGGGCTCGGTGATGGTTTGGGCAGCCTTTTGCTATAATGGACAAGTATCTCTGACCTTCACCAGTGGTCGTCAAACTTCACAGCATTATACACAGACATTAGAAGAAAACCTACTACCAATTGTTGAGCTTCTAGGGGGTCCTCAGTGGGAATTTCAGCAAGACAATGCTTCAATTCACACTGCAAAACATTCAAAATCTTGGTTTAATTCCCATAATATAAGAGTTCTCGACTGGCCAGCATGTAGCCCAGATCTTAACCCTATAGAAAACCTTTAGAGCATCATGTGTCGCAAAGTTTATAGCAACGCTAGACAATACTCTTCTGAAAAGGAACTTAAGACATCTATTGAGAATGCATGGTGCGATATCGATCCACAAACTATGCAAGATTTAGTTTCTTCCATGCAATCTCGTGTATATGACGTAATACATAAGCATGGATGCGCAACCAGGTTTTAAAAATTGTTTATTTCGATTTTATTTAATTTGTGTCTAAACTTTTGAGACAGCAGTTTATTTTTGTTACCATTTAATTTATTGCAATATGCACAATTCCACTTTTCTTTGTTATAAATATTGTTTATATGTACAGCACATTAATTTCAAGCAGTGATTTGAAAATTGAATAAATATTTTTCAAAGTATGTAAGAATTTCTTCATTGTCTAAACTTTTGCGTCATAGTGTATATTTAAATCGACTTGTATTGTTGCGAATATTAAATGATGCAATATATGCAAGTGTTACAAGATCTTTAATTTCATTTATAGAAAAACCTTTTCTTAGAATTTGAAACCATTCAGTCATTGAAAGCTCTTTTGATGTGTGATTTAAATGAGCCATATTCAACTACATAAAGAGGCTGCAACCAATAGGAAGTATGAAGAGAAAATGCTAATAAGTGAATAATATTTCATTAAGAAAATTAGGACATCACAATATGCCAAGATTTTTTTAATCGTAAATTAAAAAAAAAAAAAAAAAAAAAAAAAAAAAAAAAAAAAAAAAAAAAAAAACCCACAAATTATTAGGTTTAAACATGCTCATTATTTGGCACTAGTTAATATTTAATAATAAATGGCAAAAAAAAAAAGTTTAAAATGTTTCGGTGTCTCATATGTCAGTAAATGCTTCGGCACATCGGTACTGTCACAATGTGCTGAGTACCAAACTTGTCCATGTCCCAATGTGCCTTTGAAAGTCAATTTATAAAAACGTATACCAAATTATTAGAACTTGGTAGGATATTTGGAATTGTAAAAATAGCCTTATTATATGTATTTTCACATTCTTAAAAGTTGCTAACAATAACTCTCAATTATTTAAAAATAATTTAATAAAAAAATGACTTTGAAAATTTACTTTTGAGCATCAAAAATAGAGTTGCTTACTGGAATGCTAGTAGTTTTAATGTGAGAATTGCAAATACATGTGGTGATAGGTAATACTGCTGCCATCTTCTGACATTTTTTTGAGAATTTTGTCACCATGCATATTGTGAGGTAAGGTCTTTATCCCAATGTGCACCGTGTCACAATGTGCCCCCTTCTCCCCGACGTATCATAGTGATTATGAATATAAAACTCTTTTCAGTTTTTAAATTACATTCATGCTAAATTAAAAAGAATTACTATGTTATCTACATAAATGGCTACACCTTTTTTATTCATTATGAGCTTACGCATATATAAAACACTTAACTGCATACTTATATTACTACATCATAACTATATATAGTATCTTATGTAAATAATATTTCGTGAGTACGACAGATATAACAACCTTTATTTTAAAAATGAAAATAATACTGATTAAATATTATTTTTCAATAACCGTCGACTTTGTATACATAATTCGAATCAGAATATTCTACGTTTTTTTTCTTTAACAACTGAGTAAAACTTTGTTTAGACGGTTTCTTGGCTGGTACGGTTGAACGTTATAGCTCATGTATCAAAACATTCGATGGATTATTAATAAAATATGATATGAAAGTTAAAAAAGAAAAAAAAAACTTTAAACATTGAGATATTGAATACTAGAATGAAGATATTTCAAAATTTTAATTTTAAGTTTGAAAGTTCTTAAATGGTCTAACTTTGTTTAAATTAAAAGTTTTTAAAAAACAACAGGGTACATTTAGGTGTCTTCGACTGCAAAACATAAGAAACTACATATTTCAGCTGTCCATGCGTAAGCATTTTGTGAAAATTCTTGATCTCTTATCCCAAAACTATTTTTCATGATATATACAGTGTGTGTAAAAACTATAAGGACAGCAAAAAATTGTAAAAATTTTGATAAATTGAAAATGCGACAAGTGAAATGGTAATTTAATGTTGATCATAAAGTAGAAATACTAATATAAAAGTCAACAGAATGTATCTGTGTCCTTTTTATTGCGAAAAAAATCTTAATTATGCAAAAAAAAAGCTATTTTTGACTGTGTAAAAACTTTAAGGACACCTGTATTTTTTTATAGAAATGGTATGTATAATTATTATTAAGGATCGACCGAAACAGGTTTTTAATGCCGAAACCGAAACCGGATTTTAGAGATCTTCCTATTTTCGGCCGAACGAATATGACCAAAAACTTTTTTAAAGTAATTAAATTGTATGTATTATAGTAATTAATAAATACGTTAATTAATTATACGCATTTATTAAATATGCATAATAATTAATGAATTATGCGTATTTATGGAAATATACATAATTATTAATTAATTATACGTGTGGCTTAAATTGTTTCTCTGTGCCTTAGATCCAAAATTTGAGTTTCGCCGAAAACGAAACTCAGATTTTGGACCGAAACTCAACCGAAAATATCAGTATTCCGAAAATCTTGTTTCTTCCGTCGAAAATTTTAAAAATTTCTCATCGATTTGACTTTGTCGGCCGGCTGAAATGAGACTATTTATTGCTACGAACTTCGTTGTTTTTAATTATCAGTCATGACTGACTCAAGACTTGAATGCAAATTATAAAGCAAGCAATGTATATATAACTAAACTTTTTAACGTGCTCATTAGAAGCTGCAGACATAACAGTAATAGAAAATTCTCAGTTTGAAACCGCAGAAGAGTTTCGAATACTCTTTGAGAAAGTTCAAGTATAACAGATGATCATTTACAGAAATCATTATAAAAGATAAATCGAGGTGTTTATACATAAAATTAATCTAATTTTTTATTATATGAAATTCGTATAATTAGAAAATCTTTCAGTGTAGTTGATGAATTAATTACGTTTTATTTTATATGAAAAATAACTTTTGAATCTAATGCACGGAGACTTGGGCCACACGTATAATTAATTAATAATTATGTATATTTCATAAATACGCATAATTAATTAATTATTATGCATATTTAATAAGTACGTGCAATTAATTTTTTATATATTTATGTATTTATTAATTACTATTATACATACAATTTAATTACTTTTAAAAAGTTTTTGGACATATTCGTTTTCGTTTTCGGTCGGAGATAGGAAGATTTCCAAAATTCGGTTTCGGTTTCGGTTTCAGCATTAAAAACCTGTTTTGGTTGATCCTTAATAATAATTATATATGCCATTTCTATAAAAAAAAAATACAAGTGTCCTTAAAGTTTTTACACATTCAAAAATAGCGTTTTTTTTTGCCTAATTATGATTTTTTCGCAATAAAAAGGACACAGATACATTCTGTTGACTTTTTTATTAGTATTTCCACTTTATGATCAATATTAAATTACCATTTCACTTGTCGCATTTTCAATTTATCAAAATTTTTGCTGTCCTGATAGTTTATACACACACTGTATATGATAATATATGATATTTTTTCCATGCGATAGCACCCGTATTTATAAACACACCTGCATCTTACTGAGCATGTGTAATCATGACATCGACCGACCTCATTCGCCAGCTTTATCCGACAACTTGCTTCAAAATGGTGCTTTGTTAAATATTAAAGAAATGAATTTAAATAAGTTTTAAAACTAAAATATATATTCAACAAAAATTCAAAAATTTCTTTCTACTTGAGTTTTACCTCTTGATATCAGTATTCAAGAGCACTTTTTGTTTCTTCTCTATCTTAAAACATTGCTGAGACATAGCAGTCTTATTTTCTCGCCGGAATTGCATTATAAAACAAGACAGCGAATGAATATTTTTTCTGTAATCGTCTTCCTGAATGCTAATCTATTTTTTTAGCAAACATGGTTTTTCACCAACTTTGATGTTATTGTTGGATGTGTTGTTTCAACTCCCATTTGCTTTAAACAACATGGTCATGTCATAAACTGACATAATATCAGAATAGAAATATATCTGCGTTGTTATTCTTTGAAATATTCGCACACACGCATGCGCTTACTTATGTACATACGCAAAAATGTCCGCCTCCGTGAGATTCTTGCCAGGCTTTGGAATATCCGTACTGCGTGAATTAACACAAATTTTACTGACAAAAATAAGTTACCAAAAATGAATCCAACTTGCGGACAGCAGAGTTGATTCATTCAGTTTTGCCCGTATGTATAAACACACCTGCATCTTACTGAGCATGTGTAATCATGACATCGACCGACCTCATTCGCCAGCTTTATCCGACAACTTGCTTCAAAATGGTGCTTTGTTAAATATTAAAGAAATGAATTTAAATAAGTTTTAAAACTAAAATATATATTCAACAAAAATTCAAAAATTTAATATAATTATATATGCCATTTCTATAAAAAAAATTTTTATGGGAACGCTCATTCAAACCCAGTATTGACAAAAAATGGAATTTTTCTGTAATCGTGTCCGACGTATATTAGCGTTCGAGTTTTCAAGGATAATTAGCTGAATTTCATAAACAAGGAATAACCCAGGAAACAAGGAAAATTTACAATAGGCTTGCTTTACAAACCAGCAGATTCAGCATGAGAAAACTAAGAGTGTATAACAAGACTGTAGATAGATAATGCAAATGATGAAGTCACCACACTTTGAACATGCAGGAAGATTGACGTTCAAGTTAATTCCTTGCTGTATCAAATATTTGGCAAACTAACGCCAAACAAGTAGAAAATTTAGTTCTGCCATGACTAAAGTACGAAAATTCTTTGCAAGCTTTATCTTCTCAAAAATACTGCAAACTTATTGCAAAGTAGTAATATTGTCATGCCATGTATCTGGTTATAACTATCACACTATAAGTTTAGCCCCTTCAGGTCTATTTATTCATACGCACTGGTATATACACACCATCAGAAAGTGCATGCATCGTTTTTAGGTGTTGGATCAGTAAAGCGTTGAAAACAAGCGTTGCTAACCAAATAAAGCTTGCATAAGGGATGCAGTCCCGAAAGGGTTAAAAATCACAGACTCGAATGGGTTTAACCCGTTAATAGTCGCGCGTTGGTCTTTTCCCCGCCCGAAATTCGTTATCTTCCTTTAACTCATTTCCCGTTAAAGTTACGATAGCCAAATTCCGTGTAGCTGACCTTGAGTGTTCACACTCTTGTGTAGTAAAATTGCAAGTCATTCCTGCATTTTCGTAGCATTTTATCGCATTCTTAAGTTTCAATCGGTCTAAATGACCGCGTTGCGACCACTTATGTTAGTTGAATTTTTCCCCCTCGTGTTCATCCTTTCCCATTTCCGCGAAATCTGTGGGGAAGGTTTCTTCGAAGTACGGACTCTCTGTCTGTTGTTATTTCGTCTTTCTTTCCTTCTGTTATTTTATTCGTTCAAAGAGTACTTTTTTTACTTTTAGAATGTGACTTAAAATTGTTTTATTATATTAGTTGTGTAGTCAGTTCGCACAAAAAAATGATGGATGGTCACTTACATTTTTTTTTCATTGTCAAATATTGCGAGAATACATTCTCAAATCGATAATTATTTAAATATGGAAAAAAAGGGAAATTCATCATCATTATTTGAAAGAACTTGCTTTCCATTTATTACCCGACATATAAATGAAAGAAAACAGACAATAATACTGCAGAACCATAAAAAGAAAGAGAAGAGAATTTTGTGGGAATCAGTAAAAAAAAATGCCGTATATCCAAAATCTGAAAAGTATCGTTTTTGTACAATAAAACAAATTCGAAAGATAAAACAATCTTCTCAGAAATGTAGTGTGTATATTTGCGAAGAACATACATATAATTTATTTGTACAATAAGAAAAATAATGAGAATTTTATAATGTAGGTTAGAAAGTACGCAAATAAAAATCTCTTTTGGATAATTCAGTGAATGTTTATACTATGATTTAAAAAAAATATTTTAAGTATTTTTATAAAATTTATGTATTTTTAAATTTTCATACTGTAAGTAAAAACACATTTTTTTTTAACAATGCCGCAGAAATTATTATTGAAATCCAATAGAGGCTTGGGGACAGTATCTAACAAATTTAAATTTGTTGTCCTTCATCAATTGTTCAAACTATTTTTCAGAATAATGTTTTCCAGAATATGAGAGAAAATTCATTTAAATTAAATTATTTCTGCATATTTATAGTTTCGGAGAAAATTTTCTTATTGTTTTTATTAATTTAATGAACGTTATTATGAAACAATAAATTATAATATTAATACCTTATTATGAAATGTACAATTGAATATTCATTTTAATTAAATAGTTTCTGTAAAATACATCCCTATTAAGATGAACCTTTCAGTGATTCTATTAATTAAAATAATTTATCCATCTTAGGATTTAAATTTATAATTGCAAATATATTTAAATTAAATATGTAATTTCAATAACTTATTTATTATTTACTTTATATGAGCGAAATTCGTATCGAGAGTTTTTATTCAAGGGCGCTGCTCCCACCCTGAAATAAGTAGAAAAACTACAAATCGTGCATTTTCATTTGAAAAATGGATTTAATCACAAAATCTCGAGAGTCCCCCCCCTCCTCTCCCCCCTCATACACACACAGACACCCCACAAAATAAATAAATAAATAAAACGTAGTTACAACATTTACATTTATAATTTCGAAGTTAAGTATTTTTTACCTTTTTCTTTATTATATATATATATACAATTATACATTTTTAATAATATTTGATTTATGTGGTATTTGTGATTTCATAATTATTGGCCATTTTCCTTATTTTTCAATGGTATTATTGTACAGAAAGTTTATATATATATATATATATTGTCTTTAATTGTTTATGGCATCAAATTTGATGGTTTTTCATATGTTTTAAATGAATTAATCGTCCGCAATATGCTGGTGAATTAGTGGTATTGTATTTGATTTTCTGTTGCATGTCATAGGTTCCATTTTTATTTTCAGTTTAATTGTTCAATTTAATGTCAGTTTAATATATTGATGCTAAATTTATTAATTTTATTTTATTAAATGGATATAGAGTGCCGGAGTATCAAAAAAATCTACCTGACTGATTCTGTCCTTCCAAAAAAATAATAAAAAATAAATAAATAAAAATAGCCCTATCATGAATTTAGATTCACATTAGTAAATGTTTTCCTAGTAATTATTGATTCATAGTAACATCAGAAATTCAATCAAATCATTTACTATTTACATTTAAGTATTTATGCAAAACGAAGAAAGATTTATTAAAAACATTTATCTAGATGCCAACTGAATATATACTTAAGCGAAATAAATAATTGCTGTAAAAGGTTGTAAAATGAATAATTGCTGTAATCTTTTAAAGTTCAGTCAATATTTTCACCCTACGTTATCCGTTTTCGATCATTTGATAACACCGGCAAGTTTCCCCTTCGTTTTCGGCCTGCTGGTAACGGCGGCAAATGGACCGAACGCGACTACTAACGTTCTAAAAAATGTCGCGACTACTCTCGGGTTAAAGGCATAAATAAATAAATAAATTAATTAATATCAATTTAAACGATATTTTAGAAAAATCCAATAATATTGAGAAAAATTCATTTAAAAAATTGCAATTTTCAATATAAATTTTAAATATCCGATAACGTAAACATAACTTAGAAAATTAACATAACTTTTTAATTTGTAAGAATTTTAATATGAAATAAGTTGCAGATATTGCGTACAATGTACTTTACAAAAAATAACTATATTTGAACAATTAAAATTATAAATACATTTTTATGCGTTCCTTAACTTGACCAATCAATGAAAATAAGATTGCATAACGGTAACAATGATGCATGTCCCTTGCCTTTGAGTAGAACCAAATTCTACAATTTCAGCGCATGCGCTGATTGTCTATTCTCTCAACAGAGGGATATTTTGCTTTACTCAATTTCGTGAATTAATGACAGTCTTGCATTACTTTCATAACAAACTACTCGTGCAAGTGAGTGATAGTCTATCTTGAAGGAGATTCGCTGAGAATTTGAGAAATCAAATTTGTCACGGCAAGATAATAACAGAAAAAATCAAACTTTCTGGTATGTCGATGCTATCTGCGAAAGATGCAAGAGGAAAGCACTTTTAAACATTTTTCAGCATAGTTTAAATATATTTATGAATTTGGTTTGTCTGTACATGTGTCCACTCTCTAACTCGCGTAACTATAGTCAGATTGCGATAAATTCATATATGTTATTGGGTATGACTGTGGCATGTTTGGTATTGAAAATCTAGTGTGTAGCATTCATGTTTCATTTGCAGAGACACTAAAAAAACTCCGTTAAATAACGGTCTATCGGGAAAAAATGTTTGCGTCGTATTTTAGTAATGTTACACTAGTTTAAACGTATTGAAATTTATATATATCACACAGCTTGTACTACACTCTTACTGTATAATATGGTGTGCATAGAATTCATTGTTCATTTAATGGACACACAAAGAATTTGGCTACAGAAGAAAAGGATCAATAAGTGAACTACTTTAGCCTAAGAACAACAATTGCTTGAATTGTGTTTTTAGTCGTGGTACGCCTTTTTACATTTAACAATATTTAAATATGACTTGGTGTGTGTAAATTCTGTTGGTTATGTGCAGGGCTTCACAAAAGTTTTCATGTACATTTCTGTTTAGTCACGGAAATTGCCGAAAGGAAATTTTAGACTGTGCTATTGAACTGAACTAACAGTTAGCACGCTATGTAGTATACATACAGATGTATAGATCAAATACAGGGCTGCAGAAAACAAAACTCGGATATTTTTCCAAGTATTGGTGGTAATAGAAAAAATTCGGTATTAAAATGCATTATGTATTTCCTAAATTATTTATTTAAACATCATCGTTCACCGAAATAAGATGTGAAGTTTTATTACAGTATTCTAATGCTTTGAAAAGTGTTTCACAACCTATACTAGACGCCAGATTTTCGTTCTTTTTTTAAATTTACTTCAATTTGAATGTCTCATATATCAAAGTGTATGCACATGTTTGGTTACCATCAAATTTAATTATCTTTTCGAATTAGTGTGTAGAACAAATATTCTTTTAACTGTACCCCTTGTTAAATTTGCAATTTGCAAACTGAATGGGATAATATTATTTATTATTTGTTGTTATTATTTCGGCTCTTTAAACTAATTTATTTCAAAAAT
Organism: Maratus speciosus; assembly: GCA_963932465.1. Classification (NCBI taxonomy): domain Eukaryota; kingdom Metazoa; phylum Arthropoda; class Arachnida; order Araneae; family Salticidae; genus Maratus; species Maratus speciosus. Next base: position 275,434,973 of record OZ010795.1, on the reverse strand, counting down.
AATACATTTATATACTAATTATATTCAATTAAAGTTTAGAAAAATGATGAATACAATCATAATTCTTTTTGCAGATTGTATACATGCCAGAATGTGTAAGATTGAATTGTACTTTTTAAAATTTTTAATTTTTAATTGCTTTCATGATAAAATATTTCTAGATTAATCATTATCCTTATATTTATGCACTCTCTTTCTTTTGCACATGAGTATACATATCCTAGATTTAAGTACTTGCACGCAATACATTATAAAAATACTGATATCTTATTAAAAAAAATATGTTTAAAATCCTTCCATTGTGAAAAAAATGTTTCTTTTGTAATTAATGACATTAAGTGTTGTTCTATCATTAATATAATGCAAACAAAAGTAGATTAAAAACAATGAATAAAGGCAATTCATTGCAATTTTCCTTTCTTTCCCATGTGAGATAATTTTGCAAATCATTTTTATCGAAGTGTTTGAGAATGTAAACTCTTCAAAAATATAAAAAATCGATACAGTATAAAACACGGTTAAACGAATAATTTCAAAAGGAAAAGTTATCTATGGCGTACCAGGATTATTTTTCTGCCTATCTATGTATATGGAATTAAAAGAACAAGCTGGAAATTACACGTCAAACGTGGCAAATGAGTTGCGTTCGTACTATAACTAATTTTATAAATATTTTTTGCACCACATATTGCACTGAATGTATATTTTAGTGCACTTCATAAGTTCATAGCAATTTCATTTCGTTCGAAATGCTGTAACATCATTTAAATGAACTTGAAATATTTTTTCCCATTACCCGTACTGTAACGAAAATCCTTTGACTGTCCCTGTAATTAAAGTATACATCCGATTTTCGTAAAATTTGAAATGACTCGCCTAAATTTTGCAACAATTATATATTTAAAATTTCTGACCATTCGGTTAGGTAGTTTTTTTCTCTGTTATATGCGGACGGAAGGACAGACAGACAGACGGGCGGGTAAACGTCGACTATAGGTGATACGTATTTATATAATTACGAACGCACCTAAAATTCAATTTTTTTCTGCAACCTCTTAAATAAATCTATCTTATGATAGTTTTCTCAAAAGATACGGGCGAGTGTTTCAGCTCATTATTTTAAATATTTGATTAATTTATAATGAAAAATTATATAAAACTTTTTTCAAACACTTTGAATGATGGACGAACATTTGAATACTCCATTGAAGATTCGACCAAAATTGGAAGAAAAAAACGATTGTTGAAATTTTTCTCTAATTAACGCTTATCAGGAATCACCGGAAGAACCATTTATTGTAATTCATGTTTGCAATTTTTTGTATAATTAAATGTAAATAAGTTTTTATTTTTCATTAATATTAATTAACCTTTTACATTGTTCGGTAACTTAAATTTGTGTTTTACTGCACAGTTGTGGAAATGTATATGGGTACTACATGTATTAAGTATATGATTTTTTCTCTCAGAAACGTAAATTTTCAATAAGAAACCTTCTGAAAAAATAGTCTAACTTTTTTTTTTTTTTTTTTTCTAAATTATTATTATGTTGTTTTGAACTTCACTGAAATCATTCAAATAAATTCTCAAAATGTGAATCAGATTTCTTTTAAAATGCATTATTTCATTACTAGATATTATGTTCTTAACCTTTCCCTCCACCACGTGCCACATCTAGGACATACCTAAAAACACTGTAATTCTTATTATGTGCCATGAATTTGGCCAATATGATCTCTATCCCTGATCAAGAACAGTGCAAAGAATGGGATAACACTTATTTTGTCCATGTCGGATGGCTGCATTTGACAAACAATTAGAATTTGTTCTTCGGAAAGAAAAAAAAATCGATCAAGCTATTAAAGTAAATTTTAATTTCATTATTTTTACTGAATACTTAAAAATATTAATATAAAAAAAATTGAAGAGTGTTAAGCAGGTAAAATTAATTAATTTAAGCTCATTTAGTTGTAAAATATAGCAATAAAATGTTAGGTTGAGCAAAAAGTTATGGGAAATTTTTAATCTAATATTTACCAGAATTTTTATCGTATATGATAGTCGTTCCATCAATGCCGAGATTTATTGCCAGCAGATGGATCGCGTCTACGACAAACTGGTGCAGAAGAATGCAAGACTGGTCCGCCGAAAGCGCGTTTTGTTTCAGCAGGACAATGCCAAACGGCACGTCGCCCAGAGGACCAAGGTCAAGTTTGCACAGTTGGACAGCGTTGAAATTCTCCCATACCCGCCTATATTCCAGACGTGGCACCCTCCGATTATGGACTCTTTCTTTCAATGTAACTTTTTTTTCAAAGGCCGTCTATTTGTATATTTTAATGAAGTTGAAGAAGCATGTCAAGAGTTTTTGGATTCCCAGAAGCCGCCATGAATCTGGCAGAATGACGGCAGTAAGTCGTGGACTATGATGGTTTCTACTTTGAAGAATAGTCCTTGTAGCTTTTTTTATTAATTTGCGCATAACAACCCAACTTTCACAAATTTCCCAGAACGTTTTGCTCAACCTAGTATTTTAACACCCTAATTGTGTATATAGGGTACACGCCATAAAATGTCAAATTTTCAGCGAAAATTTGAAATTTATTTATTTTTTATTTTTTTTTACTATTTTTCCCATTATTAGACTGATATATAGATTCGAAATAATTTTTTTCATAAAAATAGAAAAAATCGTGCAGTGAAAGGTTAACCATCATGAGCGCGAAAATGTTTTACACACACACACAGATATATATATACCGGGTGTCCCAAAAAGGACTGACTGATTTTAAAATTCAATAACTTGCAAACGGTAACAGATATTTAAAAAATTCTTGCAGGAGGGTTATGCATAAGGTCAAAAGTTTTTTTACAGTGATTTTCAATTTTAGTTCGAATTACAAACAATAGATGGCGCTGCGATCAATAGACGCTGAATTCAGGCTCGATTTTTGGTACTTCGTGGCCCGGATAATACATTTCCATCTCCTTTTTCAGCATGGAACAAGAGAAAGGACCAGAAATCGAGCCTGTATTTAGCGACTATTGCTTACAGCGCCATCTATTGTTTGTAATTCGAACTAAAATCGAAAATCACTGTAATAAAACTTTTGACCTTATGCATAACCCTCCTGCAAGAATTTTTTAAATATCTGTCACCGTTTGCAAGTTATTGAATTTTAAAATCAGTCAGTCCTTTTTGGGACACCCGGTATATTCCAATTACATAAACTATTTCTAAAACAATAAACATTAAATTAAAAATATTAAACTATTTTGTATCTTCAAAACGGAACTGTTGCAGTGATGAATACATTCCTGAATTCGAAATGAAATATTAATTTCACCAACAAAAAAAAAAATCAAGATTGGAGATAACCGCAATTTAGCCATTTTATCTGCACTGTAAAAAAAAAAAAATACGACCAGTTTTCCTGTAGGAATCGGAAAAATAGTTGCCCTTATCGTACCGGAAAAATTTCCGACCCAGCTCGGAATAAAATCCGTAAAATCAATAGAGTCCGTAAAATACCGTTTTATTGACTATTTCCTTTTTTTACGGATTTTATTCCGAACTGGTTCGGAAAAATTTCCGGTACGATAAGGGCAAATATTTTTCCGATTCCTACAGGAAAACTGGTCATATTTTTTTTACAGTGTGGCCGCGTTTGACGAAATTTTAATTTCATTTTTCTGTAGAAGCTCGTTTTATAAAAATCATATTAAGTCGGTATTTAAAAAAAAAAAAAAAAAAAAAAAAAAAAAAAAAAAAATTCGCTCAGCAACTCGAAATTTTCTGACACACTTTCAGATTCATTTTTATACGTAAAATCATGAAACTTGCTGATGTGACTTTTTGAAGAGATTTATATGCGACCTGTGTTTTTATTTTCCGTTTAATTTATTAGAACTTTATTTATAATTATTTTCTCAGTACCACCATTTTTTTCGTTTTCAGCGCTATCTCTTCTGGAAATTCGGTTCAAAATGTCCACTTTCACAGCATTTTTTGAAATATATTCTACCTTTATCAAAACCTCAATCAGTACTGCACATTATATATTTTCTGAATTTGAAAGCCTGCCAATTGGGTGCGTTTGAGAACGAAAATGAATTTAAAAATGAGTCAGAAAATTAGCCGTTTGCATTTGAGCACAACCTTAATACGATACTTTTTTCGTCAACCCCTATTGTTTTATTATTATTATTATCATTATTTTTTTTTCCTGTAAGAGTTCATCCTATCAATAACATGCCACTATGAAAGTTGTAGAAAATATTGAAAAGATGAATAATATATTTAAGCGGATTGGATAAATTGTGAATTGACGATGTTATGAATTTTTTTTCTTCTTCAATCCCCGTCATTTTTTTTCGTTTTGTATTTTTATTTTATTTTTTGAATTAAGAGTTGGTCCTATCAAAAAAAGGTCAAAATAAAAGTTATAGATAATATTAAGAAAATTTATAATAAATTTAATTGGATTTGATATCTTGAGAATTCGAGAAGTTATGAATTTTTTTTCAATAAAACCCTATTTTTGGGGGCCATTGAGCCCATTTTTAATTTTATCAAAAATCTGTGATACATAAATTTTTGGCCATTTTCCGAGAAGTAATAATACCTTTAAACAGCTTTGATTTGTATAAAAATTTAGAAGTTATGTTTTTTTTTCTGTTTTCACAAACCCCCTCCCTATTTCCACCCCCTTGTTCCGATTTTCCCAATAATGAACTGGATTTTATGCCACTTGATTTTATGTATCAGTTTGGAAGAGATTTGTTGGGAAATTAAGGTTATCGTGTCCATAAAAGAGTAATATATATATATATATATATATATATAGAGAGAGAGAGAGAGAGAGAGAGAGAGATAGATAGATAGACAGATAGATCGATAAAGTTTTTTACTGAGGGTGGTTTTGGATTCCATCGGTCTTGATCGGTATAGATCTGCAAAAAATTTTCAGAAATTCCAATATATGAGCGATCGCGATAGGTGATATTTCATACGAAATCCACCTAAAAAACTACCGAGCTGTTCTTGGTCCACAAGATACTGGAATCATTTAAATTAAAAAGAAGTTTTATTACGATTTACTTTAAATTCGACAGCATGAAGGTTTGAAAGTTACTTGTAAAATTCTTTTACCGACTCGTTTCTAAAAATAACTTCATGCTGATTTTATTCTTATAGCGAGAAGAAAAATACCTGAATTTCAAATTTTGGTGATAAAGTGTTTTAGTGTGTAAAGTTTGAATTGTAGATGTCAGTTTGCATCTTCAAATTTGCTGAAAAGAGGTGATGAAGGAGAGAAACGCGAAATTTTATGCCATTCCAAAAATGACATTATCGATCGATGAAAATTTCAAAGAAAAAAACTGAAATACTACAGTTTGATGAAGCGTAGATAGTCTTCATCGAGTTCATCGAGTAGTTCCCATCCATGGAAATGATTCAGGTCTGTTTCATTCTGTATCTTCTTTTATGTGCTGTGTAACTTACCCTACTCGTAAGATATCAAGTGTGCTGTAAGCATACGATTGTGATATCAAATGGAAATATTTCCCATAACACTGAATTTTACTTAAAGATTAAGCTGGATACTATAATTTATTGATCGGAGTCGGAGCTCACTTTAGCAACTATAAACGTATGCGTACGAGGTCTATGAAATTGGCTATCATGGAAAATTTTATAATAATTCTCAAAATTCAGTGAAACGTTTAGTTTTTTCTGGTTGTTTCTTTTGAGGTCACTATAACGTTCTACTTCCTCTTCTTAACGTTTCGTAAGAATATATTATTTTTGCAAAATAAGTCCTAATACATAGAAAAGTAATCTGCAGAAACAAATGTTGGAAGACACATTCAAATCAAAAGGGGAAGGACTATATGTTCTCAATATACACGTTCTCAACAGCTTCAAGAAGCTAGAGGTCTCTATCGTCAAAATGAGCTTTGAAAACAAAAACACACACTAAAAATTTAAAGTGATGCTGAAATGAATCACACCCTGAAATGAACTGCGAAGATCAAATATTAAATAATAATACAGAATACAGAATAACAAATATCAAATATTAATACATAATAAACAATACAAAATAACCATTTACTAAAGTCGTAGAAAGTAGGAGTAATTTGTGAATTAAAATGTCCGAGTTAAAAAGCCAGCTAAACTTGGCTCTACACATGATCTCAGAACTTTTTACTGTTAAAGAGTCACGAGACTTGGCTAATGTTTTACATGTTTTTCATAGGACTATTAGGTTTTCAAAAGACTTGAAGCTTCCGATCTCGGGGAATTCGAACATTAATGAAATTTTATGTGAAAATTTAAAAATATTATTCCAATATCAGTGTATATTATTTTCAGTGCAAGAAAAGCCTACAATAAATAAATAATTTTAAGATGAATTTAAATGTGAGATTGAGTTCTAAGAAAACTACGGCCAAACAAACATTTTCAGGAGACAAGGGACCTTCAAACTCATTTATTTTATTTTATTTTTTTTATTTTAACTTTAAATTTCATTCAATGACACACTATATGCATTATGGCATATATTTATAAAAATAAGAAACTTCGCTGAATATTTAAAACGTTCAGAAGAACTTTTCAAAATGCTCCATGCGCATTCCATATGAATTAAAATCACAAATATTTTTTATGCAAGTTTTGTTTATACATAAAAATAAAACTCTGCATCAAATATATATTTTAATATAAAGGTACGGAAAAAATTATATTCCCAATTTTATGAAATTACCAGCATTTTCGCAACATATTTCTGAAATTAACTATCTTTAACTTTCCCAATTATATTTAGATTTAAAAAAAAAGAAAAAAAAAAACATGCGTAGTTTTAAGAAATACTCCTGACAAATAGATATAGAAAATATCAAAGCAATGCGAAAAATTATGCCCATTGACGATTTTGAGATAATAGATACCGACGAAACTTGTAAATTGAGAAAACGAATTTCAAGATTTAGTACAAGAACAAGCATTATAATATACATTCTAAACTACTACCATAACTTCAATAATTTTATTAAGAAATTCCATCAAATTAATGGTTTGTATATTTAAAATATATATTTTTAGAAACATAAAGAACATATGGCATCATTCGTTAAAGACAAAAATTCGCAGCGATACGAAGAACTAACTGTTCCCTGCGAATTCCGTTTGAATTAAAATGACTTGATTTATATTTAAAAATAAAATTATGCATCTAATTTTACATATTTGAGTATAAAAATAAGAATTTTTTTTTCCAAAATTTCCGAAAATTTTCAGCATTTTTGCATCACATTGCTGCAATTAACTACCTTTAACTTTTGTAATTATACTTAGTTACAGAAAACCATGCACAGTTTTATGACCTAAAGGTTGAGTCTAAAATCATGGGACAAATTTTAAGGGGAGGTAGGGGAAATCACAATAATTCAAATTTGCATAGCAACCCATGGTCGGAAATCCTTTCTTGGCGCGGAAGTGACGATACAAAACACAAGAATGAAAGGGCACAAACAGGGAGAGAAAACATATTTATTATTCTTAGTGCAGCAAAAATGCCGGTGCAATGCTGGGGTGCTGGATTAATCCGGGACATTCCCGGTACTTTAGATCTTCGATGTGCCGGAGATGCGCTTCCATGAATCACGGCCCGTGGTTGTAATTTAGAACACCTACTTTGATGAATATCATTGTCTCTTTGATGTTTTTATTTATTAGTATTTTGCTGTACTAAGTATAATAAACATGTTTTATTCGTTTTGTGTCGTCCCTACCGCACCAGAAAAGCGTTTTCGACCATGGATTGCTATGCAAATCTGAATCCATGTGATCTCCCCTTAGAGTTTGTCCATGATTTTAGACTCACCCTGAATATAATGACAAGCAGTCATGGAAAATATCAAAGCATTCGGAGGAAAAAAATATGAAGAAATGCAGTTGCAAAAAATTGTAAACAAACATCATCTGATCACGATGGTCCTTTTATTATATATAAAAATTCAAATAAAATGAAAAATAAAATCGATTGCAAGAATTCGACTTGGAGATGAAAGCGTAGATAGTTTGATTTTTTGAGGGCAAAAAATATTTTTTTCGAGAATTTGATCCAGTTTGTTGATTTTAAAGGTTCGTTGTCACCTTAAGGATTAACATTACATAACATTGAAAATACTACAAGGAATTTTATATACATTACATAGCTTTAGATATCACTTTAATACACATTTTCTTTAAACGTCATTTCAAGGAAAAAAAAAAAAGAAAAAAATCAACTCAATACTTTGAATCACAAGACTAGCAAAAAAGGACTAAGTAACTCCCAAAAGCCTCGCCTACTAATCTAGTAAGATAATCTGAAATGAACGCTATCTCTAAGTTATAGAACGTTTCATTTAAAGTAGGTTAAAAGGGAATGCCACATAGTCAACATGACTTATTTTTAAATACGCCGGGCTGCATAGTTATTTAAATAAGTGCAATTTTTTTTGAGTCAGGATTTAGAAGATTATCTATGGGGTTTGTTGCAAATAACTTTCAGTATAAAGTAACTTTAGAAATTCAAATATAAATTATTGTACAGCTGCTACTTTCCAACAAAATTTGTTGAATACTTCATTATTAGCTATTTTAGTAGTCAAAGAAGTAAACATCTGACATGCATTTCGCGATTCGTATTTTATTTTTTGTTTCCACTTATGACGTTATAGATTGTTTTATTTAAACAGTTTTTCGGAAATTACATACTTTCAATATTTATTTATACCAACTAAACATGTAAAGTTAAAATAAGATCTTGCTTTATTTTTTTTCTAACCATAAAAAATCGACGTGGTGTTTTGAACAGTTTGAATAAAAGTAAATTTTGCTAAAAGCAGTAATTAGTTAGTGCACAAAGAAAGAAAAAAATAGATTAGTTAAAAATGAGAGAAAAACATGCATTAGCTCATACATGAAAAAAAGATTTAATGCGATGATGTCATTTCCCTTTTACAAAATGTAATTGCTTTTCCTCAGGCATAAAATATAAATATATTTAACGATTCTCAAGTAAGTATATTGCACATTAATCAAATATCGCTGTTAATGGCATATGATATTGACTTTAAATAACTTGATATTTAATAAGCTGATTTTGTTTTGAGTAATGTCTATTAATTTGAGGCTCTAACGTTTAAAGAAATTTGCGGCTTTATGAGTAGGATTTGTAAACACTTGTGAATTCTCAAATTCTGAAATAGTTAAAACGTGATTAACGCACGCAATAATGCAATAGACAAATCAAATATGCAGTAGACCACGTTTAGACCACGTAAAAATTTTGCTACAAATAAAATTTGTCATTTCAAAGATTTGTTTTTAGTATGAGTATACTTTCTGCTATATTTATGCATAAACTCACGCATAATAAGCACAAAAAAAACCCTGAAAAATTCGCTACTTAAAACTTTCGTTTTAACACATTGCAGATTAAATACATTTGCGCCTCCAGTTTATTTTCAGTATTTCCGTTAAACGTTTTATCCCTACGCTGTTAAAAAATAAATAAATAAATAAATAAATAAATAAATAAATAAATAAATAAACGACATTTTTACAGCACAAAGTACTGTTCATCTCGCGCTCAAACTCGATCACAGTCGAATGTGCTGTATCTTTCTTTGATTTCTTGACTATATAAACATGAAAAATAACAGTAGTTGCGTAAAATTAACAGCATAAACTGCTGGCGTCCGATTTGCAGCACATTGTGCTGGCAAATTTACAGTGCTTTTTTTTTCTCTTTTTTCAGTTTTCAGCCTTATTATTTAATATTGTTATTAGGCGTTCAAAGTTAAAGAAATATTTTGTATTATTGTTCTAATTAATACCATTAAGGTATAGTGACACATATTAAGTGATTTTGGCAAGTCGATAATATTCGAAACTTATAAACTAATTTAATTTAGCAAATAAGAATACTTAATTCATGGTCATATAAAGATAAATAGAAATAGAAATAGAACTGAAAAACCAAAAAAAAAACAAATCAAAGTCAATCAAATCAGTCTTTCAATGGACGTAAATTGTTGAGTTCAAACTGTAAAAATATACATTGCAATATTTTTATAATATATGTATATATATTATATATATATAATAATTACATATATCTACTCTCTCTATATAAAATCCTAATGAAACGAATTTATGAAGCGGATATCGTGAAACGACTGAAATGTAACGAATTTATGAAACGATTCTGTGAAATGACTGATTAAACAACTGATTATGTATCACGGCGATTTCTCCTAAAATAGGGAATACTTTGCGATGAAATTAACACCAAAAATCCGTATTGATCCGCAGATCTCAAAACTGGTATTAGAATTTTTAAATTCAAATTAGTTTCCGAAATATTATTATTATTTTTTTTAATCTGATATACTTTTCTCTAATGATGACAACTCAAATTTTAATCATAACAGATATTTTTTTTTCATGTTTTAGAAAAGGTTATTATTTTAAACTAATTTGGTGACCTGTTTGGCCTCCCTTAAATGTATGCTAAGAAATGTATCATATTACTTTTATTCATAATTCAATTTATATTTCATTATCATTTTATTTAATACAAAACTTTCATTTAAATCTGAAACATTTAAAATAAATGGCTTTCACTTCTTTCTCTTTTTTTTTTATTGAAACGAAAAGAAAAATATTAGGGGCAGATGTCATATACGCAACGCTGTACTTAATTGGTGCCAAAATGGCGTTATTTTGCCGGAAATGGTAACCCGGCTATTGTTGCTTATTTATTAATAAATGTTTATTCGAATTTATTTTCTTTTTATTTACGAAAAATGTTATAAATTGTTTTGTTCTATAGTTACTAATTAAACTTTTTTTATTTATAGTTAGTTCATTTTAAAAATAACAGAAAATAATTTAAAAATACATATGTAAATGGTATTCGAAAAAGAGGCTTTGTCAAATTGTCGTAAAAAAAAGAAGAGTACGCCAAACCCGGTGCCTATATGACAAAACAACAAATCATGACATTTAATTTCAGATTCAAAGCAATTTTTTAATGGTACTACTTCTCCCGTCGACCTATTTCGCCAAATTATATAAATCGCCAAACCACTCGCCAAATTATACAAATTGGCAATATTTTTTTAATCTTAAATAACGAAAGAACAAATACATTAGTATAACATTAATAAGAATACAAATAAAACTTCGAAATAAAAATTACTTGATGGCGTAAACACGTGTAACTTTCTTAAAGTCAAGTGAATGTAACATTTACGATCACCCATTATTGACATTTAATCTTATAGTTTGGCGACAGATTTTAGATAACAGGCAACAGATTGTGAATCAAACACGAAAACAACCACAGGCTGTCTTAACAGCAACTGATTCTGCCTTAAATTTTGACAATCAAAGAGAATTGAATAGAAACCCGTTTACAGGGAAATTGCTACAGGTTTTTTCAGTATAATTCAGTAGTCTCTAATCTTTTTAAAAGCGATATGAATAGCGTGCTTTTAGACTCTGCAGTGTCTGAACGGGGGTTGGCGAGCGTAGCTTGCAGGGGGCAGAGCCCCTAGTATATGTATATATTTATAAAATATCTTTTCATTATCCCCTGGCATAAACCATGAAACGTTATTACTAGTAAATCTGCAGATCAGGAGCCTCAACGTCATCTTTGCAAGTCATTGTTTTTTAACACTCATTGCGTAATATTCAACTTCCTACAAATCGTTTTTAATGGTTTCAAATTACATAAATATTTATAAGCATACAAAATACTTCGTAAAGTTTCAGGAATTAAAAGTGTTAAACAAGTGGTTATACATTGATGTTCTGAAATTCTGATGAGCTACTTATTCTGGTAACTTTTTAAATCAAAAATTGCATTTCTTCAGGGGCCTCTGCCCCCCTGAACCCCCGTAGTCTACTTAAGTTTACATTCGTAATTTTTTATTGATTGTGCAGATGGTTATAGTATATCTTAGATTTTTTTTTTTTTTTTTTTACGCTGTGATTTATAAGGATAAGCAGAAGATTTTTTTTATAAATTAATAAAATTTAAATTTAAAATAAAATATTCATGTTAACTGTACACAGACAATAAATCTTGAAGTGACGCCAATAATGTAACCCTAAAATCTGCTACATTCGGCACAGCACAACAACGTGCTTAAAAAAAAAAATAATAATAATAATATTTTTAGTAATAAAGTTTTTAATTCATAATACAATGAAATGCTACCTTAGAATGCTTATTGCTTAAATATAGGCAGATCATTTTCATTTTACAGAAAAAATGCACGGATGAAGTCAAAGAATTCGGACACTGTTCCACGTGCTTGTTTTGTTTGGGCCGAATGAGGGCCTTTAAATCTGAGCAATAACGCACATCGTATTGCAAACTGCTTTTACGGCATACTGCATCTCCATCTATCTCTTTCCTCCGTGAATAATAGTTAATTTTATTTTATCCAAGATCTTTTTATTCCAGCATCTTTGTTTTCGATAAATGACGTCTAATTCACCTGCTATGCGTACTGACTCAAAACTTTTCATCTTGTTATATTAAGAAATACTCGAGAGTTTTCTTTTTATTTGCAATATGCCGCCATATTAATTTTACTATTCTTAATTTTATTTTTCATTTTTCTGTTTCACGACAAATCATTTCAATTGAAAATTGTTTAAAAGAAAATATTATTCCGGGTTTTGATTTTCTTGCAACAATTAAAGAAATATTGGTAAATGTTATGGAAAAATGTTACGTTATTCTCTATGAAAATAATGAACTTTTGTATTTTTAAGCAAAATATTTGAATAAAATAAATAAAAAAAATGAAATATTGCCTATTTTTATTTCTGGGCTAAAATCCATCTATATGCAAAGATACAAATGCATTAATTCATCCATTTTGACGTTGACTTTACTCAAACATTATACACGCAATTATACTAATATTATGAGGACGAAATACGTTGCTAGGCAACAGATGAAAGAAAAGGAATAAAAGGAAATATGCATTATGTCAAATTGGTAAAACAAAATCCTTTATATTATTGGAAAACATGCATAAAATTCCCCCCAATATTATAAACCTAATAAAAAAAATCTCGCAAATATATTGCCAAAATTTCAAACTAATTGGAATAATTTAATAATCTTATTTAAAAATTTCAGCATCAAAAAATTACCATTTAAATCCATTTTTCATAAGAGCCATTTCTTTCATCAAATGAAAATATGAAAATCGTCTGACTTGCCATAGAAAAGCATTATAGAGCAAAATAAATTGTTCCATATTTCTCGAACGAATGAACCAAATTTAACCAAAAAGTATACAGCTAAGTCCGGGTACCTCATTAACATGCCCAGTGAATTTCAAGCCGATCGGATGCTTTTTGTGGCAGTTATCGCGGAACAGACAGACAGACTAACAGACTGACTAACAGACTGACTAACAGACAGACTAACAGACTGACTAGCAGACTGATTAACAGACAGACTAACAGACAGACTAACAGACAGACTAACAGACAGACTAACAGAAACCAAACTTTTCGTGTCTCCACAGTAAGCCTTCACTGACGTTTCGGCAAATATGTATCAATAATTTGACAGAAAATAGTTAAATGTACAAATTGATTATACCTTTTGTATTTGAGAACATTCCTATTCAATACGTTTATAACTAGTAAATCTGCAGATCAGGATCCTCAACGTCATCTTTGCAAGTCATTGTTTTTTAACACTCATTGCGTAATATTCAACTTCCTACAAATCGCTTTTTAAAGTTTTCAAATTACATAAATATTTATAACCATACAAGATACTTCGTAAAGTTTCAGAAATTAAAAGTGTTAAACAAGTGGTTATACATTGATGTTCTGAAATTCTGATGAACTACATATACTGGTAACTTTTTAAATCAAAAATTGCATTTCTTCAGGGGGCCTCTGCCCCCCCTGAACCCCCCGTAGTCTATTTAAATTTACATTCGTAACTTTTTATTGATTGTGCGGGTGGTTATAGTATATCTTAGATTAATTTTACGCAGTGATTTATAAGGATAAGCATAAGTTTTTTTTTATAAATTAATAAAATTTAAATTTAAAATAAAATATTCATGTTAACCGTGCACAGACAATAAATCTTGAAGTGACGCCAAAAATGTAACCCTAAAATCCGCTGCATTCGGCACAACACAACGACGTGCTTAAAAATAAAATAATAATAATATTTTTAGTAATACAGTTTTTAATTTATAATACAATGAAATTCTACCTTAGAATGCTTATTGCTTAAATATAAGCATATCATTTTAATTTTACAGAAAAAGTGCACGGATGAAGTCAAAGAATTCGGTCCCTGTTCCACGTGCTTGTTTTGTTTGGGCCGAATGAGGGAATTTAAATCTGAGGGATAACGCACATCGTATTGCAAACTGTTTTTACGGCATACTGCATCTCCATCTATCTCTTTCCTCCGTGAATAATAGTTAATTTTATTTTATCCAAGATCTTTTTATTCCAGCATCTTTGTTTTCTATAAATGACGTCTAATTCACCTGCTATGCGTACTTACTCAAAATTTTTTATCTTGTTATATTAAGAAATACTCGAGAGTTTTCTTATCATTTCCAATATGCCGCCATATTAATTTTTCTATTCTTAATTTTATTTTTCATTTTCCTGTTTCACGGCAAAACATTTCGATTGAAAATTGTTTAAAAGAAAATATTATTCCGGGTCTTGATTTTCTTGGCAACAATTAAAGAAATATTGGTAAATGTTATGGGAAAATGTTACGTTATTATCTATGAAAATAATGAACTTTTGTATTTTTAAGCAAAATATTTGAATAAAATAAATAAAATAAATGAAATATTGCCTATTTTTATTTCTGGGCTAAAATCCGTCTATATGCAAAGATACAAATACATTAATTCATCCGTTTTGACGTTGGCTTTACTCAAACATTACACACGCAATTATACTAGTATTATTAGGACCAAATCCGTTGCTAGGCAACAGATGAAAGAAAAGGGAAAAAAAATGAAATATGCATTATGTCAAATTGATAAAACAAAATCCTTTATATTGTTGGAAAACATGAATAAAATTCCCCTCAATATTATAAACCTAATTAAAAAAATCTCGCAAATATATTGACAGAATTTCAAACTAATTGGGATAATTTAATAAACTTATTTAAAACATTCAGCATAAAAAATTTACCATTTAAATCCATTTTTCATATGGGCCATTTCTTTCAACAAATGAAAATCTGAAAATTGTCTGACTTGCCATAGAAAAGCAATATAGAGCAAAATAAAATGTTCCATATTTCCCGAACGAATGAACCAAATTTAACCAGAAAATATACAGCTAAGTCCGTGTACCTCATCAACACGCCCAGTGAATTTCAAGCCGATCGGATGCTTTTTGCGGCAGTTATCGCGGAACAGACAGACAGACTAACAGATAGACTAACAGACTGACTAACAGACAGACTAACAGAAACCAAAACTTTTCGTGTCTCCACAGTAAGCCTTCACTGACGTTTCGGCAATGAATCCCAGGAAACAAGATTATACTTGAATCAATCATCACTATTAAATAAATAAAATTTTCAACAAAAGCTGACTTTTAAGTGGCTTTTGGTAAATTGCTTTCTCCTTAATGTGTTTAAAAATATGTGTTATAAATGTCTTAAAGTCGAAATACTAAACATATGTGAATTCAATTCGGTTTAAGAATTTTTTTATCGTATTATAGCTTGTGTAGACGGGATATAATGTCGAAAATGAAAGTTTAAAACACGTAAAATTAAAAACAGGTCAATTTTATCGATATGTTAGTATTGCACGTTACTTGCTGATACCCCCAGCGTTGCCCGGGATAGTGATTGTAACATTAAATATACCTAATGACAATATTGGATGTTTTTATATATTTAAGCGAAACTATTTTTAAATGATCGGTGCCCAGTTCTTTGAATAATGAATACCTTCGATTTTGTATGATTTTCCTTTCATGAAAATAATTGCAAACAAACTTAGATTTGGGATCTCTATTGTTTTCTGAAGCATATGCCGGGTGTGTTATGCACGCTCAGGTCTGTTTTAATTTTATATTTTCTATCGAAAGACCGGCCAAGACCATTCCTTTAATGTACCAAACATCAGTTTTGAATGCATTTATGCATTTTAAAGAAAATATTTTCAAGCGATCCGAATAATGTAGGCCTCCACTGCCTTCATCAGCTAAAAAAGGTTTTTTTAACTCAAGCGTGTATTTGCCACTTTGTGTTATTTAATATTTAAAAAAAAATTGTTCTTATTGTCCTAACACTTTGAAATTTTTATAAGTCATAAATATGTTAATGAAACCTGTGAATAATTTAAATCGTAAAATATTCATATTTAGTTGAAAAAGCAGTGTGTTTCTTCGTTTTTCCACACAGGCAATCCTACTGATTTTGTTGCACTTTTCTGTTACCCGGGCACCGCTGTTCGATAAAAACTCGCCAAACATTTTTTCTCGCCAAATCTTTTTGAAAAGTCTCTAAAAGTATGATATTTGATTAAACTCCAATCAGAAAACGATTTATTTAAACCGCCAATTTAATTAAAAAAAAAAAAACCAACACTTGATGCATGTAATTCGTTGTGCAGCAGTCTATAAAATTTATGAAATTCGTTAAACATCCAACCGAAAACTGACGTATGAGCTATACGCGTGCATTAAACGCAAAAGAAACATTACTAGATGCATGAAATTTGTCTTGCAGCAGTCTAAAATGTACGAAATCCATTAAAACCGATGCCACTATAATACATATATATATATGCATTTCAATATCCACCATATTAACGTAAAAATATGCTAATTGTATGTACCTAACATTTCAATACCGTATTACAATATCTTATAAAATCTACTTAAAAACACCTAAAATATATTAACAGAAATACAACTAAAACGTACAATTATCTACAAAGAATTTATTTAATAATGAATGTCTGAAACTCACGTTATAGAAGATCCCGGGCGCTAACACGTTCCTTCTTGAAAACGCCATGTTGCGCTAAACTAAACCCTCTGAATGTTGTTAATTCAACTGTCACGTTTAACAAAGTTATACATTTGACTAACATTTAAATGATTCAATCTCTCCCTTTCAACTTTTGAAGTCGAACAATTTAAAGCTTCTTGCTCTATTTTAGGCAAATTCCAAACTTTCATAATTATAAACCGAAAAACGTAACACAAACATATTTAAATGGCACAATAACATTTCAATCTGTCGCGTGAAGAGGTTGCCGGTAAATCATTAGAAAAAGGAATCATGAGAAAGGTTTGAATTCAAATAACACCAAACGAAAATATACTTTACGATTTATCACAGACGACCGGAAATATAAGAAGGTAACTTTTTATATTTCAAAGCTTATTATTTCAACCTTAAAAGTTGTTTTATATAAACCTCAGTTTAACTGGTAAAACAGCTAAAAGTGACTTTGGGTGATTAACATTTTAGAGAAATAGTGAAAAAATAAGTTTATGTCATAAGTGTAAATACGCACACCCAATATTAACAACATAAGATTTTTTTTTTTTTTTTTTTTAATTTCAAACACATTATTTTCTTCGAAATCTTAAAAAGGTTTAAACAAATGTATACTGGATAGAAAGTTAATATATCGCATTATAATTTTGGAGCGATTTCATAAAAATCTGTATTTTTTATTATTAATAAATAAAATGTTCGTAATGTAAATACTATGGGCAAATGTCAGGAGAAAAAGAAATTTCGCAAAAGTGACTTTTGGAAATGAATTTTTCTAAAATGGCTAACATTTGTGTTTTTAAAAATGAAATAAGTCTTTTGAAAGCAAGCTGAATGATATCTGTTATGGGAGGGCGATTCGTATTACAATTAAAAATTCCTGAGGAAGAACGTCGAACATTGCCAAAAATACTGATTTCGTGGAAGTGACTTACGGAATCGTTACGTATTTGAAAGGTTTAATTTTGAATTTTTTTTCTTTTTAACCAAAGAGGGTATTCTAAATGAAAATACTGGTAAATATGGTTTTGTTTTCACTAGTTTGTTCGCATTTTACTTTACGCCTATTTTTAACAATAACACACACATACACAAAAAAAACCAAGTGGGTAAGTGTGATCACAGATCGCACAGAGGGTTTCGTTTAATATTCATTTCAAAACACTTTATCCTTTTGAAAAATCTGTTAGTTCCACATTTCGCAACCAGGGGCGCACTCTATTCTAAACAAAATATATATATTAGTCGAAGGGATTGGGCCCATAGCACCCGAGATAAGTAGGCGTCCTGGCGGTAAAAAGTGGAACTCAAATATGTAAGGCTATGGTGCATAATATGAAAGAATGGTCAAAGGAGTGTCGGCAAAAGTTGGAAAAGTGCTCCCCGCGTGAAAAGGGCGGAGGTTAGAAAAATTGCTTAAAATATACGTTAGAGCCCGGAGGAGTAAATAATATAAGACTTTTTGAAAATTTTATGATTTGTCGTGTGGTCTGAGGTATTCAGGTATACGTACGCAAAAATTCATGTCTCCAACTTAATTAGGGGCTCTCTTAGAAAGAATTGCTTAAAATACATATGTGGTAGCCCAAAGGGTTAAACGTAAGACTTTTTCAAGATTTTATAATTTGTCGCCTGGCCTCAGGTGTTCTGCTATAATAAGCATGCAAAATTTCAAATCTCCAATTTAATAAGGGGCTCAGTTAAAAAGAATTGCTTAAAACACGCATGTGGGAGCCCAAACGGTTAAATGTACGACTTTTTCAAATTTTTATGATTTGTCGCATGATGGTGTTCAGCTAGTATGCAAAATTTCACGCCTCCAACCTAAATAGGGTGTCACTTAGAAATAATTGTTTAAGATACACATGTAGGAACCCAAAAGCTTAAATGTACGACTTTTTCAAAATTTTATGATTTGCCGTTTGATGTGTGATGCTCAGCTATAAGTATGCAGAATTTCACGCCTCCAACCTAATTAGGGGCTCACTTAGAAAGAATTGTTTAAAATACACATGTTGGAGATCAAAGGGTTAAATGTACTACTTTTTGAAAATTTTATGATTTGTCGTTTGATGCGAGGTGCTCAGCCATAAGTATGCAAAATTTCACGCCTCCAACCTAATTAGGAGCTCACTTAGAAATAATTGTTTAAAATACACATGTGGGAGCCCAAGGGGTTAAATGTACGACTTTTCAAAATTTTATGGTTTGTCATTTGATGTGAGGTGTTCAGCTATAAGTATGCCAAATTTCACACCTCCAACGTAAATAGGGTGTCACTTAGAAAGAATTGTTTAAAGTACGCATGTGGGATCCCAAAAGGTTAAATGTACGACTTTTTCAAAATTTTATGATTTGTCATTTGATGTGAGGTGCCCAGCTATATTTATGCAAAATTTCATACCTCCAACCTAAATAGGGGCTCACTTAAAAAGAATTGTTTAAAATACACTTGTGGGAGCCCAAAGGGTTAAATGTACGATTTTTTGAAAATTTATGATTTGTCGTTTGATGTGAGGTATTCAACTATAAGTATGCAAAATTTCACGCTTCCAACCTAATTAGGGTTCACTTAGAAAGAATTGTTTAAAATCCATATGTGGGAGCCCAAAGGGTTAAATGTTCGACTTTTTCAAAATTTTATGATTTGTCGTTTGATGTGCGGTACTCAGCTATAAGTATACAAAATTTCACACCTCCAACCTAAATAGGGGCTCACTTAAAAAGAATTGTTTAAAATACGCATGTGGGAGCCCAAAGGGTTAAATATACTACTTTTTGAAAATTTTATGATTTGTCGTTTGATGTGAGGTATTCAGCTATAAGTATGCAATATTTGCACTCCTCCAACCTAATTAGGGTTCATTTAGAAAGAATTATTTAAAATACACATGTGGGAGCTCAAAGGGTTAAATGTACGACTTTTTCAAAATTTTATGATTTGTCCTTTGATGTGAGGTATTACGCTATAAGTATGCAAAATTTCACGCCTCCAACCTAATTAGAGGCTCACATAGAAAGAATTGTTTGAAATACACATGGGGGAGCCCAAAGGGTTAAATGTACAACTTTTTCAAAATTTTATGATTTGTCCTTTGATGTGAGGTATTAAGCTATAAGTATGCAAAATTTCACGCCTCCAATCTAATTAGAGGTTCACATAGAAAGAATTGTTTAATATACACATGTGGGAGCCCAAAGGGTTAAATGTACGACTTTTTCAAAATTTTATGGTTTGTCATTTGATGTGAGGTGTTCAGCTATAAGTATGCCAAATTTCACACCTCCAACGTAAATAGGGTGTCACTTAGAAAGAATTGTTTAAAGTACACATGTGGGAGCCCAAAAGGTTAAATGTACGACTTTTTCAAAATTTTATGGTTTGTCATTTGATGTGAGGTGTACAGCTATAATTATGCAAAATTTCACACCTCCACCCTAAATACGGGCTCACTTAAAAAGAATTGTTTAAAATACACTTGTGTTAGCCCAAAGGGTTAAATGTACGACTTTTTGAAAATTTATGATTTGTCGTTTGATGTGAGGTATTCAACTATAAGTATGCAAAATGTCACGCCTCCAACCTAATTAGGGTTCACTTAGAAAGAATTGTTTAAAATACATATGTGGGAGCCAAAAGGGTTAAATGTTCAACTTTTTCAAAATTTTCTGATTTGTCGTTTGATGTGGGGTACTCAGCTATAAGTATGCAAAATTTCACACCTCCAACCTAAATAGGGGCTCACTTAAAAATAATTGTTTAAAATACGCATGTGGGAGCCCAAAGGGTTAAATATACTACTTTTTGAAAATTTTATGATTTGTCGTTTGATGTGAGGTATTCAGCTATAAGTATGCAATATTTGCACTCCTCCAACCTAATTAGGGTTCACTTAGAAAGAATTGTTTAAAATGCACATGTGGGAGCGCAAAGAGTTAGATGTACGACTTTTTCAAAATTTTATAGTTTGCCGTTTGATGTGAGGTGTTCAGCTATAAGTTTGTAAAATTTCACGCCTCCAACATAATTAGAGGCTCACATAGAAAGAATTGTTTGAAATACACATGTGGGAGCCCAAAGGGTTAAATGTACGACTTTTTCAAAATTTTATGATTTGTCCTTTGATGTGAGGTATTCAGCTATAAGTATGCAAAATTTCCCGCCTCCAATCTAATTAGAGGTTCACATAGAAAGAATCGTTTAATATACACATGTGGGAGCCCAAAGGGTTAAATGTACGACTTTTTCAAAATTTTATGATTTGTCCTTTGATGTGAGGTATTCAGCTATAAGTATGCAAAATTTCACGCCTCCAATGTAATTAGAGGTTCACATAGAAAGAATTGTTTAAAATACACATGTGGGAGCCCAAAGGGTTAAATGAATGACTTTTTCAAAATTTTATGATTTGTCGTTTGATCTGAGGTGTCCATCTATAAGTACGCAAAATTTCATGCCTGCAACCTAATTAGGGACTCACTTAGAAAGAATTGTTTAAAATACACATGTCGGAGCCCAAAGGGTTAAATGTACGACTTTTTCAAAATTTTATGATTTGTAGTATGATGTGTGGTGGTCATCTATAAGTATGCAAAATTTCAAATCTCCAACATGTGTAGTTTCTGAGAACGGGCTCTGTGACGGACAGACGGACAGACAGACAGAGGAGCGAGACGAATAGGGTTTCGTCAGATGAACGAAACCCTAAAAAAGAATTTCCAATACGTGACTTTGGGAAACGAAATTTTTCTAAACGTTATGATTTATGTTTTATGAAACAGGACTGCTGATTTCTAAACGAGAGTTCACGAAATATGTCCGGTATTTATAGTTCTTTAGAAAAACAGATTAGGATATTTAAATATTACATTAATCATGAAAATCGCGGAATTAACTTAATAAAATTAACGTTTTTAAAGGATTAATATTAATATTTTTTTTAATTAACGAAGATATGGTTTGACGTACTTGGTTTCTAGTCCTATTTTAATTTACAAAGTCGATGCAAAATTAAGAAAAAAAAACATAATTATAAATTCTCAACAGTTAGTTTTGCGAACAATTTTTTTCTCAAAAGTTTAATATTCGTATGCTTCGTAATAAATTGCATATTTCAAAATCGGAAATAGCATAATATGGTATTCGAGTTTTAGGTTTATTACCTTGATCTTAAGCGCTTGTACAGATTTTTAAACAATTCGAAAATCGCAAAAATAGCGCAATGGCATACAGAAAATATCTTAAAAGTTTAATATTAATATTGTTTAATGGAATGTAGTGTTTGAAAACAAAAATACTGTACTTAAAAAGGTGAAATGAATTCTTTCACATTTTGTCTTCATCGGCAGATGTGGGGTTCGAAAAACTGGGGTGAATTATGAATTGATTTCGAAATGAATTTCAGGGTTAATGTTAATATTTTTTCAACTGATTTGGACGTTTAAAAGGTAAAAGTACGAAGTTTAAGAATATGTTACCAGTTTTTCCGTAATGTTTTCTGTTCGGCCGTGGTTCGTTATAAAAAACGCCAAAGAAAAACATTTGATATCGCATTTTGCTTTTACTCTGTGTGCCACTTCTGAAAGCTAGAACTGATCATATGCGAGGGCGTTTGCGGTTTATAAAAAAATAATGTTTTTTTTTTTTTTTTTTTTTAATTATTCATGATTGTTTTATTAATATCTTGTCTCATTATCAAACAATGAAAATTTTGATATTCAGCTGCACCAGGAACTTCCTTAATTTCTTTAACGAATTTTTTACATTTCTATATTTTAAAATTTTGCTAGTCTTTGCCAACAGTTAGAGCGATTTTTTTTATTAGTATAGATTGATATAGTAATTTTCTATGAGAAGGAATAACACAATTTAACAAATGAAGTAAAGGCTTCAAGAAAATTACAAATGTGAAGACATTACTGTTTGACAAATCAAATCCTTCAGGTCCTAACTAATTACGGATTTTAAATTACCATATCAGAGACTTTGGTTTATAATATTGCGCATTTTTTTAGTATATTATAGTTTAACACGAAACGTACCTATACTTTTTTTTATACCTATTCCTACCAGAAAGTGTCAATTGAACCTTGTATAAAATATATATATATTTTACAATGTTTTGCGAAAAATATACCAGTTTATAAAATTTGGTTTATGAATAAAACATTTTTTTTTTCAAATAATTATTACAAATCGTTTATTTATTAATCCTTTGATGTGCGGTGCGATATATTTATCCCACCTTCAATTAATGAAGATTCGCTCCAGAAAAGTTTTATTAAATTTTACTTAATAAACTTTGGTGGAAAAACGTTGCAAAATTTCTTTTCCCTATTTTGCAATAAATCTTTTGCAGATTCCGGTGTGAATTCGACATTAAAGAAACACAATTATTTGTCCCTCATATGGTTAAAGTAATAATATATATATATATATACCGGGTGTCCCAAAAAGGACTGACTGATTTTAAAATTCAATAACTTGCAAACGGTGACAGATATTAAAAAAATTCTTGCAGGAGGGTTATACATAAGGTCAAAAGTTTTATTACAGTGATTTTCAATTTTAGTTCGATTTACAAGCAATAGATGGCGCTGTAAGCAACAGTCGCTAAATACAGGATCGATTTTTGGTCCTTTATCTTGTTCCATGCAGAAAAAGGAGATGGAAATGTATTATCCGGGCCACGAAGTACCAAAAATCGAGCCTGAATTTAGCGACTATTGCTTACAGCGCCATCTATTGTTTGTAATTCGAACTAAAATTGAAAATCACTGTAATAAAACTTTTGACCTTATGCATAACCCTCCTGCAAGAATTTTTTTAATATCTGTCACCGTTTGCAAGTTATTGAATTTTAAAATCAGTCAGTCCTTTTTGGGACACCCGGTATATATATATATATATATATATATATATATATATATATATAATTATGCAAAAAATTAAAAAATAATTAATTATTTCAAGAAATTCAAAAAATTAATAAATAAATATTGTGAAAAATTTTTTATGTTCTTCACATATTTTTAAGAATATTTCGTTCTCTATATAACCTGAAATGGTCAAACTAGAATCTCGCTCAGAATAAAGTCAATTCCTAATTATACCATCACACAATAACAAATATCATGTAATACAATAGAATAAATGACGTAATAGCGAAAATATGCGATTTACTAATGTACTTACAAAATAAAACATTTATACCATTATGATTTAACATAAATTTATTCACGGGTCAAATGACCCCGTGCGGTAGTTAAGCCTAAAATATTTTTTTCTAGGAAAAAAGTTAGTTCGGAGATGAGGCATTTTAAGAAATAGTACGATAATATAATTAATAAGATGCTAAATGGCGCAGAATGATATACATTTTAAAAGCAACTTTTAAAACACCAGAAAAGCAAAACTTCTGCAGACTAGTTTCGGTAGCATTTAGCGTATCGTCCTCGGTGACTTTTTAATTTTTTTTTTAATTTTTTTTTAAATTTTTTTTTAAATTTTTAATTTTTTAATTTTTTTAATAATTAAACAATGGGGAATCTGGAAAACCTGGGTATCAACCAATGGGAGACTAGTATAGGTCAAGTAAAAGAAATGTGGTTAACAAAAAAAAAAAAAAAAAAAAAAAAAAAAAAAAAAAAAAAAAACAAAAAACAATGGTAGTGATTAAGCAAAAGAGGATTTTATGAAATATTTCCAGCAATCTGATAAAGGGGGAATTGTAAATTCACTATTAACAATATTGTCATAATTTTTGTAGATATGAAATGCTTCAAGAAAGTTTAGTTCGTGTACAGAAGTGGGTTTAGAAATTATTTTGGCTGAATAAAAATCAAAAGAGTGATTCATCTCCCAGCAATGTTTAGCAATTGAAGATTTATTGGATTCCTGTTTTTGAATATATTGTTGGTGTTCCTTAATACGAAATTTTAAACCCCGTTTTGTCTGTCCAATGTAGGAAAGACCGCACTGGCAATTAATATTATAGATACCCCTTGAGTTGTATAACTCAAAAGGATCTTTGTGTTTCAAAAGGGTAAGCTTATTCGTAGGGGTAAAAATTATTCTAAAGTCATGCTGTCTAAGAATTTTGACAACAGGAAAGCTGGATTTAGGAAAGAAAGGTAACACAATGCTGCGCTGAGGACGGTACGCTAAACGCTACCGAAAGTATTCTGCAGAAGTTTTGCTTGTTCTGGCGTTTTTAACATTGCTTTTAAAATGTATAAATATGATAATATATTTTAATAAAAGTCGTGAAATATAAAGACATTTCGTAATGTTATAGTTTAAGAAATTCAAAAAGTGTCACCTGACCTCTCGCGGTAGTTTTAGTGTTAATTAATTCTCAGTAACAAATATAAACATATATTTGAATAGAAAAATATAAAAAATAAAAGCTGTTTTAAATTTTAAATGTATATTATTTTTTTTATGTACCGATTATAGTTTTCTAAATTCAAACTAAACATTCTTTCTTCAAGACTGTGTCGACATATTTATTTGTGTTCAATTGGAAAGTGTTTTTAAAATTATTAAAATTCTGATTATATTTCTCGAAATTTCTTACATTATGTTACCCCTGACTTCGTTCAAACAAGATTTAAAAAAGAAACAATGGCAAAACTAGCTCTCACCGCGAAGCGGTGATCCTTCTTCCGGTGATGGAGACTCTGTGGAGCCAATAGATGCGCGGAGCTGGCACGGCATGGGTTGCCCCATGTAATGCCGCCGCCATCCCGCAATAGTCCAAGGATGCGCACTGCCCAGCGCACGTCAGGCATCCTGAGCCCAAAATGTTGCTGTTCGGTCGAAACGACAGAAATACCACACAACCCGAAGACCCAGATGGTTCCTGCGATTTGTCACCCACGGTTCAACCCTGCGACTAAGAGGTACCAAACACCTATAAAGGCATCGGACCCATGAGCCTTACGAACAATTACGAACAACCCTTAGGTTGCACCTGCTGCACAGTGACCCAAGGTTCAGACTAGGATGCTTCTAGCGGACCCAGAGATACAAAATAATCAATGGTTTAGTAAAAAAAAAAAATAGGATAGTAAAAAAATTCTGTTTCCGCGAATTCAAAACATGTACAATTAATCAACTCTTCCTCATATTTTATAGTAAACAATAATGTCTAAGGAAGTTATTTTGCATATATATATATTTTATATAAGATAAGATTTTTTATATATTTTAATGCGTCTAAGAGGTACCAAACAGCTATAAAGGCATCGGGCTCATGAGCCTATGCCAGGGATTGCCGGTGGGGGGGTTTCTTTATGGAGGTCTGTCAAGATCAAATACCAGTATCCGGCAAAGACATTTTTGAGAGATAACAGATGGGTGAAGAAGGTACCTCTAGCATGAGCTCGGAGAGTTGAGAATAATCTCTCCTGACGGAATAGACTCCGTCTCTCTTAGAATTATGCGCCCTCCCATCGAAATTATTTCGAACAACCCTTAGGTTGCACCTGCTGCACAGTAGACCGGAGTGAAAAACAAAAAGTTTTGCAAATCGATTCGTAATAGTGCGGAAAAGTTGCTACTCCTCAATATAAGCACAGTGAAAAATAATTTTTGAAATCGGAGAATATCTCCCGTTCGCGCATCGCATTCAAAGTTTTCGAATTTGAACAAAAATTGTACAAATATACGAAAAATCGTAAAAAGGTGTAAACTTTTTCCGATCGAACATATTTTTTGTGTATACCATGACCTTGAGATTTAGAATGGAGGAAAAAATACCACACACTCCTCCTTTATCCCCTTGCAACCCCCTCAAGGAGGGGAAAAATGCCCAATTTTCGTGGAATAAACCGAAATTACAGGAGATGTAAATATTGACGAATCGATCTGATTTTTTTTTTTACATAACCTTGAGGTTAAAAGTCGAAAACAATCCCCCCCCCCCCTCGAGAGGTCCTCTATCTCCTTTAAACCCTGTCGAGCGGGCGACTTTTTGCGGCAAATATTATGTTTTGGTTTGTTTGCCGTCCGGTCACTCGACCTCTCCATCTCGTCAGTCCCTTTCTTCTTCGGTTCACTGTAATGCTTGCTGCGCGTATGTGCCACCTGAATTCCGAGGAACGGAGTGGGGGAGGAGCTAGCACAGTACACGTACCTGGTAACGATCGGTGTGCGTCACTCAGCTTTCCCTCAGCGTCGCTGCGTGTTTCTGATTGTCTGGCTTGTAAAAGAATATATCTCGCCTATAAAAGAAGCGCTGCTCTTTCTGAAAGCTTTTCTTGTCGGCTTCGTTTAGAATCCCGTACCTTGAATTGGATAACGGTCTCATCGATCACAATTTAGCTTCCTTTATCTTCATTATGGCGCTCACTCGGATCGTTCATACTCCCTGCCCATTTTTTGGTGCACCAAAACCACTGCCATCGACAATTCTTCCCACCAATGCTGACGTTGTCAAATGTTGGCATGAAGTGCAATACGCCATGTTATTGCAGTCTGGTGACTTTAAACCTGGAAGGAAGTTGAGCTTTTAGAAGTGGCAAACACTGTAGCTCAACAGATTGAGTCACTATATTTGAAGACTTCGATTCCTACAGTTTGTCACACAAGAGTCGTTCAAAAGATGAAACAACTACACGATCGCTATTATGCTCTTCGTAAATCATATCCAAGAGACAAAGACACGGCTGGGTAACAGAAGAAGTACAATGACTTCATTCATCAATCGTATAACGCATTATTTGACATATCAGCTTGCACATGCGAGATGACACTAGAATGCACTTGCGGGAAAAACTTTGACAAGTGTATTTGTCTTAATCCTATAGCTGTCAGTTTCGATTGCCCTGAGGACAGGAAAATACCTATATTAGAACTGAAGTTTCTTTACGCAAAAAGACATCTTAGACTAGGTAAAATAGGACCGACGGTGCATAAAAAGAAAACACAAAAACTTACATCAAGATTGCAAAGAAAGGCTCGTCATCTTGATGTGCTCAGCACAAAAATGCGAAGCTTGCCTGGTTGCAGAACTGATCCTGAAAGAGAGGAGACAAATGTTGATGTCAATGAGGATGAGTATGATTTAGATTTTCAGCCCACACGCTCTTTGTCTGCTCTGTCAAGGAGCCCAGGCTCTTCACAAATGCGCATTTCGCTTCCAGCTACTGCTTTGACAAGTTATCGCTTTGTTCTGCCAGACAGAGCAACAGCTGCCATTACCTCTAGCGCGCTAAAAGACGTAGGTCTTATTACTGATAGTAATACATCTCTGATCGTTGATAGAAGCAAAATTAGACGAGAAAAAGAAAAGTGCAGGGCAATTCTTACCAATCTAGAGCAGCAGGAACATCAAATGAACGGCCCAATGTGTGTGTACTGTGATGGCAGGGCCGATGATACTCTAGTGTTGGTTGACAAAGGAGGTAAACGATATCAGTCTGAACAAAAAGAAGACCACATTACAGTTATTGAGGAATCGGGTTCTAAGAACCTTGTTATCTAGTACCAACCTCAAAAAGTTTAAAGGACATTCCTAACTCCATTGTAGACCATTTCGAATAAAACGGAATAGGTACTTCTAAAATTCTAGTCGTCGGATGTGATGGTACAGCAACAAACACTGGCTGGTAAAGTGGAGCAATCAAACATATAGAAATGCGTTTAAAGTGACCAATACAGTGGGTTATCTGTCTCCTGCATTTTAATGAGCTACCTTTGAGGCATCTTGTAGAAACATTTGATGGTAAAACCACATGGCCTCAGTCTTTTTTGGCCCTTTTGGCAATCAGCTGGCTGGTTGCGAGTCTTTGCCTGTAGTTGCTTTTAAGAGAAATAAATGCCACATCCCACACATTGACCCAAAAATCCTGAGTAAAGATCAGAGATACCTGCACGACATTGCCATTTCCGTTGCAGCTGGGTCTTGTTCCTCAGGCCTTGCAAATCGAGATCCGGGATCAATATCTCATTCTCGGTGGTTAACGACAGCAAACAGCTTCCTGAGACTGCATATTTCATTGGAAACTCCATCCGAAAATCTCATCAACATTGTCACGTACATTATGACAGTATACGTACATCTGCGGTTCAAAATTAAGACAAGATCTTCAGTAGTTGAGGGACATAAACATATTTTTGAATGCATCCAGAAATGTAGAAGTTTACCTGTAAAACTCCAAGAAGTGCTAGCAAAGGTCATCCAAACAAATGCATTCTTTGCCCATCCAGAAAACATTCTTCTTTCAATGGTAGTGGATGATAGGCAACACGTTCGAGAGCTGGGACTTCGGCGGGCACTTAAATCGAAAAACACTCCCACAAAGGGCAAATCCGTCAGAAATTTTCAAGTTCCGGCCATAAATTTTGACGTCGAGGATTATTATGACATTATAAATTGGTCTGAAACCAAGAATACTTGTCCTCCTCTATTGGTAAACATTTCTTCAGCTGACGTTGCAGACTTCATTTCTAAGGAGGAAAAGCCAACTCTTCCTTTGAATCTGGCAGACATACCATGTCATACGCAAGCCGTAGAGCGCAGTGTCAATCTGGTAACACAGGCGCACACCGATCGTTACCAGGTACGTGTACTGTGCTAGCTCCTCCCCCACTCCGTTCCTCGGAATTCCAGTGGCGCGTACGCGCAGCGAGCATTACAGTAAACCGAAGAAGAAAGGAGCTGACGAGATGGAGAGGTCGAGTGACCGGACGGCAAACAAACCAAAGCATAATATTTGCCGCAAAAAGTCGCCCCCTCGACTGGGTTCAAAGGAGATAGAGGACCTCTCGAGGTGGGGGGGGGGGGATTGTTTTCGACTTTTAACCTCAAGGTTATGTAAAAAAAAAAATCAGATCGATTCGTCAATATTTACATCTCCTGTAATTTCGGTTTATTCGACGAAAATTGGCCATTTCCAGCTCCTTGAGGGGGTTGCAAGGGGATAAAGGAGGAGTGTGTGGTATTTTTTCCTCCATTCTACATCTCAAGGTCATGGTATGCACAAAAAAGTGTGTTCGATCGGAAAATGTTTACACCTTTTTACGATTTTTCGTATATTTGTACAATTTTTGTTCAAATTCGAAAACTTTGAACGCGATGCGCGAACGGAAGATATTCACCGATTTCAAAAAAAAATTTTTGATTGTGCTTGTATTTACGAGCAGCAACTTTTCCGCACTATTACGAATCGATTTGCAAAACTTTTTGTTTTTCACTCCGGTCTACTGCACAGTGACCCAAGGATCAGACTAGGATGCCTCTAGCGGACCCGGAGATACAAAATAATCAATGGTTTATTAGAAAATATTAGGATAGTAAAAAAATTCCGTTTCTGCGAATTCAAAACATGTACAATTAATCAACTCTTCCTCATATTTTATAGTAAACAATAATGTCTAAGGAAGTTATTTTGCATATATGTATATTTTATATAAGATAAGATTTTTTATATATTTTAATGGGCTTGAAATTTCCTAAGCATTCTCTACGATTGTGTGTCTTGAGTTAGAAAAAAAGTATTTTGATGGATGGTTAAATTTAATACATCTGTGTTTCCTGTCCACAAGTATATTTGTTAAGTATGTTTGTGCACAAGGCATGCTTCGTTATTGCATACTCCTAGACAAGAACAAAGTGTATATACATATATGTCAATTATAATTAATGAAAATTATTGGATAACTGGCGCTAAACCAACTCATGTTAAATGAACAAAATGTATTTCATCAATAAATAAAATATGCAAATACATTATAAATTTGAAAAAAAGGTGTATGTGAATGATATTTATAACACTTAACCATGAAAACACGAAAACTAATAAATTAAAACTATACAGATAAAACACAGGCAAAGACTGTCTGTTCTTCCTCAGTGGATGGACAGACGAACCGAACTGCCCACTGTTAAAAACTTGTAGATATCTAAACACACGCCTATTCTGCATTTAAAACAACAGACAAAACTAAGTCCTCTTGAAAAGATTGTCATTTAAGAAATAAAAATAAAAAATATATAATTGAAAAGGTAAATAAACGAAATTTAATGAGATATATAGTAAAAACAAAGCATAATTATATTACAAAAACAAATACTCTTGAAAAATTGCCTTATAAAAAAGTGAATTTAGAAAGTGTAACTTAAATAATATTAAAAAGTAAACAAATTGAAATATTTTAATGTGTATAAATGCAGAACGACGACCGTCTAACCAGACGTACATGTAAATACAAAAACTTGAACAGAAATACCTGCCAAATGTCCTTCACTGGTATTAACTAAAAGTCGTTAAATTTTCGTAAAATATCCAAATTTAAAGTTTTAAATCCACGTCTGCAAAATTCTTTCCTATTCAAGGTTTCGTCCAAACCAGTTCAATTTAAAAGGACAGCACATCATATAGAATATTCCGGAAGCATGCTACCATAAAGTGGTCATCCCCCCAAACCACAGTGTTTTCATTTAATATTCGAAAAATTCTTTAAACAATATTCGAAAAAAATAAAAAGGTAATTGTCATCGTAGAAAATATTAGCTACAAATTTTAAAATTTTTTTATAAAAATTAATCCCAATGCGGCAAATTTTATTGAAATGATATAAATGATGAATTATAATATTTATGTACATCTTTTTATGTAAATTAGAAAACCAATGTGCCAATCCTTCTGGTAAAAAAATTAAAAACAATTTCTTTGATCATACAAATCCAAGTTTAATTTGTTATCAAATACACTGCTCAAAAAAATTAAGGGAGCAAGCAAAAAAGTGAAGAGAACAGTACAAAACAGCAATGTATGGGCATAAAATGGATAATACATGTGTAGCAATGGACAATACATAAAAAAAGACGCACAAAATGGTAAGGAAGCTTTTATTTTTTGAAAAGATGAAAAGAACATGAAAAGGTGGTTTAGAGCAATAATTTGGTTTCATGTAAATCATAAAAAAAAGTATTGTTTAGAAATGATGCAAGATTTTTAATATGGCATATGGTCTCCTCGAACAGCTAAGACTGCTGCACACCGTTTTTCCATGGATGCGATGAGGTTATCGATAAGACTTTGGAGAGTACTGTTCCACTGCTCAAGAATTATAATCTTCAAGTCCCGGACAGTAAAAAGATGCCTTGGTCTCGTTGCAAAGCATCGTCTGAGTATGTTCCGAACATACACGATCGGACTTAGGTCAGGAGAGCATGCTGATTATTCCATACGCTGTATTGTTTTAGCTTCAAGCCTGTTTTCCACAAGACGAACTGTAAAAAGTCTGGCATTATCATGCATGGAAAAAAGAAATCACTAATTACTGCAACATAAAATAAGACATGAGGTCTCGGTATCTCGTCTGTATTATTCCGGGCCGTCAAAGTGCCAATCCGAATGATATGCAGGCCCGTACGTCCACCTATGCTGATTCCAGCCAAGAGCATCAACCCACCTCGTCTGTAATGTGATCTTTCACGAACGAATGTGGGATTATTTCCAGTGCATCTTTCTCTCAATGCCAAAAGACATCAGATGTCACATCCAGACTGATCGGGACTCATCTGTAAACAGAATTTCACTCCAACAACGTTGCCTCCAAACTCCATGTTCAGTTCCCCACCTTCTTTGGGCGGCACAGTGGCTTGAGGTCAACTGAATACAGTCCACTGGCTTATGTGCATAGAGGCCAGCCTGATGAAGCCTATTTAGGACTGTATGGCTAGATACCCTTCGTCCTTTGGCCAAGAACATCTGTTTTTGTAGCTGAGTAGCATTGCCCATACCGTCTCGACGGGCTGTTAACAGGATATATTGGAATTCAGTTTCTGTGTTAGCACATTTTCGACCTTCACTTGTCGATGACTACCCTTCCATGTGTCTTGTAATCGATTCCACAGCCTTTCGTGGACACTTCTTGTGACTCCAACAGCGTCCACTACACTTCGTTGTGTTTCCCCAAATTCAACTGTCCCGATAACATGCCAAGCCAAGGATTGCGGTAATCATGTTGTTGTGATATTTTCAAGCCGGCTTTTCTCAAAACACAACAATTGAATTTTGCAACTGAGGCAGTGAAACAGACGTTTCTGCAAAATCCCGATTTCTGCACTTATCCCCTTTTTCCAGTTTTTGACGTCATAAACTTTAATTTACGTGTGAAGTTTTCTTTATCTGTTTTCTACAGCACTTTAAATTATGGATGCTTTATTTTACGTTACTTATCGGTGCAAATATTTGCGTAATTTCGTTAAAATCATGTGCTCCCCTAATTGTTTTGAGCAGTGTATATTAAAAGAAATATGTAAAATACCTGAATTGTAATAGTCACCGTTTGCCCTATTCAACTTCAAACATTTTGAATATATGATGTCATATTCATTATTAAAGTCACAATTAAATATACCTAAACACACATCAATATACCAAAAGATTTTTTAGGTTTATTGTATTGAATTGTATATGTATATTAAAAAAAATAGCAGCAGTACTAGAATAATTTGTACCCATCCCAATTCCACAGATCAGTTTAATGTATTGTTATTAAAAGTTACATAATTAGTATAAAAACGAAAATCGCTTAAACCTAAAATTAATTCTCTATTAATATTTAATTCTTCACCATAATAAAATAACTCAAACATGTTCATTAAAATATTATAAAGACAATCAATAGGTCTATTGGTGAACAGATTTTCAAAGTCGACTACCTGTATTTTCTGTGGAGTAAAATGTAATTTCCCCAAAACTTTCGACCAAAAATAACTTGGTTTCTTAAATTTATATTTTAAAAAAAAAACATGTATCATTTTTAACAATTTTTTAAACCAATATTGAAATTTCTATTAACTCTCTTAGAAATGCTGCAAATAAATCTAAATTTAATTGGGTTCTTATGGAACTTAGGTGTTAAAAAATAAACGGCAAATACAGACTTAAAACTTCAAAATTGTAGGAAAACATATTTTTTCTTTTCTTCTTATATGCAAAATTGTTTTTAACAATAAGAACTTTTTCAATGTTAAATTTTGCATAAAAATCAGTATTACCTAATTCACTTTCTATTCATTCATTGTAAAATTGTCTACATAATATTGTATAATTATTCGCAGCTTTCTACACATGTACAATTATAAAAATATTATGTAAATGTTTCACAAAAAATACATCACCACTGTTGAAAATTCGATATTCATAAGCATCGAAATTTAAATAATTTTAAATAACTTTTCAAAAAATCTTTTAAATGCCGCAATAGTGGAGATTTCCATTCGAATAATGCTTCCAAAGGCATACTTTTTTTTTTTTTTTTTTTTGGCATCATCTTTAAAAGATTTAGGTGTTTTAATGTAACCAATTCCGCTATTAATTCTAAACATAGTACCAAAAATCATCAATTACTTGACATTTTTCTTTTTAATTATATCAATATTACCTGTAATTTTATGACCATGATAATTATAAATAAAATACTTATACTCTATATTATTGCAAGAAAATATTAAAGATGTAGTTAAATCTGGAAAAGCTGTTTATCTGTAATTAATCTAGTAAAAATATTATTACTTAATGATTTAGGATAATTATATGTAACTGAAATTATACAATCTTTTAGAAGAAAAAGGTTGTAAATATCTTTACATATTTTATTTAAATGCAAATTATCAATGGATTTCTGCTGAAATTCCATATAAAAATAAATTATACTTATATTAACATTACCTTTACTGAATAACTTAAAATTAATTAAATCATACAGCAGATCCTTAAACTGTAAATTTTTAAATTTGAAAGCAACGAAACATTTTTAAACATTCTTAAGTATATTAATTTTCAATTTAAAAACCCTCTATTTTAACATTTTTAAAATATAAGTTGTAATAAAATTAAATTTCATATCTTTAATCTAAATATTAGGAATAACAAAATTAATATTCTTAGAAAATTTACGAGAGGCCCTTTCTCCTCTTTTTATAACAATTTTCTCATTGAAATTATAAAATAAATTATTCACATTATACACTTTCATCAAATTTATATTATTAATCAATGTATTTAATCCCTAATAATATACTTTTTTAAAACTTAAACGTGAAATCATTTTTTCTATCTAATCTATTACTTTTTACTTCTAGATGCTCTAAAATTTGAATGTTAATATTACTAAAACTATGAATTCTGAAATGCAAAATCGCAAATGTGGGGCATTCCTTAATATCATTAAAAACATCTGAAATATTATGATTAATTTTTATATGTAATTCACTTTCTGTCTGTCCCACATAGTTTTGTTGTCAAGTTAAACAAACAATTACAAAAATTACATTATTAAATTTACAAAAAGAAGTATAACTATTGCATTGGGTGGGATTGTCGGCATGACGAACGACTCAAGTCTTTCATCTTTTTATTTTTACATTTTATGTATGGCATTTTCTCTAGATATATCTATCGTAACATTTGTATAAATACATTTTTTGTAAGCACAGCACTTAGACTTAATAAGCAAATCATAAAACAAACAAAAACATAACAAGATACACATCAACTTTCAAAAACGCAATGAAAATGTAAATCTGTTCATGTTTTTGTATTTTCTTGTAGGTCTGGGTGGGACCTCGACATTCTGTCTTCATACACGTTAAAATATTTTAATTTGTTTACTTTTTAATATTATTTAAGTTATATTTTTAAAATTCTCTTTTTAAAAGGCAATTTTCTAAGACTGCTGTATTTGTAATACTATAATTATGCTTTGATTATACTATATATTTGTTTAAGTTTGGTTCATTTACCTTTTCAGTTATATATTTTACAATTATAGCTTAACATTTAACTCATCTGACGCGATCACGCAGACACAGCTATAAACATTTCCACCCCTTAAAAGTGCGAATATTACTTGCCCGTACCAGTACCTTCTTCTAGCAGCTTACCAAGGCCATACACAAAGCGAGATATCTGTGAGTTGATTTTAAAAAGTATTATTTTTTACGCTGAGGTCTGTCAGACTGCATCTCATCAGTTGTGTAATTATTTCAACCTGTAGCAAAATACTCCTCATGAGTTGTACTTTATTTTTTTTTCTTCCTTTAGTGTTTCTGTGTGTTGTGATGATGTCGAAACCTCAAAAACGTTCTACTTTCCTCAGTCAGAAGGAATTAGAAGATATTATGATCAAGTGATCAGATCAGGAATATCCCGATATTGAAAGTTCTGACGATGCAGATTTTACTCACAAAAGAGATCGCGATACAAATTCTAAATTTTCCGATTGTCAAAATGCAAATATTTCTGATGGAGTTCAACATAATTATTATTACGGAAATAATAGTTTAGAGAAAAACATCTTCTAAGTGCCTTTCATGCCAAAAGCCAGCATATATTAAATGTACATGAAAAATATGTGTTGACTGCAGTTATAATGTATTTGTCTCTTGCATATTCGAAGGGTAAAATAAACACTACATTCGAATTTTTATACTTTGTTTCAGCGATAAGAGAAAATATTCTACACGATTAATTTTTTATATTTAATTAGCAAAATTAACAAATTACTATTTAATTTGAAACAAAAAGTATTTTTCCTGTAATGAAGTTAAATAATATGAATCAAATACCTTTCTCTTTAAATTTAATTCACATGCTTTTAAGAAAAGTGCAACGATCTTCTTAGGACAAAATTTACGTAAATTTAACCATTTCGTTTATTTTTTTTTATTAATGTTATTCGAGCGGTCCGTGAGACCGGATGACATTTTTTTCAAGATAATTTAGTTTTTCTGTTGCTTTGAATGCGGGGTAGACATGTTTTTAGAAAACTAGAAGTTTTTACCAGTGGGGGTGGAGTTAGGTCAGTCTGTTCACCCACTGAGGAAGCACAGACAATCCTTTGCCTGTGTAGTTTAAATTTGACAGTTTTGGGGCTTTCATGGTTAAATGTTATACATATTATTAATATATACCTTCTTTCCAAATTTAAACTGTATTTGCATATATTATTTATTGATGAAGTATATATATATATATATATATATATATATATATATTTACTTATTTATTTAACATATATTTGCTTTTTCATAATAGATCTTAATTACTTTGATCAAAATCATTAAGTAAAAATAATGTACTAAAAATTATTTCGGTATGGAATAGTTTTAAATAACCATAATATAGCTATAAGCATTACAAAACTTATATTAAAAGTTAGAGAGACTGTAAGTAACAGCATAAATAAATTTTAACATGATCTTTTACGTTTTTTTTTTTTTTTTTTTTTAATTCAATTTTCCCATCTTCCTTTATTTAAAGAATCCATATGTTCAGTATTGAATAAATGATGTTTTGTGATAAAAGCCAAAGTAATGGTGCTTCACATAAAAAGCAAAAAGCTGCTAATATAAATAAGGTTTCTATTACAGAAAAAAAAAAAAAAAAAAAAAAAAAAACGTATTTTTCTACATTTTGCATTAGTTTTAGATGAGATTGAATGCTATAAAATCACTTATTTGAACCCGTTTTCAAGGTATTACATTAAATAAAATCAAACTTATTTTACATCATTTAAACAAATATCCAGTCAAATTTTAAATAGATATATTCGTTTATATACGTAACACTGCCTTTCAAAATCACAGAATCTATACGGGGCAACCTCACAATCTTTTGACTTTTAAGTCCCTGAATAATACATTTTTATTTTAATACATATTCCTGTGTTGTTGTTTTTTTTTTATTTCATATACTGGAGAACATCCCATTCCATGATTGCATAACAATATTAACCAGATAAATAAGTTTCGGTCGATGTTGGGGATCCAAATACCAGGAAAACGCCTTTACCGTCCTGTGTCCCTGATGCGGGTTTTGAAGTTTTGAGCTATCTGTATAAAATTGTTTCAATAAACGTAATTCGATGTAATTTTTTTTTCCGAAACTGGGACAATTGTTTTATATAAATATGTAACAAAAAATTAACCTGCACACATTTTTACGGTTTATATTATTTTTAAACAAGTAGCATTTTTCTACTTTTTATACTATAAAAAATGGGTGTTCATAGGACGAATGATTTTTTTTTTTCCTTTCAATATCTTTCTTGCCCTGACACTCTTATCCTGCGCACTTGAATTCGACATAAACCCTTTTAAATTTACATTTGCTAAAAAAATATCTCATGTTTCACGAATATGAAATTTATTAATAAATCCTCATTAATGAATGTTAAGACATGGTTTTCTACTCTTTATCTTAACCTCACGTGTTTTAAGTAATCAATTATTATATAAATGTAATATTCATTTTAGCGTGTAATTGGTCGAAATTGTTTTAATCGAAATTAATAGCGAACGTTAAGATACGCAGAATGGTTTTAAGGTCGAAATATTTTAAAGAAACAAAACGTTGTTTGAACACATTGTAAAAATATATTTAAAAGCTAGATTAAATAAGAGCATGATTAAAAACGAATTTATTCTGAAGCTTTTAAGGGAAATTAATGCATTAGTACACGCTTTTAGAACATTTTTATTGATTTTTATTGATCTCTTAATTGAATTTAATTTTATATGCCTAGGCCGAAAAATCTTTATATTCAATTAGTATTAAATGATACTTTTCTCTACAAACAAAAATAATGATATTTCTTGTAAATAGAAAAATTCTTTTAATGGAATGCGACATTGAACTAAAGAAGATCGTCAAACATTTCTATATTGAGGATTGCCAGTAAATGCGTTTTTAAATGTTTGAGAGTCAAATATTTGAACGCATTTTAATTTTCCTCATTTCAAGAGAAGTAAAATTGTATTTTTAATGGGAACGCTATACACATACAGAAAAAACCTTTTCTTGGAATTTAAAAATAGCCTGAGGTATTTTTAATTACGAAATTATTCAGCTTGTCGAAATGGATTTCTTCTTGATAGTGGTGAATTTTTAGAAAAAAAAAAAAAAAAAGATATGGACTCTTGTGAAAGAAAATAAAGAATCGTTTGTCCACCTGATTTACCAATTCAGTTAAAATCTAACTATAAGTAACGTAATTTAAGAAATTTGCTGCAATTATTATTTGGAAATAGTGGCATTGATAATGTGATAATTGATTAGTAATGTAATTTTTAATTGGTTCGAGTAATATTAGTTGAGTTATTAATATATAATTCAGTTAGGCAAAATCAATCGGAAACCAAGTTGAATAAGCCAACCATTGTGGGAATCTGTCTCATAGACCGCAAGATGTGGATGCATCACTTGGTGTGGAAGGTGGGATTAAAAACTGTAAGATAATCGTAAACTAAGTTGAATGAATAGCGTTAAAATGAGACACATAGAACCCGAGAACATAATGCGCCATTATTGTTTGAAAATCGTAGTAACTGAAGTCAGTATTTAAGAAAACACAATTTAAAATTTTAATGAAATGGAATAAACCTTTATGGCCAAACTCAATCTGATCAATGGACTATTTCAAAAGAACACGCAAATAATCTTTGATTAAGTTGATAAAGGTCTTTTAAATAATGTTTTAAGCATTCGGAAAACTTTAATAATTAATATCCTGCCATATATCAAATTGGATACGGGGGGTCGGCTTATTTACTGTAAGGGATCTCTTCTAGTTCAATTTTTAAGGAATGCTTATTGTCCCCGTCAGGTTCTTTCTCGGAAATTTTAAACCATTCGCCGTCAGTTTTTTGCAAAAATTAAGAAAAGTTTCAGACCAATTACAAAATAATAACAACAATAATAATAATAGTAGTAATAATAATAATAATAATAATAATAATAATAATAATAATAATAATAAAATAATAAACTTCCAGATGTAAAAAAAAAAAATCTACATTTGCTCTGAAATATCCAAATCGATATCTTGATTAGTTTTCTTAATTTTTGCCAAAAAGTGAAAATTGTTATTATTTTCATTTTTACTCGGAACTCCAGTCCAAGAGAAAAGCCATTCTTTTACTGTTTTGGGAAAGAAATGTTTTTTTTTTTTTTTTTCATGAGTCTTTTAATAAGTTTTTAATAAATATCTGCATTAATTACGGTCTGATTTACACTAAATAAATGTTATTGCTAAGAGAACAAAACTTATTGTATTGGGCTAAAAGATATAAACCGGATTGTTTATATTAACGTAGAAAAATTGCCTCGAAACTTGAAAAATCTCTAAAAATTGCACACAAGAATTACAAAAATATCTAAACAACAACAAAAAAAATAAATAAATAAAAAAAATAAAATAAAATAAAATCGAACTTAGATGAGCAAAGTTACATGCATAGAGGTATCGTCTTACCATTATTGTAGATCTAAGAGAAAGGTCTCTACAGAACAATGTCGACAGTCACACGTACTCACATATGCACTCACCCATGCACAAACTTAATTCCTTATTGTTAAAAGATTATGATAGGCAACAAGTATCACTTTATTAACCCGTAACTGGAGACGGGAGCCAGAATGACTCCTCGTTGTTCTTTGGCTCTGATTATCATGTGTTTTTTGACCTTGAATGAAATCATTCCTCAGTACCAGCAAGTTCTTTTATCATTACATGATTTCCAGAATATATTGCGTTTCTAAAAAAAATCCCAATGCTGTTTACGAAAGACAAAAAAGGAAAATAACATTATCTCTGAACACAAATCTCTGAACACGTAAGAAAATTCATGTCTCTAGTTCCGAAATTAAAACCAGATTGC
This sequence comes from Maratus speciosus, assembly GCA_963932465.1. Taxonomy (NCBI): domain Eukaryota; kingdom Metazoa; phylum Arthropoda; class Arachnida; order Araneae; family Salticidae; genus Maratus; species Maratus speciosus. Next base: position 275,394,178 of record OZ010795.1, on the reverse strand, counting down.
GCCAAGTATTTTTATAAATTGCCAAGATCCATTAACAAACAAGTACGCTTCTTTTGCTTAAACATATTTTCTACATAAGTGGGGCCTTCAAATGAATCATGGATTTTTAAAAAGGCCGACTGAATCACTTGCCTAGCTTCTTAAACATATAGTGTGTAATACATATTAAATAAAATCAGAAGAATAGCATTAAACAATAAAATTTTAATATCTGACACAAGCCAGGAATTCAGAAACGAATATATCTATACATGGTGTCCACTCTAAACGGTGTCCAATGGCTAATTCCTAAACTTTTAGTCATAAACATATAGTTCCAATTTTAAAAAATGCTTTAAATGAGGTAAAGAATGAGGCAATTTTGGTCAATAAAAGCATTTCATAAAAAAAAATAAGAAATTTAAATTTTTATACGGTCCCCGGGTCCCATAAGTTATATTCAATAATAATTTCCTATTATACTGCCAAGTAAGGCAAAAAAAAAAAGTTCCATTATTCTGCGATTAAAAGTGACCGAGTAATAGCTGTTTAATGTCGGAGCATATTTTTTGCTGCGAAATAGGCGCCATTCACAAATTTACTAGAAATATAAATAATCGTCAGATATATTAAGCATACATATATTCGAGACTTTGATTATATTTGATTTATTGTAAAATCATTCTGAAGTATTAATGCAAAATATACCGGTTATACTAAACACATAAGAGGGAGAAATACAGAATTTTCCTTAAATAAAATGGTGAAAAGCAACAACTTTAATTCTTTACAAAATTATGTATAATTTAAATGCTATAAGATTACACGTGACTGCAAAGTTTGAGTTGTGTTATGTTTTTTAGCTTTTGATAATTGACTCTTGTGTATTTTGTAGCGCTGAATCCGAAAAGGACTTTCGTTTTTAACCAACACATCCGGATTTTTCTCAAATCGTAAATTTCAAAGACGCCCCCCCCCCCCCCACACACACTATCTCATTGAATCCCTGAGCTGTTTAGTTGTAAGAATCCCAGTATAAGGCAAAAAATCGATAAATTATTGAATTAAATAAAATTAATTTGAATAAAAGACGTTTTACACATATTTTATAGCATTAGATTTTCTCCATTTTTAAACTTTGAAATTTACGATTTCCGAAAATGGCTAACGTGATGGCTAAAAATGGAGGTCATTTTCGGATTCAGCGCTATTGTACATGTAAATCAATTATCAAAAGTTATAAAACACAGCCATTACCTATATCTTATGGCATCAATTTTTTACTATTTTTTAACTTTGAAATTTACGGTTTGCGAAAAATCCTGACATGATGGTTAAAAAGGAAGTTAATTTTCGGATTCAGTGAAAAAAAAAAATTAATTAAACGTTAAAAGAACAACCATCGCAGGGTTGTGTTATCTAATCTTAATTTTTTTCTTAAACTTGTTGGCGGCAATCTATCCGAAATTTTTTGTGTTATCCTGTAAAATAAGTATAAATGGTAAGCAATGAAAATCATAATACTTCATTGTCATCAAACTTACGTCAGTATGTAAAATTTAACCTCAATCGGATATATTTTAAAGTGAGTTAAAGTTGGAGCACAAATTTTGAACTAGAAAGGTGAAAGGTATACATACGATTGTTTCAAGTTAAATAAAAGCTTTTAAAATAATATATTTTTTTGTAAAAAACAAGAAAAAAAAACAGTCTGAAATCCTCACGAAATGAAACATATGTTAAAATACAATTATTTTAACTAATCTAAAACTTAATTAATAAAAGTTAACTCCATCATAATACTTGTACAAGTTCTTTCAAAGCGGAGATGCACCTGAAATAATTCCTCCGAATACTTTAAACACTTTGAATTCGACCCCTCGAAGCACGATAAAATTCATTTGCATTCAGGTGCTGAGAGTGGCATGAGTCGTGAACTTCAAAGTTTCATAACTCAGTCAATTTTAATCTTGCATGAACGGGACTTTTTTTGTCTTTCTTTTTAATGTAACAGAGATTTTTTACTAAATATCACTTATAGCACTTATAGGGGACCGTGTAAAAAATTAAATTTCGTAACTTTTTAATAAATATTTTTCTTGACCCAAATCGATTTCAAAAGACTTCTTTACCTTATTTAAAACATTTTTGTAACTGGAACTACGTGTCTGTGACTAACGCTTTAGGAATTATTCACTGAAAACCGTGAGCCACTGAGAGCGGACACCCTGTATATAAATTCGTGAATTTTAACTGAAGGGCCAATGGTTTAGTTCATTTCGTGTGCATTTAATTTGAGTGCAAAATTTCAAACGATATTTAGCCATTTTCTCAAATCCTGCATTTTGAAACAACCGTTTTGAATAAATTGGCTTGAAAAATAATACTTTAGGTTTTAATATAACATTTTCAATGCTGTTTTAATATGTTTTTCAAACGAAATAAATTTGACAATAAAGAAATAAAACGGTTACTGGTTCATTATTTCATCAACAAGAAGTCTTATTGAATTGTTTATTACCCACAAGAACAAACACTAAACATTTTATTTGGAAATAATAAAAGTGAAATAAAATTTTTTTGACATTTTATGTTTATTTGAATAATTAGATGGAAGTAAATTCAAATGATATCAAATGTTTCATTAACTATTTATTTCTATTCTTTCAATCTTCCTAATTATTAAAGACAATTTCTCCTATGTTTCAAAGGAAAAGAATCAATTAATATTAGCATAATATTTTTATTTTTATTTGAATAATTAAAATGAAGTAAACAGTGAAAAAACACTTTTCATAAAATAACACTCTGTAGTCACAATGTTTTTACTTTTTCATTTGATAATTTATTCTAAATAAATAACGTACAATCTGTTTCAGTTTAAAACTCATGCAAATTTCACGATGCTTAAAATGATAATAAAAGTATATAAAAATTTAAACTTTCTTATATTTATTTTAATAAATGAATGAATCTAAATGAAATAAAATAATTGTTTTGAAAAATAACACCGAAAATTATATTTATACTTAAAGTTACATTTAGAACTATTTCTATTAAAATGTAATTAATAATTTTTAATCGTGCTGAATTTAAGGAACAGCCAATTACCCGGAGGTTTGAAATGTGAAACGTATCTGTTAACATAAAGTACTTTTTGTTTAAATAATTGAAAGAAAGTTAACAGAAATAACAAAAATGTTTTGTAAAATAAAACTGAAAATTTCAAAGAGTTTCCTATTTTAAAACAACATTTCTTACACTGTAAGAAAAAAAAGCTTTGACGTTACTAAGAATTTTCTGAGAAACTTGGATGACTAGAAATTTAATGTGACTGCAACAAAAAAATCGTGGTTATAGAGGGTTTCTCCAGGCTACAGACAAAAGTTTTGTAAGCATGCAGATTTTTGTAGCTTTACAAATTTTTGCAGATTTATATCTTTTTTCTACAATGTACAGGTAAAATTTTAGTAAGCATGAAAATGTCTATAGCTTTACATCTGTCAAATTACATCTTTTTTTTTTCGTAGCGTACACTAGAATAAATAATTTGCAGTCTCATTGTTTTTAGAAAAAACGCAATGTAATAAATATTCACAAAAAGTTGATAATTTTTAAAACAGAATATAAGTATTATCTGAGAAAAATTAATTATCAATAACAAATGACCTAAGCATGAAGATTTACAGGACATAAAAAGAGAATTCTGCCAATTAAACCGTGTCACAAATATTTCTATGAAGCAAATAAATAAACTAAATACGTGACAATTGTTTACCGAGGTAATTATTCATCGTAATAATCATCGTAATATTCATCGTAATTATTCATCGCCGATTTCATGTCTTATGTGTGTTTATAGTTATATGAATTATTTATTTCTGAAGAAATGTGAATCGTTGATGGAAAAGTAAATGTGTTTAAATAAGAAATAATATCTTCATGTGCTTAGTGATATTTATACAGGGTGCAATATGTTATCTATCGCCGACCAATAATTTCTTATCCGTTGGACGTAGACATATAGTTCCAATTGGAAAAACGTTTCAAATGAGATAAATATTCATGCTGTGAAATTATTTAAAGTAAAAAATCAATTTTATAAAAAAATACGAAAACTAACTTTTTATACGATCCCCTAGTCCCTATAGTTATATTTAGTAAACATTTACACATATCATAACAGATATAACACAAAAAGTTTGACATCTGTACTACAAAAATTGACACAGTTATTAAATTTCAAAGTTTGAGATTTTTGCACATGATTTTGTCTTTCATTGAGGGATCAGTTAAAAGATGAATTAAAGTAATTCTGGATAAAAATGAACGTACAATGCTCTTTTTATGGCGAAACCACCTTTAGCTGATATCCTCGGTGCGTTTGAATGTTGTTCGACTCATAAAAGTTAGCTCAGATTTTTAGATGAAATAACCCTATTTAGTGATTCACCAACGCCATTAAAAGCACATTAACATTGCACACTGATTTTGATCTCGAAATACTTTAATTCATTTTTTAACTGATCCTTCAATGAAAGACAAAATCATGTGTAAAAATCTCAAACTTTGAAATTTAATAACTGTTTGAATTTTTGTAGTACAGATGTCAAACTTTTTGTGTTATATATGTTATGATATGTGTAAACTTTTACTAAATATAACTATATACTATTTGAAAACACTGTTTATAATTGTTTATAGTACTGTACTCAATTTTTATCAGTATTTAATTTTTATTTCCGTCGATCATCAATCAATCATCTACTTTTAAATATATCACCTAACATTCCCAAAATAATAAAATAATGTAACTACATTTCCAAGTCAAAAAAATTAGAATAATTCATTTCATTTGTATTTGAAATTGCATTTAGCTTCATTTCAGTGTAGTACAATTGAAAAAGAACAACGGTGGATGATTTAATAAATTTGCATGTTATTAAAGAAAAGTAAACCTGTAAAAGATTACATTTTGAGTGAATATTGTATTTGTGTAAAATTGTTTTCATTATTCAAAATATTAGAATAAAAAAGTAGGTGGAACAAAAAATTTGAATACTTGAGAATTTACCGGATTGGTTCAGAAGGGTGCATAAATGAAGCATAAAATTAGAATATGCGTGTTTTCTTAAGTTATAGAAACGCTTTTCATCGTCATTGTGTTCATTTCATGTGAAACTTGATTCGCTCGTCCGGCATAACGGAGTTTACAACGCGTAATACTATTAATTTGCATAAAGAAGGTCGTAATCAGCAATATATCGCCAGTTACTTAAATTGTTCTCAACCAAGTGTTAGTAGAGCAATAAAGCAGTATTTCAACGACAGGCATTTTGAAACCAAGCATCAGAATAGCAGCCGAAACACAAAAACTACTTAGAGAGATGATAGAAAACTAAAGAGTATTGTTTAAACAATCGCGTCAGAAGTGCAAGATATTTGCATAGAAGGTCGAAAGAACACTGTGTTGATGTGAGTAAATCTGCAACACCAGGACGTCTACATAATCTTCGATTTCTGTGTCGTCTACCAAAGATCCTCATGACTGTACACTCTCACAAAAATATTCTTCTAAATACGGAAAATTTCTGCCAACACAGTTGCCTGTTTACTCCTGTGAATTTCAGAATAATATCCGTCATCCGTGTTTAAAACGAATTTTTCCACGACTCTTCCCGAATTCACCGTAAAGAAAATTTCCGTTTTCTTGCGAAATTTCCGTAAAAAAATGCGATAGTGTTTTTAAAATTTTTCAAAACATTTTATGTTTTTGTGTACTGAAATTTTTGGATCAAGAGTTATGAAATAAAAGCCGAAAATTACCATACAATAATAATCAAACTATCATTTATTCTGTTATTTATTTTATTTGTATGATTATCACCGGTTTTTATTTAATTATATCATTGAGATCTCATTCTAAAAATTTCAAAATTTTAAATTAAAAAAAAAATCCATACATTTTTTTCAAATAAATTAAAAAACAATAACATTTTTTTTAATTTAAATTATTTTTTTAACCAAGCATTGTCTATTTGCATATCAAATTAAAACGAATGAAGTTATGTTTAATATGATGGGTCAAACAGTTCTCAACGCCTAATAGAACTTCAAAAATTTAAAATTTTAAACACACATGCAAGTCAAAAACTAAGTAACTTTTCGGAAATAATAATAATAATAATAATAATAATAATAATAATAATAATATAAAAGTCTGATCAGATAAAAAAAATAAAAAAAAAATATCCTCTCATTTATATCATGAGGTAGAATAATTTATGTAAGAAGCAAACTTTTCAACGGAGAGTGGTTTTGGGATCTGGGGGTCATGATCGTCGAAAATATAGCAAAATTTCGCGATGTATTTTCCTTCGGATGGCTGAAATAGGTAGCTTTTTACTTTTTGTAATGAATGCTACCTAAATGCGTGCACAATTTTTACCACCACTGTAGATATACTAAATATGCAGAGTTATTTTAAAAATTTACCAATATTATTTAAAGAAAAATGTGCATCAGTTTTTCCGATTTTCTTGTATTATGTTCCAATTAACAATCAATCAAAGCCATCTTCATACTTAACTACCAAACTTCCTATAACAATAAATATTGATTTAAACTCTGTACAACGATCGTAGGAAACTGATTAAAGATCAACATATAACTGTAAATGAGTTTCATTGTCATGGAAATTTGTTTCTTAAGCGTAAATAAAAATTAATTATAATTCTGCAACCTAGCTAATTAAAGAATGGAATTTATTAAACAGCTAATGCTCACACATAAATATTCTTTTTAATTGGTATTTGCTGAATACACGATAAGAAGCATTTTATTATTAAATATTTTTAATTACAAATTAGTAGAATACATGTTCACATCAAGCAGACAACTGTTACCTATAAAAATAGTCGAATAACTAGATAGTTTGCTGCAGATTTTTACAGTAAATGTGAGAGCTTAGAAATATGTTCAAGCACAGTGTACACCGTTACATATATACCGTTGAAAGATGCACAGTTTGCTGCAAATAATTATCAATGCAATTACAAAGTCTTTTCTTTTTTTTCGTTTTAATAAACACCAACTGTTCATTTTAATAAAAATCTACTTTAGACCAGTGGTAGGGGTGAAAAAAAAGACAGAATTCGGAATTAATTAGAAAAAAGCTGGGAATTGTTTTAATCCATTTAGTTTCGGTCTAGTATGAATATGCTAAGTTTTCCCCCTCGTAGTAGGTGAGTGTTAGAAAATATATACAGGTTTATAGTTAAAAAACGGTTTTTTTAAACAGCATAACAATATCACAAAGCAGCTAACTCTGTCAAAAACAATGTCAATACAAATGTTATAGAGCTTAACATTCTGAGCAAAATGAGTACCTGCACTTAATATTTTTCTTGAACATTAAGGTCACAATTCTACTTTAAAAATTTAGAACCGTGGTCAGTGGGTTGAACTCAGAATTAATTAGGAGAAAACTGGAAAATGTTTTAATCCCTTCAGTTTAGGTCTAAAATGAACATACTATGTTTTCTTCTTCGAACTTGGGTGAATGATAGAAAATATGTACATATTTATTTTTGAAAAACACGTTTTTTTAAATTATCTTAACAATATCTCAAAACGCTAACTCTATAAAAAATATTGTCAATACAAATGTTGTAGAGCTTAAAATTCTCAATAAAATGAGTACCATCATTAATATTTTTGTTCAATATATTTTCTAACGCTGACCTAGTACGAGGGGGAAAGACATAGCATATTCATTCTAGGCTTAAACAGAAGGAATTAAAACAATTTCCAGCTTTCCCCTAATTAATTCTGAATTCAACCCCCTAACAACTGGGCTACTTGTATTAATCAAATGTTTAATTGAATATGAAGCATTAAAAAAAAATGATTAATATTTTAAAAAGAGAATAGCACATCACTTTTTCGACTATCTTTCGTTATACTTCAATCTATCATGGAGCTGTCGTAACTTTTTCAATCAACATGCTTTCTGATAATAATTAATAAAGATTTTACTTGAAGAGCTAAGTGGAAGAACACGTTAAGTAACAAAAATTACATTTGAAGAAATTTGATGTGAAAGTTTTTGTTGTCAATTTTAATGATTTATATTCTTTTGATACCATGTGTTTAAAATATTAACAGGTGTGGTACTAAACTCTATCAAAAAACTTATTCATATTTAATTTTTAAATATAAAAAAATATCAATATTATTTGCATTATTAAATATCAAAATATGAAATATTAATGAATAATGTCTTAAATATTCAAGGCTAAATAGAACTTTGGCATTTTAGCTTTACCATGTGATAGAATACCTGATAACACCTTCCTCCAAAGATAAAATATTTTTTAAGAAAATGTAGCATAACGTGTTCTTCCACTCAGCTCTTCAATTATAAATTCAAATCATCCAAAGCAATATAAAGATCATATTGTAACTTCTAAGAGCAATCTTTGATAGCTTAAATTGTCTCGCCAGCACAAACAAAAATCTATTTTATTCTGTAACCTAGAAGCTGTAGGAATGGAATTTATTTAATAATGAAACCTGAAACTGAACTGTTCAGTATAAAGGATGTTTCTTAAGCTCTTCAGAAGAATGTATTTATTTATGAAGGCCTATTATTAGCAGTAAGACATACTAAGTATTTTTTTTCAAATATATAATTTTAATGTAAATACATTTACATTTCTTAAAATATTAAATGTATACAAATTCCATCGTATTACTTTAAAACTTAATAAGCTTTTATGGAATACAAATATGCATAAAATTTAAATAAATATATTTTTATTCTGATTCAAACAAGCTTTTCAAAGGAAATATTTAATGTTCTATGCACATTTATTACATTTGAAGAAGGCTAATATCTGAAGTATAACAAAAAAAGAAATATTAGTATTATAGTAAAGTGAGGACAGATGCCGCAGTTTTTCTTTTCTTCTTGTAAAATGTACAAGAAAGCAAAAAACAGCAAACTAAGTACCAGAAATCATCGATCAAACCCTTTAGAATCTAATTTCTATGTTAAACAAGTTAAAGCCCTCTTAATAAAGCTGGCATAATTATTTTCCCAAACGTCAATTTTTAAGTGCTGGGTAAGATGCCGTAGGGGGTGTGGTACAGATGCCGCATGGAGAAAAAAGCTATGCTGTTTATTTTTTCAAACTACTTAAAATGAAAATAAATAACAGTAAACTTACATAAATTATATATATCACTAAATTGTGAAAAGTTTAACGAAATTTCAAAAGTGTAAGCTCGAAAAATAAAACTTAAGACAAACAAGTTGGAAATTGCTCGTCAAACGTGGCAAATGAGGTGCGTTCGTACTATAACTAGTTTTATAATTATTTTTTGCACCCCATATTGTACTGAATGTATAATTTTTTGCACTTCATAAAGTGCATAGTCTGATACATCATTAAAATGCACTTCCAATAATTTTTTCCCATTCCCGTAATGTAACGGAACACTTTTGACTGTCCCTGTAATTAAACTATACATCCGATTTTCCTAAAATTTGAAATGGCTCGACAAAATTTTGCAACAATTATATCTTTAAAATTTCAGATCATTCGGACGGCTCTAATATCATTAAAATGCACTTGCAATAATTTTTCCCATTGGCCGTAATGTAAAGAAAAACTTTTGACTGTCCCTGTAATTAAACTATACATCCGATTTTCCTAAAATTTGAAATGGCTCGACAAAATTTTGCAACAATTATATCTTTAAAATTTCAGATCATTCGGAAGGCTCTAACATCATTAAAATGCACTTGCAATAATTTTTCCCATTGGCCGTAATGTAAAGAAAAACTTTTGACTGTCCCTGTAATTAAACTATACATCCGATTTTCCTAAAATTTAAAATGGCTCGACAAAATTTTGCAACAATTATATCTTTAAAATTTCAGATCATTCGGACGGCTCTAATATCATTAAAATGCACTTGCAATAATTTTTCCCATTGGCCGTAATGTAAAGAAAAACTTTTGACTGTCCCTGTAATTAAACTATACATCCGATTTTCCTAAAATTTGAAATGGCTCGACAAAATTTTGCATCAATTATATCTTTAAAATTTCAGATCATTCGGAAGGCTCTAATATTATTAAAATGCACTTGCAATAATTTTTCCCATTGGCCGTAATGTAAAGAAAAACTTTTGACTGTCCCTGTAATTAAACTATACATCCGATTTTCATAAAATTTGAAATGGCTCGACAAAATTTTGCAACAATCATATATTTGAAATTTCAGACCATTCGGTTGGGTAGTTTTTGCTCTGTTACATGCGGACAGACGGACGGACGGACAGACGGACAGACGGACGGACAGACGGACAGACGGACGGACAGACGGACGGACAGACGGACGGACTGAACGACGACTATAGGTGCTACGTATTTATATAATTACGAACGCACCTAAAAATGAAAATGAAACGAAAAACATTTGAATTTACGTGAATGGATAGCATAATTACTGGAAACAATAGACAGCATAATTACAAAAAAGATATAAATCACTGGTTTTCATCCAGGCGAACATTGCAGTTTGCTCTTAATGTAAGCGTTAGTTATATTCTATTTAGGCCTTAGTCTATTTTTTTGGCCTTTCCTCTCATTCTTTAATTTTGCATTTCCATTCGCCCACAATCACATCACACTTCGCGTTGCAAAAGTAAAGTGAGCCTTTGTCATGCAGCTATCGATTGAATTTGATGCACTGAACCCTGCTCGCTTTAGACTTTGTTTCTTGATAGGATTCCAGACACAATCAGTATATTCTGAGTCATCAAATTCCAATCCAATCCATTCTGCCAAGGTGTGTTCAAGTTGATTTTCCTTTCCGTTATTTAAACATTTTACTTCCACTAAGCTGTCGTTCTTTGACGCTTTCTAGTTTCTTTTGCTTTTTATTTCATTCTTGTGTTTTATTGTTTATAAACTCTCTGCTTGTAATATTTGCATCCTTTTGATTTCTCTTACTTGGCTGTATGAGCTTTTTGACCATTGGGATAAGAGATATTTTGTTTAACAGTTTAAATGGTGAGACTTGTAAAGGGCCTATGTTTTCCTTATTCACACATGGAGAACCAGCATTGTTGCTGAGAATATTTTGATAAGTAGCAGAATGCGGTAATATACCTTGATTTAATTGTTAGTTATACTTAAATCGCAGTGATGAATTTATTGAACCGAAAAACAAAAATATATTTTGCGGCATCTGTCCCTCAACCTCTGTGCGGCATCTGCCCCATAGTGGAGGGTAAGATGCCGCGCCGCCATTTTGTGCCATGTGAGCGACGCGTGAGAAAGACAAGCGCATGTCTGTATTCTACGATGATCTATTCTACAGTTGCAATTGGTTTTGGGAGGAAATCTCTGCTTATTTGGCTTAGAATATGCAATAAAATTTTATTAGAATAATTTTAGCAACATTCCACGCAGATTTGAAGCATAAAAGCAGGCAAAAATATTTGACTACTAATTGTTAAGCAGTGGAAACGCATACAACACAGCAAACAGCACTTAGGCACACAACGAAATTCTTAATTTGGCCTAGGGAGCGCTAGTGTCGCCAATACAATGTCTGCGGCATCTGTCCGACCGCGGCGTCTGTCCTCACTTTACTATATTTATTAATTTCTTTAAAAAAGGAAACATATTTTATTGACACTATCACACAGATGCACATATGTATGGCAGGCTTTTCTTTATATATTTTTTTCGTTATTTTTCGTTAAAATAAATTCTTCATTACAGCTTATATTCATAAATTTTCAAAATAATTATTAATTAAGTCCATTTTTATCTTCGTCATTTTATTATATCAAAAGTAATGTTCAATAGGATTACATACATATAACCTTTTTTAAAATGAGTTTGCTAGGGATTAAAACGACTGTTTGTATCTTCGCTTCGTAAATAATATACATATTTAACTGAATACTTGCATTTTGTACATAAAATGAAAAAAAAAAATCCGATAATTTTTCTAAGAAGTATCAATCACTTAAATAACTTAAAAGGAAAAAAAAATGCTTTTTACTCTACAGTTAAAAAAAAAAAAAAATCAACAGTTATGATTAATCTTTCCGGAAGTTTTGATATTTTTATCTTAATTTATTTTCGATATCAAAAAAAAACTTTTTATTTTATAAAATTCTCGGAGTAACTTTTAAGACATATGATTTTCCAGCTATCAACAATTACAAGAAATGTTTTCTCACTCATTTCGTTAATGAGTTTTTAATAACTGCTTAGTCTCTGGTGTATATGAAATTTTTTGATTTAAAATATATCTTGTAAATAAACTTTTAATCAAATATCAAGCTGTCTACCGTTTTAATATTATTTCCTTATGTTAGCATTTAAGAAATTTTACATCAGAGTTATTATTATTTTTTTGTATAAAACATATTTATTTATTATTAATTTATATAGTTATGTATATAATAATATGTTTGATCTAAAATAAATGTGACTTTTATATTTTTAACAATGTCGTGACTATGACTATTGTGTCTTCTTTTGATGTTGTAATTATTTCTTTAACTAACGTTTTTATTTTATGTCTGTTGTTTTCATTATTTCTCAATAGTATATAACCAAAAATATAATATTTTTCATAAGTTTTTATATTAAATTTTCTGTTTTAAATCGCATAAATTTTAATTGATATTAGATTTTTGGGGGTATCGAGTGTTAAATCTTTAATTGGTTTTTCCTTTTTTTTTCTAAATTTCTGAAAAACCTTTATTATTTTCATTTAACTGCATGTCTGTTCATTCGTGTGCTAAATTTTGCAAAAAAAAAAAAAAAAAAAAAAAAAAAAATCTTCATGATTTTGTTAAAGAAGGAGACATAACCAAATTAGAGCACATGTTTGCTTCCTTTTAGAAGTAAAATTTTTGATAGCTTTATCGTTTTTTACGGGATTTCACAAAAATTAGACTGTGCTACTGAAGAGCTTCTATTACATATTCACAATGTGTTACAGTTGAAATATGATCTTAAAAAAATATGACATAGTTAATTGCATGTGCAAAATATTACTATGAGTGTTTAAAAGTCTATAACAGTCTAAGTTTAAATTTGATTAACTCTTTATCCAGCTAAACTTGTACAACGGTCCGGTAACAAAGAAAAAATGCAGAGGCGCGTATAGCATAAATATTGGAATATATATATGGAAGCAATATAAAATTCGGCGGTAAATGAGCAATATGTAAGTATATTATATTTAGAATAGGGAAAGTAAGTTATATCTGTAGAGTATGGCTCAGTTGATGAAATAGTGATGGAACAGATAAGTATACACTGTGCGTATTGAGATGGAACGATGTTTAGAAAAACAGAAATATTCACCTCGAAGTAAGCGCGTGCGCTCTGTGATACAGGTTTTGAAGGCACATAACTTCTTAAAGGAAATTCACTTTTATACTGAAAAAGTGTATGGTAATGGATCATGATTATTTCAGTGCTAAAACTGGACAAGGACAGAGGTGAGCTGCCATTTTCTAAAACATTTTCTTTTTTTACACTTGTATGATTTTGTTTCCTTTCGCAAGTGAAAGGTTTTTCGTTGCCAAAAATGCCTTTATTTATTATTTTAAAAGTAAAATAATGGGATTTTTTATATTAATTATTAAAAATTACGTTTCTGGTTATTTTTTAATAATGCAAAATCAGAGTTATTATTTAATTAAAGTTTTTATTATTTTGGAAGTGATTTTTAATTCCATTACATGTAAGAATAGATATTAGATATTTCGTTATAATAGTTTTCATTATTTTATCACCACTAGTTCTTGAATTAGTTTTACAGTTTTATTAAACAAAAAACAACTCCAATAAAACAAAATACATTTGCATGCTTAAAATTCAACGAATTTTTATTTGTTATGTTACTTATTTACGAAATTAATTTAAGTTGCTTATGAAACCGTAGAGTGCAAGAGAGGAAAAAAACAAGCATGAAACAGGAATTATGCATTTTCGGAATTTAGTGTTGTCTCCGATGAGGAAAGTTTAAAAAAAAAAAAAAAAAAAAAAAAAAAAAAAGATAATTTTTAGGAATGAAGTGTTTCATTGATTAATAATAAACATACAAAATTAGTTAAAATAAAAATTGCATGTTATATTGGTTAGTCTAACTCTCAAACAAATATTATTTTAACTTTTAAGGTCACGGGTTTTCTATAAGGACACTTTTTTTTTTTGTAAAATTTTGCGTTTTATCAGTGTGTGAATTAAATTGCGTTATTTTCGAAATCAAAAGCATTCTAATCTGGGAAGAATTTCAAAGACGCTGGAATGAAAATGATGGCCTCCTCCAAAACTTGTTTCAGTTTCGTTGATAAAATGGCGTCGTTTACATCCGCCGTTAAAGAACACATTTACGATATAGTCTTAAACAACATCTATTGAAAAATATCCATATGAAATCACCATCGCGGAATAATACACAAACCCAGAAAACTACACAAATACACAAACCATTCTACATAATGTTATGACAAATCAAGATGTTTTCTTAAATAGCAAAATCATTTCCGAGCCGTAACAGCAAAAATGGTGCTCTGTATACACTAACAACAACAACAACAACAAAGATGAATAAATTACATGTTTGAATATTTGGCTCAAAAAAAGAATTCATAGGACACGATGCTATTGTTCAAATGAATAAAAAGTCAAAACATAAAAAGAACACTTCCCAAATAATCAAATATTTTTTTTTCCATTAAAAATTATTCTAACAGTACCATTCACCTTCCTAAACATACTAAAAGTGGTCAGTTGTCTGAAGTCGAGGAAATTCTTGAGTAACCCCGTAATAATGTTGACAAGCAGTACAACTCAGAACATTACTTCATCAATTTCATCCAAGCATCTAATGAAATTTTAAAGAAAAGGAACGAGGACTTAACAGCTAAGGATTTTAATCTTGCAATTTTAAATCCTAATGAAACAACTGTATTGACTAATTTATTACTTTACTTTTATAAGACCTTTTAAAAATCGTTAGATTGACATACTGATAAAATTGTATCTGATTTGAAGTTTATGAATGATTACACTATAAAGACACTTCCATTTCCACTTCCTCAATCATTACAAAAAGATGCTTCGGAACAGATAAATCAATTATTAGATGCCAAAATTATTGAACTTCATTGCTCAGAATGGGCTTGCCCCCAAGCTTCTTGTCAGAAAAAAACCAGATATTATTAACAAGGAAAATTTCATACTTAAAATTCAGGCACTAAATCTCAGAATGGTGAACATTGTCATTTAAGCTCATCTTACCCACTCCCAAAATTTCAATCTGTTATTTCAAATCTTTCGCAATGCAGGTAATTCACTTCTCTTGACTTTCACGAAGCTTATCATAAAATTGATTTGCTAGAAAAAGTTATTGTTTACCACTATATTTGTCACTTTCAGATATAAAATACCTGTTTTCGGATTCAAACACTCTGCCTCCATTTTTGAAGCCTTAACGGGCTCCTTGCTTTTTGAATTACAATTAGAAGGTGTATACACATATCAGGATGATTTCATTTTAGATGCGAATTCTTTTGATGTGATTTGAAGTATATTAAACAAAATTCTAACTGCCTTAACTAAATATAACTTAACACTGCCTCCTAAAAAATGCATATTTCACAAAACTAGTACTGACTATTTGAGATTTTAATTAGAAAATCATTGTGTATCACCGATTCTGTCAAAAATTATAAAAAATAACATCCTTTCCTACTCTTACAACCGAACGTCAATTAAAGAAACTTCATTAAATTAAAAAAGAAGTCATTAAATTCTAAGTCTCTAATTCCATCCTTTTCAGAGTTAGTACAACCATTTATATACCTAACAACTCCAAAATCTAAATTTAAATGGACTAATAAACATCGGGAAATTATGGGCACAATACTGAACATTTTCTTTAATTCTTCCGTGGTTAGGTTGCCAGATTGGAACAAAAAGTTTACATAAATACGGATGCGTCAAATGTTGCCATTTGTGGCGTTAAATTCCAAGAACATAATCAGCAACTATTGCCAGTTGCTTAATTTTCAAAATATCATATATGCACATATGTTTCGTTTTACGATTATCTTATGAAGCTGAACGTTATTTTTTAGGGACGGGAGTTTAATTGTTGCCAAAAAGAAATAACATATCAGGGCTAATAAAAGTATAAAGAAGAAATTGTTTGAGAGAAAATTAAAATAGTATGTATTTATTGATGTATCAATGATACAAGAAATGAAAAGAAGGGAATATTTTATATAAGAAGCTATTATAACTTTTCCAAGGTAAGGAACATAGTCCAAGGAAAAAATAAATTTAATCCCCTTCTTAACTATTTCATATTTTAAAACTAATCAGACTAATTATATTCATGGCTTGTGTGTATATGCTATTACTAATATCATTTATGTATAATGGTAGTTTTATTAAAGTCGATGACACATCACAGATAGTAGTACATAGTCGAAATTTTAATGATAAAATATTACACTTTTTTCAAAATTGGAATGTGCAGATATGACAGAAATAACGTAACAATTTAATGGGGCGCTATCAGGGAAGATTTTAAGTCTTAAAAGTAATCATTATGTGAAGCATCGAGTGTTATACTTAGCAATCTCGGAGAAATTGGTGATGAAATAGTACTTGAGCATTATGTCACAGATGAATTTTAGTGATGCATTCATTATCCTAATAAATTTGTTTTTGAAGATATTAAGCATCATTTATCATTTATATTCATGCATATCAACGACATAAAACACGTTAGATCTGTTATGAAGTGTGAAATATGTTCATGTATTTGACAAAAGATTAGCTTATGTATAAAATATTAATGTGAAATAATTTGTTATTTAATTAAAATTACTGATTTTAGGACTTTTCGAAATCTTCCATATATACAACAGAAAAAATTCGTGCCACAGGTGTAAGTTTTTTTTTTTCTTTACGATTAATTATTCGAATCACAAATGCAAACAATGTAGAAACATTTCATTTTATCTTTGCTTATATTTCCTTTAAGAAATGCAATTTAATTTCCTAACATTATCATTTTTAACAGAAAGAATTTTAACAATGAATTATATTATAGAAAAGCATAGTCCAATTGCAAAGACAAAAAGTTATTTCATTGCCATGCTGAAATCATAAATCAAGTTTTAATTATGCTGCTCGGTATGTAATAAATGCGTGAAACGAAAACAGGTTATTTTTTAAATTGAAAATATTGTATTGTTTTCGTTTAAAAGATAGAGATAAATGAATTATATTAATAAATTTATAATATTTCATTTTAAACTAAATTTTTGTTTGGAAAAAGTAAAATTTAATAAGAAAGAGAAATAATATGTTATTTAAAAAGTATGTGGAACAAACATCCAGAACACAAAAATATACAATTGAAATTTACAATTCCAGTACTATAACTTCTAACACTGACACTGCAAAATGTTACTTTAAAAATAAGCTTAAGTCTATAGTTTATATATAAATTTATTTTCTGACTAACAATGTGATGGTTGTTAAATTAAATTTATAATATCGTTTATAACATTTTGGATATATCATTTTTTTATTATATATTGTTATTGTTTATAGCATTGTTAAATAATTTTACAAATAATTCTAAACACCGGATAAATTTTAATTCAAATTCGAGAGTGCTTTTTTCAATAAAAATAAAAAAACAAAACAAATAGAGAGTTGTTTTTTTGCAATACTTTTTAACTCGATTAGTACCAACATTGGTGAATCGGAAATTTAATTACAAATTATGCTCTTCTGCTTCAAAGTCATTAGTATAAAAGTTTTAAAATTCCTCAAATGTTTTCATCCATTTTGACAAATTATAATTGTGAATTTGCTTCGCTCCTTTTTAAAAGTAAATTCACTGTTGCTTTTTTTAGATCTTGCAATCCATGATACAAGGGAAATCAAAACCTAAGTGTATTTTTTTAATCTTTCGTTGCGTTTCACCAGGTTCTAACTGGCAAAATCGACTAATATTAAATAACATCAACTTTCGAGATTCCTTAGTATAGTCTACAAATTAAGGTAATGTTCATAATATGCTAGATAACACTATCAGAAGAAACCATTTTAAAAATATTCTAAATGCAGTGTCGGCTATAGAAAAAAAAAATCTCTTTTTTCTCATAGATGTTGTTGGGGCTATTGAATCCTTGTTAATAACATGCAATGCTTGCCTCAAAACTATTAGTTTTACACGCAGTACAATGTGTTTAAAATATAATAACGTTAACTATACACTAAAGTGAATTATAGACAATTACATATTTATGTTTTAATTGACACATAAAATGTTTTATAAAAATTGGGATTGATGAAGAACTTATTTTCTCCAGGGGACATGAAGAGTAGCGCAACACTCAAATGAGGAAGATAATCAGTCATAAAATGCAGGGAATACTGTATTACCAATTAAACATCCTTACTTCGATCAGGAAAAATACAAAGGAATTGCTACACAAATTTATATAGTCTCCAGATATTAGCTTTAAAAAAATTCCATACACACAAACACACACACACGCACACACACAAAAAAAAGGTGAGTACGTAACTAAACCCATAGAATGAAGGAAAATCAATTCATGTGTATTTGTACACGGTTCTGGAAATCATCCAAAAAGTTTTGAATAAATTATTTTTTTTCTAATAAAATAAAAAGAAATAGTCTATTTAACTATTTTAGTTTTTAGGTGTTACCATACAAGGGTGTAACAATAAGTTTTTGCACTCACATTGAAATAATTGTGTGAAATTTATGAAATTGCTACATTGTATTAGTCCTTTTCTATATAGTCTCCGTGGACAGAAATACATTTCTGCAAACGGTATTTCAAAGAGAGGGCGATGAAATTTTCCAGGAGGCGCGATAGGGGGAAAGGGGGAAATTGTTCTAACTTTTGCCGACCCCAGATGTGACATATTGTTGGAAAGGCCTGTGACCACTTATTAATGCTATACCCCTTGCCCCTCCCCTCAAATTTGCCCCAACGGGGCCATGTTTGCTGTCCTTAAGATTAAGAAAAGTGCCCCCGTGGAATGCAAATTTGGCGGGAAGGCTCGTGAGGTGCATAGAATTAATAAGTGGTCACAGTCTTTTCCAACAATATGTCACATGTTGTGTCGGTAAAAGTCAGAAAAATTACACCCTTGCACATTGACTATATAGAAATAGACTCATAAAATGTAACAATCTCAGAAATTTCCCTCAATTATTTCTATGTAAGAGATAAAACTTATTAATACAACCTCGTATGCTAATACAGTTAATTAATTACACTTTTAAAGTATTCATCATTTTTAATTAAATTATTGTCAATTTAGAATTAATTTTCCAATGAATGTGTTTCAGTTTTCTCTATAATCTAATTAATAATAAACTGTAAGATTTTATTTTAAATTTTGAAACTTTCATTTATTTTCTATAGCCAGTTCTATGTTGCATTGAATTCATTTTTGTTAAGAGATCATCTACAGATGTCTAGACAGCGAAGTTTTAAATATAAATATACAAACAATAATAACAAAGTTTAAGTAATTTCAATAAAATTATTAATATTATGGTGGGAATTTCTAACATCGAGCTGAAAATTAAAAAAATATATATTTATAATCTTTTTTTTTTTTTTTTTTTTTTTTTTGCCAAAGTAAAGCCTTTTGCTTTCAATTATACTTAAAAGTCCGTAGAAAGCATTACATTTTTGTAACGGATTTTAGAGCCGATGATTGTGAGATAATGTATAATAGATTAGATGGTTCAGCAAACGGTCAAACTACCAGTCACGTGGTGTACCAAATTTTGTGTTCTGACAGCAAAATCGTGCAGCTTGCTTAGTGCAGTAAAGTGGAACCCGATTACTGATATCGTCGGTATCATGTTAAACTATCCAATATGAAAACAGTGTTGCCAATGGGCTACTTTTTTAAACTTAGATTTCTTGATTTGTACAACTTTTTTGAAATAGTAAATTTCGCCTTATTTAATGACATATTAATTAAGGCGAAAACAAGATATTTTTACATAGATAGTTTGGATTGGAAAGTTGGACATGGTACTGACGATATTACTCCGACATGTGCAATGATAAAAAATAATCAGGTTCCAAATCATTTCCCATTGCAGCCGAGATGAGTGTATTTCTATTTCACCCATACCGAACACACCCAATTGGTGCGCCTGTTACCTAAAATTCTCCTTTAACTTAAATTTTCCTAAATGTGTTAACTGGCATTGCCTACTTCACGAATATCATTGTGTAAACAACATTTATATTTTGAAATAGTTACAGTTCTAAGGGAAAATATATTTATTTGCGGTATATCCAATACATATTCAATGCTTGTATTTAGAACCACATAAAATTGTGGTTCGTGAGGATATGTGGTGTGAAGATACAAGTGGAACGTATTTATAACAATAATATATATTTTTTAAATATTCCTTTTGCTTTCACAATAACAGTTTCTATCAACATTGAATTTCCCTCCAAATCCCTAAAAAAAGAAATAATAACCCCCCCCCCCCCCCCAAAAAAAAAAAAGCGTTGCAAGCTCATTTTTAAAACAATTATATCAATTTGAAAGTGACGAATGACTAAAATATCCAAAACTTACTGATTTGTTTTCGTCATCATATAACAGATTTACAAAGTTCATAGAAGATCAGTGATCATTCAATAAACAAAAAATATTGATTAAAAAATATTCAAATTTTTTTAAAGATAATTAAGACACGCTATATAACATTGAAAAAATTCAATTCCCTTCAGTTCAAGAAAAAAATCAGGATTATGATTAAAATTTCAAAGTTTTCAACTTTTTGTCCATATGCAATATCCTGTAATTACTTTCAAATAGCACTTAATGTGAGTTTACGATCTTGCAGTTTAAAGTTACCAAAGTGGAAAAAAATCATTTTCGCTTTTTTTATAATTCTGATTCTAATTATTTTTCATTGAGACATGCATTTTGATATGTCATATTTAAAACAAAATCTTTTAAATAAACTCTGTAAATAAATGTTAAACAGTCTGTAGTTTTTAAGACTTTTTTCTAAAATTAAAAATTATTATTATTATTTTTACATTAAGAATTATTCTGAATTACTTTATTTAAAGTACCTGCATAAAGTTATAATAATAAGTTTGCAGGATGTTAATGTATCAATGTTAATGTGCAGTATGCATTCATATACCTTGGACAATAGTTTAATTTTTGACAGATGAATTAAATTCTGTATACTTAATTTTTAACATGCCTTAAAATACATAGCTAAAAACCTTTCTTAATTAGTGTCAATGTATTGTATTAAAATTAATCTTTATGTATTAAGTTATTTTTTTAAAATAAAACGGTTTATGGATTGAGTTACGGTGCAGAAATATAATTTCTGTTCCGTTCCAGGACATATAAATCAATCTAGGATCACCTCTGGTATTCTGGTTTTACAGGTTTTGATTTTTATTTTTTTTTTATTTTGTTGTGTTACGAATCTCAAGTTTTAGATTCCTTATCATCAATACATTGATAGAGACTATTATCCAAATGTGATGCTTTTCTTCATTCTTATTAAGAACGAAGCTCGCATAGAAAGTTATTTTAAATTAATTCATATTATGATAAAGTCTTACGACATAATTTCGATGTGAAAATAGTCCAGAGGAATAGAATCTCTGTAAAATAGCTCCAACTTTTCGATGACTCGAAGGTTCTTCACTCACAATTGGCCGTAACAGTCTGGAATATTCCACATTTATACATATGAAATATACGGCCAAGGAATTTCAATAACAATGAATATGTTATTCTGAAATTCTCAACAGGTTATTTGGTTGTATACGCTGAATGCTGCATATTATCACGGTTGCCATCTTGGATTTCTTGGCAATTTTTCTGTTGGCGTTTATCGATAAGGCAACCCCGATATTTGACGTGTTCTGGCAACCCCGTTTTTCGCATAAATCGCTGCTTGGCGACATTTACTAATTGGCGGAAAAGGCGTTCACACGCCAAGAAAAAATCCAAGATGGCGGCAGCAGGAATATACAGTATCCGTTCCAATGCTGATCTTGTCAACAGGTAATCTGAGTGAATAATATAGAAGAGTGATAATTATTAAAATATCAAAATTAGATAAAGTAAATATTCAAAAAAAAATTTATGAAGATAAAATATAAACCACTTTTATTACATAAAAAAATATCCAAATATATCGAAAAAAGCCCATCATGATTGAAATTTTAATATTTGTATCGCAAAGTTTTTTACTCCTTATAAAAAAAAAAAAAAAAAAAAAAAAAAAAAAAAAAAAAAAAAACAATTACTTTCAAATGTCTGTAAGTTTTTAGTAGTTTTATAAGTTTTCAAATATATTATAAACATAAATTTCTACGCTTTTTTATTATTTTTTTTATAATAGTTGTTTATTCAGATATAAAAGTAAGTTTCGATTTTTTATGCTTTAAACCAAATCTTGGAAAGAAACGATTTAATTAAATGCCAAGCTGTCAGAGTTTCTGATGTTATTTTCTAACATTCAAAAATAAGAAATTTTTAAACGTATTTTTTACACATATTTCTTTAAGTTTCGTTATGTTATAAACATGTATATAGACAAAAAACGGAAATTATAAGAAGTTGTTCGGGAAAATATTAGAAACTTTAAGATGGCAGTGCTCATTTCTATACCTTAGGTAATAAATATTTAAATTTTTAAGTGTTTAGTAAATTTCAAAACACATTATTTCAGACTTGCTTTAAATGAAAATGGTAAATTCCATACCTAAATGTTGTCCATATTTTGCATTCTAACTGGTATGTTAAATAATTAAACTGTTATAAAAAAAAAAACCCTTTCAAATGCCGTTCAAGAAGACAGTTTAAGTTTATGATGGTCTTTATTCTATAAGAAATAAGAGTTTTTTTCTGTCCTTAATTTTTGATATTTGGTCGTGTTCAAAGACCTAGTATTAGCTTCCTTATTTTAATTTAAAAAATACTTACATTAATTTTATATCGACAAAAATATCCACCACTGACTCTTTTCATTATTTTCATTTTAAAAGAGCGACGTTCGCAGATGAAATCAATTTTACCATAAACACATATTAATGAAATTTCACGAGATAATTTCTAACTGAATTCAAAATACCCTACCTGTAATTGAACCTATCGGTGTCTGTTTCAGCATGGTAACGGTTTAACATCTGATCAAATTCGGATGACGCCGAAGTAACACAGGTAAACATATTCTTGGCTGTAACTTTCATTCTGCAATATCATAGATTTCTATAGATGATGCCGCAAGCCATGGATCTCCATCAACAATGGGCATATAATTACGAAATTTCAAATCATATTGTTTGGATGAACACCTCGAAGGGTGTTATTATGAACAAGTTGTCTGAGTGAATTTTGTAGGCCACAATCATTCAGACCAGCACCGTTGACAGATTGTTCGCTCGTTAACCAAGTGTTCTATGTTTGACACCTGGCTTGGACTTTTTAAATATTTAGGAGTTAAAAATTAATATTTGCAAAATTCGTATGATGTTTGCATTTTTTAGAAGAAAAAAAATATAAAAATACTTTAGCATTTTATAAAACAAAATAACATTGTCTCTTATTAAACTTTAAAAAAAAGATCAAGTGTTTCAAGAAGAAAAAATAAATTTCATGATCGTAATTAAACTTTTCATATTTTAGCATAAGATAAATTCACATCACTTTCAAATTACATCCAGTTTCTTCTTCTAAAGTGTTGTTTGGTTTTTCAAAAGATGAGAAAAAAATGTTTTCTCATTTTGTTCCTAATAAAGGTTTTCCTAACAGTTTGATTATTCGAATATGTGTTTAGATTCTTTACGTTTAAAATGAAATCTTCTAATAAATTCTTTAATTAAATAACCAGCTGTGTACCGCTTCTGATATTATTTTTTACCATTCAAAAATGTGAACTTTTAAAGCTAATTTATGACACTTTTTGTTCCGATTTTCTTTCTTTTCTACACATAAGATTTGGAACAGCGTATACATTTATTAAGAGGGTTGAGGAAAATAATTGTTATTTTTATTTATGGTAATAAATCTGTGTTAGCAGAAATGAGTCTTTTACCCAGTATTTTTATTCCATTATTCAATCTTTATATTCAATTACTCATCTTTAGATATTATTATTTATTCAATCTTTCGTTATGGATAAACAGTGCATCGTTGTTAAACGTGTTTTTTTTTCTTTTTTACGTTAATAATTTTTATTACTCGACTGCAGTGCTGACTACTGTTGCGTTGCGACAGATTTAAAATCGATAATCTGGCTTCGGTAGGAATGTAATTTCGTGATACACTGTAAAAAAAATCGAGCAGTATTCCTGTAGCAATCGAAAAAAAAAGCTGCCCTTATCGTACAGAAATATTTTCCGACCCAGCTCGGAATAAAATCCGTAAAAAAGGAAACATTCATTAAAACGGTACTTTACGGATTTTATTCCAATTTTACGGATTTTATTCCGATTTTACTTATTTTATTCCGAGCTGGGTCGGAAATTTTTCCGGTAACATAAGGGCAACTATTTTTCCGATTCTTACAGTAAATCAATGAAAGTTTAAAATATCAATTGTGTAAAATGTGTGGAGGAGAGGACAGGATTCGTTATTAGTATTATTATGCTAATTTTAATAACCATGGCAGGCAGAAATCGCAGGACAGATGCCAATACACCAGGGTAAGAAGCTTCAACTTCAATGCGAAAAAAACCCCTTCATCTAGAATGAATAGGTAGTCATTTTCCCAATCGCTAAACTAAAAATATAGATTTCCTAGCTATGCGAATAGTTTAGACATCTAAGCTGAATAGACGAAATGATCTAGAATTTCTGGTTTCTTGTTTTCTATGTGATGAAACGATAATGATTCGTTTCAGTAGCGAAAAATAACCGCTTGATTTCTCGAATGGTTTCATAAACTAGAATTATAGTTTTGAAACCTAACATCTTGTGTTCGCATCTCTTTGCAGAGATTTTGAAATATGTTTGACCACGAGAATAAAGGAAAACGCTCTAGAATTCTAGAGGGAGACTCTAGAACTCTCCAACAAAGATAATTAGAATTCATAGAGATGACATGGAACTATTTTTTCTTGAGCCACAATTTAGATTCTAGATGCCAGAACCATATATTTCTTCAGTATTGATAGGCGCGCCATTTGGGTTGAAGATATCGTTTACGTCAACTTTATCCTAACATTTTTCAGCCGTACTAGAAAAGAATGAAGATTATTCCCAAAGTACATCTCTACCATCTATTCGACTTTCATACGGGAGGGCCCCACACATGATGTATTTTAATATTTCAGAGTGAAAGGCATCCACATGGAGTAAGTATAATCGTGTCTTCACCAGGAGATCACCCACCTAAGTGCTGCTCACACTCCATGCCGCTTCACAAACTTATTCCGTTAAGAATCGTTTCGTTGTATATCACGGATTATAGTTTGTTATGTTGACTAAGAAATGTTATTTGTTATAAAGCTCCTCTATACATTATTCTTTTAACATTTACATGTGACTCGGATAGTATATGTTTGGCTCTAGCATTTATCTTTGAAATAGTCCCTGTCAACAGGTTAATCGCAAAGAGTATTTATAAGTGAAAGATTATTAATGAATCCTTATAATTTTCATTTATTTGTATGTTTGTTATCTAAAAATTTACTAAGTGATTTGAAAAGCTAATTAAAATTATTTTTACATTTAGGATATTGTCTCTTCAGAGTTCTTCGAAGTTCAGTATGCAATAAAATAAATAAAATAAATGTTATTTTCTAAATAAGCGTTTCGTTTTATTTATCAATTATTTCTATGTGAAAGCAAAAACTTATTGATACACTCTATTATATATATATATATATATATATATATATATATATATATATATATATATATATATTTTATATATATTCAATATGTTTTTATTAAATTAACCTTTGGTAACTTGTAACATGAACTTTAAACTCTTTTTAGGGTTCCGTACTTAAAAAGTAAAAACGGAACCATTATAAGATCATTCTTGTGTCTGTCCGTCTGTCTGTCACAGCCACTTTACTCGTAAACTATGGAACGTGGAAAGTTCAAATTCGGAGAAGTAATAAAGACTGTTGACCCACATATTTTCAGATTATTAAACATATATAAATATATTTAGTATAAATGTATAGGGGCAAATTCAGTTGCTTGAAAAAAAAATTCTTTGTATATCGTGTGAAAGCTTTCGTAACGCTTAATTCAAAAATACATTACTTTACTTTTAGGTATTATATTTTCAAAGATATTGTCTAAAATGAAACGCAAAAATATGTCCCCCCCCCCCTCCATCTAATTCCGAATACACTGAAACTAAAATTATGAAAATATTAGAGGGAGTAGATGTTAATTTAAACCTTGCAGAAAAACTGTAGTGATTACCCTGGGTCACATAGTTTTTGAGAAAATCGCATTTTTCTGTTACACGCAAATTTCGATTTACGGGCATTCAGCAAAACTGTTGAGCAACGCTGGAGGTACCTATCGTAGCAGAAGTATAAAAGCATTGTTGATCATGATTTTTGAAAAAAAAAATCGTCAGCGATTAGCCGAGATATGAACCCTTAAACGTATTGACGGTTTGGACATACATAATGACAGGGGTGGCGTACTCTATGTACCATCGGTTTTTAAAGCCTAGATTACAACTTTTAATGATATATGAGTGTAATGAAATGGCCAGTAACAGTATAAAAGCAATAAACTTCAAATTGTTATCAACAGACTAATTCAAAGGGTCTCAGGACTCTTAAAGCTTAAAAAAAAATAATTTAGATTTTTTTAGATGTTAATCTTGCCTTTTTTCTGAATATTTTAATATAATTGTTTCCTTCAAATTCTCATTAGAACAGCAGTTAAGACTTTAAAAATTATACCGGCTCAATAGCTTAAGCGGCATTTTCGAAACTTTTAAATCATTTTTCTCCAATTTACTTTTTTGGGAATAACGCGCACGATATCTCAAAAACATTTGAATATTTTTTCATGAAATTTTTAAAACATACATTTTATGTTAATGTATAAAAACTGAACCTAAAATTTCCTTTTTATTGTTCAAAAATATATTTTTTTAAATGATTATGTTGTTCAAATTTTCAAAATTTTCTATTAGCTAAATACAACTTTGCATTAAAAATATAAAAATGCTTTAAATACAAATTTATTTAACTTCAGGGTAATTATTATAATCTGAAGTATAAGTAGGCACCATCATTATTTATACTATTTACAATATTTATTTTCTAATCGTGCGCGTAAGCTGTTATACAAATATTCTGCTTGTCAAATGTCTGACTATTTGGAGCCCCCTGTAAATGCCAATTCTTCATCTTGCATTTTTTTAAATACATAAAATAAAAGAACGTACTTAAATCTTTAATCTGAATAAAAATTGTGTTTTAAAATCATATACATTTTAAAATATTAAATGTTGAAAATGGTCTTTTTTTTTCGTGTTTTCCTCTTTTTGATATCCCTGAGACCCCTTAGTTAGTATGAATTACATAAATACTATGGGATTCGCGACAATTTGCATTGAATGGCTCTTTCAATACGCCTCGAGTGGCTTTAAAAGTTAATTAAAAACCTATCTGGAAAACGCAGCAAGTACCAAGACGGCGTTGCAAATTCGTGACCTGCTTTCGAAGCGCGCTTAGCACAACGCCAAATGTAAACATTGAACGAATGTTTTGTTTGAGCTGCACGGTAGAAAGAAAGGTTATTACTATGCTGAATTTAGTTTTATGAAATGCCAAATGAAGCATTTCTTTTATTGTCAGTAGCGAGTTAAGTTCATTATAAAGAGATTAAGATAATATTAAACTAGTCGGATGTGTGAATCCCAAAACTTTCTTCTGTCTCATACATGTCAATACTTCCTGATAAATGCAGCACAGCAGCGCCACCGGTTAGGCGATTTATACCAAAATCTAATCAGGGACAGCTTTCGTGAACGTCTAATTGAATTTGAAATTTGGTGAAAATTCATTCATTAGTTTTTGAGATATAGCTATTACGGAAATCGTGAAAAGTTCTGAGTTGCAGTGGCACCTCATAGGCAATTTATACCAAAAACTTATCAGGATCAGTTTATATCAGGGACTAACTGTGTCTAAAGTTTGATGAAAATTTATGCATTAGTTCTTGAGATACAGCTATTGCGGAAATCGGGAAAATTGCAGAATACTAGCGCTACCTGTAGGGTGATTTACACTAAAAAGTAATCAGCACAAATCTATATCTGGGACTAATTGAATCTAAAGTTTTATTAAATTCCGTTCAATAGTTCTTAAGATAGAGCGCCCACAAAATTTGTGTCACACACAGATAGACAGACTCACAGACAGACATTTTCTAAAAACAAGTTTTTCATTACTTCTGTACCCTAAAACGTATAAACCCGTCGAAAACCGAAATTCGAATATTTTCACGAATCCAATACATTATTCTTGTAAAGATAGAAGAAAGTAAAAATGAGTTATACAGAATGGCTGCAGTTTGATATTTTTTAGGTTCCACAAATCTTTGAACTTTCATGGTATATCCATTTACATTTTTCTTGTATATACTGTGATACCCAACCCTACTTTGCATAGTTTTTTACAAAGTGTTAGTATTCTTTTAGCAACGTTTTCTTTTTAATAATACAATTACTAATTCATATATTTATTGTACGGAACGCTCTGTGCGCGAGTAATACTCGCACTTGATCGTTTATTTAATTATATAATTGTTTTACCTAAAGTAGTTTAAATATTTAATTACTAGACACAAATAAAACACAATCATGTTTCAAAGAATCTATATTATTTCTTTTTCAAAGATATTTATCATCCAAGTTGCATTTCCTGTTTTCATTTTCGTATTTAAAGAGAAGTTACTTCAGATAAAATAAACATTTTATTGAATAAATTTTTTCATTCAGGAAATGTATAATTTTACCGATGTATAATCATATCGAATTAAAAATATAGTCTTTGCAATTTTTAAGGAGACTATTTTGCTGATATATAAATTCACGAGCGAATCCTAAGCAATAATAAATTGATATTTATTAAACAAAAGAAAATATATTTGATTACAGTCATTAATAAATCACTTACTTGCAGATTTTGTGCCACCCTAAATAAATAAGAATTGATAAATTTAACCATGACGTATTTTCTTAATACTTATTCTCTGATGTTAGCTTTGGAATAATTTATTCCAAGTCTTTCGTTTATTTTTAATGTGAAATATATTTTGTTTTGGCAATTT
The DNA here is from genome assembly GCA_963932465.1 of Maratus speciosus. Taxonomy (NCBI): domain Eukaryota; kingdom Metazoa; phylum Arthropoda; class Arachnida; order Araneae; family Salticidae; genus Maratus; species Maratus speciosus. Next base: position 275,364,756 of record OZ010795.1, on the reverse strand, counting down.
AAGCGACGCAACTATGAAATATTTTTAACAGAAAAAAAGACTTATTTTGACTTTAAATAAGTTTTAAAATACAGGGTGTTTATAAAGTCCTGGACCATTTTGATGTTTAATAACTCATAAAATAATAAAGATAGATTAAAATTAATAACATAAGTGGTTAGATAGACTCAATAAGTTTCATGACCCTTGTCAATGAACTTCCACGTGTGCCCCCTTCGTCGCATGGGGAATATCAAGTCAATAGTCAATTTCACGCCAGGTAGCGGCAAGCATGTTGGCATCCACAGAGGCTATTGCTGCTGTAATTCTGGCTTTTAAGTCATCAATGTTCGATATACAAATCCCCAAAGGAAAAAGTCCAGCGGCGTTATATCAGGTGATCTGGGTGGCTAAGGATTTGGACCTCTTCGCCCAATCCATCTTCCTGGAAAATGGTCATTCAAAGAAGTACAAAAGATGGTACCCCAATGAGGTGGTGAACCATCTTGTTGCAAAATGACTTGTGGCTGAAGCTCTTCTAGTTGTGGAAATAACAAATTTTCCAAAAGGTCTAAGAATACGACTGATGAGACAGTCTCTTCAGTAAAAAAGAAAGACCCAATGACTCCGTCGTGCATTAGTCCACACCACACATTAATCTTTGGGGAATCCCTTACTGCCTCACGGTATTCATGGGGGTTTTCAGATCCCCATATGCGCACATTATGGCGATTAACAATGCGCGATTAAAAATGCCAGAAATATGAAAGGATGCTTCGTCGGATAACATTATGCGCTTCAGAAAATCAGCAGCATCTTCTATTCTCCTTAGCATATCTGTTGCAAAGGCTATCCTCCTATGCCTATCGTCCGGTTCCAAAACTTGAACAATTTGAACTTTGTATGCATGCAGTCTTAATTTTTTCTTAATAACCTTTTACACCGTCGATATTAGCATATCCAGTTCTCTTGCCGCTGATCTCACAGATCTTCTAGAATTGTGTAAAAATGTCTTTCTGACACGCTCAACATCAAAATCACTTGTGCAGGGACGTCCGGAACGTTTCTTATCTGCAATACTTACAGTTTCTAGAAAATTCTTTTTCTACCGCAAGATGCTGCTTTTGGATGGAGGATCTTTTTGGTAAATTCTTCTGCAATTTCTCTGTGTTTGCACTATCGATTTTGTTTCTATGAACCACCATAAAATCTGTGCTTTCTCTTGCGGTGTATGCATTCTCCTTAATATCCGCTCGAAGAAAACATCGCATACAAAAGTAACATAGAACAAACATATCAAAAGTAAACATAACATTGCAATAGTTGCCAAAACAAAAGAGAGAAAATGCAATTAATAAGCAGACGATATTTAGAAAAGTACAGATATTTAGACTGGAAAATGAAATTATCTGAAATTAACCACAGGCTCAGACGATATTTACAAAAGTAAAGATATTCAAACCTGAAAAGGAAAATATATGAGCTATTCCATCAATAAATGCCATAAGTTTGTTTATATCTTCATTATTTGATGAGTTATTAAACATCAAAATCGGTCCGAGACTTCATAATCTCCCTGTACATTATTATAAACAAATCACTTCGGATTTAAATTTATTAGAAAATTTAAAAAATGTCATGCTATACATTTTATTAGTTCTTGAATATGATATTAAAGCTTATCGGATATTATTTATATGATAATGTAAAATTTGGTTATCTTAACATAAATTAAAAAGTTAAAAAAATGTCTTGTTTTCGATTAGACCCAAGAATTTCTTTTAGAAAATGTCCTCTCGTGCAGAACAGAAAAAAAAATTGCAAAAGATAAATTTTCTAGCTGAATATTTAATGGAATAAAATATAATAAAATCAAATCGAAAATAAATACATATAAATTGCTCTGCCATCAATTGTTGTATTAGGCAATCATGATTGAATTTTCTAAAAATCTGTACGTCAAACACGAATAAAATCAAAATGTGCAAACATTTCTTTGGATTGATTTTCCATGCAATCGCATATAAGATGACACTACATTAAATGGTTACAAGAAAATTTAAGAAAACCTATTAATACACATATTAATATGCCATAGTAACTAATATTTTTATTATTAGACTAATAATATATCTTTTAACGTTTTACACACATGTATTAACCTGAAAAATATAAGTCTGTGCATTGGTTTTTCTCCTAGCAGAAAAGACTGTTAATAAAAGTTATAATGTTACAAATATTAGAAGGTGCTTATGGAAAAAAACATATCCGTTTGGAATCCCAAGGTCTGCATGAAAAAATTGATAGAGAAAGACAGACCTACAGAGAAAGTCTAATTATTTTAAATATCCACTTTATATATTTCTTAACACTTAAGGGGACGATAGACGTTAATTTATTTTCATCATAGAAATATAAAATAAAATTTTGTGCATATATAAATACATTTCATCATAAGTATATAAAATACCTTAAAGTTGTTTTTCAATCTTATTATAATTTTAAGATTAAAAAAAAATAAAATGAAATTTTAATATGCTCCAGGTGTCATAATTTTTTAGATTTGTCCTAGTTCGCATTTTAATCACTTAAAATTCTATCACAAACAAATCTAAGCATCGGATTTTTAATCACTTGTATAGTTATTTTTTTTTTAGAATATTTTTTCTTAATTTCATATCGAAATTCATCAAACTTTTGCTTTTAAATACGTTAAAAATATAATTTGAAGTCGAATTTCAAAATGCATGCTTAATTCCTTTGTAAACAATACGATTGTTCTTCCTTATTAATTTCATGAATTTTGATAAAAAATTACGACCCCTGGAGAGTTTCGAAAATCTAAAATAGCTGAAAAATCTGTTTTTAGAAAAGCAGATTTAAAATGTATCAAAAGACTGAAATATAGCTATTTTACAAAATTCAAACGCTTGTAACTTTACGAAAAATAATCGTATCCACATGCGGTATTTGGCAAATGGCTCAGAACAAACAGGAGAACAATTATATGCACAAAACTAATTTTGTATTTTTAGAGCAATCTTTGTTCAACTGAACGTCCTCGATCCCCTTAAATAAAGGAGGTATAACTTATAAACCAGAAGTAAATCAGAGAAGTAAATCAGAGCTCAGTTTGCTTATTGCTGTATAAATCTAAAGCAACGTATTTTATTTATTTAAAGCAAAATATCGAAGGTTATTAAAATTTGGTAAAATATATTTAAATACCACATTAATTTAAATTCATTTTTTTTAAATTTGATTCTGTATATACAGCTTATCATTACGTTGTTCTACATAAATTTAGTATCTAAAATAGCAGTACATCCGTGCAATCATAAAATTGCTCTTTCGGCAACATTTTGTTATTCAAGTAGGGGGTTTAATCGTACCATAACTATGTATAATCTATGTATATTTTTTATTACTTGCAGTAATTGCTAGTACATAAAAATAATTTAACGAATAAATCGGAAAGGGAAACAAAGCGATTCTCTCCAAAATTATGATACATCATAGGAGTAATTGTTCGTCCAGAAAATTCAAATTAAAGAATCTTCAACAGCGATTATCATATATTTTACAAGAAGCTGATGCGTATTATTATAGAAAACAATGTATGATAATTTATCCATTTTTTAGACAAATCTGAGAATCATGTAGAGAGAAAAACAAATCCAAAAAATATTTAATTTATATACATTCTTTTAATCGAAAGGAATGATTATCATCTAAAAAATGTATATATATATAGTTATCAAAATAACTAAAAAGGTTAAACAAGAAAGTTCGCTCCCAAATTATTTTGATATATCTTTTAATATTACAGAAATAGTTTACACTTCATAAAATTTTAGCTAAAGAACCTGATTTTTTGCAACCGATGTAAATTATTATAAACAAATGCGGTACACTTACTTATCCATTCTTTAGAAAAAAAACTCTAAGGAGCGTCTGAACAGCAAAAATGAAAGACACATAACAAGAAAATGTTAAAACTCTCCCAACATTAAACTATTTTGTGACATTTTGGGCTGATATATTTAAGATTGTTGTTTCAAGAAGAGAAATTGATGTTATATGTTCGTCTGTTAAAAAAAAAAGAAAAAAAGAGTATACAAGTTGATTAGAAATTTATGCAGCATATTATTTCAAACAAATATTATAATGTACTTTATGCAAATAATTCTTAAAGAAAATTATATTAATAAGATTGTAACTAGAAATCAAATACACTTTACCAGAATTTTTTAATGTTTGATTTAAGGGCAACTTGTATTTTGTTAGGTAGATAAAACTTTTTAAAAGTATTTAAAGAGGATAATACTCATTATATTTGACATATTATTCTCTTCTTATATTTCAGACCATCAGTGCCTTTTTAAATAAATATTGGAAATGATTATTTTATATAACAACCATGTATATTTTTTGAACTCCGAAATATTTATTATCGCATGGAATAAAACAAAAATATAGAAACGACCCTATTACACAAAAATATCTTTGCTACGGTATAAATATTGTATGATTTTATTGAAACATCCGAGAATTTTTTTTATATTGATAAAAACCGGACTAAAAAATTGCAAGTGCTATTATCGTATAAGCTTTTGACAGATTTTCTACCATTTTTAGAAAAAAAAGCTCTAGCTTAATTTATCCATTCTTTGGCCAAGCATAAGAAACACCTGGAAATAAAAAGAAAACTAATAAAACTCCTAAAAAAATATTAAGCCTTCCATATATTAAATAAATGTGCCGTTTTTATGCTTACATATTTCAGCTTGTCGTCTCGAGAGGCAAAATATTCTATTTATTTTTTATATGTTAAAAGAAAAAAAAGGACATATTGTATCGAAACTCTTTAATTTGTTTCATCGTGAAAAGGGTATAATATGTTTTATGCTAATATTATTCTTAAGGGGTCTCAGGATTTTTAATGCTTTAAAATTTTCGAAGTTTTAATTTCTTCAGATGTTGAACTCTTATCTAAACTGAACATTTTAATGTAATTGTTTCCTTCAAATTCTCATTAGAAAAGAAGTAATGGCTTTTAGAATTACTGTCGTTCAATCGCTGCAACGGCGTTTCCGACACTTGGAAGTCGTTTTTCTCCAAATGACGTTTTTGGGGATAACGCGCAGGATATCTCAAAAACTTCCTAATATTTTTTCATAAAAATTTCAAAACATACGTTCCGTATTAATCTGTAAAAATTGATCCTAAAATTTCCTTTTTATTGTTCAAAAATATTTTTTTTAGGTGATTATGTTGTTGAAAGTTTCAAAATGTTGTATCAGCTAAATACAACTGTGTATTTAAAATATACAAATGCTTTAAATACAAATTTATTTAGGTTCAGTGTAATTATTATAAACTTAAGTATAAGTAGGCAGCAAAGTTTTAATTCTAGTTGCAATACTTATATCATAACCGTACGCGTAAACTGTTATACCAATGTTCTACTCGTCAAATATCTGACAGTTTGGTACCCTCTGTAAATGCAAATTCTACATCTTGCAATTTTTTAAATACATAAATTGAAAGAACGTACCTATATATTTCATCTCAATAAAAATTTCGCTTTAAAATCATATGCATTTTAAGATATTAAATATTGAAAATGGTCTCTTTTTTTATTTTTTCCAATTTTAAGAGTTCTGAGATCACTTACAGAAAACTACACTGCTCAAACAAATTAGGGGAGCAAGTAAAAAGGTGAAGAGAACAGTGCAAGACAGCCATGTATGGGCATAAAATGGATACTACACAGGTACCAATGCGCAATATAGAAAAAAAGACGCAAAAATTGCAAGGCAGCTTTTGTTCTTTGAAAAGAAGGAAATAACATAAAAAGATGGTTTGGTGCAACAATTTATTTTCATGTAAATGATAAAAAAAAAAGTATTGTTTAGGCGTGTGGTGTCCTCGAACAGTTGAGACTGCTGCAAACCTTTTTTCCATGGATGCGATGCGGTTATCGATAATACTTTGGAGAGTACTGTTCCACTGCTCAAGAATTACAATCTCCAAGTCCCTAGACAGTAAAAAGAGGCCTTGGTCTAGTTGCAATGCATCATCTGAGTACGTTCCAAACATACTCGATCGGACTTAGGTCATGAGAGCATGTTCCAAACTCTGTATTGTTTTAGTTTCAAGCATGTTTCCTACAAGACGAAATGTGCGAGATCTGGCATTATCATGCATGGAAAAAAAAAAATCACTAATTGCTGCAACATAAAATACGACATCAGGTCTCAGTATCTCGTCTGTATAACTTCGGACCGTCAAAGTGCCATTGCGAATGATATGCAGGCCCGTACGTCCACCTATGCTGATTCCAACCCATAGCATCAACCCACCTCGTATGTAATGTGATCTTTCACAAACGAATGTGGGATTACTTTGAGTGCCTCTTTCTCTCCATGCCAAAACACATCAGATGCCACATACAGACTGAATCAGAACTCGTCTATAAAATGAATTTGACTCCAACAACTTTGCCTCCAAACTCGATGTTCAGTTGCCCACCTTCTTTGGGCCACACAGTTGGTTGAGATCAACGGAATACAGACCATTGGCTTTGTGTGCATAGAGACCACCCTTATGAAGCCTATTTTGGACTGTTTGGCTGGACATCCTTCGTCCTGTTTCCAAAAACAACTGTATTTGCATCAGAGTAGCATTGCCCGTTCCCTCTTGACGAGCTGTTAACAGGATATATCGGTCATCATTTTCTTTGGTAGTACAAGGCCGACCTTGCCCATATCTATGTCTACCATTCCATGTGTCTTGGAATCGATTTCACAGCCTTGCATTGACACTTTTTGCGACCCCAACAGCGTCCACTACACTTCATTGTGTTACGCCAGATTTAACTGTCCCGATAACAGGCCAACCCATGGATTTCGTTAAATCACATTGTTGCGGCATTTTCAAGTCACTTTTTTTCAAAACACAAGCTGAGCAATTGAATTTCGCAACTGAGACAGCGAAACAAACATTTCTTTAAAATCCCGATTTATACACTTATCACCTTTTTCTAATTTTTGACGTCATAAACTTTAATTTTCGTGTGAAGTTTTTTTTATCTGTTTTCTACTACGCTTTAAATTATGGATGTTTTATTTTACGTTACTTATCAGTGTAAATATTTGCGTAAGTTTGTAAAAACCATGTGCTCCCGTAATTGTTTTGAGCAGTGTATATGGCCATGATGATGATTAGAAATCAAATACACGTAACTAAAAATTTTGTGCTATAGAGGGATAAAGGTTTCTTTGAATTTTGTGCAAAACACTATCTCTTGAAAAGGATACTATAGTTTTTAGTCAAGTAATCCTTAAAGAATATTATTTTAAACGAATCATAAAAACCAAATACATGAAGAAAAATTTCCTTATATTGTCTTTAAAGATAACTCTTTTTTTAGGTAAAATTTTTTTGAGTATGAAGATATTATAAATAAAAAATATTAATGTATTCGTACCTTGCAAATTTGCTTCAGTAATATAACCTATGTGACTAATTATAATATGCAGAGTAAAAAAAAAAAGGACAAACTTTTAGCTTATAATTCTTTAACGATATAAATCTATATCTAATTTAAAGGGAACAAAGTACAGACATGGTTCTGAGAGAAAACTACAAGCTTTTGATGTGGTCCCTTTTTATTTTTATGTGGCAGCGATATCTGAAAGGAAATTATTTAATAACTTACAACAACGAAAGTCCTGAAATTTTATATATTCTTAATATAAAAAAAAAATGAAACTTTTGTTGAAAAATTTTGAGATTGCAAATGTTTTATTATATTGTAAGGTAAACTTAAAGATTTGTGCAATTTTTGATTATCTACGGCTTCGTTTCAGCAAAGAATTAGTCCTATGCAACACGTGACCGTGTTTTATCTGAATGCAATAATTTTCCCTACGAAAAAATGATAATAGGAATGTCAAATAAAAACATATTTTTCATATCAATTTGAATATTTCTGTAATTTAAGAAACGATATATTAGAGATTTTGGATATTCTGTATTTAAAGAGTTTGCATAGGCTAACACTAGTATCATTTTTCATAAATGTACAAAGGATTCGTGATAATAGCAGTATCGTCAGTTTTTATCTATAATATTATCGACCTATTCAACTGTATTAGTGGTAAGAAATTATTCCAATAAATAAGGGTAATACAGCTATTTTTATTATTAGGTGTCGTTTAGGAATATATGACTCATTTTATAGAACTTCTGTTCAACGTAATAGCGACAAACATACATGATGTACAGTAGTGGGAAAAAAGTAAACACTCCCTACTAACTCCTCAACAAATTACCGTAGAAGAAAGTTACTGGTACCGAACGATTGAAAATAAAGTCTACTTTTACATAATTCATATAAAATTTGGTTGGAGGGAATACTGACTGCATACTGAAACGAATCCAAACTTCATTTTTATGGCAATACACAGTTTCAACAAGATATTTGAAATCTTCGGTTCAAACTATGCCTAGATACAAAATTTCAAATCGTTCGAATGATAAATTTTTGAATTATAACCATTCAAAATTTAGCGGTTGAGTGACATTTTCATATTTTTATTATTATTATCTGAAATTATACTCCTAATGTGCTAATTTTTTGTGCAGCAATAATACTAAAATACCCGAACATGAATATGTTGAATTTGCAAATTTGTAATTTTATGATATGAATTATGAATTATGAAATTAATATTCGAAAAAATTATGAATTGCAACCTACAATTTTTTTTATGGATTTAGATATATTATGTCCTGCTTTATGAAAATTCAAAATTTTACATTTTATGACACATTTTATCACAAATTATGATTAAAAAACGGCAAAATGATGGTTTAATGGGCCCGTCTATGATAGAAGTAACGAGATATCTTAAAGTTTCATATGCTATCCTGTAATCTAGCACCATGACTGCTTGAGTGGAGCTTAAGATGCCTTGATCAAGAAGGGAGCTCTCTTGGTCAACAATCGAGTACCGAACTTAAATTTGGATACAGCCCTTAAAATACACTGGTTTTGAATGAAATATTTCTCGGAAACTTATCATACGCATTGCATAAAAATTTGTTTTTAGGCTAATTGAAGGGTGTAGAGTTCATTTATGCTGTCAGAGCTGTGTACTGCTATTGAAAAAACAAAGTTATGGTTCGTTCTGATGTGTAGATGGCTCTCTAAACAAATTTTATACACATCATTTATAAGTAGAATTTATTACCAATCGTGTGGTACCAGTCATTTTTTCTACGATAATTTTTTGCAGAGTTATTAAGGGGTGTTTATTTTTTTCTGACTATTGTACATGAAATTTTGATTTATTTAATAAATGGCAGCTAGGTGATTTAAACATTTATCATGCTAGAAGAAGTGACGGTACTATAATCTTTAAATTACATAATATTATTTTGTTTATCCACAAATGAAATATTATCTTGTTTATCAAAATCTAAAAGAAATTTCCCCAAAACATAAATTAATTTTTGAGCTCAGTTTCAGGAATTTAATTTAATATTTCACGAAAAGTTAATAGCCATGTAATCCAATACAGCAATGCGAAAATTTCTAGCAAGCACAAACTTTTAGTTTAAAAAGTTTAAACTTCTTAAAATCTTCTGAACAAAGTTCTATGGAATTAAAAAAAAAAAAAAAAAGTTTATAACTAAGAACTTTTTAGAGGATTAAGTTCTTCATTTTGTGGTTATTTGAATAATGCTAGTTTAAACAAATTCAAATCGGATTAAAATTTTTATATGTTGTTTGAGATGAGGATTATTCTAAAGTGTATTTCAGTTAGGAAACTTCCTTTTTTTTATTTACATGAAATGGATGACTCGAAAATTACTTAAGTGATAAAAAGATAACTAATTTTAAAAAGCTTTTCAGGTACCATATTTTGGATAAATAATTACGAAGAGTGTGATGAAAATAAATGTGTAATTAAATACAAAATTCAATTTATTTTAATCAATTTTATTCCTTGTGAAATTGGAACAATTCTTAAAAGATATAGAATTTATTATTTTTTACCAAAGTAATAATGGTATTTTTATGGAGGACAATACAAACATCTCGTTTTGCACATATATGAAACTGAAATTATACTGATATTAAACTGATAACAGATGTTTAACTGATAACATATTAAACTGAAATATAAGGTGTCTACAAATTAGTTGTGCAATTTCGTAAGTTAAGAACTTCCGAAATATTAAATTAAATTAAGTAGTTGAAATTCAGACTAGTAGTAGAAGTCTTGCTGAAGTTTATTCATAGATGACGTTAGGTGTCATAACTGACGGTATTGCTTAGCGGGCGGAGGTGCTATTCAATGGCCACCAAGATCACAAGATCTTACACAGTTTGATTTCGGTGTATGGGGTTTTGTAAAGGATCAAGTGTACAAGCCGCCATTCCATTCCTGAACTATATCAAGAATCTGCACAGCAATTAATTTGATCGACGGAAACATGCTGACAAATCTGTGGCATGAAATGATTTACCGATGGAATATTTGCAGAGTCACGAAGGGAAGTTACATTGAACATTTGTGAACTTTCGAAACTTGAAATCTTACAACAACATGTACTTTAATATTTTTCCTGTCAATTCTATTCAATAAATAATTCTTTTTGCCCAACTAATTTTTGGGCCCCCTGTATAGATACCTAATTTATTTTATAGGAAAAAGCAGAACTACCCGGCTTCGCCCGTGCCAATTAGAAGGAGTCTTCCAGGTAAAACAAATTAAAACGAAATAATACGGCAATCCCAATAACTGAATTTTGTGCATTCCCATCCACAAATCGTTATAAAGACAATCAAAAAACATGGCGTTATTGTCTCGCAACCATAGTAAAATCCTTGAGCTTTAATAACAGAATGCCCGTTTTCTTTGGCGGATGTAAGAGAAAAATATGTGATTTTCTGACAATACGAAAAATAAAATTCCTCCAAATCGCGCAACACTTAGTGAAATTCTCGTTTGTATGGTATTATCTACATTATAAAGTAAAAACACTATGTCGGTGCCCTTAAATTGTGCGCCATAAATTGTAACCCATAAAATGTGCCTTTTTACTGCAATTTTTATAACTTTTAAACATCACACAATTTCATTTTTTACAATGTCGAATAGAAAAAAGTTCTTTCAAATGAAATTTTTTTGAAAATTGTACCTCAGTTTTCTGATTTTAATGGATTTTAAAGTAATTTTTAAGCATGGATATTTTTAAAGTTGAGTGCAACCCGATTACGAAAGATGAACCTGTTTACACTGAATGCAATAGTATAAAGAAAAGACATGTCTATGAGTAACGCTGGTATCACATTTTCGGTGGCAACAACCTAACACAACAGTAAATTTATCTTTTACTGCAGTTTAACGTCTAAACATTGTACAGTCGATTGTTCCAACATCTTATAGAAAACAAAAATACCTTCAGTACTATTTGTTTGTAATGTTTATCTCAATTTACAAATATTTTATGGGTTTTAAAATAATTTTTAAGCATGCATATTTTTTAAATATGCTTGCAACACAAATACAAAAGATTAACTCAATTGTTCAAAAACATTGTAAATAATTCAGAATTTGTTTGGTTTCGCGTAATATTCAATAACTAAATTGGCAAACGAAATTAAAACGCCAAAAATAAAATAAAATAAAACACGAATTTAACAGATATCAAATCAAACTAATCAAAATAACCTGATAAGTATATAAAATTAAAATGGGAATTTCGTTCTGGGTGCATATAACTTGAATTCTTCAGAACGGATTTCCATGCGACTTGCACTATAAGTTTTTGGGAAGATTTTAGTGCGTAACATATTGTTTTCCGTTGCTTAGTCATAGAATTATAGGGGAAAGTTATATAATCATGTGAATCGAATTATGAAGAATTAGTCTTATTTGCTGAATGTAAAATGAACAACTTTTTTTTTTATCTCTATGTATATTGACGGGTTTATCTCCAGTAATGGGGCTGTGCGTTAGGGTATTCTTATTTTAATGAGTGTGCCTGACACTTATTATGGCATGCATCTTTGTTTAAAACAATATAGAATGACTTATGTTTTAAGCGACATCTGGCATGCAACTTGATTACAAAATACTAACCTGCAATAATGCTTAAGGTGCTTCTCCAGTTCGCTGCTCAACAACGCAAAACTTTCTGACACATTATCTGACTCATTAAACGTAAAGGATTAAAATTTGTAGGTCTGACTACGATTAAAGCGATTTGGAATTGAAATGAGTTTCCCCTTTTTTCATAAATAAGTTATTTATCGAGTTATGAGCAATTGTGGTTGCGTGACGGCCGGTTTTTCTCCTTTATTGCATAGTTGTGTCCGAAATTCAGCCCACAACACCAACTGAAAGACCTTATACTTTTACCAAAATATGGAAACTATCTTTCGATTACATAGTTTCTAAATAAGAACTCCTGTCACTTTCATGTGTTTCCGAACAAAAATTAATTAAAAAATATGTCAGAAAATAACTCCTTTGGATTTGAGAACAGCCTTAACTTTATGAACAGCCTTAACTTCATGACCAGGCTTAACTTGACGTTTATGAAAAAAGTCACATTTTTAGTTTTAATTTTGGAATTCGCGAAATTTAAATTAAAAAAAAAAAGGATGTTCTTTTGACACATTGTGATATTTTTTTAATGTAAAAATTAAATTACATGTTTTCTTTGGCGCGCGTAACAGAAGTATACAATATCTCCCACAATACGGGGGAAAATGCAAAAAAAATACACACAAATGAGGTAGTAGTTACTAAAATTTTATTTGGAAAATTTGAAATTTTATTGAAATTAAATCTACGATGATTAGATGAAATGATGTCTTTTTCCATATATTTGAAATCAAGACATCTGTCAAGAATTTTTTTGAAAATGTAAATAACCACTTTCTTTTTGCTATAAATCACAGGAAATGTTAGCTCTGAATCTAAACCAATATAACACTTAGCGATAACGTATAGCTGTAAGATATGCCTGTAGTATACAATCAAAGTAGTAAGCAAAATATAGGAGCCATATATGTTTACAATGAGTTTGATTACGCGTTGTAAAGATTTGATAGAATGTGACATCATATCTAGCCCTTTTTTTTCATTTTCTTAAATTGTTTTCATGAAATTTGACTGTTTGTATTAAAATAGATGTTTTAATTTTTAAAAAAACATTCAAATTGAGGTTCTACGCTATTTTCCCGCTCTTATAGTTAAAGTTTTTATTTTATATACAAGGAAATGTGAATTTTCTGTTTAGAATGACGTCAATATCAAACACGCAAAAATATAGCAAGAAAATCTGAATTTTTATTGGCAAATAGAAACAAAATACACGCGTTATCCTTATTTTTTTCACATTATTGTGTCATTTTTTAGGGTGTGGCAACAGGAAAGAAACGTTTGAATTAAAAAAGATTTGAAAAGAGATATTTCAATAATGTTGAATTTTGGAAGTGGTAGAAAAAAGGGATAAATATTGGTCTGCGGATTTTTTTAAAGTAAACAGTGATCTTTTCCACGTTCTAAAACGTATGTACATGAAGTTTCGCGCAAATCGGTCAGAAACTGAAGATTTGTATAAAGGACATACACACAGAGAACGTCTTTTATATATATAGATTTTCTCTATTAGATACGAATACCGGAATTTTTGGCAGATTTGTGACGCGACAGTGTGGTTAAGATTTGAAGCACTTTTCATTTTTAAATTTCCTTTACATCCATTATTCCATATTTAATAAATTAGCTCCATGTAGTAAAACTTGCTAAATTGGAGGGGCCTCTCAGAACAAAATTGCATTGCCTACTGAGAACAACTCCGTATATTTATCTTCTTTCGCATCAATACTGAGAAAAGGGAGAGATACATATTCTTACCCGACTTAATGCCTATTACTAGCAGCACCATCTACCGCTGCTATTTTAATCTAAAATCGAGAATCGAAGTAAAAAAAAATGCCCTATATCTTAGATAACCCTCCTTCAAGATTTTTTAAATAGTTGTCATGATTTACAAGTTATTGAATTTTAAAATCTATTAGTCCATTTTAAGACCTCCGGTATGTACGGTGTATCCTAAAAAGGACTCGCTGATTTTAAAATTCAATAATTTGCAAACGGTGACAGATATTTAAAAAATTCTTGCAGGAGGGTTATGCATGAGGTCAAAAGTTTTTTTACAGTGATTTTCGATTTTAGTCCAAATTACAAACAATAGATGGCGCTGCGATCAATAGACGAAAATTCATGCTCGATTTTTGACACTTCGGGAACCAATCAATATATTTTAATCTTCTTTTTCCGCATGGAAGAAGAGAAAGGCCAAAAATCGAGCCTGTATTTAGCGCCTATTGCTTACAGCGCCATCTATTGTTTGTAATTCGGACTAAAATCGAAAATCACTGTAAAAAAATTTTGACCTCATGTATAACCATCCTGCAAAAATGTTTTGAATATCTGTCACCGTTTGCAAGTTATTGAATTTTAAAATCACTCAGTCCTTTTTAGGACAACCGGTATATTTACTGGAAAATGATTGTACCAGTGCACAGTGGGCCAAAATTTCTAAAAGCTGTTCAAAATTCGAAAAATAAAGTTGCTATTTAGGGCATTCTAATTATACAGTTGGCTGGAATAATGTTTGGATTGTCAGAATCTATTTTTAGAAAAATGTTTTTGCTTTACCCTAATTACTTGCTTCATTTCAAAAGTGACGCTTGTTAAAGGAAAATAAGAGTTCAACAAAAAGAGAGAAAACAACGGTTCGTGTAAACATAGGCTACATTTTTCTAAATTATCAGATTATAATAATTTAAAATAAATTAACACGAAGATGGTAAGTAGATTATTTACATGTATTACAAAATACAAATCAATAATTTCGTAATAGGTTTTGATAAAAATTTAAGAAGACAGCCCTTTAATTTTTCTGTCAAATACCGAAAAAATTATAAATTCTGCAAAGTTCCGCAACGAATTTTAACTAGTTAATAGCCTGATCCATTATCTAATGAATAATAAAAAACAGCTGCTGAAAACTACTATTGTACAGTTTTTGCAGGTTTTTGCAACAACAAGCTGAAATGTCACTTTTTTCGTCGCTTAAAAATCTCTGAAATTTTTTACTTATTAAATTATCTGGCAAATATTTTTAATTTTTTTAGATTATTCTGTTTTGTAAGATATTATCATGTATTACAGAACAAATGAGTATTATAATCATACCATAAATGAATTTCATAAGCAGGTATCACGTCTGTGATACCTGCTTATCCATGCTGAAATGCTGCTGATCCATGCAAAAGATGTCGGAATAAATTCATCCGTTTATCGGAACTATCGGCGGAATTCTGGTAATCGCCCACTGACATTATTATGATGTCAATAGGTCAAACTCCGCTCAAATAGTCCAATGCTGGTATAGACAGGAAATCCCATTGACTGACAGGTTTGAGTTGATCATATTTACTCCAAAAATAATATCGCCCGACTTTCCTGGGGCGAGTAATGGCCGATAATTTGAGCCCATTTTCATTATTCTCTGCAGTTTCAGTCTACTTCTTAATCACGTGACTGCACACTTCCTTTCAAGGTCTTTCTCTCCCACCTTATCCAACCCATTACAGTTATTTCTTATTATGTTGCAATCAAGGTCATTTTAACCAGACGAAGAAGGGTCACAAGAATACGAAGAAGTTATGTAAAGTGAGAAAGTGAGTATAAATTTCTTATCACTTTCTTCAAAAATTAGTAATCTGTCACCTTTCAAAAATAAACGATTGCTCGACATATACCGCAAATACATATAAAAATTGGATGGATTTTATTGACCCTTTTGTATGGAATTACGAATAATTATTCATACTTAAAAAATTTCTAGAAAAAATGAATTATATTTCTGGTGCAAAGGCTAGATTGTTTTTGTGATTTTTATGAATAAATTAAAAATAATGAATATTTGATAGTAAAATCATAACATTAAACAACAACTTTCTTTTATTTCTTTTTTACTTTTTTAAATTTAGAATTAGAGAAAATATGAAAAACTGAAAATATTGCCGTAAGGAAGCTAGAAATATTGAATACTTTTTACCTTGCAAGTCTGTAATAAGGGGGGGGGGGGGGGGGGAGAAAATGTAGAATGTAGGAATTTAATTAATTATTTATTTTTCCGTAATTTATGTTTCCGTTACAACAAATTTCGATGCAATTAAAGAAATGAAATAAGAAATTGCTTTCTTTTGTAAATTTAATGTATTGCAGAAAACGTAAAATATTTTCATTTATTGTTATTATATTATTAGTTTAGAGCTGAATAAAGTCTTAATGTTCTAAATTCTTTTGATAACTGAAGAAAAATCGACATGTTTCTTAAAAGTGCGATGCAAAATTTATTATTTCAACTCATCCATAATATAATCTTACGTTAAAAATGAATTTGGCGCAATAATTGTTTCAATATTAAAATTTTAACTATTATCTATATCTATATACTTAAATTTCAATTAATTCATGTAAATAACCCAAAATAATCTGGTATTTATACCCAGTTATTTAAAGTAAATGTACAACGGTGTATTTCATAACGTTCTACTTTTCAAAATATTTTAGAAGAATGAATGCATATTCATAATTCCTTAAAATCAGTACATAAAATTTCTCCTAACTTCAAGACGAAGTTACGTTAGACGACGGACGTCGCAACATTTCTCGGGCTGTTATTTATAATTTTATTTTTTTAGATGAAAGTTTACTAATTTGTATAAAAAATTTGTTAAGCAATTTATATTCACTAAAAAGCCCTTTTACGTGTAAATTTTATTAAAAAAAATAATGTCGTAGATTAATATTTCACATCAAAAGAAATCTTGTATTTCTTTATAAATTACTTTTAATACAAAGGGAATTTTTAAAGAGTAGGGTTTTCGTAGCTACTAAATCGAAAGAACAAGAGAGCAATAAACCTGGAGGGAGGGGGAGGGGGGTAGAAAACAACAAAAATCAGCCAAAACTAAGTAGTCAAAAAGAGGTTGGCAATACATCTAAAACCTATGTACAACATATCAGGATCCTACGATCCTTAGACCGTTTGCGAGCGATTAAAAAGCCGTTACTACCGATCTCGGGAAATGATGTCGCCTAGCGAAAAATAGTCAGATTAGAACATTCGGCGGACGCTCGGCCAGGGATTATTCGCTGCTTGGGATAGTAACAAAAAACTTTAAAATAATTCTAAACTATTCATCCTTTAGAATTACATTTTCTTATAAGTAATAATTTTGTTTCATATATCATGAGTTGAAGAATTATGTCGCAAACTGGGTAAATGTCGGAAGACGCGCAAGAGTCGTGCAACAAATTGATTAACCCCTTAAAAGTGCTATTACACGAAGGGTCACAGTCGCTTCAAATTCCAAGTGTCTCCATGTTATTCTATGGCTCCAGGGGAGTCGCTTCGAAAGCAAGCATCTTTCTTCTGTCTTTGACGCCTGAAACGATGCGTGTCGCCAGTAACAGCCAATTAAATGCTTGGAACGGACGATGGAAAAGCCTTTACGCGAACAGCCAATGAAATGTTTGGAAAACGAGAAAAGTGGCTTTCAAAAGCGGGAAATCAGACGAGTCGCAGGCGATTTTTGTCGCTTGGAATTCCTATGTGTAATAACACTTTAACTCTCGTACCCGTGACATTCACGGGCAGTGTAGATAGCTTTCACTTATCAGGCGCGACGCATAAGGGGATAAAATGTTCCTAAGATATATATCACGAAAATATACTATTAATTCAATTTGTCTATCACCCTCTATCACAAATTAACTATTCGTTTTAGAATTTTACTACAATTGTGTGAACTTTAATCTAGCTGTTAGCCAGATTAGCTAGTTAATCTAGCTTAATTTAGCTGGTTATATTTGTTGAGATTTACGTTAATGTAATGTTTTCGAAGTTACTCGCGATGTATCTGAAGTATCTGAAATCAATACATTTTTGAAATTCAAATAACATTTTCTGCAACAACGGTTTTGCTTGAATTTCAAAAACGCTTGTAATTCAGTTTTACATTGTATTAAACGTTTCAAAATTGGCTTTTTACTTAAAAACCAACAAAATTAAAACTTTTGTCAACTTATTTTGTTTTTTTACTATTTCAAATCTACATGGCGCTACTTTCGCACTAAAAAGTCCAAATATAGAACGCACATATGTGATTATGTGATTTTTACGTATCTGCAAAACGCTATTTATAGTTCAGAGCATTTTAAACGGAAGGAACACATTTGTGACCTCCAGTGCCGCAATTGTTAATTAGTTTCATTTACTCAGAAAATCAATTTTTTGAATGCTATCAATTCTCAAGTAAACATTTTTTAATTAGTAACAGAATATCTGTATGCAGGAACAAGAGAAAACATAATTTTTACGTGAATGTTAATACTATTAATGTTAATGTTTTTTAATTAAAATGTTTCTTTTAGATGTAATATCAGAAAAACTGATATTTTGTGTTTCGAGAACCGATTAATTTACTGTAAATACACAAATAGAAATTTTAGTTGTCAGAAAATATGTAGCAGTCTTGCTTTAAAACCTGAAATGTTGCAGCAAGTTTAGCATGACAAGACTGAAAGTTCATAACAAGACTGCAGCAAGATAACACAAACGCTGAAGTCACCACACTTTGTACTTGAAGCTAACTGTTTGTGAACTTAAATTCTTGCTGTATCAAATTTATTGCAAATTAACGGCAAACAAGTAGAAAATTTAATTCTGTCATAACTAAAGTACTACAAATCCTTTGCAAGTTAGAAGAAAATTTAGATTTGCCTTGTCAAAAATACTGCAACCGTATTGCAAAGTAATAAACTTTCCATGCCACACTGTCTGTTTACAACACCTACACTATAATGTAACAGAACTAAAAGGGTTAAACTTATATATAAGTTTCACCCCTTCAGAACAACGGATTCATACGACACATTGTCAGATTGTGCATGCATCGTTTTTTCACCCTTAACAAATGAAGGTAATATTTATACTATTAACTTATAAAAGGCTTTTGGCAAAAAAAACTTGCCATGCAAGGCGAACAAAATTTTTAAATTTCAATACCAATATTTTAGTTTGGAAATTTTTACATTCTCTAATCTCAGATTTTGAGCGATTAAATATTTCAAAATTACAAGTCGCAAAATCTGGTGTCGAAGAATTAGTATTAGTAAGAAGTGTAAAGGAGGTTCGTCGTTAATGAGTTAAATTCGAGGCGTTTTTGGAATTTGATAAGCATAGTGTTTTAAAAAAAGCGATGACAACCGAATAAAATCAGTGTAAAAGATGCAGTCCCGGAAGGGTTAAAAATCATAGACACGAATGGGGTTAAAGGCAAAAATAAATAAATATGAAGTAAAACGATGTTTTAGAAAAATCTAATAATATTGAGAAAAATTCACTTGAAAACTAAAATTTTCAATAAAAATTTTAAATGGCCGAAGACGTAAACATAACTCAGTAATTTAACAGAACTTTTTAATTTGTAAGAATTTTTATATGAAGAAAGTTATAGATTATAGATAAAATATTCATTTTTATCTATACACTTTACTTTACATGAAATAACTACATTTGAAGAGTTTAAATTACGTTTTTCTGGGTTCCTTAACTTAACCAATCAATGAAAATGAGATTAACAGATCCATAACAGTAACAATGATGTGTAACAACTTTGAGTAGCGGTCAATTTCTGAAATTTCTGCGTATGTGTTGTTTGTCTATTCTCTCAACAGAGGGATTTTTTGGTTCCGTCACTTTCGGGAATTAAAGACAGTTTTGCATCGGTATCAAAACATACTACTCATGAAAGTGGGTGATCGTTTATGTTGCGGGAGATTTGCTGCGAAATTATGAAGTAGAATTTGTCACGGCAAGATAATATTGGTAAAAAAATCAAACTTGATGCTACTGTGCATGCTAGCTTGGTACTACTCGATTTTTTTTTACTAAAGTTACTTGCAGAAAAACTAACTTCTGTTTCATAAATTCTCCTTTTAACCTTGGAAATTGACTGTCCTCTGTGGATTTGAAAGATAAATAAACGCTATTCCGAATCAATAATAACTAGGAAGGGAAATCATAAGGAATATGAGAGCTAAATTATAAAATATCGGTCTCTTATTACCCAGTAGAAATTAACTTCAATTATTACCATTAGTGAATAATGTGAAAAAAATCTAAACAATACACGCCTGTAGCTAACAGGGAGTATATTTACTGAAACTTTTAAATGTGGATATCGAATGTTATATTTAAATTTTCCGTGTACAGAACATTGTTTAAAAAAAAACAGCGATAATAAGAATTGAGTATTATGCATTTCGGAACTTTCAAAACAAATTAACAGGTTTTATATAGGGAAAGAGATGAAGCAGTTATAAAATAGTTATAAAATAATCCCTAGTTTATAAAATAATCCCTAATAAAATCCCTAGTTATAAAATAATTTAATGTATTCAGATTGCTGTCTCGAAGATTATTAACTTTAAATTTCCAGTAGTTTAACTGTTATTTTTACCTTTGATTGCTTAAATCAAATAAGTCGGTCGTTTACATAACACAACGAAATGAAAACTTATATGTGTTGATAAACATAAAATAATCTATTAGGATTCTTATTTGGCCAGTGCTTTTATTTTAATGAATTTTCGGTGACAAGATTTAAAAAAAAAAAAAAAAAAAAAAAAAAAAAATCTATTATACAGGGTAAAAGCACCAATAGTCGGCCACTTAAGCGATTTCTTTATGTATATAGCTCAAAGCCTAATTTTAAAAAGCAATACAACATTTTTAACAGTGACACATGTTTATGTAAACTTTTCTTTTACTGTTTCAGCAATTGTTTTTTAAAAAACTGAATATAGTTTTTATTTATAAAAAGTTAAACTTGAAAGTAGGACTAGTAGTCGGCCACTCAATTCTAGTGTTCGGCCATCACTGGACCAGTAGTCGACCACTTAAATGCTTTGTTATTTAAATAACTTAAAGTATAACTTTTATAAACAGAACAACATTTTAATGATAAAATGTGTTAATTTACTCTTTTCTTATAATGTTGCTGTAATAATTTAAAATATTATAATAGTTTTTAACACTTTCCAACATAGTTTAAACGTGTTTGTGAATTTGGATTGTCTTCAGTCTGTCCGAGTTCTAACACTCGCAAATATACTCGAATCTCCTCGAAATTTTTGTATGTTTCTGACGTTAAATATAGCACGATCGCTATTGAAAATAAATTGTGTAGAATTTATAGTTCATCTACAGGGACAGTTAAAAATATCCCGATGCATTACGCTCAATGTGAAAAAATTGCTTCAAGTTTATTTTAATGATGTTGGACATTTCAAACATAATGAAATTGATATGCATTTATGAAGTGCATTTAACTACGCATTCTAGACAATATGGCGTCGAAGGAACTTATTATTCATTTATAGGGCCCCGCAAAAGAATTCATAGCATTTATCGTTCATTTACAGGGAAACACAAAAAATTCGAATACAGTACTGTATCTTTCTATTAGCGATAATTGCTGTAAGTGTGATTTTGTTTATGACATGCGTTTTTAAGTTTAATTAAACCTTTGCTTTCAATGCGGTGTGTATAACTGATATAGATCATATACAAGGCTACACAAAAGAGTTTGTAAGCTTTGTGCCGTATCAGCGTGAATGGCTTAAAAGAGGTTTTTATGCTCTTTCAAGCTGAACTATATTTAGTATACTAAGAGATTTTGGTATAATATAAATAAAATCATATACTGGGCCACGCAAAGAACTGAATACATGTCCTCCCACAGATAATAATGTGTGGAAGTATCATTTCAGTAGTTTTAACCACGTTTTAGCCTTAATTAAATTTTAGCTTAATATGTGCGGCATATAAAAATCTATTGGTAATATACAGGGCAGTACAAAATAATTCAAGTATGTTTCCGTATAGGGGTAGAAATTGCTGAAGGTAAATTTTCAACCTGTTATGCATTTTCTTACTATACTAAGTTTTATCATACTATGTATAGAATAATATACACATCTTTAGATTAAATACAGGACTGCGGAAAAGAATTGAACTACTTTTTCGGTCAGGGACCATAATCTGGTTTTGAAAAGTATTGTGCCTTTTCTAAAATGTTTACTTTTTTTACGGTATTAAGCAGCTCAATTTCGTTGAAAAATTCTGCAAGTCATGGGAAATACTTTTATAATCTATTCTTCATGCATGATTTTTCATTCTTGTTTCTTATGGAAAGTAAAGCTAAAAGTACCAAATTATCTAGTAGTGGGCCTTTCAAATTTTTTGTTTAAATATCGTAGACATGGCTGCGGGCAGAGAAAAAATTATTACGTCATCCTGTTTCAAAATGAAATTATGATGTAGGACAAGATTTTTAACAGAACAAGAATGACTGATCTGTCGATGCAAATCTTATTGTGATATCAGCAGTAGGGAGCGCCAAATCGTCATTTTAGCGTTACTATCATGTCGTCGAGTTTCGGGAGGAAATTTTAATATGTTGCATGTCTCGACTAGTACAATGCAAATATTTCAGTTTATCTTGGGATTTCGTGGTTAGATATTTGCAGAACGCGGCGCCAATTCTTCATTTTCGCGTTACTATCTCGTAATCGAGTTTCGAAATGTAATTTTAATAAGTTGCATATCTTAAATAGTACATTGCAAATATTACAGTCTGCCTCGTAGTATCTTTGAACAATATGAACAGAATGAGGCGCCAATTCTTATTTAAGGGAAAATATGGTTTCTTGTTCAGTTGCTTTCCCCTATTCGATATTTTAAATACATGTGACAAAGCAATCGTTTGTCATTATTGTTATTTTAGTAGTTATATTATTATTATAGATTTGTGATTTTATAGTAACAGTCGTATTGATATAATTATGCGATTTTATATAAAAAAAAATTCTTGTTTTTTGTTATCTTTTTTTTTGTGATGAACGCATGGGTGCATAGCGTTCATCAGAACTAAAACTAATCACTGGATTCAGCAACTTCGTCGTGCAGTAGTCTCAAAAGCGCCCTAAATTCGCGAAATCTGCGATCATAAACGAACGAAATTCGTTAACGCCGCAATCAGTAACGAAAGCGTGAACGCATAGCGCTCATGAAGACCGAAGAAAAACATCACTGGATGCAGCAACCTCGTCGTGCAGCAGTCTCTAAAACGCAGTAATTTGCGAAAGCCACGATCACGAACGAAAGATATTCGTTAACGCCGCAGTCAGTAATGAACGTATGAACGCACAGCGCTCATGAAAACAGAAAAAAAAAACATCACTGGGTTCAGAAGTCTCTAAAACGCAGTAATTCGCCAAAGCCGCAATCACAAACGAACAAAATTCGTTAACGCCGTAATCAGTTACGAACGTATGAGCTAATAGCGATCATGAAAACCAAAAAAAAATCACTGGGTGCAGCAACCTCGTCGTTCAGCAGTCTCTAAAACGCAGTAATTCGCGAAATCCACGATCAATAACGAACGAAATTCGTTAACGCCGTAATCCGTAACGAACGTATAAACCCATAGCGTTCATGAAAACCGAAAAAAAAATCACTGGGTGCTGAAACCTCGTCGTGCAGCAGTCTCTAAAACGCAGTAATTCGCGAAAGCCGCAATCACAAACGGACGAAATTCCTTAACGCCGTAATCATTAACGAACATATGAGCTAATAGTGCTCATGAAAACCGAAAAAAAACATCACTGTGTGCAGCAACCTCGTCGTGCAGCAGTCTCTAAAACTCAGTAATTCGCGAAAGCCGCAATCACAAACGAACGAAATTCGTTAACGCCGCAATACGTAACAAACATATGAGCTACTAGCGCTAATTAAAACCGAAAAATACATCATTGGGCGCAGCAACATTGTCGTGCAGCAGTCTCTAAAACTCAGTAATTCGCGAAAGTCACGATCACGAACGAACGAAATTCGTTAACGCCGAGATCAGTAACGAATGTATGAACGCCTACCGTTCATGAAAACCGAAAAAAAATCACTGGGTGCAGCAACCTCGTCGTGCAGCAGCATTTAAAACGCAGTAATTCGCGAAAGCCCCGATCACGAAGGAACGAAATTTGTTAACACAGCAATCAGTAACGAACGTATGAGCGCATAGCGCTCATCAAAACCGAAAAAAAAATCAATGGATGCAGCAACCTCGTCGTGTAGCAGTCTCGAAAAGGCACTAAATTCGCGTAAGCCGCAATTACAAACGAACGAAATTCAGTAACGTCGCGATCAGTTACAAACGTATGAGCGCATAGCGCTCATGAAAACAAACAACAAGAAAATCACTCGATGCTGCAACCTCGTTCAACAGCGGTCTCTAAAACGCAGTAATTCACGAAAGCCACGATCACGAACGAACGATATTCGTTAACGCCGCAATCAGTGACGAATGAATGAGCGCATAGCCCAATCAGAAACGAACGAAATTCGTTAACGTCGCAATCAGTAAAAAACGTATGAGCGCATAGCGCTCTTGAAAAACGAAAGAAAAATCATCACTGGGTGCAGCAACCTTGTCGTGCAGCTGTCTCAAAAACGCAGTAATTCGCGAAAGCCGCAATCAGTAACGAACATATTTGCTAATAGCGCTAATTAAAACTGAAATATCATCACTCGGTGCAGCAACCTCGTCGTGCAGCTGTCTCAAAAACGCAGTAATTCGCGAAAGCCGCGATCTCAAACAAACGAAATTCGTTAACGCCGCAAAAACTAACGAAAGAATAAGCACATAGCACTCATTAAAAAAAAAAAATTCAATGGATGCAGCAATCTCAAAACTGTACTAAATTCGCGAAATTCGCGATGACAAACGAACGAAATTCGTGAACGTTGCAGTCACTGACAAACGTATTAGCGCAAATCAATTTCATTGAACTTGTGCACGAATGATATTTATTTAAGTCTTATAGAATTATATTTATTTTAGTCTTATTTAAGTCTTAGCAAAGTCTTATTTATTTAAGACTTAAGATATATTTTAAGTCTTTTTCTCATTTTTTATTTATAAAAACTGTGATGTCTAAAAATGCAACACTAAAGTAAATAATAATGACATCGTATGAGCCAGGGCAAAG
The DNA here is from genome assembly GCA_963932465.1 of Maratus speciosus. Lineage (NCBI taxonomy): Eukaryota > Metazoa > Arthropoda > Arachnida > Araneae > Salticidae > Maratus > Maratus speciosus. Next base: position 275,339,554 of record OZ010795.1, on the reverse strand, counting down.
TGCAAGGGAATTTCTTGGGTGCATTTGTGATAAGAGCCGTTGTGAGGGCCGCGATTTAGACGCTATTTTATTACCAACAGGTGGGTAATAACGCCTAATAGCATTGGTCAAGAAATCATGCCACTATATTTTATGAATAGCTGCTAAAATAGTCTTTCTTGTATACATAATCAATAAGTTACTGTATCAAATCCTATATTTGTTTGGGAAAAAAAAAATCTAAAACTAAGCCGTAAAAATTGGTAGAACCTTAACGTGGTGTTATTACCCTAGGGCACCTTATATACAGTGTACATAAAATAAAATGCAAGTAAAAGTTATATAAATCTCAAATTGCAAAAATCAAAGTACGAAAAAAATCAAATTATTAAAAATAGACTCAAAAATGTGAAATGGCCTTTTAGGCAGTAGTCAGCCGTGGTTGCCGATTACTGAACATGTAAGTAAATATTATACGCAATAATCGGCCACATTAAAATTATTTAATACAAACACATTTATTTAATTTTGATGCTGAAAATCATTAGTTTATTAAACTTTTTAATAGTAGTCTTATAATTTTAGAAATAATTAAAAATAAATTAATACTAGTCTTTTAAAAATTTTGTCATCGGTTAACAAAAAAATAGCAAAAACGGTTATTTGACCGCAAGCAAATAAAAAATGGCTGATTACTAACGCAATAAAAATACCCACAATTCTTTGCTGATGGCTTATGACGTATAAAGGATGGCTACATATAGGGGGATTGTAATATTTCATTTGAAATCAAAAATAAGTTATTCATAACGTATTTTATCTCAAAGTGGCCAACTACTGGGGGGTGGCCGACTACTGGTGCATTTATCCTATATATTTTTTCAATATGATCAATCACCTACGTTTTTCTTTCGAAAGGTGTATTGCTTTTGTATCTATGACAAGGCAAATTTTGCTGATTTTAAGCAATGCAGATTTTTTACATCTGGTCATACTCCTTGAATTTTTTAAACTGCATTTTCTTAAAATGTTCTGATATTTAATGTTAGTGCACGCTTTTATAAAAACTGCTATAAGTTAATGTTTGTAATTTATATTTGCCAAAACATTCTACAGGTATATTTGTTTAATATGAATTGAATTACTGTAGAGAATATATGTATTCTTTATAATAAACGATTTTTTTTTTACATTTTTCTATATTACGCGAATATTTCTATATATATCTCAGAGTTAAAAAAATTATAGATGTATCTGTGTGCAAACTTGACTTCACTTTTAAAGAATAGTTTACCTAATGTTTATAAGTATTCCATGTCTTAATTTGTGACATTTCTTTTAGCTACGTTATGAGAAAAAGTATATTAACTGGACATGGAAGTATTGAAAGGTTTTCTACAAGGACGACAAAAAACCTTCATCGGTGCTTCTCAAATACAGAAATTTTTAACTGTTTCGTTACCCAGCAAAGAGGAATTTGTTCGCGAGCAACAAGATAGGTGCAGGCAATGATGGGGAAGTCCTGGCTAATGGCCTACCACTGCATGACCACTGCTGGACAGTTTCAGTCCACTTTGCTGTTGGAAACCATCAGATAAAATTCTGATCGGCCTCCGTTTTATCTCATGCGCTTTCCCACCACACCATGGAAGTGCACGAACTATTGCAGTATTATTACTGGTAACCTTTACGCTATGTGGCGTAATTCATCTAATTAAAAAAATCACTTATTTTAATTTTTATTCAAATATTTTTATCTGAAGAGTAAATATATTTAAACAATTACGTTTCAAGTTTAACAAATAATAATTTATTAGACTTTTACATATTTTGTCAAGTCTATATTAAAGTAAGAGATATTTTTATCACAACGCGGCAGATTAATGAATTTAAATACAAATCTGAAATGAATATCTTAACACAATTTAAGGAGTGGAGCTAATTTTTTAACGGTAAATAATATAGAACAACAACTGTCACCAACAAAATAAATAAATAAATAAATTCTTTATTTCAAGGAACTTTTTTTTCTTCTTAAATCTGGTTTTACTAAGTTACAAAGGATTTTGTTTTTCATAATTAACACAGTTGTGAATCAATCAGCGTATAAAATATATAGGATTTATATATAATACAATAATTTCTATAAAAGTTTAATGATTGGGAATGCAAATCACAAAAGAAACAAACTTTAAATAGTGTAATGAGAGTTTCAAAACTACGAGCGTTCGTGGAATACGCTGAAAGTACTTGCTCATGTTCAATCACGGAAACCAAACAGCACCAAACGCGGTTAGTACTTGGAAGGGTGACCACAAGGAAATAGCTGCGAGTTCAAATATTTTTATAGACATTTCAATTATAGACACTTCTACAGCTTTTTCTGTAGATTTGGTGAAACTAGCTTATAAAAAACGAGCCATAATTCTACAGTATTATATAATGTGTTTTCTATATGTTTTTTATAGAATTCTATAAGAAATTTTTGAAAGGGCCCAGCAAAGGAATAGCAGTATGATAGGTGCTAGCACTGCAGGAAAAGTACTGAATTGAAGAAATGGGATGGCATACTAATGCTGACAAGCTGTTGGCCATCACTGATGGACCAGCTGCATTTCGCACGGTCACTTTTGTACTGGTTTATGTAATGGCATCATTGAACTTTACTGCTTGTGGCAGTGCTGGCTGCCATCATTTTCCCAGCTGATGGACCACTGTTTCTTTCTTTGCTGGTAGGTCCTCCAATATCATGCGGTATTTAGAGAATGGATCATGTCTTCAAAACTGCATTTTTCTCAATTTCAGGTGTACAAGGCCGCAAACGTGCGACCATGCCAATGGTCGCACCAATGGTCAATACCAATGATCTATTAAAAAAAACTTCTGTTATGGATCTGGTAAGTCACAATCAGAGAAGAAATAAAAATATTACAATTGCCAGTATCTACCATATAGATATAGCGACTAAAAATACGTATCGATATTGCAAAGATTTTTTACTAAATTATGTTTAGTTTAGAGATTATTCACATTGTTCCATATAGACCATATTGGAAATTTTTTAATTTATTGTTAGCGTCTTTCATCTTCATATGTTAAGAAACTCACGTATTGTTAACGAATTTGACCGCGTTGCATATAGTACTTTGCCATTTGAAACTACTTACATTATTTTCTCCATGGTATGAATGCTTAATGTATCTATGTATGCATTGCATGTATATTACAACTTATTTATCAATAGTCAGCTCTTCTTGTGTATTGATTTTCACTTATTTGATAATTTCATTTAGTCATTTGTTGAATATATTGAATATTGTTTAGTATAAGTTCTTAATTCTGATCATCCTTCTTGCAATAAAACACATTATAAAAATAGAAGAAACGTTTCCTGATTTTATTAGATTTATTCATTGCAGTTTTAGGAAGTACAAATGATAATAAATACAATGATAATAATAAGATTTGCACAAAGAATATATATATATATATATATATATATATTTGCATTCGAAACAAAAAGTGTCAACAAGAGATTCGCTGCTCAAACCAAATCTTCTAAAAGTGTAACTTATCGGACTTGTGAGAAAAATATATGAAACCAATTCACGGAGTGCCTTAAGAAGGTACAAGGTAAATGGACCTTCTTCTACAAGTATTAATTGCATTACTATGTGGATGAATGAAAAATATTGTGCACAAAAAACCCTTCTGTTTATACTAGAAAGCATTTCAATGAATGATAATAAAAAACCGAAATAACATATATTTTTACGGGTATCAGATTTTTGCACGTTACTACATATGTAACATTTTAACCCACTAAAGGTGTGGCGACAATTGATTTTTGTTTGGAAATTAGAACTTGCACGTGCATTGTATCGATTTTGACATATATTTAGACGTGCAGTATATCGATTCTGTAAACAAAGAGGTAGACACTAGTTTGCAAAAGAGGTGTAGTAGTAAAGTGTAGTACAAAAGAGGAATTTTGGTTTTTAAAATGGCGCACACTGTTTACTCATGACTGTTCAGTCAGCGAAGTTGATGAATAATAGAATCGGATATTATCTGCAATATTGACAGATACAACCATGCTAAAAAAACTGATTACTGGAAATAGGAAAATTACAGTATCCCAGTTATCATAATTTTGCTCCGACGACAAATTAATTTTTCATCAGACTGCATAATTTTTCTATGAACATTACATAAAGCTGTAGTGCCACGTGACATCTTTGATGACTCAAAACTTCACTGGAAAATATCTACTTCGCTCTAAAAAATGTATTATGCCGAAGTTGACATTAATGTTTGCCACAAATCCTTCAGGGCATTAAATATCATGAATTACAATTTAATTTTTCATTTACCTACAAACAGTTTTTTAGTAAAAGTTATATTGGCATCATGGATTATCCTCTTTGACTCCTAGATCAAGATAGAAAATAACGACACAATTTATCTACCTCGAGAAAATTCAAATTCTTGCTTACAAAAGTCGATAAACTAAAACGCAAGAATTAGATGATTACTGTCAATTTATAGGATACAAAATTATACTTGAGAAAATAATTTATATTATTTTTCTTTATATAAAACCCTAATTGATAATGTCCGTCATAGTTTGTGAAATTAACATGTAAATAGCTTGTAAATAAAGACTTTTATTTTTATTTTTTTCAGTTAAATGTAAAACAGAAAGGACACATAACCTGAAGTACGTTATTTATATTGATTAGAAGAGAGTATAAAAAATAATGCAAACTCGAGTTTTTCTTATAATGCATGTATCTTTTAAAATAATGTATATATATTTTAAAGATGCAAAACAGCAAATAATAAAAATATTTAACCAGTAGCTTTACTTAAAATATATCTGTATTTTAATGGGCTTTTTTCTGCCACAATTATTTAATACTCCCTGCTTCCCAAATTAGTTGTCACATTTGGATTGAAAATTTTGTCCCAAATTAGTTGTCACATTTCAAGTAGGTGGAGTCATAAATAACTTCCGATGCAGTTTAGTAGATCAACACCAGTAAAATTATATTGCAATGAATATAACATGATAACTAGGTGTTGGAAAAAAATGTTAACTTGAATGTGAACTAATGTGAATAAGAGGTGATGAAAATTGCAATTAATGAATAATAATTAAGAAAGTGCCCAAAAGAAGGCAATGAATAAAGAAGAGCGTAACGCTATATTGCAATTTTTATTGCAACATTGGAAAAAATAATAAACTGAGCCACGGTTCTGTAAATGCTGCAGAGATAAATTTTAATGTTCATCGTAGAACAATATCCCGTTTGTGAAAGCAGGCAAAGACGTCAAAAATAACAGATGATGGAGTTTACAATGTAAAGTCACAAAAAACTGGTAAATGCGGACGAAGGAAAAAAAGATTTTTCGCAGCAATTGAGCAAAATCAAAGATATCCCAATAAAACGAAGACAAACCTTCGGAGTTTATCATGTGCTGTTAGCAGTCCTAAATCAACATTACACAGGATTCTCAAGGAGGGAAACGTTTTGAAGCGTATTTCATTCACCACTAAGCCAAGTCTAACAGAAAAAAGTAAGATGGACAGAATTCGATTTTGCTTACAGCATGTTGAAACTAATGGATGATTTTCGGAAATGTTGGATCGTATTCATAGAGATGAAAAGTGGTTTTATATTACGAAAACCACTTTTTACCACCAATTCATTTTACATCACCCTAGATGAAACTGAACCTTCGAGGCATTGCAAAAGCAAAAGGTTTATTACCAACGTAATGTTTATGGCAGCGGTGGCAAGACCAAGATGGAACTCGAATACAATCGAAATGTTTGATGGAAAGATTGAAATATGGCCTTTTACTTAGTCAGAAATGCAAAAAGAAACTCGAAAAATCGTGCGAAAGGAACTGCTGTGACAAAAGTTGTAGAAATTGTTAACAAAGAAGAAATCCGAAAAATGATTATAGAAAAAGTTTTACTGGCTATACGTGAAAAATTTCCAACTAGTAAAACATTGAGTCCTATATAAATACAACAGGACAAACCTCATTTGGCAGTGGATGATCGCAGTATCACAGAAGAATGTTTAAAATATGGATGGAATTTGCAACTACAATGTCAACCTAAAAATAGTCCGGATTTAAATGTACTTGATCTCGGGTTTTTTAATGCAATACAGTTTTTGCAACATCAGATGCCCACAAACAATATTGACAACTTAATTTATGCTGTTGAATCCGCTTTTCAAAATATGGAAGTGGAAAAGCTTGAAAATGTATTTATAACTTTGCAAACATGTATGGAAAACATTATGCTGTCAGGCGGAAACAACTGTTACAAAATAACTCATCTCAAGAAAGAAATCTTCGTCGTCAAAATCTTCTTCCGCGAAACCTGATATGTAAACCTGAAGCAATATTATGTGCAAAAAAAATTACTTAAAAATCAGTTAAAAGTGTATTATTTGCTATTAAAATAATCACAACTTGGTATTTTCATTCTCATTTTTTTCACACAAATATAGCACTTATTTTGTGACAAATTTTTCAAAGAAAATTTACAGGGTTCGCACGCTCTTAAGCCACGTCCCATTTTGTAAGGATTCTACAACAAATATACCAGATACATATGGTAAGTCAGGCACACGTGGCACTAGACAAACATAGAAAGATAATTTTATTCCTAATAAATTCAGGATTCATTAACTAGAAGATAGTTTTACGCGAATCATTACAAAATGGGGCGTGGCTTAAGATTGTGCGAACCCTGGATTTTTTAAAATTATTTTGAAATGATTTAAGGTGGTGAGGAGGGTAAGTAAATGCGGATGATTGGTAGCATGGAATCCAAAAATCTCTGTAAAATGTTCAAACAAATTCATAAAATCATCAATATCAATAATCAGTACAAAAGCATTCAAATGCGACAACTAATTTGGGACGGAGGGAGTATATACTTTTTTACCCAATGAAATACAATTTATTTGGAATTAGTTTGATGTTTGTAAATTAATTCATCTGGCATGGAGAATAAATAGTTATATTAATGCTTTTAAGTATATCATAATTAATTATTTACATTTCGCCCATTTTGAGCCTCAAATATTTCTGTTATTGTTACAATAGTGATAGATATATAATCAAAGAAGTTAAATAGTAGATTCGCAAAGAAAAAATGGAAATAAAAGTAAATTACAAAAGACGTAATAATATTTCGGTATATTTACATAAATAAGAAATAAAAATAGATAACCGCATTACAAATATTTTCTTGATAATTGATAAAGTAAATAAATCCCATTTGTTCTTCGAAGTAATTAATATTTTGTCGTCATTTATTTCAACTGTTATGTATATTCATTTATTTGAACTATTTACGTGTACTAAACAAACAATTAAAAATGCAAAAATGGATTAGTTAAAAGGCATTTTAATTAAGATAAAATCATCTTGGTTGTTGAAACTGTAACCATAACACTTCATGCATTAAAAGTGTATTAAATAATGAGTAATGTGGTAAAATGAAACATTTTATTTCCAGATTAAAACTGCTTAAAATGTAAATAAAGCATAAGCTACTGTTCATAATTCGATATAAAGAAAATATTTGATATAATATATTTACTGCCGGTGCAGAATAACTACTGCCAATTCCAAGAGTTGTTTTCCTGTAGCTTGCTATACAAAAAAAAAAAAAAAAAAAAAAAAAAAAAAAAAAAAAAGAAATTTTAACGTAACTTAAAATGGACATCATTTACAAAAATTGTAATTAAATGGGTATAAAAAATTACAAAAATCACTATCTATTTTAAATGTCCTTCTCCATTTTTAGACATGTTACACAAAAAATTGCTTACATTGCAATTTTATTTTCCATTAGCCGCGAACAAAAGTCTCATTTTTGTTCTACATTTGTTTACGCATTTGAGTTACATAAGAGTATTGTACTCTATGAAACTGAAGAAGGTTTGAAGAAATTTAATCACAGCAATACAGTTAATATGATTTCGTCGTTCAGGGAATATCTAAACACACAAAACACCATCCTCTCAGGATCTTACTACATGTTTCCCTTAGCACTTAAATTGGGTAGATAGCAAATTAATGAAATAATTAAAAACGCAATTTTGATGGTTTGGGCTGTGTTGACACCTTAACAACACTGTAAATGAGGTAGATAAATTAGTTAAAATAATAAAAACAGCGTTGACAAATTTTAGAAGCAACCATCTGCTGATAAACCCGTAGTTAAGAGTATAAATAACAAATAAAATTTTCTTAACACAAAATTACTTTAACAGTAATACAAGAAACATAGTCAAGATATAAAATAAAATTAACTGTTAACGATAAAATAATACATTTATTTACAAAGTAAAAGAAGGGAAATATTAAAACTTAGTTACGCTACCACGTATCATCTGAATACGATCACAGGATTTAAAAACATTTACTTCGTTACTTGAAATGCATTATTCTACCATGTAGTTCTATAATAGGATCAGAGAATCCACACATTTATGTAAATTGTTTAATTCGCACTGGAGATCTTCACACATGCCTTACTTCATATATTCTCATAATTTAATTGTATCTCAGCATTACGTCGTTCCTTTAAATTTATACTATTTATTATCAAAATATTACATTTCGATTGCATAATTTAACTAATTAATTAAGATACATTTTTGATATTCCCCATATCCAGGCAGAGGTAACAGGCACTAATATTAATAAATACTACGTAGTATTTTAAATATAAAGCAGAACACATATACCTAATATTTTAAACTATCCAGGGTTCGTACGGGTGCTTGAATTTCCAGATTAACAAATTATTCGGTACCAGTATTTTCTTATAGAAAATCTTTCTTAAAATAAGGTAAAATCTCATCCGTTTAAACTAGATTTATTTTTCTATAAAAAAATTCTGATATTTCGCCTTGAAAATAACAGTACCCGTACGAACCCTGCTATCGTATAGGAATAATTAGTAGCTGTGACAGGTTTCTGGACCTCCACATCAGGGGATTTAGGAAGCATTATTAAACACAAACGCAATAATATTATTTAATTGTGGACCTTAATGCAAATAACAATGATATTTAAACTGTTTCTATATAAAGGTTGGTTGGTTGGTTGGTTGTATTGGGTTTTATGGCGCAAAATCCCTGTAGGAACATGCTGCGCCAAACAAAAAGTGAGTCAAGAAAAAAATGATGAAATGAGATAAGATGTAAACTGAAAGGCCATCTGGATGGGGTACCCATCCAGATGTAGTCGTCAAACAAGGGTAAAAAAACAAAGTAAAAATAAAAACCCAGTAAAGCAAAGTGAATGGAAGTTAAGTAAAAGTAAAGCAAAGCTATCTGGATGGGGTTTCCATCCAGATGTCAATAAAGTCAAACTTATGAAGCTTATAAAAACTAAATCTCAAAATAAAAACCAGCGTGTTTTAAAAAGGTAAAGAGTGCCCCATGAGGTGTTTCCCCAATGAGGTTTGTCAAGATTGGTGATGATGTGTTAAAATACATTCTATATAAATGCCGGAGGCTCGGACAATCAGTTAAAACATGATGAATGGTCAGGTAATCAAAATGACAATGTGGACACATGGGTGCATCCTCCCGAAGTAAAAGATGTTTATGAGTGATTCTTGAATGTCCAATTCTCAGACGAGTCAGAATAACATCAGTTTTTCTTGGATAAATCGGAAACCAAGTCATTATTGTTGGTTTAACATGGTGCAGTTTATTATCATATTCTAAATCCCAATTTTTTTGCCATTTATTATGAATAAAGTGTTTTATAAGTAGTTTAACGTCTGAGAATGGAATTCTATGGTAAAAAGGATTAAGAGCCAGTTTTGCCGCCTCATCTGCCTTTTCATTTCCAGGAATACCCATGTGTCCAGGTACCCAGCAAAATAAGATTCGATAACCACGTCTTGTCAATTTATTGTAAAAATCCAGGATAGCTGAAACATAAGGATGCTTTTTAAAAGATCTAAATTTCTATATAAAGAATAACTAATATGATTGTCTAGCATACTGTAACAGCATAAGTCTCCTAGAAACAATCATGATAATAAAAAGATGAACTAAATAGAGGTATTCGTAAGACAACGAATTCAGGCCACTAGAGCAAGTCAAAAACAGAGAATAATCTCCTAAGGGAAAAGATTGAACTCACCTGAGATACAACTGCATGAAAATTCTGTCAGTCTTTTTCATATATGTAAATTCTATTTTGGGACAATACAACCTTAGACCTCCCCGAACTTTCGCATCCCCTTCTTCTTGAGGTTAATCTTTGCTACCCATTCAAACTGGAAATGGAACGGATCGGGAGCTCTGCGTGAGTTGATGATTTTATGCTTCGAGGCGTGGTACAGCGAGGGCAGATACGATTACAGAATTTTTCTGTGGAAGAAGCAATATTATGTTCAGTAGAGGATAGTCCTTCGACAAGCTGGAGAGCTGTTGAGCGTGCGTGGGATGTGAGTCATTTCCTTTCAAAGCCCCATACATAAAATGAATGTCAGCAAGCTCCTGATTGATGTATCAATGCATGTTGTACACAATCATGCGGTGAATGAAGGTTCAGGTCAACGAAACGCTTCCATCCACCGAAATGAACAGAGCCATCTAATCCTCAACACTGCATTTCTGAACCCACAATTCTACACGAAATATGCTTATTTAGGTCCCCTCTATCTTTCTTTACATTTCTGACATATAATTTTGAAACAACCTGTATATTTCTGCTATGTTATCAAATATTTGTAAGGCTGTGTTAACGTCTCTAGTTTCAAAGCTTTCGAAGATAGCTGAATCATACAGCACTCGAATATAATTGAATCGTCCACCGTTCAAATACAGCCTAAAAGAAATTTCTAAAAAAAAATATTTTCTGTCTTATTCTGAAGTTTCAGTTTCTAGACACATACACCAGCGTCCAGAAAGACGGGTAAATTCACAGTAGATTTTTAAATTGAAAAGTAATTATTTGTATATCTTGACATCAACATATATCTTGACAGTTATCTAATTTATAAAAAAAAAAATATTTGAAACTAGGTAGACAAAATAAATTCGAGATAGACAGGGAAATATACAATTTTCGGATTCTGATGAAGTTTACACGGGAGAACCATCAAAATAATATCTTTCCAAACGAAAAAAAAACGTTTGATCAAAATTAATTATTTCTGACAGAACTATTTACCCACTGAAAATATTTTAAAACATTTTCTACCTTCTGTAATCCAAAGACAAAGATTGTTTTTTAATTAGTGATTGCTTAGGATGTGCTATATTTAAATGTCTATCGAGTGTAATAAAGATTTATTTAGTGTTCTTTCCTTGATGAGAAAAATAAATTAGTTAGAAATATAATTAATCTTATGTTGATAGCGATTTTTCGTCGCTATAAGAAAGGAAAAAAAAACTAATATCTATGGTTATTTAGTAAAACGATAGAAATAAAAATAGTTTTTATTAAGAATGTGTCTTCTTATCTTAAGTTATAAATTTCTTTTTCAATTTCCGTATATGCATGAAAACTAGATACATAATTAAACTTTCCACATACGTTTTTTATATTGCCAGATTTATATTTTGACTTTTTTCATACTTACCATAAATTTAAACAAAAGATATGCATCAGAAGTAATTACTTCTAATACGTTTTTATAATGCTAATGAGAGCTTTATTTTGCATTCATAAAAAAAAAAAAAAAAAAAAAATGGTTCAATGTAGTATTTGAATAAATAATTCTAAAAGTGAAGAGAAAAGTAAATTAAAATCAATGAAATACTAAAATCATAAGTAAACAATTTGGAAATTGCGTGACAAAGGTGGCAAATGAGGTGCGTTCGTACTCTAATTAATTTTATAAATAGTTTTTTCTCCGCATATTATACTGAATATATACTTTTCTGCACTTCGTAAGTGCACATCAATTTCATTCTTCTCGAAAAGTTATAACACCATTAAAATGCACTTAAAATATTTTTTTCCCATTAGCTTTAATGTAACAGGAAACATTCGACTAACCTTATAATTAAACTATACACCCTACTTTCATAACATTTCAAATGACTAGATAAAATTTTGCAAGAATTATATATTTAAAATTTCAGACCATTCGGTTGGGTAGTTTTTCCTTCGCTATATGCGGGCGGATGGACAGACAGACGAACCGAACGACGACTAAAGGTGCTACGTATTTATATAACTAGGACTTCCCTCAGAGGTTTTAGTCTGAGCGATATTACTGAGAACATAGATTTAATGATAACATGTGGAAGCAAAGAAATTGAGATGTTATCTTTAATTGTCCATATACTGCGAAAAATTGAAATGATGAAAATAAACGAATTGTAGAATTACAAAATCTTATATATAAATTCGTATACACTGTTTAAAAAAATGGGAAATCAAACCATTCAAGACAGCCATGCATGGATATAAAATTGAAAGTACGCAATATATTAAAAGTAAAATAGAAAATGAAACACTAATTTACTTATTTCGGAATTTTAACTATATAAAATGATGTCAAGAGCATAATAAGATGCTCCGCACAAATTTGAGTAACTTTAAATGGCAAATATATGATGTTTAAAAAGAATGGACTATACTTTATATGGTGTGTGCTCCCCCGGAATAGTTAATATTGTACAATATCTGTTTTCCACGGATGCAATGAGGTTGTCGATAACATTTAAGGAATTCTCTTCTCAAAATCTAATATAGTATCAAAGTACCGAATACATCAACAGTGGCATGCAATGCTTCGTTAGAGTGTGTTTTAGATATGCTCGATCGGATTTAAATGATGAGTGTATGCTGGCCACTACATACGCTGTATTGTTTTGTTTTTAAACATATTCTGCACAAGTTGAGCTATATTTAGCATGTATTAAATAAAAGAAATCGGAAATGATTACAACATAAAGTATGACACAAGATCTGAATATATCGTCTGCATAACTTTTGAGCTGTCAAAGTGTCATTTGAAGTAATTTACAAATCCATACATATATATTCAGCAAATCATGCCAGATAACATACGCCAATATGAACCCGATTACAAAATTTCACCAGAATAAGTTAATATATAAAAAATCTACTAATGATAATTGAGAATATGACCTTATGATAAAATGTCTAGAAAAATTAATCGGATAAAAAATTCATATCACATTTATAACGACACTTCCCTCTGGTAGTGGCCTTGGCAAGAGAGAGAAAAGCCTAGAGAAGGAACACTTTAACAAGTACTTTCGGGCAACCTACTCACTGTTTCATACAGGTCTTTATTCAATATTTACACAATTTATTTAATGCTAGGTGGGTATCTATCAGTTTTGTTGCATTTAAATCGCATGTTTTGCGGAGGAAATGCAGCATTATGAAATATTTAAAGTTGCTGTACCTAATAATTCCAAATTAATGGTAATTGAGATCGCTTTCCGTTAATTTCATCTTTTTAAATTTTAATTTTTTTAGAAACCATTCATAGAGAAAATTGTATATTTTAAAACTAACCCGAAGCAAAATTTCAAGATTTTGGGCTCAGCAGTAACAGAGAAATAGAAAATTTTTGAAAGTTTTTTGTTTCTGCACTGTTTTATATAGCGACATTTTTAGAAATTGTTCTATTGCGAGAATTTACGTCATGATAAATACAGCCATGTCAATTTTCATGTTTATATTCCTAACAGTTCCATGTTCTTCGTTACTTAGATCATCTTTAGATCTTTTTCCGCTTTGTTTAGTCTTTCTATTTTTTAGAATTCGTTCTACAACGAGCATTTACATCTTATTAATTACTACCATGCCAAAGTTCCAGTTTCTAACCCCAACAGTATCCCAAAAATTTCAGTATTCCAAATAAATCATAGTTAAAAACCTTTTTTTACGTTTATCCGTCAAATTGAACCATTTAGAGAGCGTTAATTACGAGTATTTACATCTTAAAAGTAACTACCGCACCAAATTTAAAGTTTCTAACCCAATCAATATCGGAGAAATCACAATTTTAGAACTTTTTTGCTCCTGCAGCGATGTAGGTTCTTGCACTGACATAAAATAGTCTTTTTTTCGGAGCAGAGATGGCCACCAACATTTTTTTTAAGTTGGCTATGTAGTTTCAGAGATAACACCTCACAAACGTACAAGCATTAATAATATTATATACTTTATAATTTTATAACGCTTTATAATATTAGCATTAGATGTACAGATACAAAAGCCATTTATCTGTTACAAACTAAAGTACCGGCGTTGCCCAGGATTTGAAGGATGTTTGTTCTGAAAAATCAATTTCAAAATTTAACATACAACACAAAACAAACATTAAAAAAAGCAGTCAAAATGTTGTTGAATGAATCATATGAAAACGCTATATAAAAATGTATAAATGTATATAACAGATGCAAAAGAATACAGCTATAAATGAACTTATTTCAATTTATAATTGGAGCAATAATATTAAAATACGCCAATATTTCCCTAATCGGGTTTTTATCATGCTTCAATACTTTTTTCACGCTCATATGACGTTATACTATATCCACCATGCCTTTTATATTTCCAATATGACATAATATTTTTCTCTTTCACGTGGAAACCTTGAAATAAAAAAGTTATGAAGTTATATTCACTTTCATTTAAATTCGTCAAACCATTTATTCCATTTTCATATTTCACGTGAATATCTTGCAATAGAAAAGTTATGACGTAATATTCACCTTTTTTTTAAATTCGGCAAACTATTTATTTCATTTTCATTTTTCACGTGTTTCACTTGCAGTAGAAAATTAATTGTTGTAGTAATAATTTTATTGTGTTTTTTAATTGTTGGCAACTGCTATAACGAAAAATGTTTAAATTTGATAAGAAATTGCTGTTAAATTGGTGGTTTTTTATTAATTAAAAATTAACTATAAGTTATTTTGATTCCGGATTACTTTAGTTGTCTCGGCCATGTTTTAATACACATGTACGTATCTCTTCACAATTTTGGCTTCCAAATTGTGGATTTTTTATAGAATTACAAACAGACAGATAGACAAGTTTTCATTTTTATATATCTCTCTATTCTATAAAAAGTAACTAACGCTGTCACCGCCGCCGCCGCCGCAGCCGCCGGTTTTGAATTTTTTGTGACCGGAGGTCTTTCTTCGTTAATACCACTTCACCGGCTGCCCCGAGATAACTCGGGGGTAAAAGCACTGTTTCCCCATACCTATCGCCGGTGAAGTGGTTAAGAAAACTATTGCATACAAATATATGAAAATCGGTGGTATTATATCGAAATGTTTGATCAACACACTAATGTATACAGTTTTCAAATAGAAGAATTATTTTAAGAGATATTTATTGCTAAAGTTGGACAGAATCGTTCCATTTAAAAAAAAATTATAAGAGCAAATGCTATACATGGGAATTTAATCATTTTTAGATCATTTTATTCAATAGAAGATCCCGGTCTGCAGATTTCATTAATAGTTTTTTTCCATTTGACTCATTTTTTGAGGTATTATTTCTATTTTAAATTCAAATATTCAGCATTTTGACAGATATTTTTTACATATTTTAGAAAATGGTATTAATTTAAACTATTGCCAAATGTATAAACAGCGCAAACAATAATGTTTGCTTCAAATAAAAAAATTATTTACACGTTACTGTTATAAACAAAAAAAACCTTCAAATTAGAATTAAATAATTAGCTATAAAAAGCAGGCATTTATTGGAAATTACGCCATAAAATTATATTTACATGTGAATTTTAAAAGAGAAAGGATATTGTAAAATAAAGTCATTAACATGCGTTAGAAATCTGAAATAGAACAAATTACGTCACATTACACTTATTATGCAAAATGAACAAAAAATAGTATTGCAAAACAGTTTAAATTTAAAAATTGCGCGAGACAAAATATTAGAGGTTAAATATTAGATTTTTTCAAAATTTTATTATTTGTCATTTGATGTGAGGTGTTCAGATATAAGTATGCAAATTTTTATGTTTCCAACATAATTAGGGGCCGAGTTAGAAAAATTGCTTTAAATACACAAGTTAGAGCCCAGAGGGTCAAATATTAGACTTTTTCAAAATTTTATTATTTGCTGTTTGATGTGAGGTGTTCACCTATAAGTATGCAAAATTTCATGTCTCCAACTTAATTAGGGGCTGAGTTAGAAAAATTGCTTAAAATACACAAGTTAGAGCCCAGAGGGTTAAATAATAGACTTTTTCAAAATTTTATTATTTTTCGTTTGATGTGAGGTGTTCAGCTACAAGTATGCAAAATATCATGTCTCCAACTTAATTAGGGGCTGAGTTAGAAAAATTGCTTAAAATACACAAGTTAGAGCCCAGAGGGTTAAATAATAGACTTTTTCAAAATTTTATTATTTGTCGTTTGATGTGAGGTGTCCAGCTATATGTATGCAAAATGTCATGTCTCCAACTCAATTAGGGGCTGAGTTAGAAAAAATGCTTAAAATACAGAAGTTAGAGACTGGAGGGTTAAATATGACTTTTTCAAAATTTTATGATTTATCGTGTTATCGCAAGTGTTCAGCTATAAGTATGCAAACTTTCAAGTTTCCAACTTAGTTAGGGGATGAGTTAGAAAAATTGCTTAAAACACATAAGTTAGAGCCAAGAGGGTTAAATATCAGGCATTTTTCAAAATTTTATTATTTGTCGTTTGATGTGAGGATTTCAGCTATAAGTATGCGAAATTTCATGTCTCCAACTTAATTAGGGGCTGAGTTAGAAAAATTGTTTAAAATACATAAATTAGAGCCAAGAGGGTTAAATATTACACTTTTTAAAAATTTTATTATTTGTCGTTTGATGTGAGGTGTTCAGCTATGAGTATGCAAAATGTCATGTCTCCAACTTAATTAGGGGCTGAGTTAGAAAAATTGCTTAAAATACAGAAGTTAGAGACCGGAGGGTTAAATATGACTTTTTCAAAATTTTATGATTTATCGTGTTATCGCAAGTGTTCAGGTAGAAGTATGCAAACTTTCATGTCTCAACTTAATTAGGGGCTGAGTTAGAAAAATTGCTTTAAACACACTAGTTAGAGCCCAAAGGGTTAAATATTAAGCCTTTTTCAAAATTTTATTATTTGTCGTTTGATGTGAGATGTTCAGCTATAAGTATGCAAATTTTCAAGTCACCGACATATATAGTTTTTGAGAACGGGGTCTGTGACAGACGGACAAACAGACAGACAAAGGAGTGAGACAGGCTGAGTTTCGTTAGATGAACGAAACTCTAAAAACATGCTGCGGATGACCGTAACAACATCCTAAAATTACATTACCATCAGCGATCTACCAATCCCGAATTTAGTTTATGTTCGTTTCATATATTCTTATTCTTTTGTGCGGCCCTGTAAAATAATTATCAATATTATATACAGTAAAACCTCTGAATAGCGGACACCCGAGAATGCAGAATTTGTCCTCTATTTAGAGGTGACCGCTACTGAGAGTAAAACATGTACAGTTATTTAAGAGTTGGTAATCGAAAAAGTGTCCGCTAAATAGAGGTATCCGCTAATCGGGTGTGTCCGCTATGGAGGTTTTACCAGTAAAACTTCTGAATAGCGAACACCTCGGGAGGGCAGAATTTGTCCTCTATTTGGAGGTGTCCGCTACTGAGAGTAAAAAATGTACAGTTATTTAAGGGTTGGTAATCGAAAAAACGCCCGCTAAATAGAGGTGTTCACTAATCGGGTGTGTCCGTTATGGAGGTTTTACTGCATAATAATATCATCCTTTACAAGAAAATAGCATGCTGTATGATAGACAGGCAGACATCCACAGAAAGATAACCTACCGGATCAATAAACACTCATGTCTTTTGTTTTAATCATCCACAATTGTATGTTATACAACATGCCAGATTTTATACAACAGGCTAAAAACGGTCACCGTGGTACGGAATACTGTATTATTATTTGTTTGCCCACCAAAACTGGTTGCCACGGGTTGTTGCAAGGTTTGTGATAACGTGGTTGAAACTGATCTATTCAATATTACTGCGTGCGTATTTTTTTTTTTTTTTTGCTCCATGTGTTCAAACCAGTTGTCTACGAAAACATCAACCGGTGAAAGTGACGCACACCAAATTTCTGTGACGTATGCAGATAAATTGTGCTTTTTAAAGAGTTTTTTCTATATAATTTTTAAACGGTTTGGAACTTATTTTTCATAGTAGGTGCATTCAGTAGGCGACCCTCATATGTACCTTCTGGTGCAATCAGAAACGAAATCCGACAAATATTTTTTGAGTTATGCTTGACGAAAGGTTTTTATTAGGCTTTTTTTTTAGTAGGACATGGCGTTAATATCCATTGTAGTAGTAAAGTGTCCGGACAGTAATATTTCGCTGAGTATTAGCCTTCGCTTCGCTCAGACAATTACGAATGCACCTAAAAAGGAAAGATGATTCATGTGACATAACGATCAGTTGAAACCTCTGTATGACGTTTCTCTTGTAATATATTTTGAAATTCATTTCATTTGCATATTTATACAAGGATTAGAATAGGAATTAATTCCTTTGAAATAAATACATTTTTATCATGTACTAGTAATCGAGCTATACTTGTACTTTTATTTTGTTTATTTACCTACAGTAGCGTTCAAAAGTATTTTGACAATGATGATAATTGACTTAAAAAAATAAAATAAAATAAAATAAAATAATCAATCATTTATTTTATTTAACCACATTCAATGTTTTACATAATTTTATCAAATTAACTATTATTTGCTAGTGGAGTTTGCTAGTGCACTTTAACGTGAAACTCAAGAAAAATCCAAGAATTATGAACAAAATAAGAACGAATATAATGTTGCTAAATTTCTTTTGAGTGCTAATGTATTTTGGGGATCTCGAAATCTGCTCTAATAGGTTTCATAGAAACTAAGGATTTTTTTTCTTTCCTGAAAGGGAATGGGGTGTCTATAAGTTGATCTGTCAAGAAGTCATATGCGACAAAAATCGTTTTTAAACTCTTCTTCGCACAGGTAGAAAATGTTGCTAAAAATATAAGACATAATTAAAATAGTGTATGATATGCAAATTAAAACAATTTATTATGTTGTGCTCGCCCTATCTGAAGTGAAACAGGTCCTTGAAATGATGATTTTAACATTAGTAATTAAGTTTCAGAGCGTACAAATATACATATGAAATACAGGGTGGTTATATTTAAACTTCCCCTATAAACAGCATCCTACAGCGCAAACGGGTGAACGGAATGCAATGAAATTTGGTATATAGACTTTATTACTCATAATTCTTGTTCTGGATTGTTAATATTGTTTTGTATTCCGTTTTGGTCGTTTATTGTGTTACATTTAATGTTTTTTTCCGGAAAAGCGCCATCTGGTGACATTTTGGAACTAATTTTTTTTTTCGAAATTCCGTGTGCGCATCTCGTGTATAGTCTATATACCAAATTTAATTGCAATCCGCCCACCCGTTTGCGCTGTAGCATGATGTTTATAGGGAAGTTTAATTATAACCTCCCTGTACATTGTGACTACAAATTAACTGGCACACTTTAAAAACCTGGTTAAAATAAATGAACAACTACATCCAACTGTCTAAATGTATGTTCCATATTAAGATTTAACTCACTTTAAAACATCGACATATATTTGTTTGTTTTTCCCAATCTGAATGAAACTGATTTAGGGGTATTCGGATTGCAGAAATTTATCCTTTCATGAATTATCAATCTGTTTAACGGTACATGTTATGCAGATTTTTATGGATATAATATTCAAAAGTCTAGTAGAATTACATGTTTATACAATTTTTACTCTGTATTGGCATATTTTTTCATGTAGAATATTTTTTCTCAATGGCATTTACCGCAAACATTGGATTTAAATCATAGTGAATAAGCTTATAGTTTAATCATGTATTACCAATTTAACAAAATGTGAGTTATATAAAAATTACAGGGTACTTTTAATGTTCTATTTTATTCTTTAGAAATTTATAGATTTGTTTTGTTGATTCATTAAAGAAAGGAAATATGACTCATAATGAATTTTTTAAACACGTCGGATAGATTGTGAAACACGAAATTTAAACCGATGGATTTATGTAGAATGCATTGCATAATTATATTCTCCACTGAACTTTTCTTCGTTTTTGAACCTTTACAGATGTCCAGAACCACAAAACAGTTTTCGTCTGTCAATTTTTATATCAAAGCTAACAGCTTTATCTCTACACAAGAAAATGATGTTCAAACTTTACAGAACAGTTGTCTTATATTTAACAAAATAACATGTAATAAAGGATAAAAAAAAAAAAAAAACACATAGTTTGCATTCTAATTTGGATCTTTTATTTATAATTGTCTGGATCAATAATTTTGGTACTTTTGCGCCTTGTGCAATATTTAAAGAATTGTATGTTAACAATGAAAATTAAGAAAAAACACGAGGAAGAAATATAAATGACCATACAATGGATTTTACATTTAATGGAACATATACTAATTGCAAATCAGTAATGTAATGGATGCGTTAGTTAAATCTGGCATATTTTAAGAACTATTTCGTGTTAACTTGCGAGGTGAAGTTGTAAGCCATATTAAATATATGCTTTTGTGTTTTGTTTTGAAATAAACATTGGAATAATTACTCATTCATTTTAACTAATTCATTTAGAAGGCACGTATTTTGGCTAATTGTCGCGTTTTCCATAGGGATTTGCGTGCAATGTTTTAACAATACTCGTCTAGATATGTGTAATATCTGTTAACAATTAATTAATTTGTTACCAACTTACATTTATTAGGCTGATTATAATTATTGTCTAAAAAAAGCTTTTTGAAACATTTGTAGAAAATGAGTAAAGCATTCATTTTTCTGAATTTTTCTTTCATATGGATACAATCATTTAGGATGTGTCCTTCCGCCGTGTTAAAATAAAAGTTTATATCTGTGTAATTTCCTCATTAGTTGAATAATAGTGAAATAGGAATCTTAATTAACTTGGGAATGTCTTGCTTTCATAATTTGCAAATGAGTTTCGCTGAATAAATTTATTTATTTGTATGAATATAATATTTAATAGTAGAATGTAAAAGTGAATAAAGTATGTAAGAGTTTTACTCTGTGTTAAGATATATTTTGTTATGTAAATAAATAGATATCTTCAGTCAACCAGATATTTATATATCTGGTTTACAAATCTAATTACTAAAGAGGTAACGCTTCACGTGACTACTTAATGTTTTTTTGTATATTTTTATTAGCATGATATAAAGCGCTATTTTCAACCATGGTGGAAAAAATAAATTAAAAAAAAATACTTCATAAGTTGTCTAAACTATGTATAGTTCCCATGGTATAAATAGCTTTTATAAACGTTTGTTATGTTTGATAGGTAGTTTTTTTTTTTTACATTCTAGCAATTAGAACGTCGATATTAACTATAGATATCATGTAGATACCAAATATTTAATCCATCTAAGCAAATTGTACTGTTTACCGGATATATGAAACCCGTAGTAGGTTATAAACAATGTGTTTACCTCTATGAACTTCAGTATGTAATTTGGAATTTTTTAACACGAAGAAAATTGTGCAATAGTGTCTACTAGTCACTAAGAAACAAGCTATCAAATTTTTAGTAGAGTTATTTGAGTATAAATCCATTAATTTCAGATATTCTGCAATATGGACTAGTTCAAAACATAAAATTTACAGCTAAAATTCCACGGTGTTTTTTTTTATTAAAACAGAAAAGGAGTATTATACAGGGTTCGCACCGTTCCTAAAATTTTCGCACTTTTCTACCAGTATTTTAAATAAGAATTCTTCTTGGTAGATTACTTTAACATCTATAATGAAACTACACAACAAAGATTACAGTTTTAATATAGTGGTAGCAAAGTGCGAAAATTTTAGGAACGCTGCGAGCTCTGATTATATATGTTACATTATTATATATAATTCCGCAATTTCTTTATCTTATTCTAAATTACTACTTTATATTCACTAAATCCTTATCCTTAAATAATCTCTATCGTTAACTCTGTTAAATTCCCTTTAATTTAATGTCTCACTTGTCTTAATCGCTTAAATATTACGCTTTTAGTATTCTTAAATTAAATTTTCCATTCCCGCGCTTTTTTCTTTCGAGAATATTCTTTTAGCTTCCATTTGTACTCTCCCGCGCATTTCTCATGTTATCTTTTTTTCCTTCAAATTTATCCGCTAGCTCTGTTCGCACTCTTTATATGACGTGACATTCTTGATTATTCATTGGTTGAGAGCGCGACCTACGTCATATTTGTATCCTTACACGTGAGGAACAAAAAGTTGATACTCGCTGTGTTTCAGCAGATTTTAGCAGATTTGAGTCGTATTTCCAGTTTCCATCCATTCCCTGGTCACTGTCCTGTTATTCGATTATCTCGAACTTTGTTTAAACCTAATTACTACTACGGAGCGATCGCTAATTATCTTGGTGGAAACTGCCCTTTTTGCAAGACGTTCTAATAAAGTGATTAGCTGATATTATGAGTTGTTTCAATTTCTTCTGGGGAAACTTCACGGAACGATGCATTCCATTGTTTTCACTCGACAACTGCATTTCAACAATTTGTTCTACTAATATAACAGATTCGAATTATCTGTTCTGACCACTTCTTTTACGTCATTATCGCTGAATGTGATCCACAACTACTATCGTGGCAGCCAGTACGGCATTTTCAACGATAAAGCCAATCCAATGTTGCCAGAATGCAACATATATATATATATATTTATATATTTGTTATTCCAGATTAAAATATGTACATACTCCATTGAATTTAAATAATGTCATTTTTTATACTGTTCCACCGTGCACTGCAAAATTTATTAATATTTTCATTTTCAGAATTAGGTCAAATTTTTTAGTATACATTTTCTCAATTGTGTTTTTTCAAACTGTTCAAACTTTTAATGCATCAGACTGGAAATGTTTCTTTTTGTGAAGTTCAAGTGATAAATGATAAACATTTTGTCTAGGAACGCATTCCATAAAATATCTTTTTCTAGAAATGGATTTGGACATTTAGGACTTTTTTATTCGCAATATTTTACAGATTTTATCAAAAGAAATCTCCGTTTTGATTGAAAATTACTAACTAACAGCATTTTGCCAAAGTAAATCATTTCTGATTTTGTAAAGAAATTTATCGTATCTGTTGTTTTTATTCGTATGGCCGAGATAAATCACAATTTAGGTTTCATCTTTGAGATTTCAAAGGATAATATGCCAACAGTTAATAATTTCATTTAATAAATTTTATTTTTTTTCATTTTAATTGTAACTATATGGCACATGTGGGGAACTATTCTTTAATATTGCATACTTATATAAAGATTTAAAAAAATCTTTACTTATGTAATAGTTTGGTAAAAATATATATATATATATATATATATATATATATATATATATATATAGATAGATATATAGATATATATATAATTATTACGTTAAGAAATATCTATTAACTAAACTATTTACGCAAAGGATTATGGATCTTAAAACATATTTATGCGCATCTATTTTCTTTTTTTAATCTGTTGTTTAACATCCTGCTGATTGTTATAATATATTTTTATCTTGCTCTTTTAGAGTCGTTAAATAACTTAGAATATGCATGTGTATATTTATTGTTTAAAAATAAGGAAGATTATTAAAAAATAATCACACAGGAATAGTTTTAACAGGCTGTTTTTTTTTTTTTAACTATTTATTTTCTTATAATGTAAATACGGTACTGTGTACAATATTACATATGCTAAACATTCATTTTAGGATATTATATAAGTAAAAGAAAGAAAATTGTAGTATTTGAACATATTGTTTTAAAATATATATTTGTTCAAATTTATATGAGAATCACCAAGCCATTTTGATAAATATAAAATTGATTTTATAGAAAAATATCTGATAAATCATAATAATGCCACGAACAATCTGTGACTAGTATACAACTTTTGTCACGTAAAATGATAGATTAAAATTATTGCCTTGATTACAAATTACAATTACTTCGTATTAATAAAATGAATTAGCACACTATAAAAAAGGCAGATTTTTGTTCCCGAGCTTTATAAATTCTATTTTTCTTTTCTCACACTGTGTCACTTAAAAACGATATATTATTTACTATTTCAAATACAATGTTGGACAGTCTTTTAAATTAACTGACTAAACATTTAAAGGCACATGATGTTTGGATACATTTCAGATAAGGCATACTTGACTAAGAAAACGTTTCAAATTGTCTGGCATAATACGTACAAACATGTTCTTTGTGTGACCAATGGGAATCACACGGAAAAGTTATAAAGTGTATATCAATCGTTGACCTCTATTCTGCATTGAGTTCGATTTCTTTCTCTTATCGGTATTTACAACAAAGTTAGAGCCACCTGTAACCAGGAAAATAATTATAAATCTCCTTGATGTCACAAAATTTTGCACGAGGTTTTTTAACCTCAACAATATTCATGTGATTTCGACATATACACTCTTAAAAATCTGCAGCTGTAGCTGTATCGTCACTCCACCGCTTTTATGTATAACGATTACATTACTATATATGGAGCATTTTCAGTGAACAAAGTAGAGATATCCTGTACAAGTCGCGGAGTGACTAATCAGCTACAGCTGCAGATTTCTAAAAGTGTACTCTTTAGAATAATTATTAAATATACCATACACCATCTCCCATACCTACGAATAATTTTTATCTTAAATTACAATTCATTTTTAACCCTCCGTCTACCAGACGGGTCCATTGGACCCGACAGGTACATACAAAATATTCATTCAAACCAGAAATTTCTTTAAAATAAACTAAGTATATAAACCAGACAAAAATAAGGTAAATAAATAAGTTAAATAGTTTTAAATAAAAATTCTGGTGTAGAACGTTTTATTAAAACTTGAATAAAATTCCCGGTAGATCTAGGGTTAAATTGATAATTTAAAGACTTATTCAAAAAATTTTAATTGTAGGTTTTTGACTGACAAGCCATATTCTTGTTTCCAGTCTCAAATCGGTTTCAAAAATTTAATATTTTCTATTATTTGTCTTTTATTTTCAATTACACTTGTGGTTCACCATTTTAAATCAATTATAATTTTAATTACATGTTGTATATTATATATTTTATACTACATAGTAAATTGCTCGTTATATTTTTGCTGGTCTATGTGTTTAATGATCTCAGCTCCCGAATCCGGAATTTCGCTTAAAAATGTTTTTTATAGCTTTGTTACCAAACTTTGAAATTAAGAATTTGAAAATTAAACACAAGACAAAAATTAGAAAAAAATAAATGTCCGTTAGAACATATAAAAAGATTTTAAAGATTATCTTTTTTACAATTTCTTAATTAAGACATTCCTAATCCATCTTTAGAAAGTAATTAAATATGTTAAGTCGATATTGGGAGGCAGCTCTGTTTCAAGTAAAAGGGGAGAGAATTGTTTTAAAGACTTTGGTCAGAGGAACCATTTAATTTTAGTATTAACTACGAAGTTATGTTATTTTATACCAAAATTTGCGCCCTTTGCAAATTTTTAATCTAATTTTTGAGCTACTGAAGTAAAATTCTTGGAAAAGGACGTCATTTTATCGCATATATAAAAAATATTTGCATTTTGCATTTAAATACCATTTATCCATCTGAAATGTATATATATGTTATTTTTTTTATTTTTTATTATTTTTTATTTAAAGAGAGAATAGCATCTTTAACCGTTCAGTGCTCGCATGGCATATTGTTACGTTAAATGTCGCGCGGCGTCTGACAGACGCCATTTATATTCTTACTGTACTATATATATTTAGGTCATTCAATTCAAATTTATAAATGCAAAGGGATTATTTAAGTAAAACATATATATTTGTGGTTTCATTCTACAAACAAAAACAACAAAACTCAAGTTTACAGTGAGGCATAATTTTATTCAACTTACGCAGATACAAATGAAAAATACAAGTGAAATTATCTCGTTTAGTAAGTTACACAAATTATCAACAGCGCATATTTGCTGACCGTGTTCTAAAAATAGAATGTTTTTTTTTTTTTTTTTTTTTTTTTTTTTTTTTTTCTTTTTACAACTGCGGCATTTGTAGTTGGTGTACCTATTCTTGGAACGACCACATTCGTGACACATGAAAATGGCGTTGTTTCGGTGATTTCTACTTATTTGTGTTTAGTTGACAGAAATGTAGATGGCAGCACAAGCTTGTTCACCCATCCGTTTATAAAGCAATGCACTTTATTCCAAATCTGGGTTCGAAGCTGAAAAAAGGCACGTGAAACCGGTAATTTACCCAAAGAACTTCTAACTGATAAGAAGGGGGGACTACTATTGGTTTCTGCATGAACTGTTTCACTGGTAAGCGAGGGTTTTTTCATTACGTCTACGGAGCCTTCCCTCCTTTACTCTTGAAGTTTTTACCTTGACCACGTTATCAAAACGTAGATGGAATATCCTTCATTTAAAAAGAAGCAACCCTGGCGTATGTGGGACGCCGCGTGAGTACTGCAGAGTTAAACATTTACGAATTCAAATTATTTCCCTATCTACATGACAATAAAATAACCTGCTTATTAACATTTGAATGGATTAATGTAATTATAAAATTTAATGCAACAACGCGTTTAATATGTTATAATGTTTTCGATTTTTTTTATTCGTGAACAATCGATTTCATATACAGCTAAGAATTGTTTCTATCGACAGCTATAGGGAAATTCTCTAGCGACAGTTTATCATAAACTATATAATATATAGATGGTTATTAAAATATTTCAAAGTATATATTTATCAGGAAAATTGTTATTTTAAAAATCAATTTCGAATGTATAAAATTCTCATGTTTAGTGACCAATCTTTCGAAATTCAATAAAGATATATATGTTAGAATTAATCATAAATTTATATCCTTTTGCTTCTGAATGCTTATAACAAAAAGATTATTGTACAATTTCATTAATTCATTACCTATTTAATATAAATAAATCTTGTCAAAAACTGCATTGTAGTAAACTGCGAGACAGGTATGATTATTTCATCCTCAAAAAAACAGTGCAACTTTTTACTTATTTAGTTTATATTAATCTTGTAAAAAACACGTAAAAGAGTAATTAAAATACATATATATTATTTTTAATATATTTGATTTTGAAAAAAGTAATTTAGTAGTGTAAAAATAATTGTTCGAATTAAAAAGAAACCAAAAACTTTTTCTGACTTTCAGAGGAAAAATAATTCGTTTGATATCCATAATTCACAGAATAAATACTCTATTTCATACAAATATGTGAAGTCAATGTTTATTTATTATCAAAGCCACATAGAATTATATGATTGCTTCTATTTTATGTAATATTGGCTAAGTTTTTTGCCACTCTGAACGATAAAAAAATCTTTGTGAGAAGAAGATTTACTTCAAATGCATGTATGCATGCACATAATATAAAAATATTTTCGTCAACAATTAATAGAACTTTTTGTTGGACTTTACTAATAAAACGTATTATCCAGGTGTTAAAATTATTTCTGTGCGTGCATTGTGCTTAACATAATTACCTATGTTACAAAATGAGTAAATGTAAAAAAAAAAATCGAAAAAAGGTTTTATTTAATTCACTAGTAACTATCGCAAGATAAGATTGTAATACATTTTCATAGAAAATAAACCAGTTAATGAACGGAATTTTTTAGATATATTCAATTAAAACTAGTTGGATGTGCCAATCCTAAAACTTTCTTCTATCTTATGCATATTAATATTTCAAAATGTTGTTACAAATACCAATAATTCATTTTTATTAGTTTTATTAGTATTTTTATTAGAATTTTTTTTAACTTCATACACTTTTCGGTGGTACAATATTGAAAATGGCACAAAAATCGCTATTACAGCGCCCCCTACCGTCGGAATTATTCCAAATTCAGGGAATACATTCTTGCCACGGCTAAAAACATACTCAAAAATGTGGTTCATTTCTATGCATAATTTCATACACTTTTCGATGGTACAATATTCAAAATGCACAAAAATCGCTAATACAGCGCCACCTAATAGCGAAATTTTTCCAAATTCAGGGAGGACCTTCTTGCTATGGCCAAAAACACACACATAAAATTTGGTTCAATTCTATGCATAACTTCACGCACTTTTCGATTGTATAATATTCAACATGCATAAAAATCGCTCAAAAAGCGCTATTGCAGCGCCCCCTACCGGCGGAATTTTTCCAAATTCAGGGAGGACCTTCTTGCTGAAGCCAAAAACTTAAAATAAAAATTGGGTTCAATTCGATGCATAACTTCACACAATTTTCGAGGGTGCAATATTCAAAATGCACAAAAATCGCTATTGCAGCGCCCCCTATTGCTGTATTTTTACCAAATTAATGGAGGAACTGTCTGCCATAACCAAAAAATTAAAATAAAAATTTGGTTCAATTCTATGCATAACTTCATACAATTTTGGCGACATACGGACACACGGACAAACAGACATTTTCTATAAACATGTTTTTTGGGCCTCTGACACCTAAAACGTGTAAATCCGTCGAAAACCGGAAGCCGAAAAAATTCGATTACAGTACTTTCTTCTATTGAAGATTGAAGAAAGTGAAAATACTATTCAACGAAACGTGGTGAGAACTAATTTTTAAATAAAACCACCCAAATACGTACTTATATACTCAGAATGTACGTTGTTTGAAAATATACATATAAGTGTTGCTCTCTTCTGTACAATAAACATAGCGTGGAATTTTATATCTTTCATATTTAATCGTTTCAAAGTCGTAAATTGATTCTTTTTCGTCTTTAACATCATTGCTTTAAAGTTTTATTAAGGAGGAAAATTACATGTTTTTTTTTTTATGCAAATGATAAAACCGGGGTATATCCGGGTAACATTATACAGGCGGAAACAATTTGTTTTATTGTGGCATAATTTGTTAAATTTTAAAGAGTTAATTAATCTTTTAAGATTGAAATTCCGAAAGACTTAAAAATACCATATATATATATATATATATATATATATATATATATGTGAAAAAAAAAATCAATAGCGTATTAAAATATATATATAGATTTATTAAAAGCGATACTTTCATATTACCCGCAAGACAGATTTTAATACCCGAAGAAATCGCAAAGTGTTTGCTGCTTACAGGAGGATTTTTTTCATTCTGGTAATTTCGGTAATTATAGCGAGTAGTTCAATTACATATCTGTTAAATTCGTGTTTTATTTATATTCATTTATTATTCTATTTGTTGATAGGTGATGTTTTATTTCCGTTAAAATATCCCAAAAATAAATGCTGAAATATTTATAATGTTTTAAGGGCAAATGATTTAATCTTCGGTAATCTGACTGCGCACGGGGTAAATAGAATAAAGAAAAAACTTCTTTCTTGAAAATAGTCTTTTAAAACCACAAAAATCACCATTTCATAGTGATATTTTTTTTTCAAACAAATTGCATTTGAAAGATTGTTTATTTCTTACACTACTATGAAAGAATTGCAACTGTGCAACGTTTAGAAGTTTAAAAAATATCACTAAAAACTAAGTTTATTAAAAATGTCGTTTCCATCGTCAAAATTACTCCTGGATCTGTAATATTTACACTATAGTTTTAAAGGTGTAGTTATCGTCTTGATAAAAGTTATAATGATGCATTATTATTAAAGTAAAAAAAAAAATAGCATTAAAATATTTATTAAACCCTCTACTTTCTTTTTTCACGAGACATGATCGCCTTAAATTTGAAACGCAAAGATAAAAAATCGTAGTAATTAAAGCTGAAAAGCAAGTTAATTTCACTTCCAATCTATCCTATTTCCTGGATTCCAAGTATAACAAATTACATGTCTCATACCAAATAAAATATTTTTTGTGAAACAAATGATGCATAATAGCACATAATAAAACAATTTAACAACTAGCTGTAAGTGAATAACATTTGGGCATTTCCACGAGCACTTGTCGTGTAAGTCACATACTATAATTTTTTACTACCAGTATTTTAGTATGGAAAAATGTGACTTATTTTGTGGGAGATATCTCACTAATTGGAAAAGACGAAGCAAACGTTTATAAAATAACGGTGGCCAACAAGCATAGTATGTGACATACAAAACTAGTGATCGTGGAAATACCCATTTACTTTTGATATTATTAATCTGCAATCTTTATTTACTATGTATGTTTAATCTCATTTCTTTATTTGTCCAATTACACTTTTTTTTTTTTTTTCTTTTTTTTTTTTTTTTTTTTTTTTTTTTTTTTTTTTTACGTTAACGCTGCACACATAGAAACATAATTGTAAGAATTATAATTATTAAAATTAATTAGTTACATCTCTCTGATGTTAAAGTACAAATATTTCTTTTCATTGTTTGGACTCAGAAATACACAAATAATACTTGAAGAATTAAAAAAAATAATAAACGTTAATAACAAACAACATCATTATGAAGTTACGATATCCTTAAATAAATAAGTAACGAAATTACTTACCGCATTACAAATATTTCTTTGAAGTAATCGGATAAATTATATAAATATCATTTCTTGTCTGATGTAATTAATTTTTGTCTAATTAGTTCACAGTCTCACATGGGTTCAGTTATTTTAATTATTTAAGATCCCGGAAACAATAAATTAAATATGTATAAATGAATTAATTAAAAGGTTCTTGAAGCAGAATATACAATGAATGAAGTAATTGCAGGCATGAAAAATCACCCCTTACAACTGTAGTAAATTATAAAAGAGTAATTAAAGGTAAGCTTTCTAATTGTGGTTCTAAAATTTGGTTTTAAATTTAAAGATGTGTTATATTTAGTGCTGCTATTTAGAATGAATATCTAAAGTTTTTACTGTAAAGAAACAAATAAGTAATTTTTTATATTTATTTAAAGACAAATAATTAACGGTTAAAGTTTTTCTTACAAGTATTCTATGTGAGAACAAAATAAAATATGCATTATTTTATTTATTTTTTTTTAATCAGGTCTAAGTTGTTACTTTGCTCTAATTAATACTGAAATGATGATGGACAATATTCGTGTGAAGTCATGTACCTGGGAACATACCAGCGTGATCGCCTGTTTACGTTTTGCATTCAGGAAAGATTTTTTCCTCTATTTTTATTGTTTATATTACTTTAATGTGGAATATACAAGCTCAAAAACTGAATTAATGAAAATAAAGGCATGTTATTTCATTATTTTAAAATTAAATTATGAAAAATATCATGAAAGTTTAATTTTCAAATTTTTACTAGGCTTTTTCTTAAATACTAAAAATATTAACATTGAAATCATTAAATAAAAACATATTTAACTAAAATAAGTTTAATTTACATAACTTTTAAATACATCTAGTCCGCCGTTATCAGCATGCGTCGGTATCTGCTGTCCCCTCCTCATGTTACAGCCCGGAACGGTGTAACAAAGGAATTCTTCAAGACCGTAATACTTTCAAATTGAGCGACTTTTAATGACTTCCCAAAAGTAAAATATTGTTTAGCAAAAAATGTATCTTCGTATCCTGAGTCATTATTTGCCTTTTTTTCAATGGATATGAATGTTCCAAAATTCAGTACTTCCTTAGAATTAGAAGATGATATTTTTTATGCATTCCATCTTTTGTATTTCAATTCATTTATATATCCAATAATTAAACCGGAAGTATGTATGAAAGTTAATTAATTCTAATAATGACACTTCATTTGTCTTTATAAAAATAAGTAATGGCATAAAAGTCAAATGTAATACTTATGATAACATGATAACAGATAAAAAAAATGCAAATTATAAACAATGAGTAAATATAAATATAATTAATAAATTAGAAGTATTTTCATACATGTGACTATAAGCTTTTGAGGTTTAAACGGATGATCAATTCCAAATCAGAATTTTAGCTTTTCAGGTAAACTTTTCATGAACTATAATTGAGATAAAGCCAGGCTTTTCGAAGTCCATACAATATATTTTAAATAAAATATAAAACATCATGACATAACTGGACTTTTTAAAAGAAATAATGCATAAGAAGTTATTTTAAATTATTTATACGATTCTTAAATGACTAAAAATGAAAGGAAAGATAACTTCAGTATTTCTTTTTTTAAGCACATATATTTGTTCAGTAGTTTTACAGTTCAGTCCAGGAGAAAACATTCCCTCGCAAAATACTGCTGCAAAGTACAGTATAAGAATTGTACTAATATCAACTAATTGATAATAAGATGAGTTATTAAATATTAATTTCGGAAAAAGGTTTGTAAGAAATCGTCACATTGAAAC
Organism: Maratus speciosus; assembly: GCA_963932465.1. Lineage (NCBI taxonomy): Eukaryota > Metazoa > Arthropoda > Arachnida > Araneae > Salticidae > Maratus > Maratus speciosus. The sequence continues at coordinate 275,307,131 of OZ010795.1, read as the reverse complement.
TATTACAAACTTGCTTTATACTTTCTTCTACATACATACTCAGAAAGTATTGGAATCGTGAAAATTTTTGACTGCCGTTATTGCTTGATTTACGTTTTTTGGTATGATCTGAATACCATTTGAATAGTTATAGAAAAAGTATGTATGTTTGTTAGTCTGTGCGTGCCACAAAATTCTGGCACCTCTTTTTCAAGAAATATGAAAGAAATATAATATAACTATAAAACTTAGTTACCCTTCAACTAATTGATTCTGATTATGTTTGGGTGATTATAGACAAACAGGACTGTTTGCTATGGTATGTCTTTTCTCGATTTTCGCGAGAGCTATACCTCAAGAAATAATGTACAGGATTTCATCAAACTAGATATTCTGTTAAAACCTGACATAATTCGAAGTTGATTAAATTTCAACTTTGATTACAATAAAGTGTGCGCTGCTATTTTTTTGCGCACGAAAAGATTCCTAATCGGCTTCACAATTAATTTATGAAAATTAGTGATCATGCATTTCAGTATTATCACATTCATTCTTGTAAATCTCATAAAATTTTAACCCCGTTGTTGCCAGAATAGCTGACTTTTGTCTCAAAATTTGGTCTCTGGACCCTTACTCCTTGTATTATGATGTTATATATGATGAAAAATTATACTTATTCTTCTTGCGATGAAAATCGTAACTGTATCTTTTTTTTCTACCGTATAGAAAAACACTACATTTTATATTTCAGTTTTCAGATTAAACCTGTTTATACTGATACAATTTTCATGTTTAATACCCCAAGGTGCGCGGCAGTCCCGTTATTCTTTTATTTATTGATCATTGCACCTACGTGTTAAATTCAAAAAAGTCACCATGATTTATTTCCATAAACTTTTATGTGTTTATAAATTAATGTATTTAAATAGTATAAAAGAAAGTTTTTTTATTGACACAGCGTGCTAACAGCGTTTCACATGGAAATCATCATTACCTGACCATTTCGTCATTACCGGACCCTATTTGTATTCTTTGAACAAATTAGGGCGCAAAAGCATGTAGTGAATCCATTTTTTATAACTTCATAGAGTTAGATAAGGCGGACATTTTATGAAGCAAATGTACAATCTACGTGATAAACTTTAATTAATGTATTTCTAAAGAATCATATTATTGATATCTTACCTTGTTCATAAGATAGAAACAAAATCTGGCCACATTTAAAATAAAAGAAACATAGTTTAATGATAAAAAATATTAATTAAATTCATATTTAAAGTATTTATCAATTAAGACCTACCTTAACTTTATCATATAAAAAGACACTATCGTTAAAATGTAGTTGTTCAATTTCACTAAACTATTAGGTCTTTAATGTGAAATATATGAAAGAATTTTATTTTTAAGTGGTATAAAGATATTTCTTCTGTATGTCGTAGTATTGTAAATAACCTATATATATTTCAATAGAACGAAGATTTTTCTTATACAGCTCTTAAAATAGTGCAGTAAAGCTCCTAATTGTATTGTAAAAGTTAGAGTAGAGCTGTTATTAGTTTAGATAATAAATTACTTGCATACTTTTATAGAATAATTATAAAATCTGTGAAACAATTTAAACAGTGAAAATAATATTTTCATCCTGGCAACTACTGGGAACCATTGGTTCTCACTCTTAAATTCGTGAATCCTTAGAATTTCAAAAAATTAAACAAAACCATTACTTTAAAAATGTTCAAACTGAGTAGGACATTTATAATAAATCATTTGGTAAAATAATGAATTATATACATAAGGTCAGTCTGCCTAAATGAGATACGATTCCCCCTAGTTTTGTCATATTTAGGGTATATTTGGAATTTTATTATATAAATGTACATTTTATTAAGCAACAAATTACTGAATACTGTACCTTTAGTTCAAAACTAACTTGTTTTGTAGAAATTTAATAATGATCTGTAATATAAAACCACAATATAAGATTATCGCATTTAGGTCATTTTTGTTGCATTTACGGTAGCTAAAACCTAAATGAGATGTTCGTAGTCATAAATGTTATAATGCATTTATACATGACAATTCATCTGAAAAGTTCATTTAACGATTAACTGCTGTGACAGAAAATTGCCACATTACATCGGTGAGCGGTCTGCAAAACCACTCGATTGAAAGGAGAATAAAAGGCTCGATTAACTTATAGAATACTGTTTTTTTACTAAACTGTTTGTACAGTACTATTTCTAATACAATTTCGCTTTTTCAAACATTTCAAACAATAGTACTAGGCTCCAAATGAAGCAAAATTTCGCTGTATCAATAGTTAAAATGGAAATTACCAGTTAAGCTGTGAAAATTAAAAAAGCTATTATAAAAAAAATTAATAGCTATTAAGTGTTAATTGTAATTATTTTTGTATTAATTAGCCCTTAACTGCTGTGACAGGAATTGTTGCATAACTACTGTGAGCGGTCTCCGAGACCGCTTTATTAAAAGATGAATGAAAGTCTCTATTAAGTCACAGGGTACTAAAATTTAAGTACAGCACTATTATTATTAAACTTTTCAATATTATTCTTGAAATGTTTATCACGGCGCAGCACCGTGCTGTTTGTCAATTTTACACTGCTAATATGCAAAAGTTATTTGAATGCTGCGTATAATGCCTAATATAAAACACCCTCAAATAAATAAATGCTTTCCTAATATAAAAAAAAAAACTCTCATCCCTCTTTGCCACAGAGCTATGGCAATAACTGCAATTAAATGATTGTCGCAGTAAACATCGTTTAAAATTCGCGAAATTCGCTCGTCAATATTAACCCATAATTTAAACACCAGTACGATTTGGGTTTCCGTAACTTCAACTCCGCATAATTTTGCTGACAATCTGGTGATAATGAAATATAACTACCTGATCCAGATACGAAATTTAATAACGAACCCAAATGAAATATTTAATTTTATCAAAATTCTTATTTTGTGAATGAAAAATAGGAATTAGTTAAAGACGCCGACATTGCGGTCGGTGTGAATTCACAGTGTGGAGCTTACGGGTTAAAAGAGCATTTAAAAGATAATTATAATATTGTTAACTAGACTATTTATTACCTATAACTTTATTATAAAATTTAATATGATAAATATATCAGCCTTAGAAATTGATAAAATTGTACAATATGTATAATAATTCTGATTAAGCCAAAGATAAGCTCTGTGCCTCATATTCTGTTGCATCCCCTCCCTCTCTCATTTTTCTTGTACTTTCCAAAAAAATAAAAAAAAATTCTGTACTTAAAAATACGTATATGGAAACAAATATTCATTTAGATAAACATGGTCTTATTTTTTTATATCTTTTTTTCTAATTTAAAAGTAGAAAATGTCGATTATAGCGAATAAAAAGTTAAAACAGGATTAAAATATCAGATTTTTTAAAAGTGCTAACAAAAATTATGGACTCCTAAACCAGGAAATAACTCAATTGCATCACGTTTTAATCAGAGACAGAATTTAAGCTACCGAATGGCAAAATGTTGGTAAAATGAACTTACTTAACCGTATTAAAATAAGCACAAATTGTTTTCATACTACACAAGATTTTACAAAATTTCCATTATGTAAAATTGTTGCAAAATCCTTAATCATGTGTCTATATTATGTTACTGGAATAGACACTGCGTTTGTTACACCTTTTTTTTTTATTAAAATTTTTAGAGAAGTGTATTTTCTTTTATCATCTTTAACACATATTTAAACGCCTGGTTAAAGAAAAACAATAATGGAGGATTATGCTGACTCAACACAGCTTAATTAACCATAAAATTGGATTTAAATATCATTTTAATACAATGTATAAAAAATACCATATAAACTTACCTCGTTAATCTTCTAAATGTTTCGCCGCATTTAGAGCAATATGTATGTCGCTATTAGGCACATGCTGAAAACGAGCACTCCAAAATACGTAGTCCACATCAAATTCTAAACCGAAAACTGTTCTCCTTTTCTTTAGTTTAACTGGTCAGGTAACTGAAACGGACAACATATCTCTTGACATTTATAAGGTTATTTGATCTTCAAAGTTAAAAAATAAAAACCGTTAGCCCCTTTCGGGAATTTCTGTCGCGTTTACGAAACGTGGGGGTGATGTAAAATGAACCATGTGTATTTTATTAAAAATTTCTTTTAAAGAGACCGTTTTAGATGCAAAAAAAAATGTTTCGTATTTTGTTTCTGAAGTGCGTATGTCTCATTATATAACATTTATTTACGATTCTTGTATTAAGATTTTATGTAAAAGAACATTGTCGCATTTAGGGGTTATCACGTTTAGGTAGACTGACCTAATATGTATAAAATAGAGTTGACGTTTCGGCTAGAAGTGAATCACTTCTTTACTGCAACTATCAATCAAAACCAGACAGATGGTTATAAAAGTTTGAGGATGTACGTCACAGCAACAACGCATACTCAGGTGAAACTTGCATGTGACTCACTGTAGAAGTGTGAAACATTGTTACAAAATATTCGTTAGGAAACTATAAAGTTGTATTTAAAGCAACTATGCGTTAATTCCTGAATATCACCGAAGTTCACACAATGTTAACTGAAATTTAGAATACTTACTTGACTGCTATGCATTTATTTAAATAATGTACAACGGGCGTGCAAGCATGTAAAGCATGTACTGTACTCGTGTTAATATATTGTAAATAAACTGTAGATGTTCTTTTTTTTCTTTCTTTTCGGATTCTTAATATACACACATGTTTTTCCAGTTTAAATTTATAGGTCAATTGATATTTGGTAAATTTATTTATTAGAAAATATTTAAATCCTGTTAGTTATTGAAAAAATTATAATGATACAAAATATTTAAAAAAAGGAAAAATCAATGAACTAGTCATATTTTTTCCTAATTTGTAGAATTGTGATAAAAAGTATTTTTCTTTAAACGTACAGAAAGTTATCAAAATCTAAACAAAGATATAAAAGACATTTTAATTAATAACATTTATTCTTCGCTATCATGCAAGTCATGAACAAAAGAGATTACTATTTGCAAGATACAATAATTATTTTTAATAGTCATAAAAAGTCATTCTTATGAAATATAAAGAAACACTCATAAGAAAAGTAAATGTGCATTGCGTTTCAACTATTTTCGCATAAAAATGCAAATACAAATGACATAATTAATTATGTCTGGTACGTAACAAAACGGATCTGGAAAGAAAGAAATCATTATGCTGTATAACTTTTATGTCACGTATAAATAATATCTGAAACATTTTCGTCACGTTTCCGGAATGGTTTTTTGGGAATAAAAGTATCAACATGATAGTATAAAAGAACACATATTTTTTTTTTGTTTTTTTCTAGACAAAGCAGTTATTATTTTTTTTAATGTATGATTCGGAATACGGAAAGAGATGTAGTGATATGAATGCTATGAAAATGACGTCAAATTTTAAATAAATACGAAAAGATGTGCTTCTAAAACATAGAAAGCGAAGCAATATTTAAAAATAATGAAATAATTTTGAGCGATGGGTATATTATTGATGATTTTATGTGTAATAAATGTAAATAGTCATAGGTTTATAAATTAAAGATAATATCTCTGCAATAATCGAATAATATTTATATATAAATAAAATAATTCTTTAATTTATGGTTACTTTTAGTTCTGATATAAAATAATTTTATAATTTAAAATAACCACAAGAACAAAAATCTTTAATATTTAAGGCGAAATTCGTTTCTATATTTAGATAAATTACATCAAATCATAGTGACTTTTATTATTTTGAAGGGAAAAAAACTGTGCAAAGGAAAATGAAAGTTGGTTTTCAGAATTTCGTATTTTCTACGAAAACATTAAGAAAAAATGTGTTAGTATTAATATTTATATATTGCTTTTTAAAGATTATTTTAGCTCACATTTTATAAAACAAAGATCAAATCTGAAATATTTATGTAATTTTACATGAAAATGTAATTTTAATATTTTCATTGTTGAAATTTTTTTCTTAAATAATTGTCACTATATTAATCATTATGTGGAATGCATAAATGTCAGTCCAACTGACATTTCATTCTGAGTGTTTTTGGAAAAAACACAAAAATATTAAAATCAACCCCAACTTTATTTTATAGTCTACGGTTGGGAATAATAAATGGCAGTATATAACAAAATGATTTGTCAAATGAAGAAATTTAATTCGTGTTATAAGAAAATTAAGAACATTATACAGAGTAATATCGAAAAAAAATCGTTGAAATTTTAAAAAAAGAAATACAAAAATATTAAAATCAACTCTAATTTTACTTTCTAGTCTGTTGTTGAGAATAATTAATAGCAGTTTATAACAAAATGATTTGTCAAATGAAGCAGTTTAAGTAAAATTTATTACATATTCTAAGAAAATAAAGAACATTATACAGAGTAACATTGAAAAAAAAATTGTTGGCATTTTTTGAAAGAAATACAAATATATTAAAATCAAATCTAATTTTATTTTTTAGTCTATTGGTGGGTAAAAAGTATCTTTAATTTCGGAGGCGGCATCCCGAGTGATATCTAAAGATACTTTTAAATACTAAAATTGATCCGATTAATAGAGATGACCTATAAGGAGTTTATATGATTCCATTTATTAGGGAGGGAGGAATCAAAAATCATTATATAGGTATAACCGAATGAAAATTCAATATCAGATGTAAAGAACATATAGCGGACATAAAATACACTGCTCAAAACAATTAAAGGATATTGCAGTTTTAGGTGGATTATGTATCTGGTAAACTGTTTAGCTGATTGATACATGGTCGACAGACATAGTAGGTTATATGAGAATAAATTACACATGTTTGGCAGAAAAAAATGCATTTTATTGCGCATTTGTGTACTAAAGGAAAAAAACACAATTTGTGCATATGAGAAAAAAAGAATAAGAAAAGGTGTTTTCTTCAAAGAAAATCATTTTCAGTAGGGGGTATGGTTTCCACGGGCGGCCAGCAAAGTTGAACACCTTTGAGGCATGGACTCAATGAGGTTATTAATGACGAGATGGGGTATTCAGCCCCACTCTTCCAGAAGAGCTCTTTCCATTTCTTGGAGAGTTTGTGGGGGTTGTTGGCGGCCAGAAACTCGTCTTCCTAGAGCGTCTCAAACGTGCTCGATTGGATTCATGTCTGGAGAACACGCTGGCCATTCCATTCGAACGATTCCTTCCTCGAAAAGGAAATCCTCCACCAGGTTTGCACGATGTGGCCTGCAGTTATCGCCCATTAAAATGAAGTTATCTCCGATTGCTGCAGCGTAAGGGACTACAATAGGTCTGAGGATCTCATCCCTATATCGGCGACCAGTCAGAGCTCCATCTCGAATGATGTAGAGGTCAGTGCGCCCGTCAATGGAGATGCCACCATACACCAACACTTCTCCACCGCCAAATCTGACACTTTCGTGCACGAACGCAGGATTATTCCTACTGCCACGGTCCCTCCAGATGAAAATACGCCTATTATCCGGATGCACAGAAAAACGGGACTCGTCAGAAAACAGAATATTGCTCCATTCATTTCTCCTCCAGTTGACATGCTCGGTTGCCCACTCCCTGCGGTCGCGACGATGCCTTGATGTTAATCTAACACATACCATCGGTCGGCGAGCATACAGACCTACAGCATTGAGCCGGTTTCGGACATTCTGAGTTGAAATCGTGGTGCCTGTAGCCGAGCGAAGGTGTTGTTGGAGAAGAGTAGCGTTCATGGTTCGGTGTCTACGAGCTGTTAACACTAAATACCGATCTTCATTGGGCGTTGTTGCCCGTCTACGACCTTTCCCTGGTCTTCGGCATGCACGTCCACTCTCAAAAAAACGGTTCCAGATCCTGGAAATGACACTTTGTGACACTCCAATGGCTTGCGCTACTTCGGCTTGAGTTTGGCCCCCTTCTAACCTACCAACAATTCTCAAAGCTTCTGAATCTGTCAAATGACTTCGCTGAGACATCGCACTCATCGAAACAAAGCAAGCACTGAATGCCGATCATCCTTGTCTTCATTCTCTTTTATCCAGTTGAAAGTCAAATTTCATTCGCTGCCGCTGAAGCGACGTTTTTGACGTCGAACTCAAAATTTGCATACTCCACAGTTTGAAAACCAGAAAAATTTGCATTTGTGATTCTCTTCTTCTATTTTCGGCAAAAAAAATTTCGTTTATATCTTTATTTTATATAAAACTTCAAATATCCTTTAATTGTTTTGAGCAGTGTACAATAGAGGTAATACTGCTTTATCCCGACTAAATGAAATAGAGAACATTTACATACTTTTTAACGAAAGTAAAATCATCTACAGGTCTAATTTTTATTTACAATTATTCATAAGAGAGTCCATTGAAATTTATTTAAGAGGTTCAGGAGTTTGTAACAATACATTATCTTTTCGTATCCCGAATTTATGGGTTGAATGGTTAGATAAATTACGGCATCGCGACATAGAGGGAACACGAGCAATCACGAAAATATAGGGCGCGTTACATGATTACTTGTTTATTTTCGATGATTTTTTCCATTTTTCATTATGCATTTGTAATTTTCTATTATACATTCTGACGACGATTCAGAAAATAAGTTGAAACATGTAAATAAAGAGTTTTTAATTTACTTTTAATGTGTTTTTATGACGTCTTTTAAGCAAATAAATATTTTAATGTTATGATATGATTAGAAATGGGCGTAATTTTGACTTACTACTCGCACTTATTTACATTCTTTCATGTTTTTAGCTGATATCATGCAGGGTTTTCTTTCAAATTTAACGCCAAAAAATGGCAAAATGTTGTAGAAACAATATAGTGAAATTGGAATATAAATATATTAAATATTTTATGATATATGATCTGTTGTATGAAATAATTTTTATCTGCGCATGCGCGAACGATAACAAAGTTTTTTTTTTTTTTTTTTTTTTTTTTTTTTTTACATAATTTAATAGTTAACACTATGGAGCAACTCATTCAAAGAAATCCAGTCAAATATCGTGAAAATTCAGAAAAATACCGCCAATAGGGTGAGCTGGTTTTTAGTTTCTCTCTAAAAGCAGCTAAATGATAAGGGATTTTCCACAAATTGTCATTTTCTATTACTGACTTTCAGAAAAAAAGTTAGTCTCCCGAGTTTGATGAATGTCAATGAGTAGGTTTGGAACAAATGCTTCAGTTCTGATAATTATTTTTATCATGGAATAGGCTCGTTCTGGTGGTTATCCAAGAAGAACTAAAGCACCAATAAAAATGAAAAAAAAATTAAGATTAAAATAGAGAATTCGTAGAAAATCGCTTATCTTTCAGCTGCTTTTAGAGAGAAACTAAAATTCAGCTTACTCTACCGACGATATCCTTCTGAATTTTTCCGATATTTGACTGAATTTTTTTTTATGAGTTGCTCCATAGACTTGACTATCAATTTATGGAAACAAATCTTTGTTATCTTTCGCGTATGCGCAGATAAAAATTATTTCATACAGTTGCTCACATTTCATAAAATATTTAATATATTCATATTATAATTACAATATATTGTTTCAAATACATTTTGCCAGATTTTCTGAAACTCGCGTTAAATTTGTTCAAAACACCGCGTCATATAATCTAAAAACATGCATGAATTTTTTGTACTTAAAAAAAAAAAAAATCGCTATATCTCGAAGAATATACGTGCTATTTTTACTAAAATCAGTAAACATGTTGCACAGTATCCGCAAATTTATATTCTGCAGCGACAAATCATTTCGTGCATTTTAATTTAAATGGTGAGCCCAAGTATGATTTTTATTCTTTGATTTTTTGTTGTCCCCTGAATTATACTCCTTATCAAATCGCCATTGACAAATATGAGGTCAAATGCGTTCCTTTTAATCCTGAAATTTCATAGGAATCTGACTAGTATATTTCTAAATACTCGACAAAATGTCTAAAATTGAAAGTGTACGGTCATTACTGCCCATATACTGTACATATACATATATTTATATTGCCCACAAACAACACCAAAAAATATTTGTATTTGAAAAGTTTCAACTTTGCATTCAATTAAGTTTTGAAATTTATTCAAAGGCATATTTCCGTATGGCTTAATAGCCGAATAAATCTCCAATGATTTAGTTACTTACAGCAGTCCTTTTTAATTCTGATTACTTGAGTGATTTAAGAGCATTTTTCTATTACATGTTTTATTTATATTACTAGGGGGCTCTGCAACCTACGGGCTACACATTCCAACCTCCGTTCAGACATCGATACTTGAGCTAACACGAAATCAAGCTAATTTAATCAATTTTAAGAAGATTGTTGAAGATTGGGTTATAGTTTAAAAAGTGGCAATGTCATTGTAAATGGGTTTCCAGTCATTTCCATTTGACTGGGGAATTTTAAGCCCGAATCAGCTGCTGTTAAGACATCTAATGACTGTTTTCGTGTTTTATTAAATGACATCAGTTAAAAATAATATACAATAAAATGAACTAATTAATCAGAACCTTTGTTCCCTGGTATTTTTTAACAATGCTAAAATAAAATCTTTTTAAATCTGACATAATTTTCACCAAACTTTACTTTCTCTTTTTAATATTCAAATAAAAATACTTTTGTTGTTAGAAAGGAGATATTATTATTTGAGCTGTCTTATATTTGGCAATAATAGTTAAAATAATCTTGTCGAAATATGAAATAAATATCTCGTATAAATATATTTTTAAATTTAAACTATTTGAACATATTATTATTTGGCCGATTTAAATGATGCAATTTCTCCCAATTTACTGTTATTAACGGATATTAATGATTTTTTTTTTTTTTTTTTAATTTTCTTTCTCTTTACTACTTACGTGTAAGTACAATTTTTATAATGCAATTTTCTATATTTTCCTGCTTCTAATGCGAAACATTTTCGTTTCAATTTTAAAGGATATTTATTTTTATTTTAATATTCACTTGTAAATAAAATTTTAATTGAAAGAAATATTATTCTTTCGTCTGTTACTAGAATTGCAAACAATTTCAATTAAGAACCTTTTCTAAATTATGAAAAAATAGCTCTTAAAATAATGCAATCTAGTATAAATAATTTAAAAAAATACCCTCAAAAAGTTAGTTAAATTAAAAAAATAAATGCAGTCCATCCACCGCGATTTTGTAATGCATATCATTAGAAAAAATTATTAAATTCCTATGCATAGTTTTTGCCCCTATAAAACTTTTCTAATTGAATGATTTTGACCAAATTTAACATCAAATACTTCCAAAAATAATTCTTCATTTTAAAAACTATCTGCTTCAACGAATTTATCAAAGACTTTTCTATAATGCTACTAATTTTCATATTATTGCATGCAATAAATTTCTTTAGTCATATTAGACCTCCCGTCACACACACACACACACACAAATCCTTTACGAGAGCATAGACAGCGTTAGTTACATTTTTTTTCTTTTTTTTTAATAGAGATTTTATTATTTTATGTTATTGATGAAGTTTTGATAACAGATGGTTACACTGTAAAAAAAAAATTATGTAAAGTTACTAAAGTTTTTCTAGGAAACTGGGATTCCTAGAACTTTTTATGTAACGGCAACAAGAAAAATTCCTGTAACAGACGCTAATACAAGAATTTTTACTGTTGCCGTTACATAAAAAGTTCTAGGAATCTCAGTTTCCTAGAAAAACTTTAGTAACTTTATAGATTTTTTTATAGTGTACATGCTGAACAAATACTAATTGAAGTGCAATCAAATTTACCTTTAACTATAGTCTGCACGCAAATATATGTATTTTTTAAATATATATACTTAAAAATTATTTTAAAACTATAAAAAAATTAGTAAATTGCGATTAACTTTAAAAAATGTATTCAGTTTTGAAACGAATTAATTTTGTCAAAAAATTCTGAGATTTTTAGAATTATAAAAAATTGCTTTATAAGAATTCAGGAATGTATTAAATTTACGGTTATATGGGTAAAATTACAAATCCATAATAAACAAAAATAGAAATAAAAAATCCGTAAAAGTTAACATTTAATATTACTTCTTGAGAATTTAATAATCTATTTTGTTTCGGAGGTACATTTATAAATTAATAAATTATGTTAAAAATGTATGTTAGAGAGACAGCGGGCAGAATATTTTATGAATTACTAAAAAGTAATTTTATGAATCCGATTATTATATTTATTATTATATGACATTTAAGTTTGCAAACGTTTTAAATTTTAAGGGAGGAGGGGGTGGAGATGTGGACATTGGCCGCGCTTTAACATAAACGTATTTTCATGTATCATACATTATTATTCTTAAAAATAGTTTTAAAGTGAATTTTTTAGAAAGTACATGATATGGTATATAATAAAGATTAAAATATGGCTAAAATGAACTCACACTGTGTTTAGAAAAAACGGCTTTAATATTATTGAGGTTCTAAAGCAGAACGTTATGACTAGTCACATAATTTTAAGTTGATTCATTTTAGATTTAGAAAAAATATAATTAAATAATTTAAATAAAAAGTCAAAGTGTTGAATAAGTTCTAAAAATAACTGTTGTTAATATACTGGTTTTAAAAAAAAATATTATAAATTGCAATCTGTCCTCATTAAACCTAGGATCTTGGGAAAGAAATATAATTCTGTACCGGCAGCAACTTTTCCATACCTTTAGAAACATTTCATAAACAATACGAACTACACTGCTAAAATAAATCAGGGGAGCAAGCAAAAAAGTGAAAAGAATAGTGCAAGACAGCTATGTATGGGCATAAATTGGATAGTACACGTGTATCAATGCGTAATACAGAAAAAAAGACGCAAAAAAATTATAAGAGAGCTTTTATTTTTTGAAAAGATGAAAAGAACGTGAAAAGAGTGTTTAGGGCAATAATTTGGTTTCATGTAAATGATAAAAAAAAAAGTATTGTTTAGAAATGATGCAAGATTTTTAATATGGCGTGTGGTCTCCTCGAACAGCTAAGACTGCTGCACACCTGTTTTCCACAGATGCGATGAGGTTATCAATAAGACTTTGGGGAACAATGTTCCACTGCTCAAGAATTGCAATCTCCAAGTCCCGGACAGTAAAAGCAAGCCTCGGTCTCGCAGCAATGCATCTTCTGAGTATGTCCCAAACATGCTCATCGGATTTAGGTCAGTAGAGCATGCTGATCATTCCATACGCTGTATTGTTTTAGCTTCAAGCATGTTTTCCACAGGATGACATACATAAATTCGACATGAGGTCTCAGTGTCTCATCTGTATAACTTCGAACCGTCAAAGTGACATTCCGAATAATATGCAGGCCCTTGCGTCCACCTATGCTGATTCCAGCTCATAGCATCAACCCAACTCGTCTGTAATGTGATCTTTCACGAAAGAATGTGGGGTTATTTTGAGTGAATCTGTTTCTCCATGCCAAAACACCTCAGATGTCACATCCAGACTGAATCGGAACTCGTCTGTGAACAGGATTTGACTACAACAATGTTGCCTCTAAACACGATGTTCAGTTCCCAACCGTTTTGGGGCCGCACAGTGGCTTGAGGTCAACGGAATGCAGACCATTTGCTTACATGCATAGAGACCACATTGATGAAATCTATTTTGGACTGTTTGGCTAGAAACCATTCGTCCTGTGGCCAAGAACAACAGTGTTTGCAGCTTAGTAGCATTGTTCCGTCTCGACGAGCAGTTAACAGGATATACCGGCGATCACTTTCTGTGTTAGCACATTTTCGACCTAGCACTTGTCGATGACTACCATTTCATGTGTCTTGGAATCTATTCCACAGCCTTTCATGGACACTTCTTGCGGCTGCAACAGCATCCACTACACTTCGTTGTGTTTCCCCAAATTCATCTGTCCCGATAACACGCCATGCCATGGATATCGGTAAATCATGTTGTTGTGACATTTTCAAGCCACCTTTTCTCAAAACAAAAGCTGGGCAATTGAATTCTACAACTCAGGCACTGAAACAGACGTTTCTGCAAAATCCCGAATTCTGCACTTATCTCCTTTTTTCTAATTTTTGACGATATAAGTTTTAAATTACATGTGAAGTTTTCTTTATCTGTTTTCTACAACACTTTAAATTATGGATGTTTTATTTAACGTTACTTACCGGTATAAATGTTTGCGAAATTTCGTTAAAACCATGTGCTCCCCTATTTATTTTGAGCTGTGTATATGGGAGTCAGGTGGACTCATTTAGACACAAGGACAAGATACAACTGTTTTTATAATGTTTTCGCTAATAAGTTTAACCCTTTATGTACTGAATTATGAATTCATGAAAATTTTATCTTCTAAAGTATTTTTTGTGAATTGTTTACACTACATTAGAAGATTTACATAATCATTTCATAAATTTTAGAAAAAATGATTTAGAAGGATTAATTGAATTTGAATTTATAGGGATTTTTTGCAATATTTATCCCAAATCTTTTATTTTAAATATTTTTCTTAGTATTTTTTAGAATTAGGAAATGTACAGATATGTTCTTACAATCGAAATATAGAAATATTTTCTAACTGTAACCTCATACAGTGTTTCAACGTCAAGAAAGCTGAAAGATGCAAAGGCAAAAGAAATCGTCCTTTTAAAAATATTTTTGTTTTATGCAACCAATAAGGCTTTTGGAAAGAGATAAAGTAATGCATATACAACTCATTCTAAACTGTATTACAACTAATCGATGTATTAAACGAATTTTAAAACAAGCTGTTTTAATGGTACTTATATGTACCGTCGGTAGATAAAAGGTTAATACAGGAAATGTTTCATAATACAGGAAACACATTCATTTAACAAGCAATCGTAAGCTCATATCCATAATATAAAGGAAAAACATGTCCGTCTGCAACGCTGACATGGTATTGACAATGGCAGTGACTTGAGTAATAAATTTCGTTTTTTAGAAAATTTATTAATTTATTTATGATGCACAATTTCAATTTTTACATTGTGGAATGGAGAATAAAAATGTACTTTTATGGGCTATTTCTTTTTTAAACTGTACCTTAGTTTAATGGTTTTAATTGTTTTTAATATAAATTTCAAGCATAATTAAAAATATATATATGCATTAAAAAAATCTATCCCTGTCGCATGAATCTTGTTTTCAGAAGTTTAAATTGTTAGGTCTTGTTTCCAGCTAATATTGCACTCCGAAATTAATAGTTAAAAAAACGATGCACACGTATTAAAAGCATATAACTAAACTAACATTTGAATAACCTGAATCAAAATGATGTTGTATCTCTCAAATATAAATAACTGTCACTAATTTTTTTGTGACGGGAAAGAAGGTGTTTTTTCTCTAATATTAAAAAACCTGATGACACACATCACACATAAATATGAAAATAGGTAATGCAATAGAAAAATATTTGATAAAAACGTTGAAGCAGACATTTTGTTTTTTAATAGAAGAATTATTTTAACACTAGAATTACCGAGGCGGGTCGTCTGTGATCCAAGACGTGGTTTTTCTCTCGTAACTCTGCTTTTTTTTTTTTTTTTCAAAATAAAGCTTTGAAACTTTTCACATTTCGTAAATACTCAGTAAAATGCCTGAACACTAATTTAGTTGAATTACAAACAAAACATTTTTATGTACAGGTCTGTATACTTAGAATTACCATTCTGGGTCATCGCTTACCCGAGCAAAATAATGACTTTATCATTTCTTTCAGCAGAGATTTCAACACTATGTCTTTAAAAATTGAATAAAGTAAGGTGATGTATTGCACTTGCTTTTCACGAAAGATAGGCGGGGATGGGGGGGAGAAGGTCGTGATCACACATGTATTATCTATCATGCAACTGAACGGGGAATGTGCGAGCTTTTATTTTATTTCAGGCTGTTATTGGAAGGCTGTAAAATGTTGCTATCTCTGCAATACTTTAGAAACTGAATAAAAAGAATATTTTGCCTGTTTTAAACGTCACGAGTTCAAAAAAAAAATATAATAATCTGTTAGTGGTAGTACAGTTTCGCAGATTCATAGTGATGCTGTCACGACGGAGGTCTTTCGAATAAAGGAATTTTAGGATTGCGAAGCAAAAGTTCAGAAAATTATTCTAGTAACGAAATTACATCTACAATGATAACAATTTTGACATAATGATCAAAAACGTATGTTGAAAATGCCCATAGAATCTCATCGTCCGAATCCAGTTCAAATTGCTTGGAGCTGAATGAAAATAGCCAAGTAAATGACGCGGAGAAAATCATGAAACACCAATAAATCGTTAGTATTTTGAAGAAAATACAAAAAAAAAAAAAAAAAAAAATCCCTTCCGGCCCGGATTATAGGCAGAGGTAGTCAAATATACTAATTTCACGAACAAAAACAAAATCATGATTAGAGATAAATCCACTTTAACAATTTTATATGACCGCTTTTGACGAGTTTTTATTTCATTTTTATATAACAGCTGGTTTTATCAGAATCATGTTAGGGCGGTATTAAAAAAAATACTTTTCCATGCTCAACAACTCGAAATATTCTGGCATAATTCCAGATTCATTTTTAATAAAAATATATATATATATATGATACTTGTTGACGTGATTTTTGAAGAGATTTATATGCGGCCTGTGTTTTTATTTTTTGTTCAATTAATTAAAACTTGATATATAAACAATTATTTTCTCAGAAGGACAATATTTTTCGTTTCTAACACAATCGCTTCGAGAAATTCCGTTCAAAATGCCCACTTTGACATAATTTTTTGAAATATATTCTGCCTCTATCAAAAAATAGATCATTACAGTACATTATATAGTTTCTGAATAAGAGAATCTAGCAATTGGATGCGTTTGAAAGAAAAAATGAATTTAAAAATGAATAAGAAAATAAGCAGTTTGAATTTGAGTGCATCCTTAATACAATGATTTTTCCAACACAATCCACTTCGGTAAATTCGGTTCAAAATGCCCTTTTTAACAGCATTTTTAAAAATATATTCTGCCTCTATCAAAACATCGACCATTACGGTACATTATATAGTTTCTGAGTAAGAGAACGTACCAATTGGAAGCCTTTGAGAGCAAAAATGAATTGTAAAATGAGTCAGAAAATAAGCAGTTTGGATTTGAGTACACCCTTACTAAGATGATTTTTTTATTCATTCGCTATGTATTTTTAATTTGTTTTTGCTGTAAGAATTGGTCCTATCCAAAACTTGTCTATATAGATGTTGTAGACAATATTAAGAAGATATATGATAAATTCATGGGGATTTTATATCTTTTGAATTGACGGATTTATGGATATTTTTCTTCTTCAAACCCCCTTTTTGTTATCGTATTTATTTATTTATTTATTTATTTTTTTTTTTTTTGCGGTACGAATTGGTCCTACCAAAATTTTGTGAATATAAAAGTTGTAGATAATGTTGATAAGATTTATAATAAATTTTGATATCTTGATATCTTGATATTTGATATCTTGAGAAATGACGAAGTTATGATTTTTTTTTCTCCCAAAAACCCTATTTTTGCGCCCCTTGAGCCCATTTTTAACTTTATCAAAAATCTGTGATACATAAATTTTTGCCCCTGTTTTTAGAAGTAATAAAAACTTTAAACTGGTTTGATATGTACAAAAATTAAGAAGTTATGGGGGGGGTTCTGTATTCACAAAACCCCTCCCTATTTCCATCCCCTAGGTCCGATTTTGCCCATTAACGAACTTGACCGAGATTTTATGCCCATTGATTTTATGTATCAGTTTGAAAGAGATTGGTGCAGAATTACGAAAGTTATCGTATCCAGAAGAAAGTGATATATATATATATATATATATATATATATATATATATATATATATATATATATATATATATATATATATATATAATTATCCATATTTAGTTCTTATTCCCAAATTTCATATAACTCTAATTAAATTTAGGACTGTAACTATTGGTTGCAATACATATAATAATAAAGCCAATAAACTTCTCTTAAAAATTCTTAATCAATTATATGTACTTACTACAAACAATGATAATACACATTGTATAAAAAATAGCTATCAACTTGTCAATATTTAAAAAAATCTTCATTGTGTTTATAATATAACGACATATGACTTCAAAGATCTTTTTAATAATATAGACCTATTAGATTTACATAAAATTATAAATGCATTATTTAAAAAGTATTATAAAAAACTGGAATTACCATCTAATATAGATATTGCATATTTTAAATCTTTAACTAACTTTATTATCTATAATAATTATTTATTGCAAGATAACACTTTATATTTACAGCATGTCGGTATACCACAAGGCGGTTGTACTTCCAGTTTACTCTCAGACTTATACTTATATCATTATGAACTTAACCTTCTATTGCCGGCTATAGAAGTTAAAAATCGCAGTCTCTGAGTACGGCAATATCGTGGAATTTTTTCCCCCCACATTGGAGTGACCATTTCTTCGGGAACCTTTGTCTGAAAGCGGGGAGAAGGGTTGGGTTCCAGGGTTGCTGTATAATTCTTGGAAGTATTGAGCAGGTTGTTACTTGCGCCAGTTATCCCCATTTTGGTTCCCTTTCATTCTTATATTTAAAATGAGTGCTACAGTGCGAGGAAAGAATTAGTATATATGAATCCTTAGGAAATAGTATTTTAATAATTTTACTGATCATCATTCTTAGATACAGTCAGTAAAATAGATGAACTGGCATTACAAACTTATCGGGGATTTGACAAATCAACTAAAATGAAATATATGTACATTATTTTAACATTTTATATAAAAAAATAATAATAAAAATAATATTAATATATAAACACAATCAAATATGTTATAATATAATATTTTACCCTAAAAGGTTTTTTTTTTTTTTTAGCTGATTAGATGGTGTGTAGTTAATTCTAAAATTCAGATTTTTCGGGGGGGGGGGGGTGTGCGGGAGTAAACATTACTGACTATGGGCATATATTGCTTACAAGTTTTGCTTTAACTAAATTGTATACCAACTTAACTATATCTTAGTATGTAATAACTAAAATTCGTTTGTGAATAAATAAGTTCATACACAAAAATAAAAAATAATAAAAAGAATTATGTTACATTATAAGAGAAAAAAAATCATAAAAACAAAGTTACAATCTATGAAAACGAACTGAAATTGATATCAAGTGTACTAATGTCTTGGAGTATATGGGCTGCATAGCATTTATTTTTACCATTTTTACAGACACACAGCGGGAAAAAAGGATTTAGTTACCAGGAGCGCCAACTTATAAAAAATATTTGGTGGGCTCTAACACTTTTTATAAAACAACAAATACAGTTTTTACCCTTTGGAGAGAGAAGCGGGGAAGAGCAAATGACTAAAGATGAGAATCGGAAACTAAATTATGTTATTTCTAAGCAAAATATAAAATTATTATAATTTATTAAATGATTTTATCACATTATATTCTCATAATTTTCCTTATAAATACATAATAACATAAAACTTGCAATCTATTGAAAATGCAAAAAACTAAAAGTCAAGAAAAATATACATTTTAGTCACCTAAGTGCTTTATTAATTCAAGACATTAAAACCTAAGGCAAAATGTTCGCTGAAGTGTCTTTTACTGTGCATGTAAATCTTATTGGCATTCTTACTATTTTTTAAACAAAATTATTTTGAGAACGTCAATAAAACCCCATTTCATTGAAGCGATAAAATAAATAAATAATGAAACAAATCAATTGAAAATAGGTGGGCGCAGAGATCATATTATTGGGTGGACTCGCGCCCCATGGGCCCATATAAGTTGGCGCCACTGTTAGTTACATTAAATTTATGAGTGATTATTGTCGACAATTCCTCTTTCTGTCGCAAGTTTTAAACATAAATGCTTGATACTTACCGACATACTGATGAAAGGGATTTGCAATCAAATAGCTCCCTTTTTTTTAATACCTCCCGGTAAATTAATTACATCTTCAGTCATAAGCAATTGTTGTCTTATGACGGTAGGTTTTCTTCTTTCTTGCGCTATAGTATGTGGAAATTCAGTTACAAACGCTTACTTTAACAGCATTTTTCTAAAAAACCTATTACCTTTACTGAAAGACGAAAAAAGAACGCATTCGATTACATCGTTTCAAAATAAGAGCGCTTGATACATTTGCAAACAAAAAAGTGTTAGTGTGAATATCAGAATAGCCTTAAAACTTCATTATTTTAGTACATTACGCGATGTGTAATAAATTCTAAACCTCCTATTCAGGTCTATGAAAAGGAGCAAAACAAAAAGCATTATGGCCTATAGGCAGGTATTGTTTACAAATTTTATTTTATTTAAATCATATTCTGTCTCAACTATATCTTAGTATGTATGAACTAAAATTTGTCTTTCAATGAATAAATTCATACACACACGCACAAAAAAGAAAAAAAATTGTCTGCTACATTATAAGGGGAAAAAAAATCATTGCCTTTTTTATTTTGTTTATTTTTCAAAAAATGTCACTCTATCAAAATGAACTGAAATTGATTTGAAATGTACTGCAGTCTTGTGGAATATAGACTTCATAGCTTTTATTTTTACTTTTATATTTTTACTTTACTTTTATATTTTTACTTTTTTTATACATAGCTTTTATTTGTTTTAAATACAATTTTTTACGCATAAAAACATGATACTCACAGACATACTGATTTAAGTGATTTGAAATCAAATAGATTTTTTTGAATACCTTACGATAAATGAATTTCATCTTAAGTTTTAAGCAATTGGTGTCTCAAGACGACAGTTTTCGTTTTCTTTCCTGAGCTATCATATTTGGAAATCCCGTTCAAAACGTCAACTTTGTCAGTATTTTTTCTTTAACGAAAAACGAAAAAAAAAACCGCTTTCGATTACATTGTTTTTAAATAAGCGTACCTGTTTATTTGATAAATTTGAAACAAAAACTACTATAGTGAGGTTTACTATAGTCTATTTTATATTTAATTAGAGTGTTATAGTTGTTTTTATAGAGATACATAAAATTATTTTAAATTGATATGCATTATTTAAATGTATTGTTCCTATGAAATATGGAATCTGTAGAGTTTATTTGATGGATTTTATAGGAAAGCGGGGGGAGGGGCATACTCAAATAAGAATTCCGTTATTATTGTGGGAGTAAAAATCATTTGGAAGTGAAGGAATATTATATGACATAGAGTACTGAGAAAATGATGCAACATACAGGATTGTACAGTAAGAAAATGGCATGATGCACTCTAAAACTGTCAAACTGCAAAAACGGGGACTTGTTTGAGGGGTGGGGGGGAGGGTTTGGAAGTATTTTAACTGACTTAGTATTTAATTATTGTTATTAGATGACAATAAATGTGGGAAACACATAGTTTTAAAGGTTTAAAATTTTGTATAATTATGGTGGCGGGGTGGGGGGGGGGGGCTGTACAGGATATTTTGGGGTATTTTTTCTTTTGCTTTGTTTTTGATAGCCGATTGTTTATTTATTGTTACTAAACAGCCCCACTTAGCACAGAAGATCTTTTTAATACAGAGTTGTAAATATGTTAATTTTTTTATGATGGGGAAAACTTAAATTTTGGAGGATGGGAGTTTGTAATTTAGGTGATTGATTATTTAAATTGGTTAGCAGAATTTTTAAAGGCTTCTCAATTTCTTAAACTTTTTTGTATTAACCCCTTGAGGGGCGGTGGGATAAAATATATTCCACCTAATTTAAACACGATTCTCACCAGAAAATTTTAACTAAATTTTATATTTTTAACTTTAGAGGAATTTGTTGAAATATTGCTTTTCCTTACTTAAAAATGAAAATTTTCGATTATTTCGGTGAGAATTCGATATTTAGAGACATTTTTGCTTGCCCCTCAAGGGGTTAAAGGTGTGAGACGAGAAGAAGCAAGGGGCGTATAGTCTACATTTCATTGTACTATAATATTTTTAAATAATAATATTAAAGAGCAAAAAAAAAAAAAAAAAAAAAAAAAAAAAAAAAAAAAAAAGTTTCAGTATGTGTCTATTTATTCTATTTTTTTTTTTTTTAATCAGGACTCCAAGGGAACCAGTTTAGACCTTAAAGAGCTGTTTGAACCCTGGGAGCAATAACAAATGACATTCCAAGATTATAAAATTTCATCTAAAAAAATGCTTCCCTACCTGTCATCAAATGTATTGATAATTTTTTGACGTCAGAAGAAGCTATCGCCAAATACTTAACATTTTTTCCGGCGTGATTCGCCAAATGTAAAAACTTACCTCTCTGGCTAATGTGGGAGGGCAATTTTCACGGGGAGAGATAGAGACTGACAGCTGAGTAATGACATTTCCTCAAGAAAGGGGGTCGGATGCCTTGGTAAGGAGTTTTACCAGCGCCGTACTGAAAGGATATTTTTCTCGCGGTAAGACGTCTTACCGAGCCGTATCCAGGAGGTTAATTTTACTAATAATAATCTACATTTATATCGTTATATTGATGACATAATTTTAATTGATACTGATCAATCTGAAATTACTCGATTTCCAGTAGATTATCCCACTAATTTGGAATTAACGGAAAACCTTTTATCTAACAATACAATTAACTTCTTAGATCTTAAAATTACAATAAAAGACAACAAAAAACAAAACAATAACAGATTTATATGACAAACGTAAAGAATTTAAATTCAAATTTAATACATTTACAAATTTTAAATCTTGTCTACATCATTCTGTATTTCGAAATATAATACTTAATCATTTATTTAGAATAAAATGTTTATGTTCTTCTCCTCTAATTAACAATAATATTAAAAAAATAATTTATGATGCATTAAATCATGGTTTTCCAAAAAAATTCATATATTCATTAATATACAATTAGTACTTTTCTTACATGATCTTTTAAAACAAATTAACACATGCGTAAACAAAATTACAAAAAAAATTATAAAAAAAAAATATCTATAAAAAAATAAAAATTGTAAAATAATATATAAAAAAATTATTATAGGTTGGTTGGGTGGGTAGATGTTAGAGTACGGAGGAGGGTGGTGTTGTCTGGATAATACGCAATGGTTAATTATAAAAATGGGCTTTTGTATTATTACTATATTTTTATACGTATTTTATATGGATGTTGATTTGATATTTTATATGTAATTGGAGAATTTCATTAATATTATAATTAGCTTAATTATTTTTTAATCTTATTTACAATTATTTGTTATTAAATTTTAATTTACTAAGGACAACATCATATTAATTACTAATAGTATGTCATTTTTATAGTGATTAATATACATATAAGTATGTTTAATATAAATATAGTTATACTGTATGTATTAAAATTGGGTAATTATTTTTATTATTATTCCTCTATTCTTTTTAATATTTATCTATTTTCAATTTATTATCGGTTTAATGTTTTTGAATGTCCCACATTCATACTTTTTGGATTTTTATGGATGTATGAAAATAATCCACACTCTATATTTGTGCTTTTTAGGTAATGGGAATTTAAGTATCATTTAACCTTCTATATACCTCCATATGTTTTTTATTTCCTGTTCATTTTATAATTATCTTATATATAATATATTTAAAAAAATTCTATATTATTTTTAATAATTATTTATATTAAATATTACTGAATTTATTTTGTTTTATAGCATATAGCTATATGCATTATAGCATTATAGTATATAGCTATATGCATTATAGCATTATAGCATATAGCTATATGCTATGTATTATCAATGTTCTAGAATTATTTAAATTCTTAGTTTAGTTTAAATAAGTTAGCTAATAGAATATTTTGTATGCTTTTAAATTTTATTAACAATAGTTTTTAAATACATTGTGTGGCTTATATTAGGTTTATAATTATCTATATATAAGGATATGTTTGGTTTTGCTGTTAAAAAAATTATTTATATTCAAATGCTTACAAATGTTTATCTTGTGACATTTGAATAATAAAGGTAATACTAGATGGCAGCACCAGAATTTGTCTTTTGAAGGTAGCTCTAAATTTTAATTTTTCTAGCTCCATTTCAGTTATAATTTACTACACCAGGGGAAATTTTTAGCTAAATTTTGACGATATTGTTAAACAGTTATGAATTAATTTAATAGTGCATTTTAAATAATGTAATTACTATCTATTTATTTTATTTTATATTACATTAAATGTATTTAACATGGTATTACAAAATTTATTTCAAAATGTATTAACTGCATCCTTTGGTATCAATTACTGTGATTTCTTAACTCTTTTATTCACCTTAATCTTTATGATATTCTGGTAGCCATGTGCGCGTGGATATTTGTAAAATACTGAAATATTAATCGGTATGGTGTTTATTATTTATATTTTATATCCTATAAATATTTAAATAGGTTTTATTGATTCTTCCATTTCATATTATTTGTTTCTATTCTGTTTTCATTTTTAATCTATTCACTTGATTTTAATGGTTGTTTGGGCACATGGGAAAATAATTTTTAGCTTTAGCTTATTTTTCTCACAGAGAACAACCATTTTGCTGATATCATTGAATTCTGTGCCCTTGACAACGTAATTCAATATATAAGCTTTTCCATTTTTTGTCGGTGTTCACTTTTTTCTTTTTCTTCCATAATAATTCTTATAATAAATATATATATATTTTTAATACTTACAGCTTTAATTCATAATGTTTGATGGTGGTAGGTTATGTTTAATTAATGGTTATACATATATATATATATATATATATATATATAGATAGATAAAGTTTTTTACTGAGGGTGGTTTTGGGTTCTAGGTGTCATGATCGGTGTAGATCTGCAAAAAAATTTCAGAAATTCCAACAAGGGAACGATCCCAATAGGTAGTATTTCATACGAAATCTACTTAAAAAGGAGAAAAAAAAGGGAAAGAATTTAAAAAACGGAGAGAAAGATACAAAATAAAATACATCTTCAAAGTGATTTCAAAGAAAGGAAATGGTGAACTTATATGGAACATTTGGTGCAAGATATTATATGGAAGATATGGTTCACGATCTATAGTTATACAATATTTGAATAATTTAATCATGGACTCATGTTTTTCATATAGAGAGTAATACACTCAAAGTCTCAAAATTGTATCTATAAAAATAAAGGTACACGTTGCGGAACAAAATTTGGCTGAAATTGAACAATTTTCGAGAGTTAAAAAAAAGTAACGTTTAGAAACATCTTTATGGGCGGAAAAATTTATTTTCCAAAACCTTCAAGCCGGATTTTTTTCTTGAACTATCACAGAACAGAAAACCTCTAGCAACTATGCTTAAAGTTTTTGAAAAATCATATTTGGGAGTTTTTTGCTGCTTTGGCTCCACTGTGTGGTGCATCGTAAAAGATAAAAATCTGAAAAAATATTTAGGTAATTTTTTTTACTATTAATTTAAAAATATGTTTCTTGAAGAATGTTTTATATAGTAACACTTAATTTCAAACATTTTTAAAATACTGTCTGTGTTTTGTATTTCCTTTACTATTTGTATTTGGTTTTGACCTCCTAAATGAAAATAAAACGTTCCTAAAAAATACATAAGGTATGAATTTAAAAATTTCATTAGAATATCCTGTATCACTACACAAAAAACATTAGACTAAACATTAAAAAAATAATTAAACATTAAAAAAATAAATAACTTTCTACACATAAGTTTTGGAATTCGAATTTAATTATCAGGAGAAAGTTTCGCGTTCCAATTTAATCCAGCAAATGAAATTATTTTCCAGAATGCAATTATTAATATATATTTTCATTTACATTTCAGAATAAACTTTTGTTGGATTTTTTTTAATACGTTCGTTGCTGTTTGGATTAAAAATCTCAGAAAGCACATTTTTTTAAGAAACAGGAGGGATTAGCTTAAGCTCTTGATTACTTCTTATATATTCGTAATAATACAAAACATTCAAAAGTTTCTTTGTACTTCAAATATTAAGTTAGTTGAATTATTTTTCTTTAATATAAATCTATTCTAAAGAAAATGTAATGAAAATTATATTTCAGGGTTTTCACAAATAAATGTTAAAATATAAGTAAAAGTGATCAGTTACAAAAAATTTAAATAGAAAACACAGTTGATATCCCTTTAAGCCGTGACCCGCACAATTGTGAGGGTGATAAAGTAAAAGAGAATGACTATTTCCCGTTTTTGTGAGATTTAAAACCAAATATGCACATTTATATGAGTTAATTGACTTCAGATGTTTTGATAAGACACAACTAGGGGGCACCAACTACAATACAGGGTTAAATTTTCTGCTTTTAAAAAGACTATATCATCTGACAGCAATAGAAAAAAAGTACGTACAGTCCTAATTTTATTTAAATATGATTTTTAGTGTTTGATTAGATTTAATTTTTTTTTCATTAACTTTATTCATGATTTTAATTGATTTTGTCATTGATAAATTTAATTAGGCTTTACAAATGTTGAAAAACAAATGACCCGCACGATTGTGCGTGTCCGGCATTTACCATTTCCAAAATGGGCACAATTCCTAATATATAATTTTTTTATTTTTAAGTGATTTTTTTTAAACATACGTTTTCAGCAATTTATTTTTTATTAATTTAATTATTAAAGCAGATTAATTTTAAATTAATAGGTTTGTATTTTTTACTACTATTTATTTTATACTATTCATGATTTCTACTTAAAATTGATAGTATTAGATATATAATATGCATATGTAACGAACTGTGTGTTTCTGCTCAGAGTTATAGATGTCATATATGATTTATAAATTTTATATGACTTATATGCATATCACGAGATAGATTTTTAAGTTTGATAAATCCATTCCATTTTGTCGACACAGCCAGTAAACCACCAGAAATATATAATAAATTATGGAAATTTCAGCAAATGCTCGACAGATTCTGTTGTTTCTGCTTGAATTTACCAGGAGATCAGGGAAATTTTTACATAGATGAGCAGACGATTCCTTTTTATAGGACGTACCCTAGTAAAGTAGTATATAAAAAATAAACCATAATCTGTTGCAACAGTATCACGTGGGATAGTTTTAAATTTTATAGTATACCAGTGGGAAAGTACAGACCTGTCCACAAAGATCTATGTTTAGGACCTGCTGTAGTCCTTACTCTGGTTCAGAACTAGTTTTATGTACTTCGATCTGTATTTCAAAAAAATACCGCTGTTGGAAAAACTAAAAAAAAGAAATGTGAAGGGTCAGGCACAATCCAAACGGAGTGAAGGGCAAACCATTTGTCAACGTCTCTTAAGAGCGGAGGGGTGCGAACATTGAGCACGTCTCAGAAAATGAAATTGTAGTTGTCTGTCCAAAAACAAAAATTGTTTCAAACATTTTTATTGTGGCTGATGAAAAATATCGCAATAAACAACATCTTTTTTTGCTTAAACTTTTAATTTTAGATATTTGCACATATAATCCCAAACTACACAATTGTGTGGATTTAGCCCAAAAACGGATGCATAAAAGGCCGAACCCACACAATTGTGAGGGTCCTCCCTTGGCATAACCTGACATTGGTTATTGTTTAAATTTTTTTTTCAATCAAATACGATCCTATCGATAAGGGAAAACCACCCAAACTTTCAATTTCTACCAAAAAAACTCCCGGTCTTAAAGGGATAATTATTTTTTAATAAATTAACGCAACTGTCACAAACTTTTTGGGTTCACGGACGACAAAATTCCATTGACAATTTCTAAGATTTTTTAATAATAAAAATATATCTGTACAATAATAATCACAGAGTTCCCATTTTATTAATATACCTATTTAGTATAACTAAATTATAAAAGTAGTGTGTCGAATTGTAGCCCGTAAGACAACTTTATTTTTAAGTACTCACTTTTACCTAATTTAGTTGCAGAAATAACTTATTTTAACATAACACCAATCTTTAAAAGTTGTTTCATTGTAACACAATTATTAAAGTTAATTTAAATATTACAAGCAATTGAAATTTATTTAAATATCACACATTCTAATGAGATGCATGCTTGTTTCAAAGACGTTCATTGGTTTTTGACAGTAACGATCTTGCTGGAACACACAACGAAAATTTTTATTTCAACTACAGAGTCGTGACAGTTTTATTTTCTATGACATAATCAAAAAGTTTTTTTTTATTTTATTTTATTTATTTATTTTTTTTTTTTGGAAACATATGTAGTTGAAAACGGAATGGAAATTTTCATTGCTTTCTCTGTCAGTAATGAGTATTCAACTTTTAGGGAGAAAAAAAAATTAAAAATCGCCTGTTTTAAAGGTAAATAGCAATCAATATGTGCTAACATAATTTTCAAATCCCTCTATGATTTAAACTTTCAAACTATAATTTATTTTTTTATAAATATAATAATTTCTTTAGATATTATCATGTTTCGTTTTTAGTTGTTTTATTATGTATAGATTACAGTTATTAATAAAACAAAGAAATCCAAATAACGTCAAGATTTTACTTCAGGCTACAAAATTTTCTCGTAAACCACCGGTTGACGACCTCTGGCAGTGAGTGCATATGTGTTGCTTTAAAATTTTATATAGATTATGCAGCAGATTAGACAGTAGAGTACAGTAGATAACAAGAAATATTTGTTAAAAATTCTGTGATTATTTTCTTTCTTTTGTTTCTCACACTTTCTTTTATTATTATTATTTACTTTTCTATATTTTATTATTATTACTATTTATTTCTGTATTTACTTATTTATTTATTTTAATTTTGTTTCTTGTTCCTTTTCTATTTTGTTAATGTTTTCTATCATTGTGACAACTTTTTCCTATTCTGCATGCGATCCTCCGTGATTGGTTTTTATCATGGGGGAAAGTGATAGATGGAAATGCAGTAAGGTGGCTGGGAGTGATAACAAAAAAGTAAGCCTAAAATTCTCGAAATTAGGACCAAACACAAGCACGTTCTTTCACGAAAAAAAAAGAAGGAAACGTTTAAAAACATGGTTTTTAATTCATAATACAATGGAATGCTGCTTTAGAATGCTTAAATAAGCAGATCACTTTCATTTAAAGGAAAAAAAAATGTGCGGATGATGTCAAAGAATTCGGTCCCTGTTCCAGATGCTTTGTTTGGGCCTTCTGTGGACGTTTAAATGTGAGTAATAAATGGTTTCATATTTCAAACTTTTTTTTTATGGCATACTGCATCTCCATCTATATCTTTCCTCCATGGATTTTACCTTACTGCTAGCGCCATCTGTCGCACTCTTTGTAATATCTCCTTCTTTTCGTATGTCTTCATTTTTAGGTGCGTTCGTAATTATATAAATACGTAGCACCTATAGTCGTTGTTCAGTCCGTCTGTCTGTCCGTCTGTCCGTCCGTCCGCATATAACAGAGCAAAAACTACCCAACCGAATCGTTTAAAATTTAAACTATATAATTGTTGCATAATTTTGTCGAGTCATTTCAATTTTTATGAAAATCGGATGTATAGTTTAATTACAGGGACAAACAAAAGTTTTCCGTTACATTACGGCCAATGGGAAGAAATTATTGCAAGTGCATTTTATGATGTTACAGCCTTCCGAATGGTCTGAAATTATAAATATATAATTGTTGCATAATTTTGTCGAGTCATTTCAATTTTTATGAAAATCGGATGTATAGTTTAAGTACAGGGACAATCAAAAGTTTTCCGTTACATTACGGCCAATGGGAAAAAATTATTGCAAGTGCATTTTAATGATGTTACAGCCTTCCGAATGGTCTGAAATTATATATATATAATTGTTGCATAATTGTGTCGACTCATTTCAATTTTTATGAAAATCGGATGTATAGTTTAATTACAGGGACAATCAAAAGTTTTCCGTTACATTACGGCCAATGGGAAGAAATTATTGCAAGTGCATTTTAATGATGTTACAGACTTCCGAATGGTCTGAAATTATAAATATACAATTGTTGCATAATTTTGTCGAGTCATTTCAATTTTTATGAAAATCGGATGTATAGTTTAATTACAGGGACAATCAAAAGTTTTCCGTTACATTACGGCCAATGGGAAGAAATTATTGCAAGTGCATTTTAATGATGTTACAGCCTTCCGAATGGTCTGAAATTATAAATATATAATTGTTGCAAGATTTTGTCGAGTCATTTCATATTTTATGAAAATCGGATGTATAGTTTAATTACAGGGACAGTCATAAGTTTTCCGTTACATTACGGCCAATGGGAAAAAATTATTTCAAGTGCAAATTAATGATGTTATAGCCTTTCGAAGTACACTAAAATATACATTCTGTAGAATATGCGGCGAAAAAAATATTTATAAAACTAGTTATAGTACGAACGCACCTCATTTGCCACGTTTGACGAGCAATTTCCAACTTGTTTACCTTGTTTCCTTTCGAACACATGTTTACAGTAGGTGATGACGGGCTGTAAATGTTAAAGCTCGAAACGCGTCCTATGCATATTTTTGATTTTATGCTTATTTTTACAAAGTATTTTTAATTTAATTGTGAGTTATTGCCAGTTTTGGGTGGTCTTTCTACTGTGATTTAATATTTCACATTGAAATATATTGTTCTATTAGTTTATTTTCTTATATGTTATTTCTTTTAATGTTCTCAATGAACGAATAGCTTCAGAGCGTCATAAAGCTATGTTGACATCACTTTGATTATTATATTTATTAACAGATTTGCTTTCAACAGAGTTATGACATTTCCATCAATTCTTATGCGGTATCTTGTCTTATAGATAACAGGATGTTCGCCAGATTTCATGTGATTATTAGGTATTAGTTTTAGGAAAAACACATCAAGTTATGTTTAAAAAAATCACTACCAATCTAAATTTAGACAAACATATAACTTTATCCAATTATTATCGATAACAAAAATCGGCTACCATAAAAAGTATTTATGTATTAGTATGTTGTATATGAAATTCGTATGATATTTCCAAATATAAGCGAATAGATCGATGACATTTTAGTCTGGAGTTTTAATCTCAAAATCTCTTGCCAAAACCTTCTTACACAAAATGACTCATTGTTGTCAAATAATGTCAAAAAAATGTACGTGATTCCCAATTTTTCTTTAATATATTAATAATTCGTATTGCTCTTTAAAAATATCTAGATATTTTTACTAGTCTTAAGTCTAGTTATACATTTGATATTATTTTAATAAACGGCTGTCTTTTTTAACTAACCTTAAATTTCCAAATGTGATAAAATAAAAATGAATAGATACCTACACAAAGAATTTTTAATGTATTAAAAAATTAAATTTATGCAAAATAATATAAATTTAAAAAGTAACATAACTTTGAAACAAGCGTTTTCAGGAAAATCCTTTAAAGTGCACACACAATCAGTTTTAAAATAGAATTTGTTAAAAATAAATTGTAAAAACCCATTAAAAATGCTCTAAGACGGGCGTCCGTTAATATGTCAGTTTTTTTTTTTTTTAAGAAACACATTAAGCGATACCTCAATACAGTCTATTTCATTAGATTCAAAATACAATAAATTTAAATGCACATTAAACTTCGAAAAAATACTGAATTTCATAAATGCATTGTGAAAATGTCATATTTAAGAAGTAAAAATTCTTCAAATCGTGTTTTTGTGTAATTCTTGAAAACTTTAGCTAAGACTAGGTAAAGGTATTTACATTAATTG
The DNA here is from genome assembly GCA_963932465.1 of Maratus speciosus. Classification (NCBI taxonomy): domain Eukaryota; kingdom Metazoa; phylum Arthropoda; class Arachnida; order Araneae; family Salticidae; genus Maratus; species Maratus speciosus. The sequence goes on along the minus strand of OZ010795.1, from coordinate 275,275,411 downwards.
CAGGTATTTACATTAATTGCAGCACAGGGTAACTGAGTTATATATGTGTTAAAGTTTTATATAGTTAATGAAAGTAACTTCTTTGTAATAGAATAACAAATTGTGGTTTGTTTTCAGTGAAGACTATGTAAGTCTATAATATTCATATATATATAAATATTATATTTTATGATACCTAACTGAGAAAATATATCTTAATTTATTATATTATTGTATCAAAACTTTTTGTAAAATTATTTCAAGTTTCTTTTATCGATTTAGATTTGATGTAAATGGGGCAAAAATTTAAAAGAACCGTAATCTGATTCTAAACCAGAAACATTAACATATTTGAATGTTATGTTTCTAAATATGCTTTGTATAAAGGTTGAGGTGTGTGGTGCAACCCTTTTGTAAAGGAATGGTTTTGAAACAGATTATTCTAAAAATAGCGAGAGGATGAATGGATTCAATAATCATTTTAAACATCTGTTCAAAAGTAGTTTCAGTCAGGTGAATTCATATTCAAATAATGGCATTATAAAACGAGACGTGATGCTTTGCATTGAATATCATGTATCACTTAGATTTTCTGAATACTATGCAATATCTTGGACATTTTGTTTAATTTATGTTAAGATATTAAAGAAATTCCATGTGTGAATGCATCTACAATAAATTGACTGAAATGAAAACATAAATATTTCTATTAAGATTAAACTCACAAAATGTGTAAAATATTTATTATTGAGGAGAATATATATATATTTTAATGTTTTAAGAGAACGCATTTTCTTCCTCCTCTGAATGATGTTAATGTATAATTTTCTATCCCCTTTGAGAAACAGCGTGCATTTTAGATCAAATTATATTATTGTAATTTTCTGTAACGTATCAAAGTTCTGTAAAAATATAGCCGGTAGTAGAATCTAATTTATTGTAATGTATATATGTCTTAAATAGAATTATTCACTGAACACAGTCACTAATGTTAACATAAACACAAATCCATAGCTCAACAAATTATTTCGAATGTTTAAACTTGATCAAATATATTTCTAATATTATATTCTTTGGTATTTATGAACTAAAAATACCTTAATAGATAATTTCTTGTTACAAGCATGAGTAATTTAATATGTTATTTTGCTTGCTGAGTGTTTGTAGGTGCAAAATGTTATTCGCATTTTCATATTTTGATTTTCCTTTTTAATTACAATGCCTTTAAACGGGTTCTCTATCTGTCTTAGAACGTACATTAAGTACAAATAAACGATATGTTGACTACAAAATAATATTTTGCTAAATTTTGCAGAAATTTTAATTTAAATTATTTATATGTATTATGGAAATAATGGTAGTTAGAAATAAAACATGTAACGTTGTTAGATGAGGCTGTCAGCTCTGGTACAATGAATGCTAAACATTACTGAAGAATGAGAATATATATACAGGGAAATTCTAAATTATGGTACAAACTTTATGGGTTGGTACAGGGCACTGTAACAATCATTTATTGTATAGGAATGTTTGGGCGCAAGGGATCGTGTAGGTGCAAACACCAGGGGCCTATTTAGATCTTTTTTGGTTAAAAATGTCTCATTCATACCAAAAATTGTCTATACTATTATTTTCTTTATTTAAGACTGACATTTCATAATTACATAAAGCAAAAAAAAAAGACTTCTTTGAAAATTGCCGGTATGAAATCGAAATATTTGAATAAAACAAACCTCCATTCGCATTTCCTTTCATGTATTTCCTGTGTTTGACAGATTTGCCAATATTGCATTTTTTTATAACAAAAATTCGATTTCATACCGCAAACTTTTGAAGAAGATTTTTTTCTTTTTGTAAAAATGAAATGTTATTCTTAAATAATGAAAAAATATTATAGGAATTTTCTGGTATGAAGGAGAAATTGAAAATGGAATGTGAATTGAAAATGGAGAAATGAAATGAAAAAAAAGGTCCAAATTGGCCCCCCTGTTGTTTGTACCTCAATGTGTTACATGCGACCACGCATTCGTATACAATAAATGATTGTTACAATATTTTAAACCAACTCTTACAGTAGTTTGTACCATGAATTTAAAATCACCCTGTATATGTTATGCAAAAATGGATGGGTAACATTTAATTGTTTACATCTCGAATGATTTGTGGACGAAGAACATAGTGTGCTTGAGCATTCTTCAGAAGAGTTACATTTTTGGTTGATATGTAATTTCAAAACATTGTGATGTGAATTGGACTATCGAGATCATATAATTAAACACCATTAGACATTTTATTTTACGTTATTAAATTAGTTTTAACCAAGCATACAGAATACTGGAAAATTTTTAACAATATTTACTTTATTGAAATTTACTCTCCATTATTAAAAGATTCATATGATTAACTATATGTCAAATTATAAACTTAGACAAATGTGAGGCCAAAATAAAAATTAAAATATTCATTTGTCCTGTATCTCACTCAAGTATTTATAAATAATTTGTTGTTTTCCTAAATATAAAATACTTTCTGTCTCCAGAAAAAAAAAGAAAAATATGTTAACATGTCAATATTTCATTGAAGGATTTTGTTTTCGTATTTAATTACATTCAGAGTATTTTGTTCTTATTCACATGTTTGTGTAAAATATCATACTTCTATTTATCACTACTTTTTATATCCTTAGACGTATTAATATTTTACGTACCTATACAGAAAATATATATTTATCGAAATATATATTTATCGTAAGTTTTATCGAGACGACGAATGCTCAATATTTATATTCTTATGAACTTTTTAATATGTTTCTTACGAATGAAAACAACATACTGATAAATCATTCAAAGGTTGATAATAAAACATTAATCACAAGTATAATCTTATATATGGAACATAATCTGTAATTTTACATTAAAATTTTATCAAAAAGATGAAAGTATTTATGGTGTAATATGATTTTTATACCATCAAAAATTTCAAGCTTTTAAAAAGTATATGTCTTAAAGAGTAATAATTTCCGAACTATTTAAAACAAAATGAATGACAATCTTAATTGTTTTTAAATATGTAATCTTTCTAGAGAGAAGTTTAAAGTCATTTTTCAAAAATGTGATTTCGGGGCGTTGATTTATTTATTTATTTATGAAATTTTCAGGATATATAGTGTATGATAGGATATAAAAATAAACGTAAATTTTAATCTTTTTCTGTTGAAAAAAACATTCTTGGTGTAATATTGCTAACATTTTTAAACTTTTATATAATAAAAACACATTTTTGTTTTTAAAACTTAGTAATATTATAAATAAACGCTTGCACTTGATTTAGGTTCATTATAAATACAAGCCTCTCATGGGTAATTTGATAGGACACATTTTCTTTTGTGTGCAGAAAAGTATTTTGTAATCGTTCTCATAATCAGTGATTACAATTTTTTGCTCGACAAGTTTAAAAACCCGTATAATAACTAATTTCGTACATTATTATCTGACCCCCATCGAGTTTTGCTCCACAAGTTAAGAAAACCATATAATAACTAATTTTGCCCAATATAATGTATCCCCCATCGATGCCCAGCAAATCTGTTATTTTGTAAGTCACTAATTCTGTATTTCTCTTTTTAAATAACGCTCTTACTAGAAACTTCTAGTGACAAATTATACGTCTTCTTAAAAAAAAAAAATAAATAAATAAATAAAACCCCACAAACCACATTTTCATGAATGGTATTAAATTCAAAGTTTTTATAATATTAAATTAAAGACATTCAAATACCTGTTTTGTGATCATTTTTATCAAAGAGTTCATCCTTTGTACAAAAAAGTCACAACACCACAACAAACGATCCGTCAACTATCAATAGAATGAAGTGACGCTGCGGGCAGAAAAGAAATAAGTATATAATATGTAGCACACATGAGCTCGAACATCATTTCTAAATACTTTGCAAATATTTGCATAAATCTCCTAAGCGATTAGAAGGCTTACACATTTTTTTTTGTGTTCTTAATGATTTAAGTACTATCAGCTAGAGCCATAACGATTATATGTTATAACAATTAATGATAAAAAATTCAAACGTTAAATATTAAATTTTTGCCAATTTTCATGAACTTTAAGGTCCATGCGCAATCGGAAGAAATTTATAAATTGTTTCACATTTTTATATTACATTTTTTTTCTCTTTTATTGTCAACTTGTCCATGGTATGACTGTAAGAAAAAAATATTTTTATTGTTTTCTTGCCACCTTTAATATAGAGGATGTTCTTTGTTGTTTATTGTTCTGAATAGTTAAAAAAATCAATAATGATTAAAGATATTGAAGATATTTGTGCGGAAGATTATTGCTGAAAGTGAGAGGTTTCCTTACAATGGTCATTTGTTTTAGGTCTATATATGTATTATAGATGGTGCTGCCAATCTCAAAGTGCTAGAAAGCTCAAATTAACCTTTAAAAATAGATCAAAGATCATTTTTTTTTTATATTATTAAGTTTAGCTTTTAAAAAGCTAGAAGAAGGTTTGAGTATTGAAACTGAAAAAAATATTTTTTAACTTTTGGAACTAACGCAAAAAATTGTGAATAAGTTACTGACTACACATCACTGTTCTGCAATAAAAAGTTCCATAGCTTTACTTCAGAAGTTCAATTTTTAAATTTGTTCATAAAAAATATATTTGAATTGGATTTCGAATTTTAAGCATCTCCTTAAAATTTAACATTTACATTCCAGATTCATTCGCAATAATTTTCTATTTTTATGCATTTATTAAAATAAGGTCGATCGGTATTCCATTTCACTTTATTAATTGAAAAGCTTTGAAATCACACATAACAGTTTAAAGCTTTGAATTAAATGTAAATTCCCAAAGTTATTTTTATGAATATATTAAAGTTTATTCACAAATAAAGGATTTTTTAATTAGAGAATTTCAGTTCTGTTATTTGTTTCTAGGAATGAAAACGAACATAATTATTTATTCAAATTGTATCTCTCTTAGGAATTTAAAATGTTTTGTATCGAATTTACATTTATTAGAAATTTACAACATAATCATTTATGTATATTTCCTCTAACACGCTTCTGTTTGCTGTTGATCTTTAATTTGAAATGATAATCTCACTTCAAATAGTTCTTTTTAAATTTTGGAATAAAATTTATAAAATGGTAGAAAATAAAACAAAATATTAAAATTTTTACTTGTTTGGGATTTAAAGAATGAAAACTGCTTTATTTATTTATTTATTTATTTTTTGTATTAATCATTGAAATAATCAGTTTAGGTTTAAAAGAAAGAAAACGGGTATTGATATGTAATTTAAATAATCTAAAAAAGAAATACACATTATATTCACATCCTACTTTACATCATACTAACTATATAAATTCATGTACATCAACATATGTGTTTATTATATAAATGAAGGAAAAAACGAAATATTCATATAACTGTTGATTATACAGACTTATAAGACCATTTCAGCATGGATTGAGAAAAAACAAAAAAAGCTACAAAACAATTTTTGACGAAAAGTTGTCGTACAGCTGTTGCAACAGACATATGCTTAAACAACGTATATGGAAAAATGTAAAATAGAAGCCATAAAACTTTGCACACAATGTTTTATGGGTGATAGATGACGTTGATATAAGTCACATTTACGTAAGAAAGCATGATCCAAAATCGGTCCGTGCTACTATACATTTATTTGCAATTTACTTTCTGAATTACTTATATGCTACTCCCATTCACTTTTGTGCGATAGATTCCTTTCTTCGCTGATCCTTCAAGATCATTCTGTATGAAACGATACTAAATTCTGAGGTGTATCTTGCGCAGAAAACGATATCGGAAATTTCAGAATATTGTCCGCTAAGCACATGTTCAAAATGTTCAACAGTGCATGCAGTGTCGGACTATAGGAATGAGCTGCATTGAAACATTTTTGGCGCTGCAGTAGATGCAACCATAAGATGATGAAATATTTTTATCAACTATTGCAGCACAAAAAATTCATTGAAAAATCCTCAAAATCTGTAAAAGTGTACGTACATAGATCGTTTGCAGGTATAAGTTTAAGATACCCTTTTCAACAGCGGCGACTCTTCCGGGTGGTCCACAAACGTCCCCTTGAATGGGGGAGGAGACCTAGTACTTGGCAGAGTACGCAGTACATTAATGTCAGGAGGCAGGTTGCGGACGAACCACAGGCTCCACTAGTGACAAATTTGTGAGTCCGGTAGCCACGGGTAACAAACGTTGTGTTGAGGTGTCGAGTGGTTTTATTGGAAGGATTCCGTAAGGCCATTCTCTTTCGGGAATCCTTGGCATTCGCTCATTGGCTCGACACCTTTGAAGGTGTTCGATCTCCTTGGGTCGCTGGAGTTATCCCGGGTGGAGGCCCAAGCGTAGGGACCGGTTGGCTCCTTGAGCTGGGTAGGTATTTTGTCGTTACGACCGGACTCCAGACGTTTGGGATCATGTGGTGTGACATGCGATGTACAGTGCAAACATGTATGATATATACAGTGTGTTCCAAAATTATATGCCAGAAATGTAAAGGCAAGTAGAGGCGACATTAATAAACAGAGTTTGTATAGGAATGTGGGTGCGGAAATGCAGCGCTGAGGCAGTAGACGGCACTATTGTGTTCGACGGTAGAAAGCGCTCCGGTGACTTAAATTGTCATTCTCTTCACAGGTTTCGGGCAACATGCATCGTTATACCAATACGAATTTTGTTACGTGCATTTCATATATGTGGTTGCGCAAGGATATAGCACATGCGCAACAAACGTCGAACAGATTTCGAGCTTTTTGAAGGACATTCCTACATTGTGCATGATATTGTTTTTGAACTGCAGGAATTCTCCGATATCTTCCAGTGCCCATATTACGCCTCGAGACCCTGGTATAAAAATAATTATCCACTCGCGCACAACTCCCGATGAAGACAACCTAATGTTCGATGATACGGTAGGATTCCTATTTGATTGCCGAAGAGGGACAGCTCAGACAAGGAAACCAAGTCTGTAGAGCATAGTGTCCCTCCCGGTAGCTTTTATTAAGGGCTTTTCCAAGTACATCATTTGAAAATCTGATTCATTTTCTTGCGCAGCACATTAAATCATGTCGGAATGCTCCGCGTTGGAGTAACAACGCAAGTTGCGCGAAATCCGTGCAGAGAATGACGATTCAAGCCAGTGAAATTTTTATCCACTTATTTTAACAGCGGCCTCTACCGCCTCAACGGTTCATTTCCACACCCACATACCTAAATATACTAACTTACTTTCCTTCTGTATGCCTTTACGTTTCTGACATATAATTTTTAAACACCCTCTATAATAAAATAGATATTTTATTTAGATTTAATAGTACTGGAATTGTAGCAACGCACATTTTAGTACTCTTAGTTTACCATTGTCTATTGTTTGAAATAATAATGTTCATTAATTTTATAAAATTTGCACAATTGTAAAATTTTCCAGTTTGCGATCACATTTTGTACACAAAGATTTAAACCCCCGCAAATCTGTATAATAATTCTAAACTTTTCATTAAATTTGAATTAATTTCTGAACTAATATAAATACCCAAAAGCAAAACAGCATTTAAATCTGAAAACTCTTCACTGATAATCAACATCTTAATCACAAAAAATGTAAAACTCCTCAAATAGTTATTATGAATTTAACATGAAAAAATAAAGAGTTATGAAAAAATATTGAAACCCTATTAAATGAGATAAAATCTATTTTTTTAAAAAACATATTGTTATGTTTCAAAACATGTTGATATTGTATGCGTATAATTTCCATTAATGTTGTTGTAAAATTTGAAATGGGTCACAAAAATATAAATGTACTCATAAGTATTTTTATTTTCTCTTTGTCGTAAAAGAAATTCCTTAGGAAATTTTCTGTTTTTTATTTTTTGTTTTCTAATTAGATAAGTATCCACTTTAGGTGATTTTTGAATTTTAAGTTTCAGAATAAAATAAACCTCAGTATTCCTTTTATTGTAGAAAATTTCCATGTTATTATTTTGCAAGCTCTACATTTTTTAATAGATTGTGAATTATCAGTTATGAAGCTGCCTCTAGGATATTTTCAATGAAAAGTTTTTGTGAATGCACTTTTCAGAAATTCTTATACGAATCAAATATTTCTGATAAATGGAAACTTATATGCTACTCTTATAAATATTATTATCTAATAATATTTATAAGATTAATATTAAAATAATTAAGATTAAAATAATACTATTGCTTTCTCTTGATTTAAAGAAATCTTACAGAATAACTTTTTTGTAGGGATCTTTGATTCAGAAATATATGAAATGAATGTTATGTCAATGTCAATTTATTAATTTAAATGCGTAATAAAGATTAAAATAAATTTAAATTATTAATTTACATTTTAGAAAAGTCAAGAATAGATTAAAAAAAGGGTGCAAACTCAGAAGTGACCTTGTTTATTATTTTACATTAATTTTGTTTCGACAAGCTTGAAAATATGATTTTTTAAAAAATAAGTTACATCATTTTTTTTAATTTGTGATTTAAATAATTTTAATATTAATATTTAAAAAAATCCTGAAACAAAATTTAAATTATATTTTCCTCTTTAATTAAATGAAAAAAGTTTGAAATTCGACGATAATATTTCGATTTATAACGATTTTAAATTACCCCAATTAAAAAAATAATAATTTTGAAAAAATTGAACATTCTGAGAAATTTTAAGATATGATTTTATTTGCAAATTATATGGTTAATAATCACAAAAAACATAAAAATCTAATTATAACTCAATAAATATATATATTACATGTATCCTGGAACTTTTAAAGCAACATTCTTTCTTGAATAACACGCATTTCAATTTGTGTCTAATCCCTTAAAACCTGACGAATTATTTAAATAGGCATAACTCCATGGGTTTTGCAGATATGAAGGTGGATTTTTTTTGTGTTTAATTCAGGAATGGACAAGGAAAACATTCCTAAACATTCCATTCTACGGGGGGCGTATAAAAATATAATTTTCGTATTTTCTCAAATAGACCTTCCATGGATTTGTAAATTATCTCATCAAATTTTCCACCTTTATATATATATATATATGTTATATAAAAATTTTACCTTTTACTATTCATTTAAATTATTCTAAATTGCCGGCCTATCCATTATTTCCTTTTTTTTTAATACGCTCTGTTATTTATTTTTAGCTAAATTCCTCTATTTTTAAAACGCGTATCTTAATAATAGATTTATTCCATAACGTAATCTAAACTTTTAATCCCTTCATTAATCTTTATCGTCTACCAAACTGTAAAGTTCTGAACGCAGTTACTTATTTTTCGAATGTTTATCAAAGCCATTCTTACTTTTTTATTCTATTTCATATCTTTTTCCCGCCAGCTGGGAGACAACCTTTTCACATCGAAATCATTCCATTAGCGGCGCTGGGATTCTTTCCTGTGACGTTTCTTGATCGCTCTCCATTGGCTGAGTGTCGGATCCCAGTTTCACTTCGAGGCTCGTTCGTGATTTTCTTTGGTTTAGCTTGAAGTTTTCATTTCAATCGGAATTCCTCCGCGCATTCTCATAAATAGCGAGAGCATGAGCTCAGAATGAGAGATTTTTGTGCTGTAATTGTTTACATAACCTGTTACCCGGTGTCCTTAGCCATGTGGAATATTCATTTCGTAAATTAACATCTATTTAGCATGAGTAATTAGTTGATGCTCGAGTGAAATGCTCTGATTTCTCATCTGCGGGAATTGTTCAGTGTTGGTATGTTCTGATGGAATAAACAGTTGTTCTATGACTACGTTTCCATGTGTTTAATTGGGAAAACCTCATATTTCTTCAAACACCTTTTTTCGCTACTCACGCTGCCTTGTTTTCATAATGAAATAATAAGTGTTTGATTGGACTATACCAATATTATCATCGCTCTACAGCTGCTATATTTTCATAGAGTTGATACCTCCGCTAGCAATGCTTGTGCTATGTGGTAGGATTGCTTAAAACATCACAAACGGCTGATTAAAATGTGGTATGATTCCAGTAATACGTAATAAGCACGATGTGATATTTCAACTACACCCATTAAATTGTTTCGTAACAAGAAGCAGGCGTAGGATAATGTTGACCTACTCTACTTTACACTTCTAAAAGGAGACCTTCAATAAAAAAAAAAAATGTGAAATCAATCGAAACTCGGAACTTCGATGACACCTGGTAACGACGATTTGATACTCTGCATCTTCACCTGGATGTGCGTCTAAAAAAAAAAAAAAAAAAAAAAAAAAAAAAAAACATTCCAAGGTCGTAAGTTTTGAAAGATTTATTTATTTATTTATTTATTTATTTATTTTATATTTCACCATATTTCCTTATTTACATTTGATGTATTACTGTTATTATTTATTAGAAAAGAAAATATTTACATTTGTTATTTTATTTAAAGTTTATTTACAGTATTTATTATGATTATACAATGAATCCATGTATTAATGAAATGTCCCTTCTCTTTTATGTTAATGCGATCGGGATTTGTTAAAAACTCTAGTGATAAAATGAGTGATAGTGAAGTAAATAACGTCTCTTTTGACTCAGGGTCAGCGATGGATATACAATCCTGGCTGAAACATTTGACCAAGCATGCAGTTCTGATAAAAAAGATGAAACATGAAAAATGCAAAATATCTCTAAATTTTTGAAGGGAGAAGCTTGAAAAGTGTTCATTAATGAGTGTCTAGAGTGTACTACTTTCAGTAAGATAGTTGAAATTCTTTCAGAAAAATTTATAAAAGTACAAGTTCCTAGATTTTCTGATTTTGCTTCTATGAAGTTAAATGATCTTAATGAATTAGAGAGTTATTTCAGAAAAAAGATTGAGATTCGTAGACAACTTCATTTATGTGAAACCATCATAGTCCAAGGTTAAACGGATGGTTTGAAGCCAGAATATCAGAATTATATGATTATTAACCCTCCAGAGAGCACCATAAATTGGTACAGAAAGGATAAACAACTAGTAGTCATTCCCACCTCTCATGTAAACAACCATAATGTTAGGAATTATTCTCAAAATCATGGATCATTCCAGTTTAATAACCAGGCTCCTAGACATTGGGTTTGCCCAAACCAGAATTTTCAAAGAATAAATTCTAATTTTCGGCCACAAAACCCTCTTAATGCTCAAAATTCTAGATTTGTTAGCCCTAAATTACCTACTACTCTTTTTCAAAATAAATATCCTAGTCGACCATGTCGAATGTGTATGAACAGAGGTAAACAGGATGCTTTCCACTGGGAGAGGACTTGTATTTTTAATGTTGAACCTATGCAATCTTATGTTCCTCCTCCTAGTGAACAACAAAAACCTAGTCATAATATTTGACATTTAATTCTTGATGGATTGAGTGCTTATTTTAAATAGTGTAAATTTCATTTATTGTTTAAAGCTGTATATTTTAAAGATAAATTTTAAAAAATATAGTTTTATTTGATAGAAATTCTGGTTGCAGTTAATGTTGATTCCCAGTTTCTTATGATTTACATAATTCAGTAAGAAAGGATGGAATTAGCGAAACTTGTGCAAGAATTTTGTCAGATAAATTATAATTTAAAATTTCATTAAATTTTGTAAATTAAATTAAGCTAGCATACAATTTAAATTTTTAAAATGTATTTATGAATTATAAAAATTGGTTTAAAAAAAATTATAACTGTTATACCTAAGTTTCTATGTTTTTATTGAGTAGAATTTCTGGTTAAGGTTAGTTTTTCCCTAATTTCTTATAATTTAACTAAATTCAGTGGGGAAAAATGGGATTGAGAGAATCTTTTACTGGGATTTCGACAAAAAAAGTATATAATTTTAATTATTCTTAAGGACCAGTAAAAACTTATTTCCCTATCAAATTTTTAACAAATTATCTCCTGTAAATGTTCGAATTGATAGGCAAAGTCAAAATAGAAATACGGATGTTGTCCATGTATCTAAATTGCGCCCTACTTTTCACCAGATCAATTAAAATTATCCCATGAGAATTCACAACAAACTAATGTTAAAGCCCTAGCCTAATATTAAATAGTCATAAGTTAATAAAAAGTAACTAAATAAATTATAAATTAATCAATCAATGCTTTTCTATATAACAGTGTGTTCTCGAAGGATCCACGAGAACATTGCTGCTGAAGTTTTACTTGAATTAGTTGTTTACGCGGGCCTAAATGAGTTGATTTGAGTTAAAGATTTCTTATATTGAATTGAATTAGATTAGAATATTAAATAAATTTTAAATTTATATGTAAACTATGAATAAATGTTAACTGGATTAAAATAACTTAAAAAAAATAATAATTTAACTACAATTATTAATACTAAAATATTATAGAATTTATGCGAATAATTGTTGTTTATGCAAGTGCCTGGATTTCAAACCCAATTGTTTTTCTTTTGCTTCCTTATTTATTTATTTTTTACTGATTGCGTAACCATGTAGGAAATGAACGAAATATTTCGACACATATCGAAAAACACCTGTTAAGATTTTTGTTTCAATGATATTGCTGGAGAATTTCAGAATTTTTTTTTTTTTTTATTTTGACTTGGTATAATTTCATTTCTTATTGAATCTGTATTGATAGGAGATTACTTTTTATGCTATGTAACTTTTTACCCAGCCAATATCATTGAGTGCAATAATCTCTTATTATTATTTACTGAAGTGATGAATTAAAATATGACTTTGAAATTATTGATGAAAATTTGAGTTATTATTATTATTAAATTAAATTTACTATTGCTAGATATTGTATGATAGAAAGTATAGATAAATTATTATTGAGTATTGACATAAAAGAGATGTAATAAAGAAAAATAAGTGTTATGATAAATGAAGTCAATATATGAGATATCTGAGAATACTCATAAATTAAATATTGTGATAACATCTGAACATAATGAAAGTAAAATACTTACTAGAGAATTTATGGAAAAATGGTAATAGTATGGTACCGCTATTATCATAACAATACAATACTATAGAGTGCATATGGCACTAGATTTTTTTACAGTTTTTCTTGTGTCAAAAATGAGCAATAATTGAATTTTAATGGACTATAGCATAGTATCAGGACAATATAATCATCCCAGTTAAAAAAAAACTGTAGGAGATTGATACTCAGTTGAAAATTTTGTACATAAATTTTAAATTTATTATATTCATGTTTTTCCTTTTATTTATATGACTTGTGAATTGTATGGAAAATTTCTACGTTATGGATGTTAAGTTATAAAGATTAAACTAATGTTTAATCGTGATGTGGAAAGAATGTAAATTCCCAAGAAAACTCCTAAACAATTCTAATATTGTCAATATTTGTTAATATTGTAAGTAATAAGTTGTTAGTGAAACAAGAGGAGATTATTTAGAATATAATTTACTCCATGTTTCAGAAATATGTATATTATGTTTGTAATTAAAAAAAAACAATTCCCACAGTTTCGCGTTTAAGCAGTAACTTATTGATTTGGTTTTTGACAGAATTGGAGAAAAATTTCAGACTACCGGGTAACACTATTGTAATCCGAGTTCATGCTTTTCCCCAATGGACTTGTGGGTCACGGAGCCAGCAGTTCACAGATTTTTAGGGAGGGGGGGGGGATATTGTTATATAAAAATTTTACCTTTTACTATTCATTTAAATTATTCTAAATTGCCGGCCTATTCAATATTTCCTTTTTTAATACGCTCTATTATTTATTTCTAGCTAAATTCCTCTATTTTTAAAACGCGTATCTTAATAATAGGTTTATTCCAAAACGTAATCTAAACTTTTGATCCCTTCATTAATCTTTATCGTCTACCAAACTGTAAAGTTCTGAACGCAGTTACTTATTTTTCGAATGTTTATCAAAGCCATTTTTACTTTTTTATTTTATTTCATATCTTTTTTCCCGCCAGCTGGGAGACAACCTTTTCACATCGAAATCCTTCCATTAGCGGCGCTGGGACTCTTTCCTGTGACGTTTCTCGATCGCTCTCCATTGGCTGAGTGTCGGATCCCAGTTTCACTTCAAGGCTCGTTCGTAATTTTCGTTGGTTTAGCTTGAAGTTTTCATTTCAATCGGAATTCCTCCGCGCATTCTCATAAATAGCGAGAGCAGGAGCTCAGAACGAGAGATTTTTGCGCTGTGATTGTTTACATAACCTGTTACCCGGTGTCCTTAGCCATGTGGAATATTCATTTCATAAATTAACATCTATTTAGCATGAGTAATTAGTTTATGCTCGAGTGAAATGCTCTGATTTCTCATATGCGGGAATTGTTCAGTGTTGGTATGTTCTGATGGAATAAACAGTTGTTCTATGACTACGTTTCCATGTGTTTAATTGGGAAAACCCCATATTTCTTCATACGCCTATTTTCGCTACTCACGCTGCCTTGTTTTCATAATGAAATAATAAGTGTTTGATTGGACTATACCAATATTATCATCGCTCTACAGCTGCTATATTTTCATAGAGTTGATACCTCCGCTAGCAACGCTTGTGCTAAGTGGTAGGATTGCTTACAACATCACCAACGGCTGATTAAAATGTGGTATGACTCCAGTAATACGTAATAAGCACGATGTTATATTTCAACTACACCCATTAAATTGTTTCGTAACATATATATAAAAGTTTGCAATTGGAAGTATGTACCTTCGGGACATTAATTAAGGAGATAGCCTATTACTTCGATATTTATGAATCACCCTGTATAGTGATCAATGGTAAAAATAAACTTTAACTTCATTTTGCGTTTATTTAAGCAGATTAATATTTCATATATAACATTCTATTATTCTTATACTTCCACATATTATGCATTTTCTCGTTCACTGTAGAATTAAGGAACATATTCACAATTTCCATTTCAAAAACATAACAGATAAAGGGAAGATTATGAGCGATGAATCACTTTTATAATTCTCTACACTTAAACTCATCATGATTCAAAATGGCAATACTTAATATATTAAACAAACTTTAAAGGTAGTTTTTTTTTTTTTTTTTTTTTTTTTTTTTTTTTTTTTTTTTTTTGAGGGAAAATTCTTATGTTGAAATGATTTTACTCCCAATACAAATTCATATACATTCATACTAGATTTCATAACAGATTTAACATCCAGTACATATATATATATATATATAACTATGCGTTTTATTCGAATGCTCCTCTAATAGAACGTTTTGAATAACATTGCAGAATATAGAAAAATATTTATTTTTAAAAAGAGTTAACTTTATGAAGAAATGTTTTTTTTTTTTTTTTGACGTTTTAAGTTTATCGTAATTTCTAATGAATTAAATTATTATCGACTGAAAAATCAATTAATTGATATTAGTAAATAAATATCACAGCATTATTTCAAATCAATCTGAAACAGATGAAAAGTTTTTACGACTTATGTTTGTATATCAGCAATCTGCCGTCTTTTGTTTAACGACTGCCGTTTTCCCAATCTCTAACTATTGCAATCAAAATTGTAATTGTCACGTGATTGATGTAAGTTAAACAGATTTCCTATGACATACACTCTGTTGAAAATTGGGTGTGTAGCATTAATAGATCGTTTACAGGGACACTCAAATTATCCTGTTTTATAATTAAATATTGCTAAAAAGTCATTTGCAGCGTATTGGGAAAAGTACATAAGATATCTCCATCAATCAATAATGGATACTCTAATCACCGATAAAATAAAATGTCAATCGTTATATTAATATCAAATATATATTTTAAAATATGTAACATGCAGTCTTTTAAAGGATTTCTAAACAAATTGCAGAATAACCTATGTAAAAGAAATTTCATGTATGTCTAATACGAAAGAAAATCCTTAAAATAATTGTTGAAAATAATCACAGCATTACATTAAATTCTTATTAATTTCTTTTTGTACAACTATGTTTCTTGTGATTGGTTGTTTAATGTAGCTTTCTTTTACCAAATACTTTTTGGGGTCAAGCTATCCTTTCAGCAGCTTACTTGAAAAACCGAATGCCAAGCAGCACTATTGAGAACAAAACTCCGTACTTCCTGAAATATGGAGAAGAAGCCGATTTCAAGCACATACGTGTTTTTGGATGCAGTGCTTACATGTTAATTCCTTCCGTTCATCGAAAGAAGCTTGACGATAGGTCTAAACAAATGATCTTCATTGGTTATTCTTCAATGGGATATAGATTACTAGATCCTGAAACGAAACGCATAACTGTATCAAGAAATGTGAAATTCGACGAAGAGAAAAAGGAAAATGTTCAGTCGAAACAATACATTCTAGAAAATTCAGAACCAGTCGATAATGAAATTGATCCAGATGTTCTAGAAAATACGAGTGATGAATTAGATGATCCTGAAGAGAAAGAAGACAAAACATGAAAATCTGAAAGATTTAAAAAGCAACCTGTACGGTATCCAGATCCTGAAGTTTACGAGGCATTACTTTGCCAACAAGAAACATTAACGTTTGATGATATCAAATCCCTCTCTAGTGATGAACAACGCTTGTGGAAAGAAGCTATGGACGCGGAGATTGAAAGTATGAAAATCAACGATGTCTGGGATCTTGAAAAATTACCACCTGACAAACGACCTATTTCCTGCAAATGGGTATTTACCATCAAAAGAGATGGTCGACATAAGGCGAGACTCGTAGCTCGTGGATTTATGCAAAAAGAAGGGCTAGACTATAGTGAAACCTTTTCCTCTGTAATAAGTATGCCAGCTTTACGTTTGGTTCTTATTTTGATTTTAAATGAAGACTTATATGCATCTGTGTTAGATGTTAAAACAGCGTTCCTGAATGGTAAGTTAAATGAACTTGTTTTTATGGATCAGCCGCAAGGCTATGATGATAAAAGTGGGCGAAAGTGTAAACTTAAAAGAAGTTTATATGGTTTAAAACAAGCCCCACGACAATGGTTTGAAAGGTTTCATGAATTTATTTCAAAGTTAAATTTTAAATCTTGTGATAATGAACCTTGTATTTTTATTCGGTATAATAATGATCATAAAATAATTATTGCTTTGTATGTAGATGATATGTTAATTGCAGGTTCAGATGTAAATGAAACTAATGTAGTTATTTCCCTATTACATAACGAGTTTCACATGTCAAAATCGCAAAGTGTTTCAGAATTTCTAGGTATTCAAATGAAATTCAATTCTGATAGTTTAATAATGGATCAAGAGTCTTACATAATTAAATTGTTAAGTAAGTTTAATATGCTAGATTGTAAACCCAGTGACATTCCTATTTCTCCTAAGTCCACCCCATCTGATTTCAAAAATGGTAAACCTTTTAATGGCCCATATCGTGAACTTGTAGGTTGTTTATTATATTTAGCTTATATTTCTCGACCTGATATTTTGTATGCTATTAACTGTTTAAGTCAATTGCAAGAAAATCCTACTGAAATTGCTTGGAAAGCACTTAAGACAATCTTAAGATATTTAAAAGAAACATTGTCTATAAAACTTGTGTATAAAAAGCAAAATTCTGATCCTAAATTATCCATGTATGTTGATGCTGATTGGGGGGCTAACACAAATGACCGCAAATCAGTAACAGGTTATATTTTAATGTTTTGTAACATGCCTGTTCTGTGGTGTTGTAATAAACAAAAATCAGTTGCTTTATCGTCAACTGAAGCTGAAGTCATTGCTTTAACTAAAAATTTGCAAGACTAGTTATGGTTTAAAAATATTGCTAGTGAAATTGTAAATATTAAGGATTTAGTAATTTTTGAGGATAATCAATCATGTATAAAATGTATCAGTAATGAGAGTAATTATGGTAGAATGAAACACATTGATATCAAATTGAAATTTGTTCGCAATATTATAAAATAAAATAACATCAAAATTGAATATGTTCCTACGAATATGCAAATTGCTGATTTATTTACAAAGGCATTACCTAAAGTTAAATTTTATGAACTATTATTTCTTTGTTGTTTGTACAAGTAATGTTTAAATTGTGTCATATTATTATTAATGATTGATTTCAAGAAATTTCTTTGTTTTCTGATGTAATGCTAGATTATGGGCGGCTGTTGAAAATAATCACAGTATTACATTAAATTCTTATTAATTTCTTTTTGTACAACTATGTTTCTTGTGATTGGTTGTTTAATGTAGCTTTCTTTCACGGCCGCAAATTCTCTGCCATGGGCCTTGCAAAATCTATAAATACCTGTAAATTTTCTGTTTTCTTTCAGTATGTTTGTGTAATTGTTCTTGTTAATATCAAATATACTCACTTCGATCCACGTCTTTATGTCTGCCTTTTTATTTATTTTAACAATAATAAATATTTATGCAAAATATTTTATCACATATCTCTTGAGGCAATTCAGATAATTATTGAGTTTCTTAGATAGCCATACAGTTGTATAAAACATTTTAGCCGTAAGTTTAAACATCTGTTAAAATATAAAATACATAGTGTTTCATAGAGCACTCTATATTTCTTAAACATTTTTTCATTAACTTTAAAATATTTAGAGATGAAATAATTGGTGCCTTTATCAAGTAACTCAAAAATTTCGCATACAGTAGTGTAAAAAATACTTACAACTTCTGGAATTGATGTGTAGGAATGGATAAAATAATATTTATTTATTTATTTATTTATTTACACAAAATAAAAAAAAAGTTATGCGATTTGAAGATTTTTTTTTAATTTAAAGGTAAAATTCTGCTAATATACTTTAATATACCAATATTAATGGTACATTGTATGTAACATAAAAGTTATATAAAATCGAAACATATAAATTTAAATCTGAATATTGAATATTACTAATATGTCCTACTCAAAAAGTATGAATTATATAAATAAACTATGTAATTTTGATATGCGTTATTCTATGCTCTGTTAAACTTTGCTTTGTTTCACGGAAGAATGAAGTATTAGAAATGGTCAAAATTTAATTTAGAATGCGAGTTTAAGGCTAGAAAAAAAAACGATCTTCTTCAGTTACCCAAACTTTCTTATCTATTTTCAAACTTCGGATTAGAAATATTCTGCATCACAGAAGAGAACAATTGTTTAAAGAAAGTTTTAAAGAGATTAAGTTAGCGATACTCTAAAAGTTATTTAACTTTAAAATTTATTTTATAAAGTGTTTTGTTTAACTCCGTAGGTGAACTGCTTTTAATATATGGGAAAGGATCTGCTTTATAAAGAAAAAATGTTCTGATGATGTCAATGCTGTTTAGCGGATTATCTTGATTAAATATTAATTACACACTTTTAACATTTAAAATTATAGTGTTTATGGCAAAAGAAATGGGCATGATTCCATTATGCTTCCAATAGGAAAACAAACTGTTGCAGAGAGAGTACATCCAAAATAATATTTGGATAAAACATGACAACTGACGTTATCCTTGTTTTTTACTGATAATTCGTGAGTTGCATATAATTCAGTATCTCCCTAAACCCAGCTTGAAGTCATTGTTGTAAATTTACGTGTTTTTTATTGAAAATCTCCCACTACTTTCAAAAAGTTGCACCCCCCCTATTTAACGTTTAAATATATAATATTTATATATATATTCGAACATAGTGGTAGACATTTGAATAAAAACAATTTCCGAATAGGCAGCGCTGGTACTAATGAAGTACTAATGAAGCATACGTACTAATGAAGCAATTTGTGTAAAATCACCGTTCGTAGTAAAATTTGAATTAAACCTGAGGTAAAAAACTACATTTTGATGTTTTATCACTGTAATCTACAATGGAATGATTGCACATAACTATCATTCTATCTCATTCCATCAAAAATATATATGCATTTTTGTTTCACTAAAAGTTTTAAAAAATGGTCATTAAGAACACAAATTGATTTAACGATAATGTTTAGATAAGAATGGGCTAAAAGCCATTATGAAGCTAACTTCTGCTGTATATTATTTTGTAACGTAAGCCTGGATTTATAGAAATCGTTACATTTATGACCATCGCTATTATCCGCCATAAAGGAGAAAGTACGTGTATCTTGAAATCGTTATTACAAAACACATGAAAAAATATTAAATCTTGTCGATATTGTTTGTTTAAATGAAATAATGCTTTTGTATTATAGATTTTATTTCTTCATAGTTTTGTGGGGATGATTTTGAACAGAATTGTTTATTCTTCAGAAATAATTCAAAATAAAAATTACAATAAACATAGTGTCAATGTGACAGGAAATTTAGAATTAACTTTAAATGATCTTAATGTCTCTTTGAAAATATTTTAAATATAATTCAAAAGATCATAATTTCGATCATGGCAGGAAATACCTGTCAATATGTTTTTATTATTATTATGTAGCTAAGTGTTTTACGATGTCCATGGATTTTTTTTTTCTTTTTGTGCTCTTGGGAATGGTTTAAGATTTAACCATTTCTCATATTTTATTATTATTATTATTTGATGATTTCCACTATCATAATATATCCTTATTAAGTGGTGCGTCAAAACTTGTTCGAAATTTGAAATTAAATTTTCATTTTTTAAAAATATTAATTTGCATGAATGGGACAATGGATATGTCGGTTTATTTTTAATTTTATAAAAAGGATTGGTTTCAAAAGTCGCTGAAAGACATTGTATAACGTAGATTTATGAAAACATATCGTCACTAAAACTCTTGAAGGCATGTGAATCATTAGTTCATTTCCGAGAACATGGTAATGTTAATAGAATCATTGTTGATTAAACTTTTTTTTTTAAATAAAGGATGAATGAGCAACGGAAGCTCTTCAGATTTTCCGCATGCAGGATTATATAAGACCAATAAAGTATAAGACAAATATAAATTTTTACCCCTTACAAAAATGTTTCAAATTTTCTAGGTATATAATCTAACTGAAATAAAGGGTAATAACTAAGATGCTTAACAAACACTGGTTAAATTTCAGTCGCTGAATTTACGAATTATTGTATAAAATATGATTAAGAACAATTTTCATTAAAACTCCTACAGTAAATGGGTAGTAAATAGTTAGTTCAAAGCGAAAGCTATACAATTGATAATTCACAAAAATATGAAATGTGTTTTGAAATTTTATCAGCGAAACATTTACGTATTTACATTTTTTTTTTTCTTGCCGAATGTGTTTTAAGAGTTGAAGCACATCCTCATACTAATTGAAATACGTTCGTAAAATAAGATTTTGATTAAGTATTTAATCACAAAAACTTATGCATAAGGTGAGTTGATTTCCAAATTTATACTTAATTTTTTTTTTTCAAATATGCCATAGTTTTCAGCAACAATAATAATAAATTATTTGAAAACAACGTTTAAACACACAATAAAAACAAGCAGATTTCACCATACGTATACGTTTCGTGAGTACTAGGACTCACATCCTCAGTGTAAAAACTATAAATACTTTAAAAACAATATCCCCCCAACTACATGTGCGGTGAAAAAAAAAAAAAAAAACCAAATGTCAAAACATTATACCAAAAGACCATCAAGTTCTAACAGCCAATGAAATTAATGCGGAAGTGAAGTGTCGTGACACAACAAATCCATCCAGAAAGTTGAGATGTATGGTGTACTAGATAAATCATTAACCAAGGAGTCTTTAAATTTATGGATATGGATAGCCTCAAAAAAGTCTAAATCCAGAGGAGTAATGCATTTCTTGATAATGTTAGCTGAGTCAAAATTAAAATTATGTCCCTCCCCCCAGCAATGAGAGGCGATAGAGGATTTCTGTAATTCTTTTTTTCTTTACATAGTTTCTGTGTTCATTGATTCTGTAACGGAGTTTACGTTTAGTTTGTCCAATGTAGGACAAACCACATTGGCATTGAATGTTGTAAATGCCCCAATAATTATGTGGCTATCTGTGGCTATTGATCGAGGTTTTAGTTTATCTTATATCAATAATTTAATTCCTCATAGTCTTAATAAATATGTTAATAATCTTGATTCTCCTGTTACTGCGGTTTCCATTTCCAACCTTATCATTTTACCATTTTATAATAGTATTAGCTTTAAGATGGCTAATATCTTAAGACATTAGGATTTTAATGTGGTTTTTAAGCCGGTTAATAAATTATCTTTTTCGCAACTTAAGGACCAAATTCCTCCACATAATTATTGGGGCATTTACAACATTCAATGCCAATGTGGTTTGTCCTACATTGGACAAACTAAACGTAAACTCCGTTACAGAATCAATGAACACAGAAACTATGTAAAGAAAAAAGAATTACAGAAATCCTCTATCGCCTCTCATTGCTGGGGGGAGGGACATAATTTAAATTTTGACTCAGCTAACATTATCAAGAAATCCATTACTCCTCTGGATTTAAACTTTTTTGAGGCTATTCATATCCATAAATTTAAAGACTCCTTGGTTAATGATTTATCTAGTACACCATACATCTCAACTTTCTGGATGGATTTGTTGTGTCACGATACTTCACTTCCGCATTAATTTCATTGGCTGTTAGAACTTGATGGTCTTTTGGTATCATGTTTTGACATTTGTTTTTTTTTTTTTTTTCACCGCACATGTAGTTGGGGGGATATTGTTTTTAAAGTTTTTATAGTTTTTGCACTGAGGATGTGAGTCCTAGTACTCACGAAACGTATACGTATGGTCAAATCTGCTTGTTTTTATTGTGTGTTTAAACGTTGCTTTCAAATAATTTATATTTTCACACAAGTTCTGTACTTATTAACAATAATAATTTTTGAAATTGAAACATTCTAGTAATTTGCCTGGTTTTTAAATCAATAAAAAGAGATTTACTACCATGCATTTTTTATTACTCTATAATTAATAAATTTGTTTTATCATTTTTATCAAACTTTGCTTTTCTAAAAGATTATGGCACAAAATAATTTAAAATTGTAATCATTCCAAAAAATAATTTACATTCAACTGTTCTAAAGGTTTTTTCTTTATTATCAAAGTAACTGTATAATTAAATATATATATATATATATATATATATATATATTGTGAGTTTAAAATAACATGATATCATCTGTCTCATTTGTATACAAATAATTGAAAAGCATAATCTAAAAAAAGAATTTCGATTAAGGATTTCTTTATTTTGCTTATTTGATTTATCGTTTTTATTAGCTATTATTCATATTTTGAATACCTTCTTCACGGATGAGAGCGCTCCGATCTAAATGACTATTTGCTACCGCTAAATTTTAAAGGTATTTCTCTTCTTATTCAATGATAGAATTTCTGAGATTTAATAAAGCAAGGAATACCATTAAAATTTAGAGGTGAAAATCAACCATTTGGGTCGGAGTGCTCTTATCCCTGCTTCTTAAAATAAAATTCAAAGAAACTTAAATAAAATCAGAATCATATGCTTAACTCAAAATGCATTTACTGAGACACAGTTTGACTATTCTCTAAACAAACAAATAAATAAAATATCTTTTATTATTGCTAATTATGTAAAAAAAAAAATAATAAAAAAATAAAATAAAATAATTTTGAACAAAAATATTCTCATTACCATGAACGTTAAAATAAATTTGATATTTTCACTAATACAAGTTTTAAATAATAATATAAAAGTTTTGTTTTTAAAGTCAATTACTACTTAGGTGATCAAAGAAAAATTTAATATAATCCCTTAAGCTAATATTGGTTTTTGTTGCATTAAAGTATCTCAATTTGTTGATTTTCTATAAGCAAGTAGGTTTACAATGGAACTCTATGGGAATTTGGCGAAATATTAGAGATATCGCCAAGTTGGCTCCATTTTGGCAACTTATTTTGGCCGCCAAATTTGGTGATATATCGCCATGTTGGCGACAAACTTAGCGGTATTTGGTGACAGAACAGGCTCCCCCCTATGGTAACCCCTTATTGAAAATACTTTCATTGACCTTCAGTAACAAATGGCCGCTATTTTGTTTTTCATGCAAAACTAAAATTAATTAAGTAATATTTGAAAAAACTGTATCTTATACTATAATGCGAGCAAAAATTGTGTGTGTGTGTGTGTATGTAAATTTTATCTAGAGAACGGCTCTAACGATTTTAATTAATTTTTGCACCCTACCGTTTTCGGGCACGTAAAGACCATTGGGATGGGTCTCGTGTTCGAGAAAATTCGATTAGTGGGTGATTTTGGGTCATAATTTGTCAATGTCTAGCTAATTATATCTAAAAAACGGCTCAATCAATTTTGACTAAATTTTGTATCCAACCATTTTTGGGCAGGAGAAGACTATTGGGCTAGGTCACGTGTTCGAGAAATTTCGATTTGTGGGTCATTTTAGGATCAGTGTGGGTCTAGCTATTTTTATCTAAAAAACGGCTCTAACGATTTTCACTAAACTCTATATTCTACAGTTTTGGATTACGAGAAGACAATTAGTCTAAGTCACATGTTCAAGAAAATTCGATTAGTTGGTCATTTTTGGGTCACCGTGGGTCAATCTATCTAGATAACGGCTCTAACGATTTTGACATAATTTTGCACCCTACTGTTTTCGGGAACGAAAAGACCATTGGGATGGGTCTCGTGTTCAAGAAAATTCGATTAGTGGGTCATTTTGGTTCATAATGAGTCAGAGTCAAGCTAATTATATCTAAAGAACGGCTCAATCGATTTTGACTAAATTTTGTATCTGACCATTTTCGGGTGCGCAAAGACCATTGGGATGGGTCACATGTTCGAGAAAATTCGATTAGTGGGTCATTTTTGGGTCACTGTGGGTCAATTATTTTTATCTAAAAAACGGCTCTAACTATTTTCACGAAACTCTATATTCTACAGTTTTGGATTACGAGAAGACCATTGGGCTAAGTCACATGTTCGATAAAATTCGATTAGTGGGTGATTTTTGTGTCACCGTGGGTCAATCTAAGTTATCTAGATAACGGCTCTAACGATTTTGGCGAAATTTTGCACCCAACTGTTTTCGGACACGAAAAGACCATTGGGATGGGTCTCGTGTTCGAGAAAATTAGATTAGTGGGTCATAATGGGTCATAATGGGTCAGGGTCAAGCTAATTATATCTAGAGAACGGCTCAATCGATTTTGATTAAATTGTGTATCTAACAATTTTCGGGCACGAAAAGACCATTGTGATGGATAACGTGTTCAAGAAAATTCGATTAGTGGGTCATTTTTGGGTCACCGTGGGTCCAGCTAAGTTTATATAGATAACTGCTCTTAGTTTATATAGATAGTTTATAGATAACGGCTCTAAGTTTATATAGATAACGGGAAAATTTTGACGAAATTCTGTAAGCTATTGTTTTCGGGCACAAAAAGACCATTGGGATGGGTCACGTGTTTGAGAAAATTCGATTAGTGGGTCATTATGAGTCAGGGTCAAGCTAGTTACATCTAAAAACGGCTCAAGACATTTTCACATTTTTTTTTTAATATACGGCCGTTTCTAGTCATGAGATGACGTTTGGGCTAAGTCACATGTTCGAAAAAATTCAATTAGTGGGTCATTTTGGCTCACAATGGGCCAGAGTCAAGCTAATTGAATCTAAAAACATGCTCAAAACATTTTGTCCAAATTTTATATTATACCATTTCTGGGCATGAGAAGAGAATTGGGGTAAGTCACATGTTCGAGAAAATTCGATTAGTGGGTCATTTTGGGTCACAACGGGTCAGGGCCCAGGTAATTTTATCTAAACAACGGCTTACACGATTTTGAGTAAATTTTGTATTCTATCATTTTCGGGATCGAGAAGACCATTGGTCTAGATCACATGTTCAAAAAAATTCGATTAGTGGGTCATTGTGGCTCACAATGGGTCAGGGTCAAGCTAATTGTATTTAAAAAGCGCTTCAAAACATTTTGAAAACATTTTGTATAATATCGTTTCCGAGCATGATAAGACCATTGGGCAGGGTCGCATGTACGAGAAAATTCAATGAATGGGTCATTTTGGGTTCTAATGGATCAGGATCAAGCTAACTTTATCTAAAAAACGGCTCAAAAGATTTTGACAAAACTGTGAACTACACCGTTTCTGGACAATATAAAACCAGTGGGCTGGGTCGCATGCTCAAGAAAATCCTATTAGTGGGTCATTTTGGTGATAATGGGTCGTGGTCAAGCTAACGGCATCCATCTCAAAAATGTTCAAACAATTTTGAAATTTTTTTTTTTTGTTATACCGTTTCACAGAACAAAAATACAATTAAAATAGCTCACACTTTCGATAAATTTCGGTTAGTGGTTTTTTGAATCAACGTGGGTCAAGCTTATTTTATCTAGAATATGACTAACGATTTTCACTAAATTTTGTATTCATCGTTTTCAGGCTCGAGAAGAGCATTGTGTTAGGACGCATGTTCGAAAAAATTCGATTAGTGCGTCATTTTGGGTCACTATGTCTCAGGGTCAAGCTAATTGTATCTAAAACAGCAAGATGATTTAGTGGGAATAATATATCGAGATAAACACAAAGCTCATTTTGACCGAGCTTAGCTCGGTCATTCCTGCTAGTTAACATCAATTGTCATCCAGTACAAGTTTTAAAAAAATATTTCAACTTGATAGGATGAATAATGAGTATTTTATTAACGATTGAAAATTTGAATAATATATATAAATATATTATATATAAATATATAATTATATAAATATACGATATATAAATATATAAATAAGCAATAATACAATTGAAATAGCTCACACTTTCGATAAATTTCGGTTAGTGGTTTTTTGAATCAACGTGGGTCAAGCTTATTTTATCTAGAATATGACTAACGATTTTCACTAAATTTTGTATTCCATCGTTTTCAGGCTCGAGAAGAGCATTGTGTTAGGTCGCATGTTTAAAAAAATTCGATTAGTGCGTCATTTTGGGTCACTATGTCTTAGGGTCAAGCTAATTGTATCTAAAACAGCAAGAATGATTTAGTGGGAATAATATATCCAGAAAAACACAAAGCTCATTTTGACCGAGCTTATCTCGGTCATTCCTGCTAGTTAACATCAATTGTCATCCAGTACAAGTTTAAAAAAAATATTTCAACTTGATAGGATGAATAATGAGTATTTTATTAACGATTGAAAATTTGAATAAGATATATAAATATACGATATATAAATGTATAAATATATAAATATACGATATATAAATATATAAATATACGATATATAAATATATAAATAAATAAATATAGGGAGAGTGTGAACTAACAGTAGGAATTGAATAAATGTACATAAAAATCACTTAACCAACTAAACTTTATTCCTAAAATTATTTTTTTACACGTATTTTATTAAAATATTTTTTTAAAGGAAACTTTTTAAGAAGGCGATAAAACTTCAAGACTTCAAGTTTAGACTTTAGTTTTAGAGCATACTAAAGGATTTCTTGGATGAATTTCAGAAAAGGATTAAAAATACAATTTAGGAATTTTGAAAGTAAAAACTTCTAAGTTCCAAGTAAAATTTTAAAATAGAATAACATAAAACCTAGATTTGTATAAATGAATTTTCAGAAATCACAAATTTCTTAAATTCATAACGTTTAGATTTGTTTTTAAAAAATGTATAATGACATTTGGCAATGCGATGTTTATATCCCAAACCATCTCTATGTTTTTAAACAAATAATTAATGGGAAACGTAATCGATAAACGTTATAAAATAATATTTTTTCGGAACTTTTTTTTAAAATTTTTAGTACAAAAATGAATTAGCTAAATATTTTCTAGTTCGTAGCCATCGAAAATACAGTTTTTTCTGTGAATTTATTTCTTTTGCCAAAGAAATTGATGAACTTTTGAATTATATTTAGTTAGTGGGAGGGGAGGAGGGGTTAAGTTAAAATCTTGTGATTCTTTTCAAAACCCGAAAATGAAATTTAAAAACAACTTCCTAAAGTAATTTTTTTTACTGTACGTATTATAATATTAAATCATATATAATGAGCAATGGTAAAAAAGAACTTTAACTGCATTATACCTATATTTAAGCAGATTAATATATATATATATATATATATATAACATTCTAATATTCTTATACTTCCACACATTATACGTTTTCTTATTCACTCTTGAATTAAGAATCATACTCAAAATGTCCAATTCAAAACATCGCTAGTTAAGGGAGGAGAATAAGTTAAGAGTTTTTTTTTTCTTCCAAAGCCTAAACACTTTATGATTAAAAACGTCAATATTTAAAATATTAAACAAACTTTATAGGTACTATATCCTGCGTTTGAAGAAAATTTCGTATGTTTAAAGAATTTTACTACTAACATAAATTCATATATTTAACAAATTTATCATCCAGTACATACCGGATGTCCTAAAAAGGACTGACTGATTTTAAAATTCAATAACTTGCAAACGGTGACAGGTATTAAAAAAATTCTTGCAAGAGTGTTATATAGGAGGTCAAAAGGGTTTTTTTACAGTGATTTGCTATTTTGTTTAAAATTATAAAAAATAGATGGCGCTGGAAGCAATAGGCGCAGTAAGTAATACGCACTGTAAGCAATAGGCGCTAAATACAGGCTCGTTTTTTTAGGCTTTCTCTTCTTCCATGCGGAAAAAGGGGATTAAAATGTATTGAGTTTTGTCCCGAAGTACCAGATATCGAGCTTGAATTTAGCGTCTATTGATCACAGTGCCATCAATTGTTTGTAATTCGAACTAAAATCGAAAATCACTAAAAAAAAAAAAGAAAGAAAAAAACTTTTGACCTCATGCATAACCCTCCTGCAAGTATCTTTTAAATATCTGTCACCGTTTGCAAGTTATTGAATTTTAAAATCAGTCAGTTCTTTTTTAGGACACCCGGTATAACTGTGGGTTTTAATCGAACGGTCCATTAACAGAAGGTTTTCTATAACAATGCAGAATTTAGCTATATAATAATAGAAAAAAAATATTATACAAGGAAATATTTTTGATGTTTTAAGTTTTATCGCAAATAAGAATTAATTAAATTATTATCAATTGAAATATCCATAATTGGATAAAAAATAAATAAATATAATCACCCTTTTTAACGCTATCTGAAACAGATGAAAAGTATTTATGACTTTTACTGCCTTTTTACTGCCCGAGATAGACTGCCCAGACTAAGAATTGAGTCAGTAGAGCAAAAATGTACCTCCCGGTTCCCTTTATTGAGGTCTTTAAAAAATACAAATTTCAGCCGAAGCTCAGCCCGCCAATACGCGCGACAGATGGCGGAGTGATACATACAACATATGAATAAATATTACAGTAGCAAAGTGAGTGAAACAACAATAAGTACATTAAATAGGTTAGTCTATCTGCCTTCTGCTGTCTTTCGTTTGCCGTTGTCTTCCGTCTGCCGTTTTCAAAATCTTTAACTACTGTAATAAAAATCTTAATTAGCACGTGATTAACATTTGTTATTGAGATTTACTATGGCGTGCTGTCTACTGAAAATAAAGTGTGTAGCGTTTATAGTTCTTTACAGAGACACTCAAATAATCCAGTCACATAATAGATTATTTGGAAAAAATCCTTTGCAGTGTATTAGGAAAAGCATATAAGAAATCCCAGTTATTCTGCACCGAACGTTCTAATGACGGAAAAATTAAAACGTCAATACTTTTATTAATAACAAATATATTTTTTTAAGTATGCAATATATAGTATTTTAAACGATATATAGGGAAATTGGGGAGCAACATAATTAAAAGAAATTTCATGTGTGTCTTATACGTAAGAAAATCCTTAAAATAATAAATATTCATCTGAAATATTTTCTCACATATTTGTTAATGCATTTCAGATAATTGTCGAGTTTCTTTTATAGCCATACACTCGTATATAAAATTTAAGCCGCAAGTTTAAACATCTGTTAAAATGTAAAATATTTACATAGCGTTTCATAGAACACTTTATTTTTATTAAATATTAATTCATTAACTTTAAAATATTTAAAGATGAAATAATTGGTGACTTTATCAAGTAACTCCTAAATTTTGTATACAGCAGTTTTAAAAATTAGTTGAGTTTATTTTTATTTATTTATTTATTTATTTTTTCAGTAGATGACGCTGCTCTGTCTCACACTTTAGGAATTCACATATTTGCTCTAACTAACGTGTAAGATTATTTTTAACACAAAATAAATAGTTATGCAATTTGATAATTTTGTTTATTTACATCGTAAAAAGCTGCTAATGTACTTTAATATGCCAATAATAATAATACATTGTACGTAACTTATACGTTATGTAAAATAGAATAACATAAACTTAACTCTGAATCTTGACTATTATGAGTATGAAATTCTCAAAAACAATAAATTATATAAATCAACTATATACCTTTCTCTCTATTCTAAAAAAAGTAACTACCGCTGTCACCGCCACCGGCGGTTTTGAATTTTTTGTGACCGGAAGTCTTTCTTTGTTAATATTAAGAAAAATAATGCATACAAAAATATGAAAATCGGAAGTATTATACAGAAATGTTTGATAAACACGCAGATGCAGACAGTTTTCAAATCGAAGAATTATTTTAAGAGATATTTAATGCTAAAGTTGGACAAAATCGTTCCACTAAAAAAGTTTTATAGCAGCAAAAACTATACATGGCAGTGTAATCATTTGGCAACAGGGAAAAATCATCGAATAACGAACTCGCCGCTAGAGGCGCTGTTAAACAAAATGTCGTCCATGCAGGAGAAAGCATGCTAGGTTTTCGAATATGCCAAAACCTCCTCGGTAACTGTTGTGCAAAGACATTTTCGCACGAAATTTCGTAAACAACCACCGCATCGGCATAACATAAGCAGGTGGGTGAAGCAGTTCCAGGATAGCGGTTGCTTATGCAAAAACAAAAGCCCAGGACGAAAAGAAACAAAATCCGAAGTGGTTGAAAGAATTCGTGAACGCCCTGTGATTTTTTTCTCTGGGGTTTCGTTAAATACAAGGTGTTTGTGCCTCCACTTCATCAGTACTTAGAGGAACTGAAGCAGCGGATAACTGCAGTGTTGGACTCCATCACCGCAGATATGCTATCACGAGTGCGGCAGGAGCTTGATTACCGTGTAGACATTTGTTGTGTCACCGGAGGGGCACACATTGAACACCTGTAGAAACTTGAATAAATGAGGTAATTTTGAGGTAAATTTGAATTTTCTAAATACATTAATTAAAACTTTCACAATCATGTTTTCTTTTTGTCCCATTCATTATGAATCACCCTGTATTTAAATATCTTTCAGTGTAATGAATATTTCATTTTTCACTAATTTTATTATTTAGCAGATTTTTTGAATGAATAATTTCTACCAATTAAATTAAATAATTTGCACAATCTCTAATTCCCTGTTTTATCAGTATCCCTGTAAGTAGTAACAATATTGAGAATTGAAATATAATGAAATTTTATTAAGGTTGAAACATATTCAATGCTTTCAAACATAGTTGAAAAATATTTATGAATTCGGTTTGTCTGACTTTTCTGCAACTCGCTTAAATATACCCGGCTTGTCATATAATTTATAGCGTTATTATTGATCATCTTGGCATGTTTGGTCCTGGAAATGAAGCGTGCACCATTTATAGTTAGTTTACAGGGTATTCCGTTACAAGTTCCTCAAACGTATTCGGTTTCTTTATAGTGAATAGGGAAAATATATTATACATATATATATGTATATATGTATTTTATATTTATAATATATATATATGTTGTATATATTATATATATATATATGTATATTATATTTACAATATATATATGTATTTTGTATTTGATTTTTTTTTTTTTTTTTGAAAAGCATTTCGTATTTTAGGTTTTGTATTTAACCTCGAAATGGTTTTATTTTTTAATCAATGCATTTCTCCACCTCTAATAATCTGAAAAAAAAAAGAAAAAAACTATATTATTGGCTGATTCTTCTTTTCCAAAGACATTTCAAAGTGGCTAAAATTAATAACAACAGTAAATGATCACCAATACATATATGCCCTATTTGCACAGAATTAAAAAAATCATTACTTCCGAATATCGGTAGACGTATTAAGAAGCATAAAATAAAAAATATATATAAGAATACAGAAAAAATAAGAAAAATTCTTTATCGGCAAATATGATTACGCGCACGGAAGCTTATTAAATGTTTTTACTATCTTCTGTCTGCAATAGGAGAAAATAATGTAATCGAATTTTTTTTCGATTTCCGGTTTTCGACGGATTTACACGTTTTATGTGTCACATATCCGAAAAAAACTTGTTTATAGAAAATGTTTGTCTGTCCGTGTGCCTGTCGCAGCTGTATCATGAAAAAGTGTATAACGTTATGCATAGAATTCAACCAATTTTTTTTTTTTAAGTTTTTCGCTATGGCAAGCAGGTCCTTCCTTCATTGGAAAAAAATCCGGCGGAGGGGGCGCTATAATAGGGATTTTTATGCGATTATGAATATTGTACCATCGAAAATATATGAAGCTATGCATAGAACTGAATCGATTTTTTTTATGTTTTTGGCTATAGCAAGCAGGTCCTCCCTGAATTTGGAAAAAATCGGCGGGAAGGGGCCGCTGTAATAACGATTTTTGTGCGATTTTGAATATTGTACCATCGACAAGTGAAGAAGTTATGCATAGAATTGAACCAATTTTTTTAAGCTCTCGGCTAAGACAAGCAGGTCCTTCTTTAATTTGTAAAAAAAAAATCCGCCGGTAGGGGGCGCTGTAATAGCGATTCTTGAGCCTTTTTTGTGCCATTTTTAATATTGTACCATCGAAAAGTGTATGAAGTTATACATAGAATTGAACCAAATTGTTTGTGTATATTTTTTGTCATGGCAAAGAGGGTCTTCCTTGAATGTGGAAATATTTCGCAGGGAGGGGTCGCTTTAAGAGCGATTTTTGTATAACCTTCTTAATTTTTTGTAGTTCTATTGCATGTTAGTTGCTCGAGAATCGACGGGAACTTCCCATCATGATAAGCCGGCTATTCGCGGTTTAATAAATATCATGATCGAGATTTTCTCGTTTTTGCTCCGACTAATTTACTGAAGCAGAAGTGTAAGATGAAAGTCAAAACTGATATAGTATGGATCTAATAAAAACGAAATATTAACATCTGTAACGATATTTTGAAATATTAAAATATACGAGATAGAAGAAAGTTTTGGGATTTGCACATATAACTAGTGAGTTGTTAATTTTAAAAATACTTTTGCCAGTTAGGTTGATTTGATTAGGTTGATTTTTTTTCCAATACGTAGAAATTTCATTATGTAGAATTCCCATTAGTGAAGAGAAAATTAAGTGTAAAAAGTTTCTACGATGAATCAAAAAAAAAAAAAAAATCAGTAACATTTTTAAGTGTTTACAATTTTATCAATTCCTTGGAGAAGATATATTAATACATTGATACAATTTGAAATAAACGGATTCCCTTAAAAAAAAAAAAAAAAAAAAAAAAAAAAAAAAAAAAAAAAAAAAAAAAAAAAAAAAAAACATGGCTATGGGTTTGAATGTTTGTGAGGAGCTTGGGAAAAATTAAGCTATAAGAAAATTACGGTTTTCTTTTGCAAAGAACTAAATGAACAAAAAAATCTTTTAAAACAAAAATATCATACAATAAAATTGATTCATGCAATGTTCAGTTCAATGACAACCAGAAAAATGTTTGATTATTTACATTATCTTTGTACTTTCTAATTCCCCATTCTTTCGAATATAATTAGAACGGGCTCTCTTGCAGTCCTTTCCCTGTGTACGCACATGCCATTTGATTTTTTTTCTTTTGTTTTTCAAATTTGCTAGAATTTTAATTCATTATTTTCTCCATAGATCGAAGCAATATCCATTCTATGACTAATTTAAATAAGAAATGGGTTGTACTAATTCTTTAGATTTTCATGTTCTCAACTGGGAACTTGCAAAAGATAACATTTATATAAAAATAATCCTTTCAATTTTAATGATTGGTATTTTTTTTTTTAAACTAAAGCAGAAAAATGGTATATATATATATATATATATATATATATTGTAAAATATGCCTGGATCTAAAATCAGCATGTAAAAGGTTAGTAATCATAACTCATAACTCGCTATATTTCCAAAGAAAAATAGTAATCGCCTTTAAAAACATTTACGCTACGAAGAATTGACGCCGTGAAGAATTGACAGCAAGACGAATTGATGCTGCGACGAATTGAAGCTGCGGCGAATTGGGGAGAAGAACAATTGTGCAGGATGAATTGTTCCGCTGTAAAATGTACACGGGGAATGGAAGCAACATCCATATGGTTGTAACTAAAGCACCAAAAATTTAAATATGTATCTAAATTCAGCTTGTAAAATGTCAGTTATCATAATGCGCTATATTTGAAAAAAAAATCGTCATCGCATTTAAAAACATTTTCACTACGATGAATTGACGCCGTGATGAACTGATATCACGACGAATTGAAGCTGCGAAGATCTGACCCCGCTATAAAGTGTTTTGTGCAGCGACGAATTGACGCGACACCGGTGTTTTATATAATTACAACGGTGGTATATCTATAATTACGAACGTACCTAAAAAGAAGGAAACTTTTGTTATAAATTATTACAATTTAAAAGTGTTGTATTAATGTATTTAGTGATAATATTTTATGACTTTTATTTTTATTTTTATTTCAAAATAAAATAGTTATAATTTGCTATCATAAACCCTTTTATTTTCTTTTGAAAACCTGGTAACTCTTATTAATCGGGAGGCGGCTTCATAGACCATCATCACGTCATAGAATTGAGAACTGAAATTCCAAGATTAGACAGAAGTTGATTAGCATATTAAAATGCAACTAGTCTGCCAAGTGATATCTAGGTGAGAATTAACTGCATACCAGATTTTAGTGGTTGACCGGTAATTTTATCCTTGTGTTTTCCTACACTCAAAGGTATGAAAATATCCAGGACAGGAAAACACAATTGTTAACCTACCGATTAACAACTAAAATCAGGTCTACAGGTAGTTTCACCAAGATGTGACTTGGCATACCAGTAGCATTTTAATATGCTGATCGAGTTTTAACTAATCCTGGAATTTCAACTTCACACAATTCCGTGATTGTCGCCTCCCGGCCTATAAACAGTAAAAAATAAATAAAAAACAATTGATAAGAATATTCAATCTTCCTATTACCTACAATGAATCGAGTCTTTATATCTCTATATAGATTATATATATAATTAGATAATATTTATAGATATTTGAAAAAATAACACAAAGGATTCAACTAACGAGCGTTATAAACATATTATTTAAAGTTTCCACATATTTCCATAGAGAAAATTTATTATAAAACGATTTTTAATGGATTTTGTTATATATATATATATATATATATATATATATATATATATATATATATATAGTTGCATGTCGCTGTCGACTTTTGTGACATTCCGGAGATACTCGTATATATCGAAGTAAATGTAGTATAGTAATCAATGCTAAACCTCCGTTATCATGGGACAACCGGAGAACGTCGTGGGGGCGAATTAGAAGACAGGCTCCGTAAACAGTGAAAGAATTTCCCATGGATTAATTAATAGAGAGGCATCGTAAATTAAATGTTGTTAATTTAGCAGACACAAATCGTAACATTTCAAGTAGTTTATCCATCAACTGTCGAATAATCGCTGATCTACTTTATAATAAACTTAAAATGTTAAAAGTATTAGAATCTACACATTAAAAGCCATTCACCCCAAGTGATGTGGATATATTAAACAAAAGAAACACGTAAAATCTCTCGTTCCTCGTCGATGCAACAGTATAAATACTCAAAGAAAAAGAACGCAGACGGATACATTACATGTAAAAGAGCAAATCCCGTAAAAGTAGCCGGAAGGACGCGATAAGATGCAGAATACGATAGGACTTAACTCCGGGCGAAGGGGGGAAAGCACGCGTGACGATGTGAAATCTTTAGCCTGGGCGTCAGAATCATTACGCAAACAAATGTTGACGGGAGGCTGTCCTTGTAATTATGGGAAATAGAATATCAGAGAACAAATGCTATTAAAAACAGTCGAAACAAAAAGAATTCAGTTTTAGAATAAAATGAAAAAAATAATTTAATAGGTTTTATAAGATTAGGCGAATGGATTAAGGTTTTTAGAACAATAAAAGAATACGCATTTAAAGCATGAAAAAAAGATAAAATATATTTAAGATATTATTATAGCTAAGTAAAAAAGGGGTAAATATTAAGAATTTGGAATAGTTTTACTAAGATAAAAGGATGAAAATTATTATTATTGCATGCATAAATATTCAATTTTGCAGATATTTTATATTATATTAATTATATTATTCTGAAAACAATTCTGTGTAGGAATAAGCGCGAAGTAAATTAGATATTTTTTTCTACACATTGTCAGTCTTTACAGTAACTCAAAATATTATCAAATGAAGAGAATGAAAAATTATTTAGTTTCAAACAAGTTATACTTTTTACTAATACATTTGTGTTTAATTTCAGTAAAATAAATAAGTAATAAAGAAAAGTATTCTTTCATCTAAAATTAATTTATTAAATTCCATGCATCCACAAAATAATACATCTATCTCACTTACGATAATAATGTGGAACTTTATTAAATAACGTTTTCTCTTTCACACTTACAATAAATTACATCATCTTTTTTAAAAGAGATTTTTTTTTGAAGGTATGACTGATTACCTTCCTAAAATCCATTATGCATCAGATAACAACACAGAAATTGTTTAATTATTATTCATTGTTCTCTCAACGTAAAATGAAAGTGATTAATACCATAAAGGCAAAAAAGAGAAAATTTTGCTTTATACATTATCATACGAAAAATGGAAATATATTAATATTTTTTGCGCTAAAACTGTTCTGAGTTTTTATTTGTAGAGCAATGTAAAAAAATTGCATTTTACCACTTTTTATTTTTTTTATTCGTAAAATCCTTCAAAGTACGAAGGTGAAGAAAGTTTTAACAGATTAAATTATTTCTTTTTTCATGCCATTTTCACCCCAAAATGTGAATACTGAACTAAGTCGTTGTAGGTCAATCTGAATGAAAAATATTGGTTTGAATGTGGATGGAAATGATATCCCGAAGGCATATTTTAGTATACCATATTTCTATACATCATATAGAATACGATATTTTCCCCAATTGAATATATTAATTTTTTTTAATAAAAGCCGAAAACTTTAAGGTAACGCTACTTATAAATAAATAAATATATAACTAGACATTTATATACAGGGTGATTCACAATGAATGTGCCAAAAAGAATAGCGCATTGTGACAGCCGTAATGGATTTATTCAATCGAAACAAATTTATTCTGCAATTACAATTATACAAGTTTTATTTGGCAACAGGAAAAAATCATCGAATGACGAACTCGCCGCTAGAGGCGCTGTTAAACAAAATGTCGTCCATGCAGGAGAAAGCGTGCTGCGTTTTCGAATATGCCAAAACCTCCTCGGTAACTGTTGTGCAAAGACATTTTCGCACGAAATTTCGCAAACAACCACCGCATCGGCATAACATAAGCAGGTGGGTGAAGCAGTTCCAGGATACTGGCTGCATATGTAAGAAAAAAAGCCCAGGACGAAAAGAAACAAAACCCGAAGTGGTTGAAAGAATTCGTGAACGGCCTGTGACTTTTTTTTTCTCTGGGGTTTCGTTAAAGACAAGGTGTTTGTGCCTCCACTTCATCAGGACTTAGAGGAACTGAAGCAGCGGATAACTGCAGTGTTGAACTCCATCACAGGATATATGCTATCACGAGTGTGGCAGGAGCTTGATTACCGTGTAGACATTTGTTGTGTCACCGGAGGGGCATACATTGAACACCTGTAGAAACTTGAATAAATGAGGTAATTTTGAGGTAAATTTGAATTTTCTAAATACATTAATTAAAACTTTCACAATCATGTTTTCTTTTTGTCCCATTCATTATGAATCACCCTGTATTTAAATATCTTTCAGTGTAATGAATATTTCATTTTTCACTAATTTTATTATTTAGCAGATTTTTTGAATGAATAATTTCTACCAATTAAATTAAATAATTTGCACAATCTCTAATTCCCTGTTTTATCAGTATCCCTGTAATTAGTAACAATATTGAGAATTGAAATATAATGAAATTTTATTAAGGTTGAAACATATTCAATGCTTTCAAACATAGTTGAAAAATATTTATGAATTCGGTTTGTCTGACTTTTCTGCAACTCGCTTAAATATACCCGGTTTGTTATATAATTGATAACATTATTATTGATCATCTTGGCATGTTTGGTCCTGGAAATGAAGCGTGCACCATTTATAGTTAGTTTACAGGGTATTCCGTTACAAGTTCCTCAAATGTATTCGGTTTCTTTATAGTGAATAGGGAAAATATACATTTTGGTCATTTTAATGATGTTATAATTTTTTAAACAAAATGAAATTGATATACTTAACTCAGGTTAACGATACAATGCTTTCTACAGGATATGAAATATTTACATAGTTCATTTTACAGAACTAAACACAGTTAAAAATTTACAGTAAACTGTTCCCTCTCTGGATCGTTTTTATAGAAAGCGGTTACATTAACTCTATACTGACCATAATATGATCAAAATAGATTTAATGTACGGTCATGTAACGGTTTGCTATGAAAATGGTCGAATGACTGAACATTTTGCTCACAATTTTTAACCGTGCAGTTCGTTTATGAAACACTCGAACATGATCTCTTACATTACTCTCAATTAGAGAAATCATTTTCAGTGCATTTTAATACTGCTCCTCTATTTAAGACATAATAAAATTTATATGTATCATTGGGGTGGATGACAACGAAATTTTTATACAATTAAGTAGTAGTTGTTGTTCGTTTACCGTGGTGCACAAAATAGTTTCTCTTTTTTAGAATTTGTGGAGAAAAAATTTGCAGCATATTTTATAAGATGTTGCACTATTTGAAGGGCATTTAAAAACATTAATAAGCATCTTTATAGCACATTTTACATAAGTTACCGACCAAACCCGATTTTTGGCCAAACTAGATTGACAGAGGCCAAACTAGTTTAGGCTAACACGCATCGGATAAACCAGTTTTTCCTAGGCCAAACAAGTTTATCCCGATGCCCATAGGATAAGCTAGTTTTATTTCAAATGAAAATCAAATTTCAAAATTTTCCTAGTCCAAACTAGTTTGGCCTAACGCTCATAGGATAAACTAGTTTAGCCTGCTACTCATTACTCTGAACTAATTTATCCTAGGCCAATTCAATTTAGCGTGATTTTATTGATCCCAAAGACCGCTTCGGCGCCAACCTTTTAGTTTATCCTAGGTCAATCTAGTATATCCTAGGCCAATTCAAACGCAAATTCAATTTATCGAAAATGAGTCAAGTTCGCGCTCAAATTCGAAAATTTTGAAACGAATCCGCACAAATCAAACACATCTATGGAAGTGAGCAAAGTTAACTAAACACTCGTTTTATTAAATATATATAATAAAAGTTTAGGGTCCAAATTTACAAAATTTTGTGATTTAGTATTTTGGTTATTCGATGTAAGGTCTTCACGAGCCCGCCCAATTTTTCTTCCCGACACTCGGTCCGATCTAGTTTAGGCCAATCTAGTTTGGCCTAAAATAGGGTTTGACCGGTAACATATACATTATTTAATAAATTGGATATATCATTTCCTTAAAGACGCACTCAAAAGAATTCTTTTACAGGGCAGGCTATTATCTGTAACAGCTGGTACTTTTTCAGCTGTGATATATGTCTTAAAACTATTTTTAGTGTATAACGTGGTGTGTAGATCATATATAGAGCTGGACGAAAGAATTTGGTTTCATCACAAACACACAAACATCACATGGAAGTATCACATTTCACAGTATTTGCTGTAATATATTATTTGTTTAAATAAGTTAAATATTTATTTTATTATTTAGATATCTCAATTCCTTGTATAGAAAAAAAAAGTTTTGTAGTAAAGTGTATCATAATTTATATCGCGCTGCATGATGTTTCGTTCTGGTTCATTAATAGCTTTGCTCTTAACTGAATAAAAATAAATATGTAAGAGAGATAACTGTTCTCCTCACTAAAAGAGTTTACATATTTTCCATACATCTCCAAAATGAAACATGTTACATATTTTTCATACATCTCCAAAATGAAACATGTTACATATTTACGATAATAATGCATAATATAAAAGATAATGATTTTTTAACATTTTCAATAAATTATACTAGCTAATATTTTTGAAGAGAGCGAATCTTATTTTCAACGTATGGCTGATTATCTTTCTAAAAGCTGCGATATTCTTTTTTATTTTATTTATTATAATTTTTTAACGTAAAATGAACATAATTCGTTTCATTAATATTCATTATTCTTATAATATAAAATAAAAAAAGATTAATGCAGTATAGCCGGAAGTAAGATAAAAATGTATGTTATTATTATTATATGGAAAAAGGAGATGCATTAATTTTTTTGTGCTGATATTTGTGTGGTATTTATTTTTATTTCAACATAAAATAATAATAATAATAACAATAATAATAATAATAAAATTATTCCAAAAAAATATTTTTTTAATTCCTTAAAAAGGGATAATTATCAAAGGTGATTTTGAAGATAAAATATGAGATTATAAAATGTTATATAAAAATATAGACACTTCGTCCAAGTTATATATTACGAAAAAAAAAAATCCGTGAAAAATTATTAAACATACGTATTTACAATAATGTTTTCAATAATGGTTAAAATAATTCTAAAAAATGTACTTTTAAAAATCCTACAATTCTAAAAATTAATAAAATTAAATATATTTCAGGTTTATTAGCAACTGAGAAATGATTTGTGTGTAATATTTTAAACCACTCACTTTTGAACAGAAAAAAAGCTCTTAATATATAATTGCTTGAAAAAATGTAATTTTTTAACATTTTTTCAAAATACGTAATTGTCTTTATGTTCTCTGTATGTATGTTTGTCCTCCGTCCGTGTTATAACTAAAAAATATCACTCACCGGCAAGAAAAGTGACACGTCTCGCAAAAATTCATTTTGCATTTCACTCCATTAGGTTTGACATAAATTTATCTTGGTATATTAAAAAATGCATAAGTGTAGTCAGCAGTAAAATCGCTTTATTACGTTATATGTCCATTCGTGAGTGCAGAATGGGGGTGGATTATATGGTAAGGCAAAATTACTCAACCCTCCTTTCGTCATCTACGGCATCATTGTGAAAAGTTTTATGCTTTTATGCACGTTTTTAGCGCTGCTTGAAGAGCTACGTATTATAATTTAACGTTACAGTGAAAACATTCAAATATTTTTTTGCATCTCGTGTGAAATTTACTTTTGTCGAGATGTGTCAGTTTTCTTGCGGGTTCACCATATGATAGAATTGACATGTAATCCATTTATGATATAGTGTTTACTATGGCACGTCCTCTATTAAAAATAAAGTTTGTAGTATTTTAAAATTGGTTTTAAGGGATACTCAAAAGATTCCCCTTATATTATGTTGTAATCTAGGTGAGAAATCGCTTACGAAGTACTTAAACGATGTTATGTTATTTCAAGAACAAAGGAATTTACATGCATGTCTGCGGTGTAATAAAATAACTATCTTCTATAGAATACGGACAATAAAGTAGTTGCCATTCACTTACGCGGTCATACAAAATACTTTGCATACATAAGGAATTACATTGACATTTTTTCAGTGTTTTTAAATGATATTACACTATTTCAACACAAACTGTATTTATTATACTATTATGATTATGATTTATATGACTGAGGTGAACTACAAGATGCTTACTGTGCAGTATGACATACATAAAATTTATCATTAATTTATAGAATTACTAAGGGCCTCTGTCCCTGCAAGCAATGTTCACCAACACCCGTTCAGACACCACAGAATCTAAAAACACGTTAATTTGATCGACTTTAAAAAGATTAGAGAAAATTGGATTAAATGAAAAAAAACTGTAGCGATCTCCTTGTAAACGGGTTTCCATTCAGTTTCCATTGATTGCGAAAATTTAAGGCCGAATCAGTTGCTGTTCAGACATCCTATGTTTGTTTTCCTGTTTGATTAAATAAGATCAGCTAACATTTGAAAAAAAGCTAAAATAAAATGAATTAATTAAACAGAGTCTTTGCCTCTGTGTATTTTGAGCAGCATTATAAAACGATTACAAAGCGATTAAAAAGCGATACAATACAGACATTTTAAATGCATCGTTTTAAATCTGATTTACGTTTCAGTAAACTTGTCTTTATATTTTTAGCATCCACATGGAAATACTTTTGTTTTTAGAAAATAAATATTATTATTCGCGGTGTCTTAGAATTTGGAACATTTATTTAATAGATTATTTCAAAATTCCGAAATAGGAAATTAATGTCCCGCACAAATATATTTAAATTGTTTGGCAGTATTATTATTTGGCCATTTAAAATGTGACGAAATTACTACAATTTACTTTTTTTAAACCTATATTAATGTATTTATTATTTTAAACATTCCTTTCTCTTTTAATATTCACCTGTAAATACAATTTTCATGACATAATTTTCAATATTTTTCTGCTTTTAACACGTACTCATTTAATAGTAATTTTAAAGTTTTTTTTCAGTTTTTAAATCACGTGTACATATTTTTTAATCGTAAGAAAATATTATTCTTATTTTTACAATTGAAAACAATAAATATAATAATAGCCTAAATCATGCGACTATCATCAATAGTTCCGGGCTGACCACTTTGCTTTTTATATTCCTAGTGCCATTTTGGTACTTT
Source organism: Maratus speciosus (assembly GCA_963932465.1). Taxonomy (NCBI): domain Eukaryota; kingdom Metazoa; phylum Arthropoda; class Arachnida; order Araneae; family Salticidae; genus Maratus; species Maratus speciosus. Next base: position 275,232,535 of record OZ010795.1, on the reverse strand, counting down.
AATGTTAGCCAGGCACAGGTGATAAGTCGCCAAATATTATTCCATTGCCATCATTTCATCTATATTATAACAACCCAAGCCACTCGCCAAATTATTCAACTTGACATAATTTTTATTTTAAATAACGAAAGAACAAATAAATTAGCATAACATTAATAAAAATACAAATAAAACGTTTAAATAAAAATCACTTGATGACATAAACACGTGTAACTTGCTTAGAGTCAAGTGAATCTGACATTTACGATCAACCATTTTTGTCTTTTAATCTTATAGTTTAGCGATGGATATTTATTCGGTCAACTGGATAACCATGTAGTACCGTATTTTTAAATTATTTTCTATTATTTTTAAAATGAAATTACAATAAATAAAAAAAAGATTAATTAATAACTATAGAACAAAACAATTTATATAATTTTTAAAAGAAAATAAAAGAAAATAAACATTTATTAATAAATAAACAACAATAGCCAGATTATCATGTCAAGACAAATAACGCCATTTTGGCACCATTTAGGTACCCCGGTGCGTATATGATATCTGTGCTTAGTATTTTTCGTTTCATTTCGTTTTAAAAAAAAAGAAAGAAGTGAAAGCTATTAATTTTAAATATTCCAGTTTTAAATGAATGTTTTGTATTTTAAATAAACTGAATGGAAGGGTTATGTTTTAAATGAAATTAATGAAATTAAAAAAAATGCGACTGGAAAAGTGTTTGGCAATTTATCACCTTCTAACATAAAAATACCGAGTTTCTGATTTCTCTATCAGAATCTTTCGATTTGGCAAAAGATTGTTCAAGTAAATTGATTTATGAATAAAAGTAACATGATACATTTCTTAGCATACATTTAAAGGTAACCAAACTGGTCGCCAAATTTGTTTAAAATAATAGCCTTTTCTAAAATGAAAAATAAATATATGTTTTAAGTTGCCATCGTTAGGGAAAAGTGCTTTCGAAAATAATTAATATCTCGAAAACTAATTAAAATTTTAAAATTCTAACACCAGTTTGAAATCGGCAGATAAATGCGGATTTTTGTTGTTAATTTCACCGCATAATATTTTATATTTTAGGAGAAATCATCATGAAACATAATTAGTCGTTTTATAAAATCGTTTCATAAAGTCGTTTCATAATTTCGTTTCATAATTTCGTTTCATTAGGATTTTATATATATATATAGGGTAGATACAAAAGATTTGAATGCAGTATTGTCTGTACTGTCTGGCTGTCTACAGTACTGAATTTTTACTAGAATTGCTACTTTATTTTTGATGCAGAACAAACATGCTTTAATGCGAGCAGACTTGTGAACTTGGTTTCTCGGAGCCCTTATGTGCCTCGGCAGGTGGGACAGGTTGATTCAAGGAAATTACTCAGATACACGCTATCGTCCATAAAGGGGTACCCCCGTGCGAGCATCATTCCTACTAAACACCAAACAATCTTGGACGTCTCGTCACTCCAAAATTACCAAGAACTAGAAGATAAAATCTGCAAGATTCGGTGTCACAATTCCAGTTCCATAGAAGGATCACGGTGAACCGGACACCTACAAGAACAGAAACATTAGCTTAATCACGGAATTCGCCGGTATGCGTTGCTTTTACAGTCTTGAGAGATCGAAAGACTATGATAGAAAAGACTTGCCCATCGACAGTGAATACGGATAAGATAGGTACCGCTAGAGACCCCAGAAAAGCGCGCACACATTTTATCTGAGTACTTAGAAACGCGCTTATTGATGCTTAACGTGAACACAACGTTTGAGCCTCAAGAGAACTTTCCACACATGGAGATAATCTTAGCTGCAGGATCGGACCTACCTGTCCTAGTCTGGGATCTTTACCACATAGTCTGGTTCCTGAAAGCCAAAGTGTCCTTGCCATGTGTCCGAAGTGTCCTGTGCGTATAATATTCACCAGGCACGGAACCGGAGGATAGGACCATGTAAACCTTTTTCCATAGTGACACCTCCCCCACCAGGATTTAGTAGCATTACATTAAGTTTCAAGAAACACTGTAAATCGAACCGCCGCCGGATGCAGACACCTCGGTTGCTTATTTTCCCAATCAATTGGTCCACAACTCGAAGTTTTGAGTTTGACTTAAATGACGCCATATCGCATTCCAGTGCCTTAGGCCTGACCTCTCTAGCCAGTGGAATTGGGAGGAAGGTATTATTTTCCAAAAAGAAACAGCTCACGACATTGTTTAACTAGGCCACTACGCATCGTAAACACCTCTCCTCAAACTGCGCATCGATCGACATCGAAGACGGTACTCGACCGCCATTGCCACGGAGCTGCTATTGGGGAACACCAGAATGACCCAAGGTATCCGCCCTGCATTCACGCCGCCGAGAATCGCTTGCTATGAACAGTTCACTGTATTCGCAGAGTGCCCAGGCAACACATGAGCCTAACTTAGAGTATTCATTGAAAAGAAGCTTCAATCCTTTGGTGCATCCTAGCTCGCTACACCAAGCAGTCGCTTTCTATGATCAACACCATGGTCAACGCCACCGCTGTATCGCTACACCGTCTTATGTTAAAGCCGATGGTTGCTACACACCACCCCACCCTCTTGCTAGATGTCACAATCGAGCACCATACAACCCATTTTCTCGATAGCATATTCTCACCTTTGCCACATGCGTTTATATGTTAAGCTGTATTTTTCAAACTGCTTGGTGCAAATTCAGTAACTTATACACAGGGTTAGACAAGTAATTTATAAACATTATTGTACTTTTTGCTATTGGGCTTTTTCTGGAAATGTACTTTTAACTGCGTTTTTTCTTGAACTAAATTTTAATGGTGCATGTATAAAAAATTGTCGATAATGTACAGGGCTGTACAAAATAGTTCGAGTACAGATCTCCCTATTTGGGAATATTGGTTAATGTGAATTTTAAACTATGTTATGCGTTTTCTAGTTACACTAAATTTGAATGCACTACGCAGTATATATACATAGATATAGACCTTATACAGGGATGAACAAAAGAATGCGAGTAACTTTAAGACTATAGACAGTAATTGCTGAAATCACATTTTAAAATACATTATGGAATTTCTGATGTATTTGCATCTGTACCTGCTTCTACATTAATTCCGATTAATTTTATTAGGTAGTCAAGGATGACATTTGTAGTGAGCATGTTTCCAATTTAATAGCATATTATTTGACATTGGCTTAATAAATTTCAGCTGCTTTTTATTTTTTTAAGATACAATTATTTTTCTGTTTAAAGAAATCATTTGAAGTTTTAAAATATTGAAAACTTTTTTTAATTCATTTTGTTGGAAATGTGACGGTCTAAAATTTACACTATTATGAAGTATGTGATCTGACGTGAAACTACTGCATCGCAAACCACGCGAAAATTTAATAATGTATTTCAATCAAGTGTTACTACGCAGCAGATGGTATCAAATTCCTTCGGCAAATTTCGTACAGGTAACATTGACCTCACAAATGAGCCACACGGTCGCTCATTATCAAGTATCAAAAATGACAAGCTAAAAGTCCCCTTTGAGTCTGATTAATCTCAGTGTGCATACGGATTATCATTGAAGTGTGAATAAAAGTATTCCTTAAGTTTGAATAAAATAATTCCTTAAGTTTGAATAAAATAACCCCTTATCGAGATACTTTGTAAGTAATTTGTAATAAATCTGTAATTTGTAATACTTTGTAAGTTATCGAGAAACTTTGACTTTTTTCCTACAAATATCGTCCTTGAGGATTTGATAGTTACAGGTTGATATAGTGTGATAGTTTAGTTGTAGTAAACGTATGGTTTACTACGTTTACTTAAGGATACATGGAGCATATCGACAAGTAAAATGAAGCAGTTTTTGCGAAATATTTAACAGCATGTATTTTACTTAAAATTATAGATAGAAATATTTATTTTTTTTGCGATAAATATACATATAGCGTATATATAAATCTAAAGAAATTCCATGTAAAAATTAGTTTTCAAGAATTAATTAACTTTTTCATAGCTCTATGAAATTTTTTGAAGAATATGTCTGTTCGATACACTTTTCTAAAACACTGTTGATAATATCACCTTAAAATGTGCTGTCGCCTCATAAAACATAGCACTATTTGAAAATAATGAGAATCAATTTTCATTTTCACTTAAAATAAATTAAATTAAAAATATTTCACTAAAAGACTTTGAAAATCCTAAAAATGTTAAGTACATATTTTTCATTATTTAAAAAAAAATCCTTTAAGCCAATAATGTTAGATACTTTTAAAGAAACAACTTGGTTACACAATTTTGGAAAATTTTCACTGTTTACCTAAAATAGAATTTTAGAAAAATGTACCGAAGCATTAAAAAAATATTAAAAAAAAAGACAAAAAAATATAGACACACCCACAGTGCTTAAAATATATTGTTTTAAAACTTTCCAGCACGGTAATCTTTACGGTCCATAATCATTTAGCACCTTAATCTTTTAGCTCTATTTTTTAGACCGATAATTAAAACTCAAAAATGTTAAACATTTTATGTTCCATGTGCCTTTAAGTGTTTGAAAGCGTTCCACAATCTATGTTTGAGGTATAGATTCTCTTCTCTCTCTCTTTCTCTCTTTTTTTTTTTTTTTTTTTTTTTTTTTTTTTTTTTTGTAGGAGCGTTTTCTGATTTCTTTACATTTGTACTCTCCTCCACATTATGATTAATTTATTTACAGTATTCTTAAGTGTTGGAAAGAGTTACCCGATATACACTGCTCAAAACAATTAAAGGATATTTGAAGTTTTATATAAAATAAAGATATAAACGAAATTTTTTTTGCCGAAAATAGATGAAGAGATTCACAAATGCAAATTTTTCTGGTTTTCCGGCTGTGGAGTATGCAAATTTTGAGTTCGACGTCAAAAACGTCGCTTCAGCGGCAGCGAATGAAATTTGACTTTCAACTGGATAAAAGAGAATGAAGACAAGGATGATCGGCATTCAGTGATTGCTTTGTTTCGATGAGTACGATGTCTCAGCGAAGTCATTTGACAGATTTAGAAGCTTTGAGAATTGTTGGTAGGTTAGAAGGGGGCCAAACTCAAGCCGAAGTAGCGCAAGCCATTGGAGTGTCACAAAGTGTTATTTTCAGGATCTGGAACCGTTTTTTGGAGAGTGGATGTGCAGGCCGAAGACCAGGGCAAGGTCGTAGACGGGCAACAACGCCCAATGTAGATCGGTATTTAGCGTTAATATCTCGGAGACACCGAACCATTAACGCTACTCTTCTCCAACAACACCTTCGCTCGGCTACAGGCACCACGATTTCAACTCAGACTGTCCGAAACCGGCTCCATGCTGTAGGTCTGTATGCTCGCCGACCGATGGTATGTGTTAGATTAACATCAAGGCATCGTCGCGACCGCAGGGAGTGGGCAACCGAGCATGTCAACAGGAGGAGAAATGAATGGAGCAATATTCTGTTTTCGGACGAGTCCCGTTTTTCTGTGCATCCGGATAATAGGCGTATTTTCATCTGGAGGGACCGTGGCAGTAGGAATAATCCTGCGTTCGTGCACGAAAGTGTCAGATTTGGCGGTGGAGGAGTGTTGGTGTATGGTGGCATCTCCATTGACGGGCGCACTGACCTCTACATCATTCGAGATGGAGCTCTGACTCGTCGCCGATATAGGGATGAGATCCTCAGATCTATTGTAGTCCCTTACACTACAGCAATCGGAGATAACTTCATTTTAATGGACGATAACTGCAGGCCACATCGTGCAAACCTGGTGGAGGATTTCCTTTTCGAGGAAGGAATCGTTCGAATGGAATGGCCAGCGTGTTCTCCAGACATGAATCCAATCGAGCACGTTTGGGACGCTCTAGGAAGACGAGTTTCTGGCCGCCAACAACCCCCACAAACTCTCCAAGAACTGGAAGGAGCTCTTCTGGAAGAGTGGGGCAGAATACTCCAACTCGTCATTAATAGCCTCATTGAGTCCATGCCTCAAAGGTGTTCAACGTTGCTGGCCGCCCGTGGAAACCATAGCCCCTACTGAAAATGATTTTCTTTGAAGAAAACACCTTATCTTATTCTTTTTTTCTCATATGCACAAATTGTGTTTTTTCCTTTAGTACACAAATGCACAATAAAATGCATTTTTTCTGCCAAACATGTGTAATTTATTCTCATATAACCTACTATGTCTGTCGACCATGTATCAATCAGCTAAACAGTTTACCAGATACAAAATCCACCTAAAACTGCAATACCCTTTAATTGTTTTGAGCAGTGTATTTTGAGGTAGGAATTTTCTTAGTTTCTTTTCTTTTCTTCTTTTTTTTAGTATATTTCACTTCTATAAATTATTTTAGTCAGTATTTTGTATCACATTTAATGTCTTGTGTTGTTAACACTTTTGCGACGAGTTAGAATTATTTTAATTCTTGCCACTACTATTTCTAAATAGAACTTCTCTTGCTATTTAATAACCGAAATTCTATGATTATATAAATAAAAGTTTTTTAGGTACTATTATCCCAAATCAAGTATTTTGAATCAAGTATTCAGCGGCTGTTCGCCTAAATTGAACCCCAGTCTCCTAAATTGGACCAAACAAAATTAGTCTGTTTTAATGAGTACGGAATAGAATTAATTTTATTAAATGCAAAGTATTTTATTAAAAGTTGTACCCTGTATATGTGCCGTTCATCATGAAGTTGTTAAAGATATTTTGCTAAGTTTGTATGTTTTACTGCAATAGATGCATAATTTTAATCAATGTGATTCTGAAGACATATTTCAGTTTTAAAACATTGAGTTGTAATTAATACTCTCAATAATTATAGGAGAGATTAGAATAATTTGGAATACTTTACATATTTTCAGATGAAACTCATTTCATCAGGTCATTTTTGAAATATCTGCAAGATGTCACTATACAGGGTTAATGTATTCATCTACTAACTTAATAGATCTTTAGAACAAATTCGTTTTAAAAATCTTGCATTTTAATTTAATTAATTTTTTTTTCAAAAACTGGTCAGAATTAAGCGGCTGTTCGCCTAAGTTGGACCCCCAGTCTCCTAAACTGGGCTAAAAGAATTAGCTTGTTTTAATGAGTACGGAATAAAATTAACTAGGATGAGGGAAGCGAATCCTCTACTAGTCTACTCAAATTACATTTTGTCGTACACTTTACAAAAGATCTATTCAGTATTTTGACTTGGAATTAAACATAAAAATAAATTATGATCAGTATAATTTCACAATATTATTTTTAATTATTTAATTAATGTCATTAAGTAAAATAATGCTAAAAAGTGATAAAATACCTTTATTAAGATTGACGATCGTTTTGTCGCACCAACGGCGACATTTTCAAAATCATTGATTTTGCCGTTAGTGCGACGAAACGATCGTCAATCTTAATAAAGATATTTTATCACTTTTTAGCATTATTTTGCTTAATCTGTTTATAAGTGATTTTTATACATGTTTTTAATTGTCGGAGCACAGCTCCGGCTTCCCTGCAAAAATTACACTTATTGTTAACATGATAGCGTCCAAAATATTTGTCGTATCGACACAAAAAATTAAATAGACTTTGGTAGTGCCAAAATCTCGGTGCGTATTGAAAATCATAAATATTCGTCAACCCTAATGGCATGAAATGTCTGCTCAAAAATTTTCCATAGAGATAACATTGCGAGTTTAAATCTATATATTTGAAAGATAAAGCTTTCTTTTTTTAGACATCTACCTTGAGCTTTTTTCTGAACCAATTATAATAATTCTTTTTTTTAATGAAAGCTGTTTCTTTCTAGATTTGCGGCACTAGCTATTTTTTTAAATATTCCTATTTTTATATTTAAATTTAAAATTTAAATTTTTTCTATGATTTTTTTTTTAAATGGTAGCAATTGGATTACTTTCGTTGTTGTAAAGAAAAGAAAATTAATAAAGTATGTTAATCTTTATTGATGCCAATTTCTAATAAAATTCAAAATTAATTTTGTAAAAAAAGGGAACAGAAAATGACGTCTGCTTTAAAATAAACACTAAATTTTTCCTCAAAAAGGTATTACAATTCTATACTTTTTCACTCCACTGATTTTGAGACGCTATGTGAAATGCTTCAATGAGGCAAAGTGGCATCATATTTTATTGAAAACCATCATTTTCTCTGTTAAAAGGAAATATTTTACTACAAACGCCTCTAAAAGATATAAATTTCTGGAATTTTACTCGCCGATACGGAGATTAGAATCACAAGTCAAGGGTGCGAATGTTCACATGCAAAGTCGTAGTTAACAAACTTGATTTCAAGTTTGGAAATATAAGTATTAATAATTTATTGCGTACTGCGATATTTTTGAAATGGTGAATGTAAATTTGAGAGATGCGTATGTAAATTTTGGGACGATGAAAATGACGTTAAGTTTAGAATTTCACGTGAAAAATAATTCTATGATTGGCCCACGGGGAAATCATTTTTGCTGATTTTCAATCGGAAATTTCAAACATAAGAGCCTCAATGGGTAATTTCATCATAATTTCATTTTTCATTCTTGGTTAGGTATACTAAGACATTTTAATTTTTTAATACGTTGAACAGTCGAAGTTTATGGAATTAGTATTTTGGTAACTTTAAATTAAAAATAATATTTGTTGAGTAAGTATTAACTAATGTATGAGTTCCTTTTTAAACAATTTCTTTCGTCAAAATGCGACGGGTTTCATCTCCTTATTAAACAAAACATTAGCTCCATTGTTGTAAATTATGCATTTTAACCTCATCCGAATCGTTATGGCGTCGTCAGTATTTGTGACCTGAGATATAGATTGATTTTCAGAAGTTTTACTTTCTACGTCCATAACGACCACTTTTTCTTTTTTTTTCAGTGCGAACCTTTTATACTCCATAACCTACCAAATAGATGCAATTCATTTTGAATTTTAAATTAAGAGAAATGAAAAGAAATCGAATACGGGGAATACTATTTTGGGTCTTATCACATGATAACGGATTTCGTATTAGCCGCATGTCTACGAGTGATAAATCAAAGAAATCGAGAAAAATTTAACAGGATTTTGTACGGATCAGGGTATTTTCCAGGAGAGTTTCCTGTATTTTTTTTTTTTTTTTTTTATAAAAAAAGAAATCTAGGCTAAACTGGTGAAATTTCGCATTCTTCTAAGGAGAGATTTTTTGTAAGAAAATAGCGGTGCAGAAGAATTTTCTGGTCGCAAAATTCCAGGAGTCGTACGAACCCTGATATAATGTCATGTATGTATTACTTATATGTATGTATTCTTATGTATGTATGTTTATATTCAGACGTATGCATGTTTGTATTGGAAAATTTCCGTAATTGGGTTTGTAGGCAATTTCATAATTTAGCGAGCGTTGTTTGATGCGCAAATTTAACCATTTGGTGGCGGTCACAATTACAGAAGTTTACTCATTTTTCTTTATTCACATTAAGTGAATGTGCTGCAACTGAAATGCAGATGGACATTCTCCGTAACTTTCCAAATCGGTGCAATTCATTTTGAATTTTAAATTAAGAGAAATGATAAGAAATCGAATACGGAGAATACGATTTCGTTTATTAGTCGCATGGTAACGATTTCAGTATTAGCCGCATGGCTACGAATGATAATCAAAGAAATCGAGAAAAATATAATGTCATGTATGCATTACTTATATGTATCTATTCTTATGTATGTATGGTTGTATTAAAACGTACACTGCTCAAAACAATTAAAGGATATTGCAGTTTTAGGTGGATTTTGTATCTGGTAAACTGTTTAGCTGATTGATACATGGTCGACAGACATAGTAGGTTATATGAGAATAAATTACACATGTTTGGCAGAAAAAAATGCATTTTATTGCGCATTTGTGTACTAAAAGAAAAAAACACAATTTGTGCATATGAGAAAAAAAGAATAAGAAAAGGTGTTTTCTTCAAAGAAAATCATTTTCAGTAGGGGGTATGGTTTCCACGGGCGGCCAGCAACGTTGAACACCTTTGAGGCAATCAATCTCAATGAGGCTATTAATGACGAGTTGGGGTATTCTGCCCCACTCTTCCAGAAGAGCAGTTCCAGTTCTTGGAGAGATTGTGGGGGTTGTTGGCGGCCAGAAACTCGTATTCCTAGAGCGTCCCAAACGTGCTCGATTGGATTCATGTCTGGAGAACACGCTGGCCATTCCATTTGAACGATTCCTTCCTCGAAAAGGAAATCCTCCACCAGGTTTGCACGATGTGGCCTGCAGTTATCGTCCATTAAAATGAAGTTATCTCCGATTGCTGCAGCGTAAGGGACTACAATAGGTCTGGGGATCTCATTCCTATATCGGCGGCCAGTCAGAGCTCCATCTCGAATGATGTAGAGGTCAGTGCGCCCGTCAATGGAGATGCCACCATACACCAACACTCCTCCACCGCCAAATCTGACACTTTCGTGCACGAGCGCAGGATTATTCCTACTGCCACGGTCCCTCCAGATGAAAATACGCCTATTATCCGGATGTACAGAAAAACGGGACTCGTCAGAAAACAGAATATTGCTCCATTCATTTCTCCTCCAGTTGACATGCTCGGCTGCCCACTCCCTGCGGTCGCGACGATGCCTTGATGTTAATCTAACACATACCATCGGTCGGCGAGCATACAGACCTACAGCATGGAGCCGGTTTCGGACAGTCAGTTGAAATCGTGGTGCCTGTAGCCGAGCGAAGGTGTTGTTGGAGAAGAGTAGCGTTCATGGTTCGGTGTCTCCGAGCTGTTAACGCTAAATACCGATCTTCATTGGGCGTTGTTGCCCGTCTACGACCTTGCCCTGGTCTTCGGCCTGCACATCCACTCTCCAAAAAACGGTTCCAGATCCTGGAAATGACACTTTGTGACACTCCAATGGCTTGCGCTACTTCGGCTTGAGTTTGGCCCCCTTCGAACCTACCAACAATTCTCAAAGCTTCTGAATCTGTCAAATGACTTCGTTGAGACATCGTACTCATCGAAACAAAGCAATCACTGAATGCCGATCATCCTTGTCTTCATTCTCTTTTATCCAGTTGAAAGTCAAATTTCATTCGCTGCCGCTGCAGCGACGTTTTTGACGTCGAACTCAAAATTTGCATACTCCACAGTTTGAAAACCAGAAAAATTTGCATTTGTGATTCTCTTCTTCTATTTTCGGCACAAAAAATTTCGTTTATATCTTTATTTTATATAAAACTTCAAATATCCTTTAATTGTTTTGAGCAGTGTATATATGTTTGTATTGGAAAATTTTCGTAATCGGGTTTGTAGACGATTTCATAATTTAGTGAGCGTTGTTTAATGCGCAAATTTAACTATTTGTTAGCGGTCCAATTTCAGAAGGTTATTAATTTTTCTTTTTAATTCACCGTAAGCGAATGTGCTGCAACTGAAATGCAAGTGAACATTTTCCGTAACCTACCAAATCGATGCGATTCACTTTGAATTTTAAATTAAGAGAAATAAAAAGAAATCGAATACGGAGAGTACGATTTTGTATGTTAGTTGCATGACAGATTCAGAATTAACCGCATGGCAACGAATGATAATAAAAGAAGTCCAGAAAAATATAAAGTTATGTATGTATTCTTATGTATGTTTTTATTCAGAGGTATGTATGTTCGTATTAGAAAATTTCCGTAATCGGGTTGGTGGAAAATTTCATAATTTAGTGAGTGCTGTTTTATTCGCAAATATAACCATTTGACAGTGGTCCCAATTACAGAAGGTTACTCATTTTTTTTAATTCACCGTAAGTTAATTTGTTGCAACTGAAATGCGAGTGAACATTCTGAAGTGAATGAGATAAGCATTTTTGGCCTTGATGTACACTTGAAAACAGAAATATGTAGATAACAAAATAAAAAAGTCCTAAAAGCGTAAAGAAAAGGTAGCTTACTTATTTCTTGATTTTAAGATTTTAGCTAATTTTTCGGTAAAGCACTAAGCTAAAATGCGAAGAATCCCATTAGAGAACAATCATCAGTGCTGAATTTCAGTGGAAATTTCGCCAAATTTGGAAGCTACAGCCAAATTTGTTGCATTCATATCAACATATTTTTGATCGCCAAATTTTTCGAAATGTCTCCAAGCTTGGCGAAAATTTCGACGTTAATGTATATGACTATATAGTTTTATGCTTATAATCGAAAAATGGATACATCAATGAAAGATAATTCGTCAGAAATCAACTTCATTAAAAGTCATAAATCATTCCGTGATTTTTTTACCTGTTGCCTAGATGTAGTGTACATTTTAAGAAATGTACATATTTTTATATGTGTAACATTATACACAAAATTTTCGACAATGCCGTTTAAAAGAAAGCAATTGAGATGAAAAAAGTTATTCAGCGTAATTCTATGTGGAAAAGAAGTAACATAAAAATAACCCAGCTGTTTACGAGTAATTGCGCGAATAACTCACATGAGCAAAAGTATCAAGTTTGATAGAGGACCTTACTCATTTGTGCGTGTTACATACGCATTACAAACATTTCCCTTATATCATATTAAATAAGTCTGGCTATGCCAGACGTGTAAGTCTTTGAAGGGGCTTTGAAGTTTTCTGTCGTTGGCTCGATGGATCCAGTTCCAATTTTTGATTGTCTCAAAGGTCGAAGCTACATTAAACAAATCATTATCGCTCAACACATCTCCGGTGGTTATTCTTTCTCTTTACCGTAGACTCTCTTATTCAATGAATTATCTTTACTTTTAACATTTTTGAATTATTTTAAAGAACAACAAATCACGCTGCCTGAAAATTTTGATAATTCTGACATCAGATTTACAGATGAGCAGCAGAAAGTACTTTAGTTATGCACAAAACAGTTTTTGTCATTGCAAGAAAAAGTTACAATTTTCCCTAAGTCAACTTTTATTATTGGAAAAGCAAGAGCTGGAAAAAGTAGGATAATCAAAGAAATTAGTAAAACAATCATAGAGCAGTTAGTATCAGAAGCTATCATTCTTTTGGCATTAACAGGTACTGCTACGCTTAATGTCGAAGGAAAGGTAATTCACTCAGTGATTAAAAAACCACCGTGTTTTAAATTGTTCCCTGATTTAAAAACCCAGGCAGAAAGAAATCTACAACTCAGCATGGATACAGTATTATTTATCTTTATTGATGAATTTTCAATTGTCGTCTTAGGCTGAACTTGAACAAAGATGGCGCAAAGATACTTTGTTTAAATCCTTGGCGGTATTAGGTAGTTACATCGCGTAAAATACATCCCTCTATATAAGAGACATTCTATAAAAACATTTTGGCTCTTCGCAGACAAAAAATGCTTAGAGCTTTTGAAAATTGCTTCACATTAACAAATTCATTGCGACAAAATTACGATCAGCAAAGACAGTTTCGAAAGACTCTATATTCTCTTTGCGTCGGTCAAGTTTCAGACTACTCTCATCCCTTATGCAACGGTGGAAAGCTACATTGATTCCGGCTCAACTTGAATGATTTCAAGATGCTATATGTCTTTTTTCCAAAAAACAAGCAAGCGAAAGAACATAATCAAGAAGTACTTCTTAAATCAAAGTGGTCAATTACAAGAATGTTATCAGACCATAATAATTAACACTAAGATGTAGTGAAGAAGATCACGTGTTTGGACTTAAGGCTGAACTTTTTCAGCTGTTGGATACAGAGTTATGTTACATACTAACATCTGGATAGAGTGGGAATTGATAACTGGTGTACTGAGTACAGTAAAAGGAACTGTCTATGACCCAAAATTTCAAATCCCAATCTTGTCACAGGCTATAATGGTTCATTTTGTTGATTATCATGCCACAAATTAGCATTTGAGCATTACCTGAGGCAACTGATGACTGGATTAAACACTAGAAAATGAGGATTCAATGGGTGTTATTTCAAATTTAATTTTGTACTATTAAACAGTAATCATGAAAATTAAACTTTTAAAATTTTAAAATGTTATGTTTTAAGTTTATACGACTCCATGCTCCGACATTTCGGCCTGACGGATACTAGTTAATGTTATTATTTAATTAATTTATTTTACATGTTTTTCTATTACGAACGGATTTTTGCAAATAAAAAAATGAAACACGTATATTTTCAGAAGGAGGACTATATCACGGAGTTACGATTTCTTTTATGAAATTTTTAAAATACCCCTTTTTTATGAAAATTATAGCATATTTTTAATGAATTAAAATTTGTGAAAATTCAATTATTTACATTCAATCATAAAAGTTTTTTTTACTGTGAAGAATTCAAACACACAATTTATTTTTATTATGGTAAATCTTTTACGCAGACGATACTTATACATTTTAAAAGAATTATATTTTTTTTTTTTTTTTTTTTTTTTTTTTTGTAAAGTGGCGACAAAAGATTTCTAAAAAATAAAATTAATTGTTAAATTCGTTATATAAATATTTTGTAAAATTTTGCTTGAAAAATATTTTTATTTATACTAGTCTTATATCATAAATAAAAAATTCCGAAGTGATTCTTAATTATTTGGATGAATTTACATTTCTAAAATTAAAATGCGCCAAAACATAAAATATCGTTTTTGCTTAATAAAGATGCAAGAATAATAAAAAAATATATATTGTTACTTTCAAATATTTCTCTTGTTAAATAATGCTTCGCGAATCCAAACAAAGCATGGCTTTTGCTAGTTTTATTAAAACAAAGTATTTTACTAAAAGTTTGTTTGGTTGTCTCATTAACAGCTTAATTTGCTTTTAATACAATCAATTCTATTCCTTACCCATTAAATAGTCGAATTTTGTTTGCTCCATAACAAAACAAAAGCCATGAAATATAATAAAATCAAACGTCTGAAAGTAGCAGTAATTGTTTAAAGTCAAAAGGTATTAAAAATATAAAACAAATTTATGCATAATTAAGAATAGAAATTATGGAACTAATTTCCATTTTCTTGAATATCATCTAAGAAGTGCAGCAAGGCTTACGCATATTTCTTTTGTTCATTTTTTTTCCAGCGCACATAACTTGGAACCATATTTGGCAATCGGAACACTGAATTATTTTTATTTTATTTTTCTTACAAATTTGGCAAAACAATCATCACTGTTATGATTTGGCATTTTAGATTCTGAATCATTAGACCTTTTTTTGAACAGAAATATCCTTATGCGTATAGTTATTCACTTCCATCATTTTCTTTCCAATTGAATTACGCCTATTTTTTAAAATTTGCTGTATTAATTGCTTTTGTGCTTCTAGAGCTTCCTATGTGTCGTTCCATCGATTCTTCATTTCAAGATTTATTTTATACGGCAAAGTTGTTAACACAGCTGTTTTTCAGCTCACTCTGCACTTTGTCTTAACTGATTTTGGAAAGGGAGATAATATTTCTACTGATTCCTTGACTATTTTGTGGGTTTTGTGGCTGCAGCTTTCTTGCATGTCAGTCTTTTCACAAGTTACGCTTTTCGTTTCGATTCCTATATCTTTGACAACTTCTGCTGTCATTGGTGTTTTTCTTCCAGACTGTTTTTCTGTGTCGTTTTCATAATTTTTTTTTCACTCTCTTAATTTTAGTAGGTTTCCTGATTACTCTGACTCCAAAATCTCAATAGCACGGGAATTAAAGGATCTATCTGCAGCGCCTATCTCCTCGTTAGGAATAAGTTCAGAAGAAGCTGCAAAATAACCTGATAGGAGGCCAAATATGCCAATTCCGTTAAAAGCTTGAACGGTGGTTTCAATTAGTGCTGCTTAATTGTAAGCGATAGCTAAAAGATGAATGACCTGCAAAGTTGTTAAAGGAAAACATTTATGAGCTCGAAGGCATAATTCTTCTCCCTCTACGTTATAGGTATTAAAAGATCGAAATTAATTACTTACTTTTCAAAATTATGATCGTATATCTGATCCAATTCAAGCAACTGAAAATGGTCCAATTAAGAAAAGTGCGCCGTTTTTTTAAAACAGATAATCTCATGACTAAGAACAAAAACGAAAACAAACAAATCCGCGTGAACTTGTTGTGCAATAAACACATGAATTGAGTTATCTATATGAAAACACAACAATTTATATATTTTTTAAAGTATACTCTGACGTTCAGTATGAAAAAATTAGATAAAAATAGCTAAATTTAGGTTTCTATAAATTTGACTGAAAACAGACCGTGGTAGACTTGTGCTTTTGAAGAACAGGATTTAAGCGGTAGATGGAGTCTCTTCGTGTAATTAACGGCAGAATTTCAGCGGCTCATTTAAAGCAGCCATCCAGATATTACTAATCTCCCCTATTCTTTTACGTACTGATTTTTTTTTTTTTATATCATTTTAGAAAAATTCATCTTCGTTTAGCATTTTCCAAACATTTGAGTTAAATCTACATTAGAATTTCACTCTTTTGCTGAGCTGTTAGAAGGTTTATGAAAATGTAATTGAAATAAGACATTTTAAATTTATTTTAATATTATTATCGTAATACTTTCGTTTTAATTCAAATAATTGAATGAAGTTTTGAAACACTTTAATGTTAATTTAGGTAGATGATTAATAAAAAACTAAGAATACATATAATAATTGAAATATGCAGTTTAAATTACCACAAAGTAATATTATTCAAATGTCGACATACTTTTTTCAAAACTTCGGCTGAGACTTTACTAAAGGGATAAGAAAAGTTATTGATATATGTATGTTTGTATGTCTGTCTTTCACACGATAAATGTCGTTATAATCATCCGATTAGAATGCTTTTTTCGAGATTTTGTTTAGAATCTACATTGAATTATCCTTATAATTTTTAATATAATTTGGACTATTCGATTGTTTACAGAGATACGCGGAATACAGGTTGTTTAAACGTGTTCGAATATAGTATGGTCTATGGGTGGTATTTTTTAATTACATTTTAAGTATGTTACACTGATTCAAACATAAATAATTTGATATGCACTTCATATTTTGCTTATGGAAAATGGTGTGCATAGTATTTACTATTCATTTGCATGGACACATATAAGGACTTGATACCATTACAGCTTCGACGGCTAATTGTTCGAAATTAGCTTTAACGATTCTGTGTTATCTTTAACATAATGGAATTATTATATGTTTTCCAGTTCCAAGATATATTTTCTATAAAGAACTGCGCATGCAACATTAAAATGCTTTTGCAGCGCCACACAAAATTATTTATAATGATTATCGTCTATGTGTGATAATTACAGAATATATATCTTTAATTTTGTTATGTGGTTTAGAGCTTAAAGGAAATTAGCATATAATGTATGTGCATTCTTCGCACATGGATATGCCTACAATCTATCGATTATATACAGTGATTTCTAAGAGAATTTGTATATATTACAGTCCATTGGTCAGAATCAGGAAAAATTCGTTTTTACTTTCTTCTATCTTCAATGGACTTTACCCACGAATGGCAACGGCCATGCCTCTGCGGGTAGATACCCTCGGAAAAAACTTGCTTATTGGACGATGGGGAAGCAGTGTTAAAATGTTCTTCACGCCTATTGGTGTTTTTCTTCTGTATTCCCTAGGCTGACGTCACATGGGTAAAGTGCATAGAAAAAGTATTGTATTCGAAATCTTTTTCGACTTCTGATTTTCGAGGTATTTACACGTTTTGAGGGTCAGAGATCACAAAAAAACAAGTTTATACAAAATGTCTGTCTGTCCGTGTGTCCGTGTGTCGCCATTGTATCATCAAAAATTGTATGAAGTTATGCATAGAATTGAACCATTTTTCTTTTTTTACGTTTTTGGCTATGACAAACAGGTTCTCCATTAATTTAGAAAAAAAAAACACCGGTAGGGGGAAATGTAATAGCGATTTTTGTGCATTTTGAATATTTGTACAGTCGAAAAGCGTATCAAGTTACGCATAGAATTGAGCCAAATTGTTGTGTATGTTTTCGGCCATGGCACGAAGGTCCTCCCTCAATTTGGAAAAATTCGACCTGTAGGGCGCGCTGTAATAGCGAGTTTTGTGCAATTTTTGTGCATTTTGCATATTGTACAATCAAAAAGTGTATGAAGTTATGCATATAAATGAACCATATTTTTTGTGTCTGATTTCGGCCATAGCAAGAAGGTCCTCCCTGAATTTTGAAAAATTCTACCGGCAGGGGGCACCGTAATAGCAATTTTGTGCGATTTTTGTACATTTTGAATATTGTACCATCGAAAAGTGATGAAGTTTTGCATATAATTCAACCAAATATTTTGTGTATGTTTTTAATCATGGCAAGAAGGCCCTCTCTAAATTTGGAAACATAATGGTAGGGGGCGCTGTTATAGCGAATTTTGTGCCATTTATAATATTATACCATAGAAAAGTGCAAAAAGTGCACCATTGTTTTGTGTGTATGCTTTTCACAATGGCACAAAATTACCCTGATTATTGAAAAACCGGAAGGGAGCAGTGTAATAGCATTTTTATGCAATTTTCAATGTTGTACCATAGCAAGTTTATGAAATTGTGCATAATTCTTGTAAAAATACTAATAAAACTAATAAAAATGAATTATTGGTATTTGTAACAACATTTTGAAATATTAATATACATGAGATAGAAGAAAGTTTTGGGATTATCACATCCAACTAGTTAACTATGCTATGTGATTTTTAGATGGAATAAATTTAAAAAAAATACAAGTATTTCAAAGTATTATACAAGTATTTAAAATGATTATCCAAGTAATTTTATATGCAACACGGCACAAAATCATTTTATACAGTACTTTCTACGTAAGGTAATTTCCAGATAAGCATTTTCATTTGGAATAGACATTTTCAAACTGAATGAAATTTTATTATATTATGTGAAACGTATAATATTTATAATATTTAGCAGATACTATACAAGGCTACGTAAAATATTCCGAACACATTAATGTCCATTATTAATAATTACTGAATATGTGTGTACATCTGCGTATATGCGTTTTTCTAATGAGATAAATTTTACTACATAATATTTATAATCATAATATAATAAATATTATCTATTATTGGATAAATGATAATATTTTGGATATATTGTATTGCCAATTATTGGATAGATGATAATATTTTGAGTATAATATTATCAAAATTAAATTAATATACGCAGTGGCATAAATGTTTACGGTCATCTTGTCTTCTATTAATGTTAATTTCCAGAAATCGTTTTCAGAATTTTCCGATTTTTAAGCTCAATTAAATTTTAATGTAATATTTGATGTTCGTGAACATTTATAAATTGTGGTTTTCCGATAAGTAAATACCCTTATTAAAATAGGATAAGGTCTATGTTACAAGGAGGTACTTTTGATAATAAATCCAGTAACGAGAACCCACAAATATGCAATAATCCAAAACTAGCAGCATTATCCTAAGATAGATATTTAAATTGATGAAACAACGGGGTTTTTTACGAATAAAGAAAAGTACACTTTTTGTATTATTTTATAGCGAAGTACGTTTTACAATGAAAAAACTTCATTGTCGGATATTACATCTAACGTAAAATATTTTTATTTAGATTTCTTTCAATATTCAGAAATTCTTGTATGCATACATATATTTATAACTTAAAAGAAATAAATTGAATATTGTATATGTTTGGATATCATTGCCATTAAAATAAATATGTATCTTGCACAAGTGACGTTGATATCTTTCTCTTCCAATATTAATAGTTGTCGAAAAATTTAATCATCTTTTAAGGTGTGTTTCTATATATTGTTTTCAGGACTAATTACGGTGAAAGTCCTTCTATATTAGACGACTTTTCGTACATCGACGATTTAAAGATATGTGTGTCTTCTCGATCCATTTATAAGGCCTGGGTAACTAAAATATAGTGGTAAAAGCTCATATTATTTTCGGAATTATGAGATTGAATATATATTTAATCGTTGTTGCAAATAAAATGCAATATTTAATTTTTAATGTTACCACTGAGCCCTAAATATATACCTTTTTACATTACTGGTATGCGTAAAAGTATATATTATCATCTCCAGTAATTTTTTGTTGAAATAACACCTATGATATTTGAAACTTTAAATCTGTTTAACATAAACTTGTAATAATGAATATACCCTCATACTTGCAATGAATAATAGTAATCAATAATGTGGGTTTCTAGAGTTCTAATCTTGTACAGGTCTGTTTTCGTTCCCCTTTTTTTTAAAATCGAAAACAGCAATCTAATTCGATGAAGAAAATATATATAAGTACTTTTTTTGGAACCAATATACCGGGTGTCCTAAAAAGAACTGACTGATTTTAAAATTGAATAACTTGCAAACGGTGATAGATATTTAAAAAAATCTTCCAGGAGGCTTATGCATAAGGTCAAAAGTTTTTTTACACTGATTTTCGATTTTAGTTCGAATTACAAACAATAGATTGAGCTGAGAGTAATAGACGCTAAATTCAGGCTCAATTTTTGGTCCTTCGGGAACCGCTCAATATATTTTAATCTCTTTTTTCCGCATAAAGAAGAGATCGGCCAAAAAATCGAGCCTGTATTTAGCGCCTATTGCTTACACGCCATTTATTGTTTGTAATTCGAAATAAAATCGAAAATCACTGTAAACAAACTTTTGATCTCATGCATAAACCTCCTGCAAGAATTTTTTAAATATCTGTCACCGTTTGCAAGTTATTGAATTTTAAAATCAATCAGTCCTTTTTAGGATACCTGGTATATATTTTTAATGTTATTTTTATAAACAATTAAAATACTATTAATTGAATATTTTTAGTCACAACATACAAAATTTATATCAAGCACATATACAATTAAATATCTAAAGAATGTTACGGCGTTATAGTACAAATATGTTTCAATTGTGACGTATTTTGTAGAAAGTAAATGTTTGTTACTGAATTCTGTAAATTATGCATGTAATTAAACTTTTATACATAAAAGTAGATTCCTCTCATACGCTTTGTGAATAATTAACATCTAGCTAACGTGTTTATATGATTAATTCCGTTAATTTACGTAACATGATGCATCATTTAACAACAATTGTATAATTATTTTTCTTAATAAAGCATTTAATTTTTATTTTGGAACTGTTAAGTATATAAAGATAAAGTACATGCATCTTTGAAATTCGTATTTTGAAATGTAAAACATGAAGCAATTTATATGTAATTTACTTCATAATTATTAGCTTTTAATTAAAAATGCAAGTACTTTAAAACTGTTATGGAAAAAAAAAATAACAAAATATTTTCTCTATACAATAGACTAATGAATAGCAACTACAAATAGCATTACTGAGTTAATACCAAATAAGAAATATATTTACTTCAGTTAATGATATCTTTCTAATAAATTAAAACGACATAATATACATTTCTAGTAATAATATATAATATTTCGTTGTTAATCGACGAAATCGAATGTATCAATACTATTATAACATAGAAATATTATGCTATGAAATTCATTCTATTTACAATAACCTACGCGTGGTGAGCTATCAGCATAATGTGACTTTTAGTCCATTCTATCATTTGCTTAACTTACAGAAATTTTTGTTCTGGTGGAAATTATAATCTATATTAATATTATAAAGGAGTAAAGTTTGTTTGTAGAAGGTAATTTATGGAACTACTGAAACGATTTCAAAAGTAATGGTATCTAAATTATGATGTTAGTCCATGTTCGAATATAGGCTATATCTTATATCCATTCCACAACCCCAAAGGGGGTGAAGGAGCAAAACATTTTCTAAAAATGCGATTTTTGTGTTATTGAAAGACTTAGAAACATGGTATGGTAGAAATTTGGCATGGTAGTAACTTATAAGATATAAAAGAGAAATCTCTAAGAACATTTCTTAAAAAATGCGAAATTTAAAAGGTTGAAAATGCGCAAAAAATGTTCTAAAAAACTTTCTATATGTCGGTTTCTACGCAATCCCAGGAATTATCTAACCTATTTCAAAATAATAGTGTCAAAATAATGGTTAAATAATAAAATAAAGAGCCTCTGCCCAAAATTTCTGGGATAAACCACTTAAGTGTATTTACTCCATCGAGGGCAGTTAAATAAAAACTTTCCGTACAGCCGTTCATGCCGGGAGAATACGGGTTCGTCTTTTCGTATGCAATCCCTTGATCCTCTAGAAATTTTTGAAATTCGTGATTACAAAAATCAAGAACCCATCCGTTCTGACAGAGACTACTTTCTTATCTAAAAACCGTTCTGCCCTTTTCTGATATTTCAAATTGGTCTCAAAACCGAAAGATTTATATTTTAGGGTATAAACCGCAACCTTTCTAGAAAAATCCTCTATAATGGACAAAAAATATCAACTCCCCCATGAGACGTAAGTGAAAAACGCCCACATAATTCCATATGCAGCAGCTGGAAAGGAGCCTTAGACCTTAAATGACCAATTGGTTTAAATGATGATTGGTTTAAAATGGTATAAATTAATTTGGCCAATTTAAAGGAAATACAATTTTCAGGTAATTTAGATAGCACAGGTAAACCAATAACAATTTTTTGTTTACTTGTATTTACAACAAGCGCGCTGTTATTATGGCAGAACCTTTCATGCCATAATTCATTAACATTTAATTTTTTTTACTTGATTTGCCGAAAAATTGACTGAATTGTTATTTCTATCACATTTAGTTACAGATTTAGAAGGCTATAAAAAACAAAGGTCATTCTTTCTCAATGCATAAAAGAGCTCGTTACCATTTTTATCATATACAAAAACTTTACCATTTTTACCTATAAAATTAATCCCTAGCTTTTCAAGTTTAACTCCAGATAACACATTTCTTCTCAATTTAGGATTATATAATAAGGTGGGTCGAAAAAAAGAAATTTTTGATTTTCGTGACGCTTTAGTGCGGAAACGTTGCCTATTGTAATAAGAATAAAAACGGCATGAAAATTTTAAAAATCGGTTAACATCTTCCATTCGCGCATAGTACTTAAATTTGATGAAAAATTTCAAAAATCACGCTTTTTCTCTAATTTTTTAAGTTAATTAAAACTTTAAAAATAAACACGCTTTAGCTTTTTGTGCTTGCTTCATAGTTTACAATACTTAAATAAATAAAATTCTAATCAATAATCTAATTTTTCCGTTCGCGCAACATCATAGAAAAAAACATAAATTTAGCAATTTTTCTCAATTTTCGCCGTGCAACACTTCGCTCGTTTTGCTAGAACAAAATGACCCAAAATTCACCAGGTGGAGGTGATTGCACGTAGCGTTCCACCTCCGCCTACCCAACACACCATCCAATTGTAAGGTGTGGCATTTACATTATATTTGCAATTATTTACAAAGGTTTTCTATAGAGTAGCATTCTTTGACTTACTGTGTTTATTACGTTTTCTTTTATATCTACTACACATTTAAAGTCTGATTTTTTGAAAAAGTGAGGCATAGCCGATTTAGACTTCGGTGTTCTTCGGATATAGCCATCTCTATCTTTATGTCAATTACATTTTTTCGAGGTCTCTGTTACAAGTTTGACACACATCTTACCAGTCTCGGTGTGACAGGGAAACAGTTGTATTTCCCTGTTGAGAGTAGTGTCAGCAGTGATGAACTATTTCACATCATCTTCACTCAGGTCCCGCGGCAATGGGGAAGGATACACCGCACAAGAATTCGAATTAATAATTTATATTTAATCAGAAGCTTGAAAGTTTCCATTCGGTGGCATTACATTTCTAACAGTCTTCTTCTTTGGGGAGGTTTGTCGTGCTTTTACGATCCTTCTGTAACGAATATCCCGAACACGTTTTCTTTAATCGA
Source organism: Maratus speciosus (assembly GCA_963932465.1). Lineage (NCBI taxonomy): Eukaryota > Metazoa > Arthropoda > Arachnida > Araneae > Salticidae > Maratus > Maratus speciosus. The sequence continues at coordinate 275,208,712 of OZ010795.1, read as the reverse complement.
CAATCATTGCCAACAGAACATTCTCTGGGTGCTGAAAAAACGCATTTCGTTCTATTACTGGATCGACAACTTGTAGTAATTCGTCGGATAAATAGCGTGATATTTGGATTGCTTGAAATACATGTTTTGGTCCGTCAGTAAAATATTTGCTTATTTTACGGCAAATTATACAGGCATGTATGATTTTATGATGAAGCCAACTATTTCTTATAAGTTTACGAATGAATCTGATACAATCTAAGGACTCGGTTAACCGCAGTTAGTCATCTGGAATTGGACAAAGTACCAGGGTTCCAATTCGCCAAGTCTTCTGGACAATGTCCAAGGTGATTGCATTCAAAATATCCCAAAAATACTGTTGTTATTCGCTCAAAAATGTCCTGCCTATATCAGGAATCGAACAATCTGCGTGTTCACAGTCGACCACAGTTGAGTTTTTCACAGCAAGTGAGCTTCTACCCGATTGACGCACTAAAAGATCTAGTCCCTTCAGTTCGACCGTGAATATGTTGGAAAATTTGATGTGAGGAAAGCTCATTAAAATACCGGATGCTTTTGCCACACATTTCATTATTTTCTAATCGGTGGAAAGCACCATTATTCCATCCAGTGTTTGTTACAGTACCATCACACCCTACTACTTCTAGTTTTTCTAGTCATATTGATAGTTCAGACAAACAAGAAATAAATCTTCGACTAATATCATTTGATGAACTCGAGGAAGGCGATACATGTCCAATATAAGTTGATCCAGATTCCTGGATAAGAGAATAGTGTTCTTATTTCACATTCCATAAAAATTGCTTGGCATTACATTTTTCGCCGAACAAAGTATCTCATTTTTTTCCGTCAAAAAAGACCCGAACATTCCTCAGGTTTTGTTAATCGGCTTTTCAAAACCGTTCTAAAACGACTATCATCTCTTTTTATTTTACACTTATCAACCACATCAGATCTGTGCCGGATAACTGTGAACTTGACGCCATGACAACTTTTGGCCGATCAGAAACTCCGAAACGATCGGTGTTTAGCGCTGTTGCATCAATTTTAATTCTCATCTGCCATTTGGGCAATTAGTCGATGTACTCGGTTTGCATTTATCTTCCTCATACTCCATGTCTTCAAAAGAAGTGTGTTTGAGTTCATCAATTTCATAGTACACTGTCACTTTAGGAACTTTAAAATTATTTGAGGAACCACTCAGTGCTTACTGAAGATCACGAGCTTTCCCCTTGGTCTTCACATTTAACTTTTTTATAACTGTTTTGTAAATGCATCCGATTTTCTTACAAATTGTAATTGCTTTGAAGAATCATGAACCTCAACTCATAGACACGAATTTTCGTTTGTCATTTCTCTACATAAGCATTTAACTAGAATTACACATTGATATGTATGTGGTCTTTTTAATATAATATAAATTCCACACCTAACAATTGGACGGTTGACTGGGTAGGATGTGGGTAGAACTCAACGTGCAACAACCACCACGTGGTGAGTTCTGTGTAGTTTTGTTTTAGCAAAATGAACTAAGGGTTGCACGGTGAAAATTGCGAAAAATTGATAAATTTATGTTTTTTCTAAGGTCTTTCGCGAACAAAAAAAAAATTGGATTATTGGTCGGAATTTAATTTATTTAGGTTATGTGAACCATGAAACAAGCACATAAAACTAAAGCGTATTTATTTTTAAAGTTTTAATTAACTTAAAAAAATTAGAAAAAAAGCCGTGATTTTTGCAATTTTTCATCAACTTTAAGTACGATGCGCGAATGGAAGATGTTAACCGATTCAAAAAAAAAAAAAAATTATGCCGTTTTTCTTCTTATTACAATAGGCACCTTTTCCGCACTAAAGCGTTACGAAAATCAAAAATTTCTTTTTTTCGACCCACCCTATTATATAATACATTTTTCAAAATAACACGATTAAATTTACCATTTTCACTTTTTTTTTTTTTAACTGAACTGTTCCCATTCTCTCAACTGGTCATTATCTCTCCCCAACTGCGACAGATATATGAAAATCAGATACTGGCTCAAAATCGAAAACAAATTTCTATTACTACAAAAATGAGCTGTAGCCGCCGTATTAAAAACCCATTGGGTGTTACCATAGTCCAGATCTATTAAACTACATTCCAGTTCAGAGAATGTATAATCAAAGCTGCCAACTTTCCACTAATCTTCCGTAATGTCTGGATTAATTTAATCCAGATTAATTTAATCCAGGTTAATTTAAACCACATTTCGAACCAGAAAATTTATTTCATGAATGCATATTTATTCAATTCCAGGTTTCTACATGGAACATATTCATTTTCATTTCTTTAAAAAAATCTGGTTTGAAACGTATTAATCCAGGGTCAAATTAACGCAAATATTACGGAAGATTAGTTTGCGGCTGGCAGCTATGTATAATTATACATTTGTTTACTTTTACATTCAACATTACTAGTTTCAGATTGAGAAAATTTCTTTTGAAAATTACTTTTAGAATTAGGTCTAATTTGAAATGTTGTATTTTTAACATTAACCTAAGGTCTATAAAAATTACTTTTACCATCTTTTCAGAATCACTTTTACCAGCTATTTCTCTAAAATTACTTTTACCCGCTGTTTCATAATTACTTTTACTGCCAGGATATTTAAAAGTTTGGTTATTAGGTTTACTTAATCTGAACAAGCAATTAGAAATTTCATGGCCATACATTTTACAATAAAAAATACAATAAATGTTATATGCATATAGTTTACACAACAAAAATTTAGAAGTAAAACGAAAATACACTCCTAAAAAAAGTGGAAAAGATGTATATTTTCGCAATTATACTTGTTATTATTTTCTACACGGTAGCTCGGCCAGTAATCGAGATTTTGCATTCTATTTTCATACTAAAATATATGGCATTTCCTCAATAATCTGGCAATCGTAAGTGTCTCAGACTTACAGGTCATTTTTTTTATTGTGTTTTAATGCTGTTTAGGATTTTACACCATACACTGTTAAAAATTTTGCAGCATTCTGGCAGGTCATTCGAACGTTTTTTGAAAAACGGTTTCATAACCATAATTTAACTATATTCTAACCCAATGATGAAATGGCCAATAATATGGTCAGAATAGTGTTAAAATTACGGTTGTGTAACCGTTTTCGGAAAAAACGGTCAAATGACCTGCCAGAATGCTTCGAATTTTTAACAGTGTACTATGAAATTTTTTCTCATGTAACGTGTTCGTTAATACAATTTTATCCTCAAGATAAGCTTTTCCAAAAACTTAAAAGTACATTTAAAATTTAAAATACATTGCAATAAAATATACAACCATATAAATACAACATATATTATGTGTTCAAATCTATATATTTACGGCTTATAAAAATGAAACCATAATACACAAAAACATCAAATGAAATGCATACGACAGATATTAATCAATAGCGAAAGAGATTATTTCTTATTTATTTAATTTTATTACTTGAGAAAATATTTTTTATATGCGTTATCTCTTATGAATTTACTTAGCACGATTTATCTTTAACATTGTATTAGTTTCTGTTTATCTTAATCTTAACTTGTCCTCTTTATAAAAATGATCTATTGTTTCTTCTCTATGCTATGAACAGAATTTTTGAATTTTAAAATAAACTGAAGTGAAAAAAACTTATTTATTTTACACTTGTTAAAAATTTTCGAAATGACTTAAGCCTTGGGAATTAGTTTCAATATATTTATTTAAGTAGAAGTAATTTCTATTTAATTGCGAAAGAACAGAATGTGCTTTCTTCGAGAGAACATATATTTCTTAGAAAAAGTGAATATATAATATTTTACATATGAATATGTTTTAATTATAACAGTTTATTTAAACATTTTTATGAATTGCCTAGAGAATGATATTTTACAATAAGAAAAATTATTATTTCAAAAAATTCATTGTTGCAACATATTATAAATTAATTTTAAAAGGTAGCATTTTAAGGCTTAACAATTTAAGGAATAATTAGTTTAATTATATCAAATGTGGCACTAGATATATAAAATATAAAACTATATTTTAAAAAAATCCTATCTTACAGGCAGATTTTATTTACAAGTGTGTGCCATTAGTATTAATAAATACGTTTTATTTTTTAGTTAACTTTAGTCTATATACATTCTACATATCTCCATTATTACATGCATCCTATTTTTACTTTTATGCTTAAGTACATGAACATCTATACTTCAATCAGTCTTAGATTTCTGTTACATACCTGCTTACGACTTGTAATCATACATAATTCTTCATACATGTATATTATTTTAAAAACTATCAGTGTATACATTAGACATACCACGATATTTTTTTAAGCAAATAAATACAACTAAGGAAGAATCTACTAATCTATCACACAGCGATCGCGACAACCACTTTTTCTAGTTCAAGATCTGGGATGAATCTTTTAGGGCAATTCAAGCTATAATTAATTATTTCTCATAGGAACATTTTTTGTCAGAAACACGACAAAAATATTACGTAACTCAAGAATTGTCAGGCAGAAATATTTGCTTTTTAATATGTGGTAGGTAAAATTTCAATCTCAAAAACGTTTATGCTATCTCATCAAAAACAACCAATTTAACCAAATGTTACGCGGAACTATCAAATTCAAAATTGAATTTTGTTTCTATTTCTTTAAAAAATATGTAGCAGCTTCTAGAGAAATGTACTAATATTTGCGATGAGTTGTAACGTTGAAGTTATATACTAATAGTGAAGTATTTCATAGACACCATTGTGTTTTTTGTAGAACTGAGCAAGATTGTGATGCATTAGTACAAGAATAAAATTCACGTCACGCTTAAAAAATCCTCAATTAAACTAGAAAAATATTTCTGTAAATAACATTTTTGTAATATTTCACAACACATAATGATCCAGCATTGCATTCTCGAAATTTTGTCACAAATTGAAATTTTTAAGAGAATGCGAGATTAAACACATCTATAAGTCACCCTGAAAGTCATTACCTTTTTTGAAGTATTATATACAAAATAAATCATAAATATATTTTAAAATCATCTCGTTAAAAAAAAAAAAAAAAGTTTTTATAATCCTGCATGTCATATTGCTTACGATAATTTAAAGATAGACATATAAAACTGTGTGAATGTGTGTTTGGGAGATTATTATTACTATTGACTTACAGTGTAAAAAAAAAAAAAAAAAAAACCGTTAAAAAACGGAAATAGTACTGGCAATCCAGACGCCAGTACTATTTCCGTTTTTTAACGGAAAATGTTTTTTCCGTAAATTCCAGAAAATTTTCCGTTTTTTCACAAAATTTTTCCGTTTTTTTTTTTTTTTTTTTTTAATATATATATCCGTATTTAAATTTTTTTGTTTCAAAGGCAAAAAAAAAAAAGAAATCATATAACTTTTCGAGAAACTTACACCTTTATCAATTTCAACGGACACGTTTATCAAGGTAGCGTATCCCTAATTTATTCAAATAACAGTAATGAAACAACACTTACCTAGGGTGGAATTGAACTGGGGAACCGGCCTCCTCGAGATTAGCGCTCTTATCCACCATGCCATTGGGGACTCCAGTTACATTTCCAAATATCGTTACTTATTTCAGATGCTTTTTTATGAAGTAAAGGCACGATGTTAAACAAGGAACGTATTTTCGTTGGAGATATTTTTCAATTGAGTGTATAATTCTGAATATTTCCATAATTTTGAAACTTTAGCTTTTTAATTTCATGCTTTATAAAAAGAAAAAAAATAGCCTTTAAAATATTACGTGCATGAAAGAATGTATTATAAGTAATAATTGCTTATTTTTTTGAAAGATTTAAAAAATTTTATTGTACTATTTATTTTATTAATTTATTTGTATATACATCTATAATTTCGTTATTATGTTTCAGATATGTTTTAAGTTTTATGTGCGAATCCGTTAAAGTGAATAGCTTAAAAAATATTAAAACTAAATATAGAGTTTTTAAAATTTTTTTTAAAATAATAATAAGTATTATTTTAAAATCATTATGAAAAATAAACTGTAACATTTCCTTCTCAACTGTCTGAAACTTAAAAAGAATTAATAAAATTTATTTAAATATCAGATTATTATTTTTTTTTAAAATATTGTAAAAAAATAAATAAAAAAAATTAAAACTTTTTATTTAAAAAGAAAGAAAGAAAGAAAAATACTACAGTGTTAAAATACTATATAGTTTAAATGCACATGCATAGATGGCTCCAAAACTTTTAGCGGTTTTACTTAAAAACCCACGTAAAACCGACACATTGGGAAATCATTTGATATATTTTCAATATAGAGCCACATTCAGCCAATATTGGAGTTTCATTGAAAATAATATCACTGTAAGACAAGTACATACAACCAGTGGCGGATCCAAGGGTCATGACCGCCCCCCCCCCCTCTCAATCCCCGTTCAACAATCTGAATCTCTCTGGCTCTTTAAAGCTCTACTCAGATCAAAATTAGGTAATTTCTGATACATCCGTGAAAATATTTTTAATCTCAAGAAATTTGCAAGTGCACTTATTCTGAAACTATGTAATTAAAAAATGTTTTCTATTTTTCAATAAAAGCAAAGGATCTTTCCAAAAATTTCATAAAATTTACCATTTTAAACAAAATTTACCATTTTAAACAAAATTTACGGACGCGAATGCTAATTGCTCCCTCACGATGACATTTCTGTGGCTCTCAAGTCCTAAAAATTGGCTTAAAATGCTAACTTGACAATTTGCACCCAATTATAAAAATATTTTTAAGTGTTAAGAATTCCAATACACAACTTATTCTTATTATGTGAAATCTGTTACGCAGACGGTGCTTGCGAATTTTAAACGTGTTATGATTTTTTTTATATAAATTGGCAACAAAAGAATTGTAACTTGACAATTTGCACCCAATTATAAAAATATTTTTAAGTGTTAAGAATTCCAATACACAATTTATTCTTATTATGTGAAATCTGTTACGCAGACGGTGCTTGCGAATTTTAAACGAGTTATGATTTTTTTTTTATATAAATTGGCAACAAAAGAATTGTAAACATATAAAATTAATTCTTAAATTCGTTATATCAAAAATAAAAAAATAAAAATTCCCAGGAAATTCTTAGTTATTTGACTGAATTTACATTTGTAAAATTAGCAGCATAAAATAACGCTTTTGCTTAATAAAGATGCAAAATAATATAAAAAATATTGTTGCTTTCAAATATTTGTCGTATTAAATAATGCTTAGCGAATCCAAACAATGCTTTTGCTAGTTTTATGAGTTTTATAATATCCCAATGATAAGGAAATGATAAGGAAATAATAAAAAAAATACATGTGCATTAAGTTTATTCAATTCTTACTATTAGCTCACACTCGCCCTATATTTATTTATATATTTATCTTGTTCAAATTTTCAATCGTTAATAAAATACTCATTATTCATCCTATCAAGTTGAAATATTTTTTTTAGAAACTTGTACTGGATGACAATTGATGTTAATACAGTTTTTTCAAATATTAATTAATTAATTAAATTTTAATTAATTAATTTTAGTTTTGCATGGGAAACAAAAAGACGGCCAATGGTTATTGAAGTTCAATGAAAGTATTTTCAATAAGGGGTTACCATAGGGAGGACCCTGTTATGTCGCCAAATACCGCCAAATTTGTCGCCAACTTGGCGATATATCGTCCAATTTGACGACCAAAATGAGTCGCCAAAAGTGACGCCAACTTGGCGATATCTCTAATATTTCGCCAAATTCCCACAGAGTTTCATTGTAAACCTATTTGCTTATACAAAATCAACAAATTGAAATATTTTAATGCAACAAAAACTAATATTTGCTTAAGGGATTATATTAAATTTTTCTTTGTTGGCCTAAGTAGGAATTGGCTTTAAAAACAAAATTTTTATATTACTTCTTTTATTCATTAACATTTATGCTCACTTAAAGTGTTTTTATCAGTACGTCTGCCATTTTAATAGATTTTGTAGTAAATTTTGTTGTTGTAAATAAATAGATCCTTATGTAACTAACGAATGTTTTACTAGAACAGTAGTGGCTTTAAAGTTTTATAGAAATTTCAGTATTGGTAATGTGCGCTAAAGTGATGCGAGTATTTGTGTGATTAGAGCTATTCATCTAATGGTAAATGCTACGTAATTTATTTGAGAGTAGATTAATTATTTATAAAAGTACTTCTATGCTAAGAAATATGTTATAGATATGTTCATTATATATGTGATCTCGTGATTTTATTTACCAATTTATTATTTTAAAATTTTCTGCGGAAATATTTGTATTAACAAATATCTTGAGAAAATCGCCGTCTGAGCAATGAAAGATATGTCGATATGATAACAGTCAATCATTGTAACTTTGAACCACGGGGTGTAACTTTGCACCACGGGGTGTAACTTTGCACCACCTCCTATTTTTCAATATTTTTGACTCTAAAAGACTAAATAAACTCCAGAACTGTGCTCTGTTGGCAAGGTTCTAAACTGGGATTTCTACTCATTATTTTAGAAAATAAATTAGGAACATTATGCGCAATTAATTGCATCATTTAACTAATTTTGTGAAGTGCTGTTTTCAAGTTAATTTTGAATGCTGTTTTGAAGTTGTTGTATTCCAATTAAATTTTCATAATATGTAACAATATACTCATTTAACAGACATATTATTCTCTAAGTGTTGTAAATGTGTTAATATTTTGTGATTATTTATTTATTAATAGTTAATAAAATGTAAAATTTGAAGGCACCTGCATTTTACCGCATTTTCAGGGTTACTTTGAGACGGCTCAAAGTTACACTGATGGTTATAATTTACTGATTATAGGTGCTACTTTCGAAAATTTCCCACATTTGCACGTATATTTTTTATAAATGCCGAAAGTGTGCATTAGATATGACATGTAAATATTTTTTTACAAATATGTGTAAAATACATAAAATTCATTTAGAGGTGTGATTAGGGGCGGAGCTACTCAAATTTGACATTTCATACGTTCGACGTTTTTTTATTCTTGTTTGAATAATAACTAAGTACTTTTATGTATCACTGTAAATATGGATATATTATAGAGTTAAAACATTGAAAATTGTTTTTCACTGCATTTTTATGTTTTATATGAGCAATAAACAGGTTTTTTTTTTTATTTCTAAATGTTCGTGGTTCTCGTCTCCTACTTTTCTTATGCCTGATATTTGTTGTAATATCATAAATTATACAAATCTTGTGATGTTGGGAAATATAAATTCGCAGTCTTTACATATCTGAAAACATTTTTTGGTGTTTAAAGTTGTCCTGACTACAATACTTTTTTTATAATAAATTATTTTATATAAAACTTTATCATATGGTGAAAGTTGCCCTAAATGGCTGGGTAACTTTGAGCCAGGCTAAAAATCTATTTTTTATTGCTTTTATCCTTCTTATTCCTTAATTTTTTATAGTCAAACAATAATTTAGGATCATTTCGTCTGTTTTATGCCCCTAGTTGCGATAATATTCTTCAAATAAGAGTGTGGCATATGAAAATAGAGAAAATGTGGATCAAAGTTACCCTGATTCACTGTAAAGGTATTTATCGAATTTTAGTGTATTTTTTGTCACTTTTAGCAATTAATTAGCTTAGTTTGAATATATTTTCTAAAAATAATTAGTTACACATTTTTTTTTTTCTAAATATAAATAATCGTTACAACGATCGATATTAATTTTTCTTTTATTACATTTGTTAAAATTTCAGCTTTTTTTTTTTTTTTTTTTTTATCCCAACTCAATTTCACGTAACATAACGCAATTTTTAAAAACATTTTCCGAAAATCTTCTTTTTATGAAATTTCCCTTTTACGCGGCAACAAATTAAACAACGTATTTTACCTTATCAAAGTTTGATTGTTTCAACTGCAGCCAAAAACGTTGATGAGGAAATTAACCGGGATCTTTTCGTTAAGATAACTCTACTCATTAATTTTAATGTTCAATGATTTTATCACTGTAGCTATTATATTAAATGACTTTGTTTATAGGAAAATATCTAAGATCAGTAAATGTTGTTGGTTAAATAATGCCTGTAAGGTTTCTACTTGACTTGTAATGATTAAAAAATTCAGCTTCCCTGATTTTTATTTATTTTGAATTTACAATATAATTACGAATCGCAATCTAAAAGAAATTACTTAAAATCGTGAATTTAATGAAGCATTGTTTTTAAATGGAGCTTAAATTTCAAAACATTTTATCTTATAAAAATATGATTATCTCATCTGTAATCATTAAACTGATAAAGAATTTAACAATGTCGTTTGTTTTAAGCAAATTCTACACGTTAATTTTAATGCAAATTCCTTTTATCTATATGGCTATTATTTTACAACACTTGATCCATATTTAATATATCCTGCAACATTATGGCTGAAAATGGCTGTAAGTATAAAATGTCTTAAAAAGCATAAAAAGGGGAAGGATTGTAATTTGTGATAATATATTAAGAAAAGGAAACAACGTAGAAATACACAAATATAAATATGTATAAAAAGCATACAGCTGTTTCGAAACCTCTAAGCACTCATTATCAGTGCTTAAAATCAAAGATAAAATTAAAACTCTTAATTAATGTTGGGGGGGGGGGGGGGAGTGTTTGAACTCTCCCGGATCAACTGGGGAATTTTGATTAATCTCACTCTGTGCGCGTGAGATCAACTCCGCGGCTGTTTGTCACCGATAGGTGGCGTTTCGCCGTTCACAGCCGAGCTTTAAGGTACGCCTTTCTGGCTCTCTGTTCCCCCCCCCCTCTTTAATCCAGAGTTTTAATTTTATCGTTACTTTTAAGCCCTTATGATGAGAACCTTAGAGGTGCTTTAAATATGCTTTAATATAAATATAAATATGCTTTAATATAACTATAAATATGCTTTAATATAAATATAATTATGCTTTAATATAAATATAAATATAAATATGCTTTTTATACATATTTATATTTGTGTCTTTCTACGTTGTTTCTATTTCTTAAAAAATATCTTGTGTTTAAAAATTTATATTTTAATAGCTAGACTTATGCATATTGTTCTATAATCTGCTCAAAAACTTTTGAGAAATATCAAAATGTAAGTTCCTGTCCTAAAGATCCCGGAATGAATTTAGTATAATACGATAATGATATGAAGGCATATTTAACCGAAAATGTATTTAGTCATATACGCACAATAAATTATAAATTGCTTTTTTATAAATGGAATCTTTGTTTTAATGTGTATATGTGATCCGCTTATTAAGCATTTACTTCTCTAACAGAAATTATCGCATAACTACTGCGAGTTATCCCTGAGGCTGTTAGATCGAAAGGTGAATAAAAGATCCTATTACTTCATAGGAAATTTTTTCTGTATTAAACATTATTTAGAGTACTATTATAAGTAAATTTCACCTATCAGCAACCCTCAAGCGATATAACTGGTCTCCCTAGCGAAGCAATTTTCCTTCTGGTATTTACTCGTTAAATTGAAAACTATATATTAAACTGTAAAAAAAAAAAAAAAATAATAAATAAATAAAAAAAAAATCAACCTGGGACGTCACCTAACACCAATTACGGGTTAATCTAAATGCATTCCGAGAAAGTTTGAAAAACACCATCTAACATTCAAGTCATTCAAGTCTAACATTCAAGTAACATTCAACATATAAGTCATCGAATTTTACAACCATATTAATGTATGAAGTTTTCGCTCTCTCCCCCTCTCTCTCTCTCTCTCTGTGTGTGTGTGTGTGTGTGTGTGATTTGTGTTAATCTAAAAATTTTGGTGAGGATAGTTCAAGACTGGTCCAAATGCACCAGAGGATCAGATTTTTAATTGTTTGAAAACTAGTCCAGATTTATAACAATAACTCTCATCTAACAATCCTCTACCTCTTTCCGAACAGGCAAAAGCGTTCGCACCTGACCAGAACCAGATTTACACATAGAAAAGATACAAAGAACCGAACGTAGGGAATTTAGGTGATTTTTCGTCGTTTATTTAACCTCCATCGGCCAGACCGTTTACTATAATTAAAAACGAAAGATACATTCAAAAATATAGTTATTTTATATTTTAAAAGAAGCAATCATTTTGAAAAAAAAATGTTGTAAACTTTTTGGATTTTTTAGTGTTTCGTACTTAAAAAGTAAAAACGGAACCATTATAAGATCACTCTTGCGTCCGTCTGTCCGCCTGTCACAGCCATATTACTCGCAAACTATGGAACGTGGAAAGTTCAAATTGAGGGAATAATAAAGACTATTGACCGCATATTCTCAGATTATAAAACATTCACAAATAGGTTCAGGAAAGTTGTAAAGACTAATTAAGCTACCTCAAAAAAAAAAAAAAAAAATCTTATCTTTGTATATCGTATGGGTATCATGTGAAAGCTTTTGTAACGCTGTAAACAAAATACATTTCCATTGGTTTTAGATAATATATTTTAAGAGATATCGTCAGAAATGTAGTGGAAAAATATGTCCCGCCCTCATCTATTTCCAAATATACTGAAATTAAAACTATGAAAAAAAAATAGGTAACAGATGTTAATTTAAACCTTGCAGGGAAATTTTAGCGATTACCCTAGGTCACGTAGTTTTTGAGAAAAGGGCATTTTTCCTTTACACACAAAATTTCGATTTGTAAGCATTCAGCAAAGGTGTTGAGGATCGCTGGGGGTACTTATCGTAGCAGAAGTATAAAAGCATTGTTTATAATGATTTTCGAAAAAAATCGCTGGTAATTAGCCGAGATGTTAACCCTTAAAGACACGGACGGTTTCGACATATGTAACGACAGGGGCGACGTACTCTATGTACCATCGGTTTTTAAAGCCTGCATAACAAGATTTAATGGTTAGATTTAATGGTTTATTTGTGTAATTCAATGCCCAGTTGCAGTATAAAATCAATAGACGTCAAATTGTTAAGAAGAGACTAATTTAATTAAAATTAATCACATAAATACTATGGGATTCGTGACTAGTTTTCAGTAAGTGGATCTCTCAATACGCTTCCCGTGTCTTTAAAAGTTAATTAAAAACCTGTCTGGAAAAACGCGGCACGGACCAAATCGGCGTTGCAACTTTGCGACCTCCTTTCGAAGCGTGAACTACTTTTATTGTCAGTACAGAATTAAGTTCATCATAGATAGATAAGAATAAGATTTTAAAAAATCTACCTTTAACGGTTCATTTGTGTAATGCAATGCCCAGTAGAAGTATAAAAGCAATAAACGTCAAATTGTTAAAAAGAGACTAATTTAATTAAAATTAATCACATAAATACTATGGGATTCGTGACTAGTTTTCATTAAGTGGATCTCTCAATACGCTTCCCGTGTCTTTAAAAGTTAATTAAAAATCTATCTGGAAAAACGCGGCACGTACCAAAGCGGCTTTGCAAAATTGCGACCTCCTTTCGAAGCGTGCACTACTTTTATTCTCAGTGCCAAATTAAGTTCATCATGGATAGATTATAATAAGATTAAAAAAAGAGTTATAGAGAATAGCAATATTTGAAATTACTTACGATCCATATCTCATTGATATTTTTTGCTATACTTATATATTCAGCTTATATATTCAGTTATTTCTTATATATTTTCTTATATATTTGTTTATTACGAAGTCTTATTATTATTTCAACAACGCTTTTTTTTATAATACAGTTGATAATTCATATATTTATTGTACGGAACCCCCTGAGTGCGAGTAATACTCGCACTTGACTGTTTATTTATTTTTTCTTTTTAGTTCTCTTTTTCTTTCATACGTCACTGCGTCTTCAGAGCGCACGGAGTTTCTGACGCACCGATTAACAAAAATACTTATTTAAAAACGAGACTTTCTTCTCTCCACCAGAACATTTAATTTTCAAAGATATGAATTTTAATACTTTCAAAAAATTCTCGACTGCAGGCACTTTGCGCCTTACGAATACGATTTTTTTCTAAGGTAAAACAGATTAAATATCTGTACTTTCACAACTCAGAAGATAAGATTTGCATCATATACAAAAAAATTAGAAACGTTCGGATGTGCAGAAATTTTTTTACAAAATAAAATATGTGAAAATTTCAACAAAAACGTTAGAAATGGAAGTGTTTTCGCTCTCCTTCAGCTCACTTTTCCCATACTAAATAAAAACATATTTCACAAAATTTTATAGGCGACTCGGATACAGTTATATTTAAAATGTATTAAAATTCAAGATAATTCTGACATTTTTTTTGTTGTTGTTATGCTAACGGAACGGATGAGAAATTAAAAAAAAAAGAGAGAAGAAAAATTATTTATTTTTCATCAATATATTTTTAACAATATTTTGTGTAGTCGTGCATAACTGCCACATATATTACCGCTGAAAATCTCAAGGACTTCAGACAACAAGATCTACTGAATTAAACCATTGAAAAAATATTTCTTACCATTCATTATGCCACTAAATATTATTTTTTCGCTATTGGTCCACACATGCTTCTAAAATATTCTATTTTTAACTTGTTAACGTATTTTTAATTAATAATAAATTCAAAGTTTTCGGATGATATCAATTTTTTATTTAGCATTTAAAATTTTAGATATCGGATCCTCCGTTTTTGCGGCACATTTCAAAATTACGCACCCACTTCTAAACTCAAAACACACAAAAATAATATCAAGCAATATGAACATTAAAACACTTTCCAACTTTAGAAAGCATTTTAAAAAAATACGAAAATTAACCCTCTGATAAAAATTCCATCCCCGAATTCACCTTTGCCTTTTCCGCTCCTTTTCTCGTAGGATTAACATTACGCACATTTTGATAAAAAAAATACAACTAACTTTATGCAATATATCTGAAATTTGAAAACTATACACTAACATTTTACTTGATGATAGAGTATCGATTTCGTTGAGATGTAATCATATTTGAAGGTTAAATATTTAGTTTGAAAATCAAAACATTTCACTTAGGATTATGGTCAAATAAATAAATAAACAGATAATCCTGAGTAAAACTCCGATTTTTACAACTAAATATCAGCATTTTAGCACAAAAGTCGAAAAAATATTTAAACCTAATACTTAGGTTCATTAATTCTAACATAAAGGAGAAAAATAATGAGTTTGAATTTCAGCATTTTTGCACACATATTCCATCCAACAGAAAAAATACAGCTTTTTACAACTAAATATCAATATCTTAGCACGAAAATTATGCGCATGCTTCCGACGACAAGGAATGTATATTTTTAAACGCTGTATCGCTCCACACTCTCCCGTTGAAGTTTTATTCCTAAATATCAGTATTTGTTTTTTTAAACCGATTTTCAGACAATCAGCGGACATGTATTTTATATAACAAATATAAATTATCTTTAAGAATTTAGACAATTATAGGTTGTAGATACTATGTTATATTTTTCTGAAAATTAAGGTTTGTAACGAAAGGAGAAACCCTGTTTCTCAAATGAAAAAGTCTTATTACAAGCTCTTTTACCACTAAGAATGAATATATTTTCACAATTTTTTTCATTTAAAAACAAAAATTCAGAAAAATTCGACTTTAAGATACAAAATCATATAAATTTAAGGCTATTATCATGGGTCCGGTTAACTCCGGGCGGGTGAGCTAGTTTTTATTTTAAAAATACGCACAAGTCTAAATTTTTTTCATAGACACTATAAAATTAAGAAAAATTTCGAAATCTGAACTACCGATCTGGTTGCAAGTACAATTTTAATTTTTTTTTTCCGAAAGAGCTTTTAGATGTGCATGACTTCGCGACATGACACAATTACATAAATGCGATTTTGAGAATATTGTTGACTGCTAATCGTTTAGATAACTTATACCTATATATAAATGTAAATCATAAAAATTTGAAGTTCTATTAAGGAAATTTTCGCAGTACCGAGCAAGCCGTTTGGGGTTGCAAGTTCTAAATAAAGCATGTTTGCACATGCAAACATTTGTTAAATTATTTGTATTAATATTATATGGCCCTGGCTCCTGTGAGTGACCCAGCCTGTTCCCGATCAGGCTTCACAGCCTCTAAAAACATAGTAATGTGGCACGTTTAAAAAATATTACCAGGTTACGGAAGATTGAATGATAATATCACCATAACGTGTCTATCCACTGTAATCGGGTTTCCACGCATTTTATTTTCTTTTTTTTGTTCAATTACCATGGTCTGTCCATCGATGTCGTAACAAATGATGGCTGCATTCGTGATTGATAAGTTAGATCTATTATAAATTTGAAAATCAGCTTGTGTAGAATGTTTAGGTTAAATATGTCGTTATCTTTCTGGTTATTACAACGATGCAGTGAACAAAATACTTCCTTTAGTTTCGAGGATAAAAAGCTCCGTCTTCTTGGGAACAGCTCACAGAACCAAGGTATTGAAAAGAATTGTGTTTTGGAATTTTTAAGCTTATATTTTATGTTTTGATCGAGTTTTAGATATTTTTAGGAGCAGGTGTAGCTTATTCATGAATTATTTTCTTTATTTTAATACACCATCATGCATATTTCACAATGTAAGGTAAAGCTAGGAGAGTCTGCGCACATTTCAAAAGAATAATAATAAAAAAATTAAATATTAATTATTTACTAAAATATGCATGAATAATTTTGACGACTTCATTTGTTTTTTATGCATTACCAATGTTATTTTATTGTTATGTTGTAATTTAATGGAACAGCAGTAATAAAACCAAGAAACATATTTTGAGCAATATCTCCCTACATGGTAGAAGAGATTGCGCATATGGGTGGGAGAGATTGCGTACAAGAATAGAAGAGATTGTTATTAATAATAACTACAATTAAATTGTTAACAATAATTATTGCACTTGAATGACATTGTTATAATGTTTTTGTGAGTAACTATTATTGTACTAAGAGTGAAATTTTCAAGCAAATGTTTAAATAATAAAAAAAAGAAAGAATTTTAACAATAGTTAAAGAATTTTAATTTAACCTTTCGCCGGGCGCGCAAATTTTCATCACATGAGCGGGCGCGTGTTGTAAATTGCACAACATGGGAAAAGCATTCAATTATTGCTGCTTTATTTTAATTTTACAAATAATTTAACATACAAATATCATATAAGTTATCTCTGATCACAATTTATGAAAGTATTCCGTAATATATATATAGATTAATTTTGTTATAATATATTAAAGCAAAGGTTTTAAATGTATAAAATGCTATTTACTGCTACAATCACAATGTAAAAAATATATTTATTAGTGCAATCAATTATTTCAGCAATCATGTTCAGATCAATCAATTTTAGAAAAATATCGATTTCAGAAGTAGTTCCTTTTGCATATGCAGTTGGTCCCGGCATTTTCTTTATAAAATTTTTGTACATGGTTTTGGAGGTTTTACGAATTCGTCTTTTTTTCCATTTTGTGACTTTATCTTTTCCTGTGTAAAAATATTCGCCACCATTATTTCCTATAATGTCATTGTATGATGCACTTATCTCAGAGTCACTTCTGTGATTTTCCTCTTCTAAATTTTTATCATTCAAATCTTCGTCACATTCAGGAAATTGCAGATATTCTTCAATATCAGTATTATCACTATCACTGTCTTCATTAAAAATTTTCGTTTGATAATCCACTATTTCGTTGTTATCTTTAAAATACCGGTTTTTTTTGTATATTATTTTAACTCAAATCCCATTAAAAGGACTTAGAAAAAATTTCGCTGAGAAAGTTTATACTGAGAGAGAATTTCACAAGCAGGCGCGCGTTGCATAAAGTACAACACCACAGATGTTCACAGATTAAAATGATAAGTGCAGCTAATTGCGCAATCTTAAATGCAAATAACGTTCAGGAAGTGGGGATGGAGCACAGTAGACGAATACAAATGGTTATTAACGCTCTCTACTTCTTGAATTTTATTTTAAAGAAAAAAGAAAGCTAATGTTGTACTTATTACAACGGCGTGCCCGGTGGAAGGTTAAGAAGAAGATTAAAATATCAGAAAAAGCAAACCCGAATAATATTACAAAATACCATTAGTTTACTTGATGCCATGTTTAACTTGAAAAGTACTTCATTTTCATTTCCACAGTTTTAATGCATTTTGTTTGCTGACCGAAATTCTCGTCGTCCACATTCGATGCACTTGTTGTAGGAAATCGTGCAGCTTTCGTGCAATCACCTGCAACAAGCAATACATTGAATTCAGTCACTGGTCGAATAAATCTCCAGCTACAGTTCCAGATGTTCAATGCACTCATCCTCATTGACCTCCCTTTTGTTTCCATCAGTTTTTTATCCCACTTTTACTAGAAATATCTTATTTTCAGCTCTTTTTTTTAAGTCTTTTTTTAAGTCTTTTTCCATGTATATTTTGTGGATTAGTAACATTAGTTGCACTCCACATGCATTAGATTTCCTTTTTGATTTCGATGGCATTAAATTACTTGGAATGAGTGAAAGCTTTTCCAAATCATTGCAGGTGTTACACTAGATTAATTTTAACACAATAATTCTAATTGGTATATAAATCATATTAGATATACATTTCCAACTGAGCGAAAAATGTCTGGACCAGGATCCGAACCAGGGATCTCCTGGGGTCTAATTGGTTATTTACCAATTATAATAATTGTGTAAAAATTAATCTAGTGTAATTACGCATCCAGCGGTTTCTGGAGTTCCATTACCCGTGATTTCTTCTGTTGAGCTGAACCAGGTTTCAGACAAGATGCTATAATCATTAAGGTTAGCTGGGTGAAAAAGTTCCACCAGATTCGTCCGGAATAGCTCAGATGGTAGAGTACTGGCGGCTTCAGCCAGGAGATCCCTTGTTCGAATCCTGATCCGGACATTATTAGGTCAGTTGGAAATGTACATCTAATTGTAGGTGTTAATAGAAAATTTATTTTAGTTAACAAAACTAATGTATTAGAAAATTAACTGTTCATAAATAAAAAAAGTTATATAAATATTTAATTAATGTATTAACAAATATATTACCAATTCATTAACAAAATTATTTGCATAAAATGAATTTAATAAAAACTGATTTATTAACAAAAGTTTTATCTACAAAAGATGTTTTCTTTTTTTTTTCAAATTAATTTGTTGCCAAATTTAGATTCAATAATTATGTTTTTTCATAAAATTATTTCAAAATTGATTCATTCATATCTTTTACAATTAATTTGCAATTCATGGAAATTTGCTAATAAGCTGCGTAATCTCTCCTAGTACTGAAACTTATGAGGAAATGCGCCATCTCTTCTAAGTAGCAGATGCGCAAACTCTCCTACTTTGGTAGAAGAGATTTTGCGAACTTTTATTTAAAGATGGCCACTGTTAAAATGAATTTTTGGTGCTCACATGCTTATATTAGGTTAGGATCTTATAAGAAATCGCTTAAGTTCAAAATATTTTGTACTACTGATATTCTATAAAATTTTTGACGATGTTCCGTTCCGGAAGTAGAACGAGGTCCCCCTAGCGAGCAGTCTGTAAAAAAGTTAGTTAAGCTGTTGAACGTCAAAGCATCAACACGTCTGTAAAAACACTCCATCCAAACTACGCGATGAATATTAATTATGATTTGCAATCAATTCAATTTTGTGAAATTTATGTTTGTGTAAGTTTCTTGTGCAGTTTTATGTGTGAATAAAATCAATTAAAAAGAAAATTAACGTCTACAGTCCACATCATATCGACCATTGTGGTCCGAGAGAGCCTGAGAGCTACTATGGATAAGCTTAACAGATTAAAAGGCACTGTAAAGGCTGCTATCACAAGATTAGAGCAGTTTTTAACTGATACTACTGATATAAAAACAACGAATGTGAGCACATTAGAAGTAAAATTAAAAAAGACAGAAGCTCTTCAAAATAAATTAGAGGCAATAAGAGAACAATATTTCGACATCCAAGAATTATCTGCGCAACAAGTGCAAGATATAGAGGAGGATATTGACACTGCTAATGAAAGGCTCGAACAAGTTGAGGTAAGCTTAAAAGTTTTATTAGCATCTTTTGAAAATAAATGTAATATCGGAAGTGTAAATATTAATGATAATTTAAATGAAAACAAAACAAAGGTACGCCTCCCAGAAATTCCATTACCTTCATTCGGAGGTGATTACTGTGATTTTGCTAATTTTAAAACGCAGTTTACTAACATGATTGTTAACAATCCTAAATTAGATAAAAATCAGAAGTTATTTTATTTAAAAGCTTCTTTAAAAAACGAAGCTAAACATTTAGAATCACCTGATGATGATTTCAATTCATTGTTTCAAGCTCTGATACACAGATACGAAAATAAAAGCTAGTTAATCGATTCACATATTTCTGAAATTTTAAATTATGAAAAAATGCAATATGAATCCCCTAAAGAATTGTGTAATTTTATTAATTGTATTTACAGAAACATTCGCGCACTCAAAATTATGGAATATACACAAAATAATTTATCAGAAAGTGTGTTCATAAATATAATTCTGAAAAAATTGCATATCGAAACACAAAAGCAGTTTGAATTATCTCTTCCAAACTCAGATATTCCGACGTTTGATTATTTAATTTCTTTTATGGAAAAGAGATGCCTAGTTTTAGAAGCGATAAAACTTTCGAATTACGCCAACATGTCTCAAACGAAGCCCTCGAAATCTAAGAACAATTACGCAGTAAATAAATCCAGATCATTTTTTATAAACGATAATAAAAATAAAAATAATATAAAGCCACGTGTGTTATGCAATTCGCCTCACCCCCCTTTCCAAATGTTCTGTTTTTTTAAACATGAATATTCGAGAAAGGAAAATGATTGTAAATAAAAATAAATTATGTTCAAATTGTTTACGATTACATCAAGGCCAATGCAATTCTAAATTCACTAGCAGAACATGCAAATTTTCACGTAATAGTTTACTACATGAAGTAAATGATATGTCAGAAACGGCATTTATAAATAAAGATAACGAGTTTTTTAAAAACAAACAAAGAAGCAATTCTGAATCTGAGAATAAAGAAACGCCATCAATTGGTTCCAATTTGTTACTAGAAGATAAAAGAAATTGCGCAATATTAAACACAGCTATAATTTTAGTAACAGATGTGTATGTAAATAAAATTAGATTAAGGACAATCCTAGATAATGGGTCTTCGATTAACGTATTAAGTTAGAGCGCAAGTAAGAAATTAAATCTAAAACGAAAACCATTCAAGGGTGTTATTTCCTGTATAAACAAGTCATCACAGGAAATCAAGCAAATTATCAATGCAAAAATATCAAATGAAAAGGGAACATTTTCTAAAACATTAGAGTTTGCAGTTCTACCAAAAATAACAAACAATATTCCGGTTGAAAGATTAGACATTTCAAATTTATGCATTCCTAACTACATAGAATAGAATTAGCGGACAATAATTTTCATATACCTCGTCAAACTGATGCATTGATTGGCAGCGAGGTATTTTTTGACATTTTAAAGAGTGAGCAAATTCGTTTAGCAAATGCTAATTGTATGTTACAGAATACAGTATTTGTGTATATAATCGCAGGTTCACTTCCACAAGTTTAAAATAAGTCATATTGTTGCCTCTTAACTGAAAATAGCTTAGACAATACTTTACAGAATTTTTTTGAAATAGAATCTTTACCTGGGGATAATAAAGAAACTGTCAAAGGGGATGAAGAAATATTTTGTGAGGAACATTTTAGAAAAACCTATAAACGCGATCACACCGGTAGATTTACAGTACAGCTACCATTGAAAGAAAATGCAGAATCAGTGTTATGAAGTTCTAGAGAAATTTCATCTAGGCGATTAAATAGTTTATGGGCTAAATTAGATAAAAATAAAACAATGGCTAACTTATGTACAGCTTTTATGGAAGAATACGAAACTTTGGGGCATATGACACAAATTAAAAGTGAAAACGAAAATAAGCTGTCATTACATTCCACATCATGCTGTGTATAAACCAGAAAAATATCCTCTCCCCTGAGAGTTGTCTTCAATGCAAGTTCAAACACATCTAGTGGTTATTCACTTAATTATATTTTATTAAATGGAAGAACGGTTCAACAAGATTTATTTTCGATTATAACTAGATTCCGTACCCACAAATATGCATTCTGTGCAGACATTAAGAAAATGTACAGGCAGATACTGATTGACCCACAACAGAGAAATTTGCAAAAAATTTTTTGGAAGTCCAGTACGGACGCCCCGATAAAAATGTATGAACTCAACACGGTTACATATGGCACTGTTAGTGCTCCCTTTCTTGCCACGCGAACGTTGAAAGCTCTTGCTGATGAAGAAAGAAAAGATTTTCCAAAAGCTGCAGAAGTGATTCATAACGACATGTATGTTGATGATTGTTTATCTGATGCAGGTTCCTTACAAGACGCACAGGACTTGCAATCTCAACTAATTCTGATCTTAAAAAGTGGAGGGATGGAGCTACACAAGTGGGTCTCTAATCATCCTGAATTATTACAAGACGCAGCCATATCAGAATATGCATTTGCCGAACACTCGCAGCAAATTTCTGTAAAAAACTTTAGGGATGCTTTGGAAACATGAATCAGATCATTTTACTTTTAAAATTAGTATCGAACCCAAAGATGTTTATACTAAGAGAGAAGTTTTGGCGTAAATTGCTAAAAAAATACGTTCCCTTAGGCCTAATTGGCCCTATTCTAACCAAAGCAAAAATTTTCATGAAAAGTTTATGGAAATTAAAGATAAATTGGAATCAACATCTGCCTGCCAGTTCTCTTCGGGAATGGCAAAAGTTTCTGATTAAATTGACAGAAATGAATCATCTTACAATTGCACGATATGTTTTGTCTGACAACATTGCAGGTCTAGATTTACACGGATTTTCAGACACTTCTGGAAAGGCCTATGGAGCAGCCATCTACATAAGATCTCTCTCCACAACTGGACAGATATCATCTCCAGCAGATATCATCTCCAGAGGTGCAACAGCCAAGGATCTGATCAATAATGATTTGTGGTGGTTTGAACCAGAATTTCTTCAAAAGGAAATTATAGTTCCCAAGCAATTTCCTACTGTCACAGATATTGAGAGCGAACAAGAACTGAAATTTGATTATACTTTACTGACTATGAAAAATATCTCTAACGATTTTTTTAATGCATTATATAATTCGTCTAATGATTTTCTCAAATTAATTAGAATATGTAGTTTTATTTTTAGGTTCATCAATAACAGTCGCCATAGAGATATAAAACGGAAGCAGCTTACAGGAATTGAGTTACAAAATAGTTTACAATTTTTAGTAAAAAATGCCCAGGAAGGTAAGTTCGCTCCTGAATTAGCAGCACTCAGAAAGGGACAAACTATTCCTTGTTCCAGTAAGTTATAGGGATTAGATCCATTCATTGACAACTGTGGATTACTTCGTGTAGGGGACAGATTAATAAATTCTGACTTACCTTTTGATGCTAAGCACCAATTAATTCTGCCCAGTGATCATAAGCTCACTAAATTAATTTTTGAATACTTTCATAAAAAGTACTTTCACTTAGGTATTCAGGGATTAGTTCATCAAGTGCGAATGAAATATTGCCCTATAAAGGCTAAATGCATTGCCCGAAAAACAGTGCACACTTCTGTCATATGTTTCAGGCATAACCCCAAAACAATAGATCAGTTAATGGGAGACCTCCCATCGCAACGTGTAACACCTAATCACACGTTTCTCAATTCAGGTGGTCGATTTTTGTGGCCCCTTCCACATTAAGTACAAAAATCAGAGAAAGGGCACTTATTTCAAAAGTTATGTGGCCATATTTATATGCATGGCTACCAAGGCTTATCATCTAGAGATAGTAAGCGAGTTATCGGCTGCTGCATTCATCGCTGCGCTTAAAAGGTTTTGTGCCAGGAGAGGCAAAGTAAATACGCTAATTTCTGACAATGCCATTAATTTTAAAGGTGCGCCAACATAATTAAATAACTTTAAGAAATTATTGGCCACTCCCAACGAGGAATTATCATATTTCTTTGCCGAAGAATTCATAACTTGGAAATTTATCCCACCACGATCTGCTAATTTTGGAGGTCTATGGGAAGCTGGCGTTAAGTCCTTCAAACATCATTTGCTTAGGGCCGTAGGTAATAATAAAATTACTCTAGAGGACTTTGAAACACTAGTTGTCCAAATTGAGGGGATCCTAAATTCCCGACCTTTATTTCCGCTTTCTGATGACATAAATTAGTTTGAAGTGCTTACGCCAGGGCATTTTTTAATTGGAAGACCCATTAATAGTATTCCAGAGCCTAATGTTATAAATATTTCTGAAAATATATTAACCCATTGACAATTAATTACCAAATATGTTCAATGCATTTGGAAACGTTGGTCTATTGACTACCTAAATAACTTGCAGCAGCGCGGTAAATGACAATTTACAAAAGAAAACATAAAGTTAGGATCTCTAGGGTTATTATAAGAAGAAAATCTCCCACCATGTAAGTGGGCTCTTGCCCGAATTATGGAAATGATTCCAGGCAGGGACAATAGGGTTCGTGCAGTCAAAGTCAAAACTGCATGTGGTATATTTTTAAGAGGCATCTCAAAAGTGTGCCTGTTGCCCATTAAGGACTCTTAAATAATGTTTATGCATCATTATATTTCTTATAAATATTATTTTTAAGTAATTATCCTCCCAGCTAGAAAGAGTTTGCAAAAAAAGTGTAAAAAAAAGTGCACAAAAAGCGAGCGTATTTGGCACCTCTGCTTATGCATAATGAGTTCACACTGAATTGTGCACAAAAAGTGTATACCTAAATTGTTCACTTTTTATACACAATCAGAGGTGCCAAATACGCTCGGATTGTGTGCACTTTTTTGTTTACACTTTTTTTGCATACCTAAATTGTGCACTTTTTATATACAATCAGTGGTGCCAAATACGCTCGGATTTTGTGCACTTTTCTGTTTACACATTTTTTGCATACCTGAGTTGTGCACCTTTTATACACAATCAGTGGTGCCAAATACGCTCAGATTTTGTGCACTTTTTTTTACACTTTTTTGCCTATCTAAATTTTATACTTTTTATGCACAATCACAGGTGCCAAATACGCTCAGATTTTGTGCACTTTTCTTTTTACACTTTTTTTGCCTATCTAAATTTTACCACAAAAAGGCTTAATTATTGCAGTTCCCGGAACAGATGTCATAAGTTCCCACGGCTGCCATCTTGGAATTTTCTTGGCGTGAAAACCCCTTTTCCGCCAAGTAGTAAATGTCGCCAAGCACCGGTTTATACGCATGTTTCGCTTAACGAAACTAAAATGTAAATAATAAACAAAATTCGCTAAAGTGGCAATCAGTAATCTTGTATGAGCACTTCGTGCACATTAACTGAAAAAAAACCATCACTGCATTCAGCAGTTCTTCCGGTGTAGCATTCTCAAAATTCAGCAGTTCTCGCTTTCTAGCAATCTCAAAATATAAAAACTCTTAAGGCAGCAGCATATACATAAAAAATGAAACTCGCTAAAGTGGCAATCAGTAATCTTATATGAGCGCTTCGCGCACATTAACCGAAAAAAAAACATCACTGCATTCAGCAGTTCTCCCGGTGTAGCATTCTTAAGATTCCAAAGTTCTCGCTTTCTAGCAATCTCAAAATGTAAAAAACTCTTAAAGCAGCAAAATATACATAAAATTATCAACATACCTTAACAGATATCTGCTTTCTTGAAAGCTCCAGTACGAAATCTTTCTCATAACACCACCATCATTTTCCAAAATAGGCTTATGAATATGCATTGAGACACAATAAACAAACCTACTTTTCTTCTCAAAATTTCCTCATATTTCTTAATTACTTCAGCAAAAGCTTTTAAACAGATTACAGAAACCATATAGTCAGTCAAATACATCCAATAAATTTAACATAAAAATAAAAAGACAGAGCGATACAACACAATATCAAAATCCATCCACATAATCCACCACATCTCAGTGGTTGCCAGAACACATATGTCACACGGGGTTCCACATATCGAGGTTGCCATATTTTAAACACCGCCAACACACCAACAAAAAATCGCCAAACAATTCAAAACAACGGCTGAGGGAACATAAGGCATCTAAGCCCAGTTCAGTTCCCTTAACCAGAAACGTACCATCTGTGAGATGGTTTCGTCGATATATCTGCCCTTAATATTTTTGCTCTCCGGCATTCAAAACTTATTTTTATGCTGTTATATTAAAAAATTGCTCCTATTAATGCATTACTATTAAAGATTAAATGTTTAAGTTCACTATTTGATAAATTATTAAGTGGTCTGTTTGTGAACGGGATTTTCACATTTCCGGTTAAGGATTAAACATATTGCTATCACATACATAATTCACACTGCAATATCAATACTGCAAAATCAATAATAAGACCAAAAAACAAGCATAAATTTATTGGTGTACCTGTAATGGAACAGTGGCACAACAGAGAGCTGAGCAATATTCTTATAATAGTATGAAATTAAAAAAAAAAAAAGATGTTTCTATAAATATAACCTAAAATTGAACCTTATAACATACGATGAAGCTATATTTTAAATTTTAAAACATTATGATGAATTCTTCACAATTTTTTAATTTCTAATTACAGCTGAAGGAAGGTTAAATGCTTGTAATATTTGGCACTTTATTTCGGTTAGCCGGGCGCCAATGTTATAGATACATATATAAGACTATATACATGTTTATATAAATATATATACTACATATATATGTATATAGGTGATATAGACAATATACGTATATACATATGTGTGTGTGTATACATATATATGTATGTATATATAGCACTAGCGCCCGGCTAAACTAAAACTACCTAATATTTTTACGAGTAGTGCACCAAGTACTCCTGTGAGTACCAAGTAATTGTGTGCAAGAAAAAAGCACTTATGTGCACATGATGTGAGCTTAGGGGTAATACTCCTATGTGCGCATGTGTTTATAAATACACATAAACATTCATCATGAATCAGGGTTGCAAAAAAGCCGGCTAAAATTAAAAAAAGCCACGCCAGCAGCTTTTATTGGTTTTAAACGGCTTTTTTTGACCAAAATAGGCCTTTTTTGGCCATAATCGGGTTTACAATGAAGCATTGTAATTATAAACTACATATTTTAAAGTGTTTTTAATTAAGAGGGTAATAGTTACTTAGTTACATGTTTTATTACTTAATTAATTTTAAGAGCTATTAATATACAAGTCTTATTTTATTTCTAATAAACATTTAAAATTATACATAGTCATATAATAAAAACATCATTTCTCACTATTAAAAAAACATTATGAATAGCATATGCATGAATATGCTTAACAACAAGCTTGTCGAAAATTTATTTAGAGAAATTTTATTTATTTATTTATTTTCTTGTTTAAATGCTCTATTTTTTATACACTTATGTACCTAACTCTCCTCAAATATTATATCCTTTCTAATTTTTCTTTTAACATTTATAAGTTAACTCTCCATATGGACACATAAGAATGTTTCCATTTTGATGTGCTACATTTTGTCATTGTTTAATTAAATATGATCTTTAAAATGTGTAGTATATGTGGAGCTATATAATGTAATATAAAATTTCAAAACACCAGTTTTGAGTCTAACTTAATATTCTTTTTAATATTTATATATATATATATGTATTTTTTTTTTCAGACATAATGCCTTCACAGTTGCCTTCTAGCAGTTAAAGACTTAGTTATTTGACAAAATTTAATAGAAATTTATAATTTTCTTAGTAGAAAATGTTTATAAGTGTATTATAAATTAATTGATCCAAATTTAAAACAAATTAGCTGTAAACAAAATTTTAAAAATAAAAACCGGCTTTTTTTAAGTGGTTAAAACCAAAAAAAGCCAGCCGGCTTTTTTTGGCCTGGCTAAAAGAGGGCAACCCTGTCATGAACATGTAATATTTTTTTTAATTAACTTCAATTCAAAGTTTAATTTACTGTATACCTTTTAAAGATAATTTTTGTAAATTTCCATGCCCCATAAAAAAAAAACTTTGGGATATTTAGACACCTGATCGACAAAATTCACAATTTTTCCAAAGCCAAACGATAAAATTCCAATTTTTCCGCACCCAATTGACAAAATTCGCTATTTTTTCACACCCGACTGACAGAATTTACTATTTTTCTGCACCCGATAAAACACAAAATTCCCTTTTTTCCGTGCCTGATCGAAGAAGTTCGCTATTTTTCCGTGAATCAACGAAATTTGTGATTATTCCACTCCTAATCGACAAAATTCATAATTTTCTACACCTGTTCAAAAAATTTTCTTTTTTTCCAGCGCCTGATCAACGCAGTTCACTATTTTTCCGTGAATCAACGAAATTTCAGATTTTTCCGCACATTATCGACGAAATTCCCACTTTTTCTATGCCCGATCAAACAAATTCGCGATTTTTCTACGCCAGATTGACAAATTTTGCTATCTTTTCATACCCGACCAGTGAAATTCGCTATTTTTTCACACCTTATTGACAAAATTCACTATTTTTCGACACTCAATCAACAAAATTCCCTTTTTTTTACACCTGATCAACAAAACTCTCCTTTTTCCCCACACCTGATCGACGAAGTTTGCTATTTTTTCGTGATTCAATGAAATTTTTAGATATTTTTCCATTCCGAATCGACAAAATTCACTATTTTCTACACCCTTTCAACAAAATTCCCTTTTTTTCCACACCCGTTCAACAAAATTACCCTTTCCTGCCGCGCCTGATCGACGAATTTCGCTATTTTTCCGTGTATCAACAAAATTTGAGATTTTTCCGCACATTATCGACAAAATTCACGCTTTTTCTATGCCCGATCAAACAAATTCGCAATTTTTCTACGCCGGATTGACAAGTTTCGCAATCTTTTCATACCCGACCAGCGAAATTCGCTATTTTTTCACACCCAATTGACAAAATTCAGTATTTTTCAACACCCAATCTACAAGATTCCCTTTTTTACACACATGACCAACAAAATTCCCCTTTTTTCCTGCGCATTATTGAAGAAGTTTGCTATTTTTTCGTGAATCAACAAAATTTGAGATTTTTCTGTACATTATCGACAAAATTCACACCTTTTCCATGCCCGATCAAACAAATTCGCGATTTTTCTACGCCAGATTGACAAATTTCGCTATCTTTTCATACCCGACCAGTGAAATTCGCTATTTTTTCACACCTTATTGACAAAATTCACTATTTTTCGATACCCAATCAACAAAACTCTCCATTTTCCCCGCACCTGATCGACAAAGTTTGCTATTTTTTCATGATTCAATGAAATTTTGACATTTTTTCCATTCCTAATCGACAAAATTCACGATTTTCTACACCCTTTCAACAAAATTCCCTTTTTTTCCACACCCGTTCGACAATATTCCCCTTTTCTGCCACGCCCGATCGACGAAGTTCGCTATTTTTCCGTGTATCAACGAAATTTGAGATTTTTCTGCACATTATCGACAAAATTCACACTTTTTCTATGCCCGATCAAACAAATTCGCAATTTTTCTACGCCGGATTGACAAGTTTCGCAATATTTTCATACCCGACCAGCGATATTCGCTATTTTTTCACACCCAATTGACAAAATTCACTATTTTTCGACACCCAATCCACAAAATTCCCTTTTTTACACACATGATCAACAAAATTCACCTTTTTCCCGCACCTGATTGAAGAAGTTTGCTATTTTTTCGTGAATCAACGAAATTTGAGATTTTTCCGTACATTATCGACAAAATTCACACTTTTTCTATGCCGATTAAACAAATTCGCGATTTTTCTATGCCGGATTGGCAAGTTTAGCAATCTTTTCATACCCGACCAGCGAAATTCGCTATTTTTTCACACCCAATTGACAGAATTCGCTATTTTTCGACACCCAATGTCATGAACATATATTTTTTTTAATTAACTTCAATTCAAAGATTTATTTACTGTATACCTTTTGAAGATAATTTTTGTAAGTTTCCATGCCCTATAAAAAAAACTTTGGGATATTTAGACACCTGATCGACAAAATTCACAATTTTTCCAAAGCCAATCGATAAAATTCCAATTTTTCCGCACCCAATTGACAAAATTCGCTATTTTTTCACACCCGACTGACAGAATTTACTATTTTTCTGCACCCGATAAAACACAAAATTCCCTTTTTTCCGTGCCTGATCGACGACGTTCGCTATTTTTCCGTGAATCAACGAAATTTGTGATTATTCCACTCCTAATCGACAAAATTCATAATTTTCTACACCTGTTCAACAAAATTTCCTTTTTTTCCAGCGCCTGATCAACGTAGTTCACTATTTTTCCGTCAATCAACGAAATTTGAGATTTTTCCGCACATTATCGACAAAATTCCCACTTTTTCTGTGCCCGATCAAACAAATTTGCGATTTTTCTACGCCAGATTGACAAATTTCGCAATCTTTTCATACCCGACCAGTGAAATTCGCTATTTTTTCACACCTTATTGACAAAATTCACTATTTTTCGACACACAATCAACAAAATTCCCTTTTTTTTACACCTGGTCAACAAAACTCTCCTTTTTCCCCACACCTGATCGACGAAGTTTGCTATTTTTTCGTGATTCAATGAAATTTTGAGATTTTTTCCATTCCGAATCGACAAAATTCACGATTTTCTACACCCTTTCAACAAAATTCCCTTTTTTTCCACACCCGTTCAACAAAATTACCCTTTTCTGCCGCGCCTGATCGACGAAGTTCGTTATTTTTCCGTGTATCAACGAAATTTGAGATTTTTCCGCACATTATCGACAAAATTCACGCTTTTTCTATGCCCGATCAAACAAATTCGCGATTTTTCTACGCCGGATTGACAAGTTTCGCAATCTTTTCATACCCGACCAGCGAAATTCGCTATTTTTTCACACCCAATTGACAAAATTCACTATTTTTCAACACCCAATCCACAAGATTCCCTTTTTTACACACATGATCAACAAAATTCCCCTTTTTTCCCGCGCATTGTTGAAGAAGTTTGCTATTTTTTCGTGAATCAACGAAATTTGAGATTTTTCTGTACATTATCGACAAAATTCACACTTTTTCCATGCCCGATCAAACAAATTCGCGATTTTTCTACGCCAGATTGACAAATTTCGCTATCTTTTCATACCCGACCAGTGAAATTCGCTATTTTTTCACACCTTATTGACAAAATTCACTATTTTTCGATACCCAATCAACAAAATTCCCTTTTTTTCACACCTGATCAACAAAACTCTCCATTTTCCCCGCACCTGTTCGACGAAGTTTGCTATTTTTTCGTGATTCAATGAAATTTTGAGATTTTTTCCATTCCTAATCGACAAAATTCATGATTTTCTACACCCTTTCAACAAAATTCCCTTTTTTTCCACACCCGTTCAACAAAATTCACCTTTTCTGCCGCGCCTGATCGACGAAGTTCGCTATTTTTTCCGTGAATCAACGAGATTTGAGATTTTTCCACTCCTAATCGATAAAATTCATAATTTTCTACAACTGTTCAACAAAATTTCCTTTTTTTCCATATCCATTCAAGAAAATTCCCCTTTTTCCAGCGCCTGATCAACGTAGTTCACTATTTTTCAGAGAAACAATGAAATTTGAGATTTTTCCGCACATTATCGACAAAACTCGCTTTTTTTCTATGCCCGATCAAACAAATTCGCGATTTTTCTACACCAGATTGACAAATTTCGCAATCTTTTCATACCCGACCAGTGAAATTCGCTATTTTTTCACACCTTATTGACAAAATTCACTATTTTTCGATTCCCAAACGACAAAACTATCCCTTTTCCCCGCACCTGATCGACAAAGTTTGCAATTTTTTCATGATTCAATGAAATGTTGAGATTTTTTCCATTCCTAATCGACAAAATTCATGATTTTCTACACAGTTTCAACAAAATTCCCTTTTTTTCCACACCCGTTCAACGAAATTCCCCTTTTCTGCCGCGCCTGATCGACGAAGTTCGCTATTTTTCCGTGAATCAACGAGATTTGAGATTTTCCCACTCCTAATCGACAAAATTCATAATTTTCTACACCTGTTCAACAAAATTTCCTTTTTTTCCATATCCATTCAACAATATTCCCCTTTTCTGCCGCGCCTGATCGACGAAGTTCGCTATTTTTCTGTGTATCAACGAAATTTGATATTTTTCCGCACATTATCGACAAAATTCACACTTTTTCTATGCCCGATCAAACAAATTCGCATTTTTTCTACTCCGGATTGACAAGTTTCGCAATCTTTTCATACCCGACCAGCGAAATTCGCTTTTTTTTCACACCCAAATGACAAAATTCACTATTTTTCGACACCCAATCCACAAAATTCCCTTTTTTACACCCATGATCAACAAAATTCCCCTTTTTTTCCCGCACCTGATTGAAGAAGTTTGCTATTTTTTCGTGAATCAACGAAATTTGAGATTTTTCCGTACATTATCGACAAAATTCACTCTTTTTCTATGCCCGATCAAACAAATTCGCGATTTTTCTACGCCAGATTGACAAATTTCGCAATCTTTTCATACCCGACCAGTGAAATTCGCTATTTTTTCACACCTTATTGACAAAATTCACTATTTTTCGACACACAATCAACAAAATTCCCTTTTTTTTTACACCTGGTCAACAAAACTCTCCTTTTTCCCCACACCTGATCGACGAAGTTTGCTATTTTTTCGTGATTCAATGAAATTTTGAGATTTTTTCCATTCCGAATCGACAAAATTCACGATTTTCTACACCCTTTCAACAAAATTCCCTTTTTTTCCACACCCGTTCAACAAAATTACCCTTTTCTGCCGCGCCTGATCGACGAAGTTCGTTATTTTTCCGTGTATCAACGAAATTTGAGATTTTTCCGCACATTATCGACAAAATTCACGCTTTTTCTATGCCCGATCAAACAAATTCGCGATTTTTCTACGCCGGATTGACAAGTTTCGCAATCTTTTCATACCCGACCAGCGAAATTCGCTATTTTTTCACACCCAATTGACAAAATTCACTATTTTTCAACACCCAATCCACAAGATTCCCTTTTTTACACACATGATCAACAAAATTCCCCTTTTTTCCCGCGCATTATTGAAGAAGTTTGCTATTTTTTCGTGAATCAACGAAATTTGAGATTTTTCTGTACATTATCGACAAAATTCACACTTTTTCCATGCCCGATCAAACAAATTCGCGATTTTTCTACGCCAGATTGACAAATTTCGCAATCTTTTCATACCCGACCAGTGAAATTCGCTATTTTTTCACACCTTATTGACAAAATTCACTATTTTTCGACACACAATCAACAAAATTCCCTTTTTTTCACACCTGATCAACAAAACTCTCCATTTTCCCCGCACCTGTTCGACGAAGTTTGCTATTTTTTCGTGATTCAATGAAATTTTGAGATTTTTTCCATTCCTAATCGACAAAATTCATGATTTTCTACACCCTTTCAACAAAATTCCCTTTTTTTCCACACCCGTTCAACAAAATTCACCTTTTCTGCCGCGTCTGATCGACGAAGTTCGCTATTTTTTCCGTGAATCAACGAGATTTGAGATTTTTCCACTCCTAATCGATAAAATTCATAATTTTCTACAACTGTTCAACAAAATTTCCTTTTTTTCCATATCCATTCAAGAAAATTCCCCTTTTTCCAGCGCCTGATCAACGTAGTTCACTATTTTTCAGAGAAACAATGAAATTTGAGATTTACCGCACATTATCGACAAAACTCGCTTTTTTTCTATGCCCGATCAAACAAATTCGCGATTTTTCTACACCAGATTGACAAATTTCGCAATCTTTTCATACCCGACCAGTGAAATTCGCTATTTTTTCACACCTTATTGACAAAATTCACTATTTTTCGATTCCCAAACGACAAAACTATCCCTTTTCCCCGCACCTGATCGACAAAGTTTGCAATTTTTTCATGATTCAATGAAATGTTGAGATTTTTTCCATTCCTAATCGACAAAATTCATGATTTTCTACACAGTTTCAACAAAATTCCCTTTTTTTCCACACCCGTTCAACGAAATTCCCCTTTTCTGCCGCGCCTGATCGACGAAGTTCGCTATTTTTCCGTGAATCAACGAGATTTGAGATTTTCCCACTCCTAATCGACAAAATTCATAATTTTCTACACCTGTTCAACAAAATTTCCTTTTTTTCCATATCCATTCAAAAATATTCCCCTTTTCTGCCGCGCCTGATCGACGAAGTTCGCTATTTTTCTGTGTATCAACGAAATTTGATATTTTTCCGCACATTATCGACAAAATTCACACTTTTTCTATGCCCGATCAAACAAATTCGCAATTTTTCTACGCCGGATTGACAAGTTTCGCAATCTTTTCATACCCGACCAGCGAAATTCGCTTTTTTTTCACACCCAAATGACAAAATTCACTATTTTTCGACACCCAATCCACAAAATTCCCTTTTTTACACTCATGATCAACAAAATTCCCCTTTTTTTCCCGCACCTGATTGAAGAAGTTTGCTATTTTTTCGTGAATCAACGAAATTTGAGATTTTTCCGTACATTATCGACAAAATTCACTCTTTTTCTATGCCCGATCAAACAAATTCGCGATTTTTCTATGCCGGATTGGCAAGTTTAGCAATCTTTTCATACCCGACCAGCGAAATTCGCTATTTTTTCACACCCAATTGACAGAATTCGCTATTTTTCGACACCCAATGTCGTGAACATATAATTTTTTTTAAATTAACTTCAATTCAAAGTTTAATTTACTGTAGACCTTTTGAAGACAATTTTTGTAAATTTCCTTGCCCTATAAAATAACTTTGCGATATTTAGACACCTGATCGACCAAATTCACAATTTTTTCAAAGCCAATCGATAAAATTCCAGTTTTTCCGCACCCAATTGACAAAATTTGCCATTTTTTCACACCCGACTGACAAAATTTACTATATTTCTACACCTGATAAAACACAAAATTCCCTTTTTTCCGTGCCTGATCGACGAAGTTCGCTATTTTTCCGTGAATCAACGAAATTTGAGATTTTTCCACTCCTAATCGACAAAATTCATAATTTTCTACACCTGTTCAACAAAATTTCCTTTTTTTCCATATCCATTCAACAAAATTCCCCTTTTTCCTGCGTCTGATCAACGTAGTTCACTATTTTTCATTGAAACAACGAAATTTGAGATTTTTCCGCACATTATCGACAAAACTCGCACTTTTTCTATGCCCGATCAAACAAATTCGCGATTTTTCTACGCCAGATTGACAAATTTCGCTATCTTTTCATACCCGACCAGTGAAATTCGCTATTTTTTTTCACGTTATTGACAAAATTCACTATTTTTCGACACCCAATCAACAAAATTCCCTTTTTTTCACACCTGATCAACAAAACTCTCCATTTTCCCCGCACCTGTTCGATGAAGTTTGCTATTTTTTCGTGATTCAATGAAATTTTGACATTTTCTCCATTCCTAATCGACAAAATTCACGATTTTCTACACCCTTTCAACAAAATTCCCTTTTTTTCCACTCCCGTTCAACAATATTCCCCTTTTCTGCCGCTCCTGATCGACGAAGTTCGCTATTTTTCCGTGAATCAACGAAATTTGAGATTTTTCCGCACATTATCGACAAAATTCACACTTTTTCTATGCCCGATCAAACAAATTCGCAATTTTTCTACGCCGGATTGACAAGTTTCACAATCTTTTCATACCCGACCAGCGAAATTCGCTATTTTTTCACACCCAATTGACAGAATTCGCTATTTTTCGACACCTGATCAACAAAATTTCCTTTTTTTCTGCACCTGATCAACGAAGTTTGCTATTTTTCCATGAATCAACGAAATTTGAGATTTTACCACTCCTAATCGACAAAATTCACGATTTTCTACACCCGTTCAACAAAATTCACTTTTTTCCCACATCCGTTCAACAAAATTCCCCTTTTTTTTCCTGTTCCTGATTGACAAAGTTCACTATTTTTCCATGAATCAAAGAAATTTGAGATTTTTCCGCACATTATCAACAACCATTACAAGAGAAGACATGGCACGTTGTTGCAGATCTGCAACAAAGAAAAGTTTACGCTTATTTTATACATATTATAAATTTCTTAGCTCGAAAATGGTCTTTAAATAAAGAATTTAAACTTACCTTTGTAAACAATATACTTGTCTGCAGACTTTTTTAACTCCACTATTTCAAAGCTTAATTCAGCAAAAATCACATTTAGCTGATCAAGCGATAAATGAAACTTTGGCGTGAAAAAGAAAAATAAATAAATATTCACTATCTGTTGCGGATTTAATGACATAATTATACTACTAGCAGTGTAGTAGAATAACAACATTCAACAAAATCGTGTTTTGATGTTTACTGTCAAAATATCGTTGACTTTTTGGGTATGTTGCAGATCTGCAACACGGTGATACAAAGGGTTAATTTCTTTAGGCAAGTAGGTACCTATTTTAGTCACCAACACAGTTTTGGCGGGAACTATCTGACCTTCTATCTTCGTAGTAAATTGATGAGTTTCCAAGCTATATATTACAAAATCTTGCAGGTCTGCCGTTATTTCTTCACACGATACATCTGTGGGGATGCCATGCAGCAGGAACCACGTGGTAATGCTTTCTTGTTGGAGAACAGGTGATACTGGTATTTCTTCCAATTCTTGGATGTCTAAGATTTGTTGCGCTGTTTCTAGAGAGCTTGTCGTTGCTAAGAATTTCCCTCGCCAGGTTAGTTTCAACTCATTAATTTGGTCATGACTGAATAATTTCTTGAATTCCGTTCTTTAGACGACGCGGGTGTATGCTTGGGAGAGCCCCATTTGCTTCCAAAAAGATTATAGGGTACTTTTCAGTTAGCCAGGCGCCAGTGTTATGTACACATAAATATGTGTATACATATATTATATATATACACATGTATGTATATACATATATTGCATATATACACATATATGTATATCTATACATATGTATATATACATGTATACATAATACTAGCACCCGGCTAACCGAAAAGTACCGATTTTAATTTCCTCGTACATATCACTCTGCAGCACTTGTATTCAGGCCCTGTTTACGGAATAGGCCCATGAAGCCGGTGCTTACCCACTGAGATACGAAAGGGCCCCCAATTTTACTTTTCAAAACTAATTATTAGAAAAAAGAAACTCAATCAGGGTAAAAAATGCATTTTTTTTCTTTTGAAATTTTTTTGTTCTTACTATGTGGCAATTTGTAAATCACAAAAGATATTTTGAAGTTCAAATATCCTCAACTGTAGTTCCATATTTGTCATTTACAAAATAAATTGGTTATTTACAATTAAAAATATAATAAAATACTTTTTCATAGTATATATATATAGGTAGTTAGTTTTAGTTTAATATTAAGTGTTATTTACTCTAAAATTTGATGGTAAAATTTCAAATTATTTAAGCATACGAAAAAGCGATTTAGTAAATAAAAAAGCAATTTGTAGAGTAATAGGGGGCCCTGTGTGACGTCGAGCTTCCCCTACTTCAAAGTGTTAAGCGGGCCCTGCTTGTAATATTTCCTTTGGTGAGATATCCAAATAATAAACGTTGTTTTCCTGAACTGAAGATACGCCGTTTGCTACGGTGTCATCCTCCATGTTGCTGTCGTTCATTTCTCCATTATTCTCAGTGAGGGCATTTGAATCCATTGCATTTTCTTCACTTTCATTTTTAGAAGATATCAATCCCTTCTTCCTAGTATTAGGCTTTATCCTTTTTGAAGTCCGAAGTTTCGATCCAGTTGAGCTCATATTCTGAGCAACAGATATTTTTTATATATTCTAGTAAAATTTTTACTCTTATTTCTTACAAATTTCGCTATCGCTACTAATAACGCCCGCCACGCCGGCCACACAGCTCGATGCATGTAAACACAAGGAAAGGAGTGTTGAGTTGAATTGCAGCTACACATGCGAAAATAAAAATCAAGGCCGTGATCGAGATAGATTTTCGCTGTTAGCGAAACAAGATCCACTAATCAGAAGCCTGTATTTTTGCGACCTTTTCATTGTTTGCAAATATGCAGGCTTCTGATTGGTCAATCTCGTTTGGCTAATATCGAAAGATGTATCTGGATCTCTGCCCAAATGTTTAAATAGAAATTTGAAAGAAATTAATAAGAAATAAACGTTTTTCATTTGATTTTTGAAAGCAGAAGTAATTTTCATAATAACTGGAATTTATGCTTGATCGATGATAAGAGATGCATTTAGTAATCATCAAAAAGAAGAGAGTTTGCGTGAGTGTGTGTGTGTGTGGGGGGGGGGGAGTCCACTGCCCTTCCCTCGATTTTAAAATTTAACTAGCTAATTTTTTTTTGATAATTTTGAAAACTTCATAAAATGTATTCTTTTCGAAGAATTTAAAATAAAAGAGGAAGTAAGGAATTTTCTGATAGGGCATGGGAGGGCCATTGCCTTCTCTGCATTTTAAAATTTGATTAATTAAAATTTATTGTTTTCCTATTTTGAAATACAGAGTCAAATTTATTATTTATGTGTAACTTAAAATAAAGATAAACTAAGAATTTTCCTTTGGGGGAAGGGGGCTTGGGAGGGCCATTTCCCCTCCCTCGATTTAAAAATTTAACTAACTAAATTTTATTTTTCTCCGATTTTGAAAAAAAAAGAAAAATTTATTCTTTCAAGTAACTTAAAATAAAAGTGGAACTGTGGATTTTCTGTTAAGGAGGGGGGGGGAGAGGTCCATTTTGCCCCTCCCTGGATTTTGAAACTTATTTAATTAAAATGTCTTTTTCACCAATTTTGAAATGCACAGCAAAATTATTTATTTCGAGTACATTAAAAAGGAACTAAGAACTTTTACTTGAGTAGAAGGGGTCATATGAGAGCCATTGCCCCTCCCTCGAATTTGATTTAGTCTAAATTATTTCTAAATTTTATTTTCAATGATTTTGAAAAACACAGTAAAATTTTCTCTTTTCGAGTAACTTAACATAAAAGAGGAATTAAATATTTTTCTGTAAAGTTAGAGGGTTTAGGTGAACCATTATCCGTACCGCAAATTTTAAAATTTAATTAATTAAAATTCTTTTTTTGCTTATTATTTTGAAAAACGTAGTAAAATTTATTTTTTTCAAGCGACTTAAAATAAAGGGGGAACTCAGGAAATTTCCGTTAAAGAAAGAGGGGGGGGAGCCCCATTGCCTCTTCCTGGATTTTGAAATTTAAATAATTAAAATTTGTTTTTTTCTTATTTTGAAAAACATAGTAAAATGTATTCATTTCGTTTACCTTAAAATTAAAATGGAATTGAGAATTTTCGTTTTTTTTTCGGGGGGGGGGGGTAAATATACTATTTAAAATAAAAGTACTAATTTTTACATCCATAAAAAATATATAATTTTTGGAAAATTGGAATCTACAGTTTTTTTTTTTTTTTTGCATAAAAAATGCACACTTTTCGCGAACACGGAATATTAATTTATTTTATGCAAAAAATGTGCACAGATTTTGACAACATAGGATATACAATTTTTTGTATGTATAAAAAATACAGACAGTTTGCACAAAAGGTGCATACTTTTCGAAGTGTTCAAAAATAGTCACTTTTTATGCACAAATTGTGTACAATCTATACTATTTTGCAAAAAAATTGCAAACATTTTCTAGCTGGGCTGATTGTTTTGTATATTAGTATTTTGTATTTTAGTATCATTTGTAGTGTTAATTAGTTATCTATTGTATTATGTTTATATTAATTGCTGAAATATGTCATATTACATCCCCGGGAGGCATGTTCCGTTCCGGAAGAAGAACGAGATCCCCCTAGCGAGCAGTCTGTAAAAAAGTTAGTTAAACTGTTGATCGTCAAAGCATAAACACGTCTGTAAAAACACTCCATCCAAACTACGCGATGGATATTAGTTATGATTTGCAATCAATTCAATTTTGTGAAGTTTATGTTTGTGTAAGTGTTTTGTGCAGTTTTATGTGTGAATAAAATCAATTAAAAAGAAAATTAACGTCTACAGTTGACATCATATCGACCAGACGAATAATTGTGAAAATTCAAGCACTTACTTTCAAGAAGCAAAACAAAATAGCTATGTTTTATCCAAGACGCTTGGAACAATCAATGTGCAAATTCATGTAGACACTGGACTAATGTTATTGTACATCTACCTGGAGTCGCTGCTTGCGCAATCTACTCCTTCCCATCAAATCTCTTTCTCCACGGTCTCTCCTACCGCGCGATCTCTCCTGGCTTTACCTAATATAGTTGTATTAATTAATAAGAATGTCCAAATGTTCTAAAATGTATTTATCGAATAGTAATTCTTACAAAATTAAACAAAAGTATTTTGCGCATACTTTTATCTATGTTTGCGCTGCATCAAATGATGCAATGTATTGGGTCATCCGGAATGTTCCCGGCAAAAGGAATCCTTGTCTGTAGCGGCGTAATGTTGGGCAATCGTAGACCACTGCACGTCTTTGATGCGGGCCCTGTCAACGCACATCGCTATAGGATTGAAGTGTCACACCTCTACCTTAAAGACACCCTAAAATCCAACTGAATCCCGGAGGCGTAGCTAGAGTGCTAGCGGTTAAAATGAACTGATACGATAAAGGAAGAGAAAAACGAGCATGATGTTGTGATCGCGGGAAAAAGGGGAAGATAAATTTTGGAGGTAAAAAACGATGTCTTGATGAAATAAGACGGCTGCAGAATTAGCATTTATTAATTGTGATTTTAGAGCGAATAAAGCCGTTTTTTAGATTTAGATGTTCAAGATTACGATGAGTTCATTTGTAAATAATTATCAATGTAAATAGTATGTTCATGCATATGTTGTTGACAATATAATCTACTATTAAAGTATAAAAGTGTCAGTTATCTCTGTGTTTTACAGACACACACACACACACACACACATACATATACATATATATATATCTTAATCAATTTTTCATGAACACGATAACGTCTGTAATTCAGCACATATATCTTCCGGACTGATATATTAAAATCAAGGGGCAGAAGATCTCAGTCAAGTTCGTTATTGGGCAAAATCGGAACAAGGAGGTGGAAATAGGGAGGTGTTTTCTAAAAACAGAAAAAAATTCCATAACTTCTTAATTATAATACATATCGAATCAGTTTAATGTTATTATTACTTCTAGGAAAAAGGCCAAAACTTTACGTATGACAGAATTTTGATAAAATTAAAAATAGGCTCAAGGGATAAAAAAGAGTTCGTTTTAAGGGAGAAAAAAAGTCATAACTTCTTCAATTCTCAAGATATCAAATCCAATTAAATTTATTATGAATCAATTTAATGTTATCTGCAGCAATTATTTAGACAAGTTTTTGATAAAGCCAACTCTTACCGCAAAAAAAAAAAAAAAAAAAAAAAAAAAAAAAAAAAATGAAAACCGGAAATTAAAAGAGGGATTGAAGAAGAAAAAATCCATAATTTCGTAAATTCAAAAGATATAACATCCGCATGAATTTATTATAAATCTTCTCAATAATAACTACAACTAATATTCTGACAAGTTTTTGATAGGACCAATTCTTACGCCAAAAAACAATATTAAAAATACATAGCGGTTGAAGAAAAAATTATCGTATTATGGTTGTACTCAAATCAAAACTGCATTATTTCTGACTCATTTTTAAATTCATTTTTGCTCTCAAACTCACCCAGTTGGCAGATTCTCTTATTCAGAAACTACATAGTGTGCCATATTAGCGGATTTTTTGATAGAGGCAGAATATGTTTTTAAAAATTGTTTCAAAGTGATCATTTTGAACCAAATTCCCTGAAGCGATAGCGTTTGAAAAAAAATATGGTCGTATTGAGAAAATAATTGTTTATAAATCAAGTTCTGATTAATAGAAGGAAAAATAAAACACAGGTCTGTTTTAAATCAAGTCAGCAAGTTTCATGTTTTTTTTCTTTTAAAAATTAATCTGAAAATATGTCAGAAAATTTCGTGATGTTGTGCATGTGGAAATATTTTTTTTTTTTAAATACCGCCTTAAAATGTTTCTGATAAACCCAGGTCTTATATAATAATGAAATTAAAAACTCTTTAAAAGCGGCCAGATAAAATTGTTAAACTCGGTTTTCTCTAATCATGAATTAGTTTGGTTGTTGAAATTATTATTAACTTCGATGTGTACATGCGACTGTACGCCAAGCCGGCAGGGATTTTGCTACTTTGTTCTATATACATGAGAATAAAGTAGTCAAATTGAGAAAAAAATCTTCTTACGTTTTGTTTTGTTTATTTACATGTTCTGCCATGTCCCGAACACGATTATGAAAATTTTAGGTCTGTTAGTGTATGTAACGCAATTATTTAGCTACTCTACCACTTTAACAAATGCAGGTATTCTATATCGCACTTCATATTCATTGTTACCCTGACATACATTTGTACTGATTATACTAGATCATATACCGCTTAATAGACCGAAGAGGTTACCTTTGTTTATCATGATTTCTGGGATAGCTATACCTCGGCATCTATAGAATGGAATTTTAACAAACTTTTATTCAGTTCATTTACAAAAGTAGGTCATGATTAGTTTTGTTTGTACAACGCCAAAAATATCGCACGTGTGCACAATCCGTGTATTTTTGAAATATTTAGAATTTCTACCGCGGAAACAGTTGCGAATCATGCACAAAATAGGTGTTTTCAACCTTTGTTTTCTTTACTTGATGCCGAGGAGACATAAATCAAACAAAGTTTTCTTGTCAAATAAGGTGTGTTCTTTCCGCAGCACTTACAGTCATGATATGTATATAAATATTTTTTATTACTTATAGGCATATAAGCCTTGAGAGTATTAATCATAACTTAACTTTTCAAAACTGGGTTTTATCTGTAGAAATATCTGTATATTAAT
The DNA here is from genome assembly GCA_963932465.1 of Maratus speciosus. Classification (NCBI taxonomy): domain Eukaryota; kingdom Metazoa; phylum Arthropoda; class Arachnida; order Araneae; family Salticidae; genus Maratus; species Maratus speciosus. Next base: position 275,165,597 of record OZ010795.1, on the reverse strand, counting down.
TTAACTACGGTTCTGTTACAGTAAAACCTACATCTTAGTGACGGATATATCAGTTGAAGGCCGTGAGAAGGCTAAATTAATTTGTTGTTAGTTTGTTCTTATAGGTTTTAAAATAAGCATAAAATTTACCACGACAGGTCATATGGCGTGCTTTGAGGCCACGTAATTGTAGTGTATGAATTTATTGATTTCTGATATTTAATACTGCAATTACGCTTTTTAGCACAAAAGGTTGGGATAGATCGTATATTTCCAATAAGTAATGTATTTTGTATCATGAGCAATAAAATGACAAACTTGTTGATTTGATCGTTATTCTGCGAGTGTGAACTAGGCAATTTTACTGAAAGACCCCAGATGACCCAACTATATTACTTTTGACTTGACAGTTTACAAATATTCTTTAGACCTATAAATATGTACTTTACCGATTTCATAAAAATTGAAGAGGATCGTGCATGAACTGTATCTATATATTGGATGATTCAGAACTCTTTGTCAATAATCGGCATGCAGGTTAGGAAGACGATAACAAGCAATAATCATATAACAAGCAGGATAAGAATCGGCAACATAGGGTCGCACACGCAACCCTGACTCGCAAGATGGTGATAGAGGTCGCGAGGACAACTG